>JAZKJV010010191.1:0-624920 GCA_037367405.1 Ottelia alismoides | reverse complement strand
TCTTGGTCTTCTATGACATTAAGGAACTCCCTATGAACACTATAAAACCATAGGTAGACTTCTTGTCCTTGCGACACCCTGCATAATCTGCATCTGCACAAGCTGTAACAACAAGGGATGTACATCTATTAAAAAGAAGACTAATGTCATGTGAGGTCTTCAGATACCTCAAAATTATATAGACTACATCCATATGTGCATGTCTAGGGTTCTCGATGAACTAACTCACTTTGCTGACTGTAAAGGATATATCTGACCAGGTGATGGTTACATATAGGAGCTTTCCAATGAGCTCTGTGTACCTCCTCTTGTCATCATCATACAACAACATCCTCCGGTCCATGGGAGTAGTGGCATGTATGCAATCTGCTATGCCTATCTCAGAGATAAAATCTGTAATGTACTTCCTCCGAGTCATCACAAGACCTCACTGGTTCCTCGCAAACCCCAGTCCAAGGAAGTAACATAGACTCCAAGGTTCTTGGTTACAAACTGTTGACCTAGGAAATCCTTGGCAACCTGGATGCCCAGTTCGTCACCCCATGTAACAATGATATCATCAACATAAAAGTATGGCAATTGTACCTATCTAAGACCTCTGAACAAAAGATAAATGATCGATAGTCAATCTCACAAAGTCTTGTTGCTCTATCAAATCCGAGAGCTTCTGGAATCATGCTATTGGACTCTTCTTAGATTGGCTTATAAAGCTTGCAAACATTCTAACACTCCCCCTCAGCAGCATACCCATGTGGTTGCTGCATGTATACCTCCTCCCGCAGGTTACCATAGAGAAACACATTCTTCACATCATGTTGATATTGAGGCCGGTCCCGTGTCACTACAACAGAAAGAATTATCCGCAGTGTAGAATGCCGAAGTTACTGGAGAAAAAGTATCATGATAGTCCACCCCATATGTCTGGGTGAACCCATGAGCCACCAGTCTTGTCTTGCAGCGATCCACACTACCATCTGCTCGGTACTTCACTGTAAACATCCACTTGCATCCTAGAATATATGCTTCTGAAGGGAAGCTGTAGCAACGCTCCATGTGCCACATGACTGTAATGCGACCATCTCCTCCTCCATGGCAATACACCACTGACAGTTCTGTATTGCCTCCTGATATGTCCATGGTATCTCCACAGCTCCAACGACAAATCTCCTGAAGTCCTCTGAAAGTCGGCCCAAGGAAATATGAGCTGCAATGGGATATGTAGCACAAGTACATCTCTGCTTCTACAGAGCAATAGGCACATTCAGATCACTTGCCTCCTCCTGAACTTGTAAACTACCCTCTTGAGAGGGGATACCTGATCATCCTGTAAAGAATCCTGCTACATGGACAAATCGCTAATGCCATCAGTAGAAACAATGTGCTTATTACATAACTGGAGCACAATGGATGATGGGAAAGACCCATGAGCATGTGGAGCTGTGTGAGGCCTACGAACATAAAAATGTAGTAACAGATGGGCAAATGTACTAGGTGGTGGTGGTGGTGATGTGTAGGTACTAGAGGTGGTGCAACCATTGAAGGAGGCATGTATACCTCCTCTCCAAGTCAGACGGAGCCAGCCTGTCACCTGTAGGAGAGAAATACATAATAGACTCTAAGAAGGTGATATCTGCACTAACATGATACTTCTGTCAAACTAGATCAAAACAACGATACCCCTTTTGGGTACGAGAGTAGCCTACAAAGACACACTAGACAATTCTAGGAGAGAGCTTGTCACAACCAGTCGTTAAATGGTGAACAAAAGCAACAGAGCTGAACACACGAGTTTTAAGAGAGAACAAGTTCTTCTCGAGAAACGCAATCGAGAAAGGAAACTTCTCCCCTAAGACATAAGATGGCATGCGCTTCACTAAGTATCAAACAATGCGGACCACATCACCCCAGAAAGAGTGAAGAGCACGACTCTAGATCAAAAGTGTCTTGGTCACATCAAATAAATGATAGTGTTTGCATTCAACAATACCATTCTGCTGAGAGGTGTATGTACACGAGGTCTGTTGTACGATGTCAAGAGACATGAAGAACTCAGATAACTATAACGTGCATAACTCTAAGGCATTGTCAGAGTGAATAAACTTGACATTAGCAGAGAAAATATTATTTATTTCATTAATAAAAGATATAATGATATACCCATCTTCAGACTTGTTTTTCAACAGAAAAATCCAAGAAAGTTTAGAATAATCATCCACAACAACAAGATAAAAATAGTGCCCCCGGAGATCAGGAACATGACTGAAACTCCAAATATCTAGATGAATAATTTCAAATAAATGACTACTGCGACTATGACGATCAGAGAAAAAAGAGTGATGATGCTTCCCAAGATGGCAAGCTTCAAACTGGAAGGAAAAGCGCGTGGACATATGTAGGGGGACATGACACAACTTCTGCAGAGGAAGGTAGCCAAAACAAATATGCCACAAGTAAGGAGAGATTGATTGGATGAGAACTGTAGAGGCGCCGACATTAGGAGACTGGATCAGTCTGCAGAGTTCATGCTGCTCACGACCACATCCAATCACCATGCATGTGAGTATGTCCTGAAACACAAGAGAAGAGGGAAAAAAATGACACGACAATGTAGATCCTTCGTGATCTGACTAATAGAAAGCAATTTCATATGAAAATCAAGAGCATATAAAACATTCTGCAGGCGCATGAATGGCGTTAAATGCACCTCCCATTGTCCTGTGATGGGTAAGTAAACCTCGTTCGCAATGACGACCCATCTACCAGGGGGTATAGATATGCAACAACTAAACTGTGATCTGCCTCCACACAGATGACGAGTAGCACCGGAGTCCATGATCCATGTGGAAAAACGTGAAGAGAAAAGTTGTATTCCTCATAGCCCTAGAGCTCTCTTATATAGGAGAAAATCCCTACGGGAAAATTACATAAAATAGACCGGATAAACAGAAAAACATAAATAAAGACCGTAGAGATATAAATATCTCAACACTCCCCCTCAAGCTGGAGCATATATATCTATCATGCTCAGCTTATAACAACAATGATGAAAGGGACCCCTCGCAAGAGCTTTGGTAAACACGTCTGCAATCTGGTCTCTTGTTCCAACATGAGAAGTAGAAATAAGCCCCTCATGGATCAAATCACAAGTGTAATGACAATCTACTTCAATGTGCTTCGTTCTCTCATGAAAGGCTGGATTATCAGAATTAACAGAGCTACTTGATTATCACATTTCAGATGCATAAGAAGAGGCACCTCAACGGTTAGGTCAGTCAGAACTGACTTGACCCACATCATTTCCGTGCTACCTTAAGCCATGGCCCTATATTCTGATTGAGTGTTGGATCGAGCAACAACTGTCTGTTTCTTACTCTTCCATGAAACCAACGAGCTACCAACAAACACAATAAAGCCTAAAGTGGATTTCCTGTCCTTGGGATACCCAACATAATCCGCATCTGCACATCCAGTGACTACAAGAGACATATCTCTTATGAAAAGAAGGCCTGCACCTAAAGAAGACTTAAGATATCTTAAGATCATACAAACTGCGTCCATGTGGGCCCATCTGGGTTGCTCCATAAACTGACTGACTCTGCTCACAGCAAATGATATATCAAGCATGGTAATAGTAATATATAACAACTTCCCCACTAGCTCTCTAAACTGTCTCTTATCCACTTCCTCAGAATCATTACCATAGAGCCTAGCATTGGGATCCATTGGTATTGTGGCAGGTCTGCATCCCGTCATGCCTGCCTCAGATAGAAGGTCAGTAGCATACTTCCTTTGCATCATAACCATACCTTGCTGATTTCGTGCAAACTCCAAGCCAAGGAAGTAGCGTAGCTTGCCAAGGTCCTTGGTCACAAACTGCCGCCCAAGAAAAACCTTAGCAGCCTGAATGCCATGCTCATCGCTGCCAGTAACAACTGTGTCATCAACATATACTAGAACAACAATCGTACCTCACGGAGTTCTCTTTACAAAAAGAGAATGATCTGCAGTAGATCTTTTTTTTGAAGTCTGAAAGGTAGGGGGAAACACTCGGTGGTGTCTGCCCCATCAAAATTTATTCCAAAATAAAAAAAGCAAAAACAAGGAAGAAACACAACACACACAGGCCTCACAAGATCACTACAACACCCAGTCCTCTACCTTGCGTTTGGCAAACACCCCCACGTTCTCCTTATAAAATCTTTGACCCGAGAACAACAAGTCATTCCTTCCTCGCCAGACCGCCCATAGGATAGCCATGGGATAAAGTCGCTCCCTCCTTGGTCTAGTCATATTTGCGTGGATCAAATTCCAGAAGGCCTGAAAGTCGTCGAAGCGGCACCAATCTAAGGCAACCTCCTGCCATATCTGATAGACCAAGGGGCAAGAGAAAAAGAGATGCTCCATAGATTCAATCGCATCATTACAAATTAGGCACCTGTCCAAAATGACGCCAAGGAGCCTGGCGCACCGATCTCGCATCATCAGCCTCTTCCTCCTGAGTAACCACAGGAAGAACCCAATTCTCTCAGGGAGCCTGAGAGCCCAAATAGTTGCACAGTCCCTGATCAGCGGCTCCGAGCTAGCCGACGGCGGCCTGGATATAGCCCCATAGGCTCTTCTAACCGAGAATGGCCCCTCCCTCCAACACCAATGATCCCTTCGCCCGCAAGGAGGTCCCACCTCCCTCACGGCGTCAAGCAGGGCCAAGAATTCCTCAAATCTCTGATCGGAGAGATTAGCGGAGAAGGTTGGGCACCAGATTCCATCAGCCCAGCACTCCGCCACCGAGCAAAGATCTCCTCCGCCAGGGAAAACAAACGGGGGAAACGAGAGCAAAGAGCCCCCACCCCGAGCAATCATCCGTCCAAAAAGAGAAGCCCCCCCCCAAGGACCGGCCTAAAGAGGGTCATGTTCTTCACGAAGGACTTCACCACGCCCCGCCAGAAAAGGGTCATGGCGGCGAGATTGCCGGGCTGTGAAGGCGGCGCCCCCCTCACGTCATAGATCTTACGAACCACCATGCAAATGAGATCATCCCCCGGACCCATACCCTGCTAGCCCACTTAAGCAAAAGCGCTTCATTCATCTGCTTGAGCGACTTCACCCCCAGACCCCCATGGTTCTTTCTGTACGTGATATCTTCCCACCCCACTAAATGGATCCCTCCACGTCCATTCACATGGCTTCCCCACAAAAAGGTGCGCATCTGCTTCTCCAGCCTCACCCAAATCCCCTTAGGCATCTTGCGGTTGGAAAGAAAATAGATGAGGATGGAAGAGAGGACGGCCTTCAACATGACCAATCTATCCCCCCCCCCTCGAAAGTACAGCGGCCTTCCACCCCGCCAACCTCATCTCCACCTTCTCCACCACCCTCAACCAATCACGCATCCTTGTTCTCCCCAGAGCCAAAGGTGTGCCCAAGTAATTAATAGGCAAAGAAGCGCGGCCTGAACCCAAGACCACCGCCAGCCCATCCGCCAATTGCTCCGCACGACCGAAAGGGACGAACACAGATTTGCTGTCATTCTTAAACAAACCAGACAACTCGGCGGAAATCTCTAAAGCCACAACCATGCCATTGGCCTCCTCAACACCCCCTTCAATGAGGAAAAGGGTATCGTCAGCGTATTGGATGATTGGAACCAGCACCCCCTCCCTCGAGTAGTCGCCAGAGAAGCCACGGTTGACAACATGAGATGCCATATCGGAGAGAACATCGGCCGCAAGGATGAAGAGCATGGGCGCAAGGGGGCACCCCTGACGCACCCCCTTACGAGGTTGGATCCAACCCCCTCAGGCCTACCATTGATCATGATCGAAAACGAAGTCGTGGTGACAAAACACCTCATCCAAGAAATCCATTTGTCCGGGAAACCCTTCCTCCGCAACACCGACCACAGAAATCTGCAGTCGAGGCTATCGTACGCCTTTGCAAAATCCACCTTCCAAAGGACACCGCTCGTACCCCTCCTCCACCAATCCGCGATGATTTAGAAGTGAGAGTGATGCAATCGGATATCTGCCGCCCGGGAACGAAGGCAGATTGGACCGGCGATACAAGGTTCCCAAGAACGACAGTCAGTCTAGCGGCAAAGACCTTTGCCGTGATCAAGTAAAGGCGTTTGATATAGCGATAGGACGAAAGTCCCCGATGGATGTTGGCGCCGAAGACTTGGGCAACAACACGATGAGCGCACGGTTGATACGGTCAAACCCCATATTCCCCTGACAGAACTCCAAGACCACCTCAAGCACTTCCTGACCAACGAGGTCCCAAAAGTCTTTGTAAAACGAAATCAGGAAACCATCGGGGCCAGGCGCAGCATCGTCGTTCAGGTCCCAGACTGCATCCTTAAGTTCCTCCAATGTGACATCACGGAGAAGACCATCCCAGGAAGACGTCGTCACAGTCCTAGTATCCCGGCCCAACCATTTCCACCTCTGAGGAAGAGTTGCAGAAGACACATTCTTGAAGTGATTCGCAATAGCTCTGTCCATGTCTTTATTCCCCTCCACGCTGACCCCATCGATGACGATAGAATGCAAGGCATTGGTTCTGCGCCTCCCACTAGCAATACGATGGAAGAAGGACGTATTCGCGTCCCCCTCCCGAAGCCAAATGTTTCTCGACCTCTGTCTCCACTCCGTGACTCGCTTCTTTTCCTCCACGGATACCTTCCTCTGAGCCGCCGCACGAGACTCCAACTCCGAAGGCGTGAGATCCCTGAAGTCCTCCAGCGCGTCCAACTTCTGAATGACCTCCTTTGCGTCCCTCCTAGTCGCGCACCTGGCAGCCCTCGTCTCTCTTTTGAAAGCCGCCAACCTAACTCGCAGGGAGGAAAGCTTTTGGGCAAACATGGAGGCGGCGGAACCCGAGGTCACCACCTTCGTCCAGTGAGAGGCCACGAGCTCCCTGAAGTTGTCCTCCAAAAGCCAGCACTTCTCGTACCTAAAAAGGCCCCTCTGCGTTGGGGCAACCCCAGAGCACCACAAGATTGGATTGTGATCAGAACACGACCGCAGTTTGGCTTCCACCGAAGCCAGGGAAAACGCCTCCAGAACTTCATTAGAAACGAAAAAACGGTCGAGACGCGAGCGTGCTTTAGAGTTCCTCCAGGTATAAGCGACGTCCCCGGCATCCATCACCTCGAGGCCGAGCAGGTCGATGGTGTCAGCGAACTCAGTCGAGCCCAGGTCCTGGCCCCCCTACCCCCGGGCATGTCCGCAGTAAGAAGGGTGACGTTGAAATCTCCCCCCACCACCCACGGGGTCCTACCGACAGCCCTACCTGCCTCCAAAAGATCCTCCCATAACTCTCCCCGCAAACCACCATCACAGGGACCATACACACACGACACGGCCAACTGAGAGGAAGAAGTCGTACAGGCGAAGACCATCGTCAGGACGTGCTGCCCACGAGTCATCGAGATAAAAGACAAGCTTGACGAGCGCCAAGCCACAAGCAGCCCTCCCGAAGACCCCGAAGCGTCCAAAGCTCAGAGCTGGTCCAAACCACCCGCGCCAAAAGACCTCCACACGTCTCCCGCCAAAGAGTGCAGCTTTGTTTTCTGAAGCAAAATGACGTCGCATTCCCATTCGCTGAATCTAGAGCCCATGATTCTCCGCTTATTCGGATCCTCGAGTCCACGAACGTTCCAAGATAGGATTTTCATTTGGATCCTTCGGCAAACCCCTGAACTTGAGCCACACCAGCGGCCTCCGCCACACGAAGCTTGAACGGAGGGCATGGATGTGCCTCCGCCCTTGACGCCCTAGCCATGTTTCTTCTTCTGTACCTCTTACCACTCCTTCTGTCGCTAGGCCTCGCCTCAGAGATATGAGCAGAGATGCCCTCATCCATGGTAGCCCCCTCCTGGCTGATCTCCGAGATTGAAGCGGCCGAGACGGTGGAAAGCTGGGGCCGAGGCCTTCCCTCCGTAAGGAGAGGGTGGAAGAGGGGGAGGGATAACAGCTGAGGAGTACCCGCCAAAGCATCGCGAAAGCCCACCGAAGGAAAGATCCGCGACGACACACCCGAGAAAGTAACGGTTGGCACCAGCTTCAAAGGGTCCGAGAGCGCCCTACCGACAACCGGATCCGAAAAATCCCACGTGTCCGCCTGAGCGCCAACCATCGAACCCAAGTCTGCGAACTGATCCGCGTAGACGGGTCCAGAACTCGGGCCCATGTCCACCTCCGAAAAGAAAGTCGCCGAAGACGGATCCGAAAGCCTTTCGCCTACGTCACCCGGCAGAGGGAATAATCTTGATGACAGGTACAACATTTGAGGTGAGCTCACGAAGCGCCGCGTGCTAGGAGTCGTTCGCGCCCTTCCATCGAAAGGTCCCCTCGGGAAACCAACCGCCAGCGCTGAGCCCGAAGCGTCCCTTGCCCTTCCGCCTACCGCCGACCTCAGAACCTCTGGCGAAGGCGGAGGTTCATCGACCACAAGCTCTATCGTGTAGGAGTAACATCCCACTTTCAACTCCGCGAATGCACTTCGCCCACCGACCTTGTCGAGGAAGCTCTTGGTGCATTCGAACAGGATTGTCGTATCCTCCACAGTGGTGCCGGGTTTGAGACCATCATGAAGCACTTCTCGAACAATTCTCCACCGACTCAAGGCCCTCCGCAAGCAACCAGCCGAACGAGAGAGGAAGGGGATACCCTTCACCCTAGCCATGCAAACCTCCACGTCATTGCAGGAGCCATCAACAAAGCGCAACCTCCTCCAGCAGACGTTGCCGACATCCCCATTGCGCAACAAACGCTCCTTCTGCAAATCCGATAAGCCGCGAACACAACACCTTCTTACATCCGACTTCACTACGTCCCCCACGAACTACGGGCCAAGGAACCCAACCAAATGCGATGATATCACATCCAGGTCGATAACGTCCCTCACCGCATGACCGAGAACCGCATGCACACCCGATGAACGCACGGTTTTCCTGCCCTTGAGAACTTGTTGAGCTCCGCCAACCCCATCGAACGCAGAAGTGACGCCCACAGGGTTTGCCGCAGCACCGCCCCGCGCTTCCTTCCTTACCACATCCGCAAAAGATGGCCCCCCTTGATAGACAACTGCAGTACTTCCACTCGAGTAGCCACCTACGATAGACCGCTGTCGCTCGGTAGGCACCGCGACTTTTGTTGTACGAAACGCCATGCATGTTGCTTGATGATGCCCCACCCTACCGCAAGAGTAACATCTAGGGGTAAATGGCATAAGGTGGCAAGGCGCCCCTTGTCCCCACATCGGAAGCACCTCCGCCCCTGTTTTTTATGAGAGACGAACCTCCACCCACCACCTTTCTCGTCAGGGGAATCCTCCTCGACAGCGCAGCCACGCCTGTTATCCTCCCCTGAGTGGAGAATCGCCTTCCCCTTTTCCATCGCCATGCGAGTCGAACTTGAGCCACTCTCTCCGCTCTCTCCGCTCGCTTCGCCTTTCACTCTCTCCGATCTCTCCGCTCGCTCCGCTTTTCGCTTAAAAATAAATCTGAAGCGGGGGATGTAATCTTGATCTTCAGTAGATCTGACAAACCCATTCTGCTCAATCAACTCTGAGAGCTTCTGAAACCAAGCCCTCGAACTCTGCTTAAGGCCATATATGGCCTTATGAAGACGACATACCATATGGGATTCCCCCTCAGCAGCAAACCCTAGTGGTGGTTGCATGTAGACTTTCTCTTGCAGATCACCATACAAGAAGTCATTCTTGACATCTAATTGGAAAAGAGGCCAATCACGTACCACAACAACATTAATAAGGATCCATAGCTTAGAGTGTCTCGCAATAGGGGAAAAGTATCCTGGTAATCCACCCCATTAGTTTGAGTGAATCCACAAGTACTAACATAATACCTTCGTCGAACAGGATCGAAGCAACGATATCCCTTTTGGGTCTTCGAGTACCCAACAAACACACATTTGACAGCTCTAGGAGAGAACTTGTCCAGACCAGGGGACATCTGATGAACAAATGCCACTTAACCAAAGACACGAGGCATGAGTGAGAAAAGATCCGTCTCGGGAAACGCAATCGAGAATGGGATCTTTTCTCCTAAAACCGAACAAGGCATACGATTTACCAAATAACAGGCAGTTAGAACCGTATCTCCCCAGTACGAATGATGAGCACGGCTCTGAATCAAAAGAGTCCTGGTAACATCCAGAAGATGACGATGTTTTCGTTCAACCGCCCCATTCTGTTGGGAAGTATGCGCACATGATGTTTGATGCACAATACCATGGGATGCAAGAAATTGGGCAAGCTAAGTACTACAAAATTCAAGGGCATTGTTTCAGCGTATATACTTGATTTTCGCTGAAAAAATGTTCCTTATTTCATCAATAAAGATTGAATAGCAGGACCGGCATCAGACTTGTTTTTAAGAAGAAAGACCCACGGCAATCTAGAAAATTCATCAACTGCCACAAGATAAAATCTATGCCCCTAATGATCTAGGACACAAATGGGACCCCAAATATCAAAATGAATTAACTCAAACAAACTATGACTGCTCTAACCCTGACGACTCTGAAAAGTCGACCGATGATGCTTCCCAAACTGGCATGCCTCGTACTGAAAGGTAGAGCGTGGAGAAATCTGTGGAAGGATGTGATACAACTTTTGCAGAGGAAGATGGCCAAAACGTAGATGCCACATATAAGGAGACACATACCCAATGCGAACAGAGGAAGCACCAACTAAGGGGATTGCACCAGTCTATAAAGACCTCCTTGCTCACGGCCAGATCCAATCACCCTGCCCGTGGGAATGTCCGGAGATACAAGAGCAGACGGATCAAAAATGACACGACAGTGTATATCCTTAGTGATTTGACTAATTGATAATAGATTCATAGAAAACTCAGGAGCATAAATGACATTTTGAAGTCTCATTGCTGAAGTCAATTGCACCTCCCCCTGACCAGTAATGGGAGAATGGGTCCCATCTGTTATCACAATAGATCTCCAGGATGGGTTGGACTGAAAGCACTAAACTAGCCTCTGTCACCACAGAGATGATGAGATGCTCCTGAATCCATGACCCATTCTGACAAATCTGCCATGTAACAACTAGTAAAGGCATATGCTATACTTGATGCAGATGCTGATGCATGACAACTACCTCTGGTGATCCTGAAGAAGAAGTGGTTGACTCAGGAGTGGGCATAATCTCCATGAGCCTCGCCACAAGTTCATCGAATCTCTGATTGGATGCAGACGAGGAACTACCAATATGCTGGATATGTTCTGCCACACGTGTTGAAGCTGGGAACCCATGCTTGTAATAGCATGTTTCCTCAGAGTGACCTATCCTGTGACAGTAAGTACAAGGCTGACGAGGGGGCCGACAACCCCCTCCCCTGCCACGGCCACCACGACCACAAAACTGTGCAGGGCCTCCTCTACCACGAGATACTGCCATGGTTAAGGACGTCTGAGACAGTTGAGAACCACCGAATGATATGGGGAGCCTGCTCAACCTGCGATACGCCTCCTCCATTGGAGGTATGATGGCGTCAATAAGAATCTGTGCTCTAGCTACGCCATACTCAGGGTCTAGAGCCGCTAGGAAAACTCCTGTCATCACTGAATCCCTATATGCCTTGAGCTGCTATGGTGTAGCAGTCAAGGGAATGTAACCATGCAACTTCTCAAACATACCCCTTAGGGCCCGTTCGAGTCACGAGGTAAACTCCCCCTACCCCCTTTAACCCACATCCCCCTCTCTCACCGTGGGCCCCACTTTATTCCTTTTTTAGAAAATTAAATAAATCAATTTTACATCATCAATCCTATCAAAAAATAATATGTTATACCATCATATCATATAAAAATTATAAACTACTCCACTTCTACTCACTTTTCCAAACTTCAATACAATCACATCACAATAACTACTCACTTTTTCAAACTTCAATACAATCATATCACCCCAAACCCACTTCTAACCCACCCCCAGTTTAACCCTCTATCCAAACACAAAAATCCAAAAACAGGTTACCCTCTACCAGTTTAACCCGCCTTAACCTGCTAACTAAACACACCCTTAGAGACGTGTAAAGGATCTGGAGAGGACAACCATTCTGCTTCGACGTAAAGATGCCATGTTGAAGTTGCAGAATCTTTGACTCGTTCTTTGTTGGAGAGTATGTAGCGGTGAGAATGTCCCACATAGCCTTTGTTGTGGGCTAACTCAAAATGTCATTGGCTATCTCCATGGATACTATTCCAAAGAGCCATGCATGTGCATAAGCATTATCTGCCTCCCATGAGGCATTAACCCCAGTCTTGTCAACATGCTCCTCCTGTGTGAGGATATGCTTCTTGCCATTACATTGCATTAGACTCATGAACTGCATGATCCACAGTTCATAATTCATTCCATCCATCTTCACAATGGGTGCGGGACCTTTGAAGGCACCCAGGGATGGAATATCTGCCATGTTATCTGATATGATGACACCAATCTCTAAGACTGGGGTTGCAGATTGTAAGAATAATGTCTATACGGACATGTAGGAAGATGGTTGTTGGTGTAGACTCATACCACAATCTCTTCCATTCTTTGGTGACTCCTTCGGGCGACTAGGGTGTTTTAGATAATCAAGCTACACCCTAGAAACCCAAGAGCGAGGAGCCCTAGGCCATCGGGAAGAGCCCACAATGTCTACAACAATAGAGACGGGCCAACAGCTACAACTCTCAGGCAGGAGACACACCCGTTGTGGTGCTGCACGGGCAGCGTAGGCGACGCAGGTCGTGCGGGCGGTGCAGGTGGCTGCGGAGGCGGCGTTGAGGCTATGCGGGCTGCACGAGCAACGCGTGGACGCGCAAGGCGCACACAGCTCACGACGCAGGAGGGGCAGCACGGAAGGCGCAGGCACAATGCGCGGGGGGCGCAGGAAGCGCGGCATGTACGGTGCAAGGGCTTTTGGGTAGGGTTGGGGCTCTAGAGCACATGCTCCAGTCTAGAACCATCACTCTGATACCACGTGGAAAAACGTGAAGAGAAAAGTTGTATTCCTCATAGCCCTAGAGCTCTCTTATCTAAGAGAAAAGCCCTAAGGAAAAATTACATAAAATAGACTAGATAAACAGAAAAACATAAATAAAAAGGGATATTTACCCAGCAGACCCTGAAATCTTTGTAAATTACCTCTACGACCTTTGAAACATCGATATTCCTCCCTAGACCCCGTAATCTTGCTAACCATTACCGTGCAGACCCTCTGGTTAACTCCCTTCCATTTGTCCGTTAAAACTAACCGGATTCTGTTATATTTGTTTACATTATACCCATTTTGTTTGTCAAATTTACATTCATTGCCATTTCCCCTTGGATTTGGCCCTCCCCGCCGTCGTCCTCGAAACCTCGAACCCCACCGTGCCGCCCAAAGCCCCGGCGTCGCTTCCCCTGGTCCCCCCCACCCGCGCCGCCTGCCGAAGACAACGATATCTTGCAGCAATCTTGAGTACGAAGACCTCGAACCTCTTCTTCTAGCTCTTGGGAAGATTGGTAACAGCAATCTTGACTTGTAGAGTGAATACGAAGATTGGAACCTCAACGAGATCCAAAGGAGGATCTCCTCTTTTGCTACAGTTTCTTATCGCAACTGTCAAGCTTGGGCTGTGCCGAGCCCTCGAGCAAGAACTCTAGCTCTGTCGAGCTCAGCTCCTTCCCTGGCGTCAACTTCCATTCAACCACCTCCAGGTGAACCAGTCACAAGTAACCCCTCTTCCACTCGATTTTCTTCTTTCTTCTACTCTGCCACTACATTTCCTCCATTATGGTTCTTTATTTTTCTTGCTCAGCTCCAACCCACAACCAAGTGACGAAGCCTTGTTGATCTCATCTTTCCTAGTTCTACAGTTCTTCTTCTACCTCCCACACCTTCCATCTATGATCTCGCATAGATCGAAGCCACGCTCCGTCTCTTCCATCTTCCGTACAAGACCACCATCGCTCGCCCCTGCTTCAACCGCAGACGCCCTCCATCGGCCTAACCGCGTTTTCACCTCACCAGCGAATGCACCTTCCCCACCGCAGCTCTGGTGGTGGTTCTCCCACGAGTAGCCACTGTGATCCACCGCCCATTGGCTATGATCGGCTACAGCCACCGCAAGCTCCGCCACCTCCTCCACGGAAGAAGAGAACCCCAGATTCTCAAATGAGGGGAACGACCCCTTTGGAGAAATTGCCAGTCACGCCACCTCCGCCACGGAGGTCTTCCGCAGGAACGCGATAAATAAGATCATCGACACGGTGCATGCCGACAACATAAAAATTCTTGCACTCGGGTAACATCTGGGGCTCGTGGCTTGGGGTTTTCTTCCTCGAAGATCTCGTCTTCCGTCCTCCCTCCACGACACCCTGCAGAGCGCAACAGGGCAACCCACCAGCTCAAAATCGAGCAGCGGCCGTTGCGTGCTTCCGGCTTCACGTCGCGGCAGCTGCCATTGGTTGTCATCACTGAAAAAGGAGAGAGTGTGGAAGAATAAGGAGGGGGAGAGAAGAAGAAAGGAGGGCCCTTGGATTTGCTGGGGTTAGATTAACTCAACTTAAACCCAAACTAGTTAACTTAAAAAATCTCAAATTAACGGTAGGGTCTATAGGGTAAGACGGAGCAAGATTACGGGGTCTAGGGAGGAATATCGATGTTTCAAAGGTCGTAGAGGTAATTTACAAAGATTTCAGGGTCTGCTGGGTAAATATCCCAAATAAAAACTATAGAAATATAAATATCTCAACAATCCACTCTGTCATATCTGCCATGCTAAAACTAGTAAGAGCATAGGCTATACTTGAGAAGCTCGAAGAAGCATTAGTAGCGGCTGCAACATTTGAAAAACCTATAATGGTGCCAACAGCAGGAATCATTATCTCCCTCAGATGGGAGATAATATCATCAAGGCGTGAATTTGTCTGAGGAGCCGAACTGTCCGGAGGCTCAATCTGCTCGACCACACGAGCAGATACATGGTCTCCATGCTTTTGATAGCATGTATCCTGAGAGTGACCTGGACGACAACAGTAGGCCACATGTGAGGTATGAGAACTCAGGTCTAGGATCATCGCTCGGATGCCACGTTGAGAGAAAATGATGAATTACTTATTCATGAGGCCTCAGGGTTCTCTTATATAGAGGAGAAACGTGTTGAACAAATTACATAAAGAAGATGGAAAGACAAGAGAATACATAAAAAATAAACGATAACTGATATCTCAACATAAGCCATTCTATGGAATAGCCACCGTGCTCGATATGTGTTGTGTTGTTTCCGGCCTCCAAACCAATGGTGACAGGTTTGTTTTTATTCATTTTGGATTGCGAGGAGAAGGTTGAGACTTGCGAGGAGGTGTTGTTGTCCCAATGTAGGTCCCTCTCAATCAACTAACTAGGCTTGCCATCGACTTCTAGTCGCTTGTGACAATCAGATTGGTTACCTTTGGTGGAGCGGATTCAATGTAGACTACTGGCTACTTGCCTTTCAAGGGACAGTCGTATCATTTGGTGGTTACCTCAAAGGCAGTCTTGTCTGCAATCTCGATCATTTTCCTCTCCTCGAGGTTGATACCAATTGGGATTTGTGGGTAAGTCGGGACTCCTATGAGGCATTTCTTATGGACGGGCTCAAATACCTCGCATGCAATCATGTTAATAAGTTGGAAGGTAGTTATGATGGCTAAGGATGATAGTTGTATGGGCATCATGAACCTTGACGCGATGAACATGGCACTGATTATGGTGGGTTTCTTGGATTTTGGGCAATGTATTTAACTTGCTCCCCTGGTGTAAAAGTTGTACAATATTTCCAAGGGGGCTCCTTTGGTGGTCGGAGAAAGTCCGCTCCCCTTTGAACCTCCGGTAAGTGGTCTGTTATGTTTTGCCCTAGGTATCCTGCATTCAGACCCATCCTTGGTCATCGATCTCAAAATCAAGAAAGAATGGTTCAACCCTATGAATCTTGTATAAAAAATAAGATCTCTAAATCTTTACAATGTGTTTCTAATATGGGAAAAAATTACAAATCATAATGTATTTTTAATACTGGGAGTAGCAACAAAAGCAAAATCTCGAACAAATCGACCATTAAAAGTAAAAAAAGTGTGATATTGAGCAATATCATTCTAATATCAATGGTATCATCGATATCAAGGAAAATTGCATTAAAAGCCGCCAATTTTGATTGATACGGGAAGATACACCAATATCTGCGAGATATCAGTCGATACCCTATAACTAGTATACATGTTAATATAGAAACTCCCTCCCCGTCAATACTGATATATCGTGATATTTAGTACTATGGATACAACACCTCTAAATGCACATCTAAATGCACAGGAGATAAAACTTTCCTAAATGCATTTGTAACCAGCTTGTCTCAAGAAAATAAACCAGTACTACACCTTCGAACATTACATGATACAAAGGGCTTCATTAAGGCATGTGCAACCTTTTCTTAGAAGAAAATCTATTCTTATTTGTGACCAAAGATTTCCAGCCTTTCAAAAATCCTTCTACACGTACACGGAACCCGTGCTTAGATCATCATGAATACATACTAGAGAAAATACCGACATGAAGCATATCCCCAACATGATGAATCAACCCCCATGCATTATTGGCTATAAAATTGGCAGCATGATTGTCTTACTCTATTACTAGCATAGAGCAAAAAAAGAGACATTTAGAATATCATGCACATGCCTAACCTACATTAACTATATATTTATCTAGCAATTGAACCATAACCAGACTCATGGAAGTTCATGTTATATTTCTTTGTCCTCCAAATAACTCTGTCTATGGAGCAATCTATGCAAACCTTCAAGGGTTATGTATACTATCCTACCTTTTCGATAATGCCAATGGCTCTTTACGTAGCTCTTGAGATCTACAAATCATATTGCTAGAAGTAATGGCTCATCTTCATCTGCATTGTTTCACGAGGCCGTGAATTTAGTTAGAGCTAGCCCAACTGAATCCTCGAGAGTAAAACTAAGTGCACCAAATCATCATGTCAGTAATATTAATATATTTTTCCTTTTTAACACTGCAAGAGTTACTCCATTTAATTAGATAAAGAATTTAAGTGTATCATTAATTGTATCAGCAACATTCAGTTTATACTCCATATCACCTCAAGAGATGTTAGCTGGCACTGTAATTTATGTCAATCATGTTATCTGTTATTGCCAGAATAGACCCAAAGTGGTCATGGCCCTAGATTTTCTGTTGATCATGTAATCTGCCACTTCTACAATAAGGCTTTTACCGGATACTTGTCGCATATATCATTCAAATTAAAAGAAAGTAGTTCATCTTTTTGAAAATGATTTCAGAAGTTCGGTCCCATTTATACACTTACAGATCAGGTAAAACACATTATCGAATGAACTGAATAGGCAACTTTTAAATTGATATAGTTAAATTCTCTCATGGTTCAAGCCTATAAAACTCAACTTATCTAACTATTGAAGGTCTCCATGGGAGCATTGTTAAGACAAGGATAGGCGCCCCCTTAAATGGCTCGGCCGTAGAATCCTTTCACTCCAAGGACCAAGTTTCAAACCACGACAAATACCCTTTATTCCAAGAGAGGAGGGGAAGGAGGTACCTTGCTTTCCTTTCTTGTTCTGATTCTGATTCCAAGTACTTTTGTCCCAAAGGTGTGCTTCATAACGGCCTGTCCATCTGTGTCTTTAACCCCAAGAAGTAGATTCAATACACAAAAAAGGAAAACTAAATCCACATAGCATCCAAATTGACTCGCAAATATCAAATACAAAGGAAATATAAACATTACGTCAAAACAAGATGATAACAGCAATATACAACAAGATCAACACTCATTCTACTACATTTAGATGCTGGTAAATTCCAGCATGTTCGCTACAACCAAACAAAGGAAGATCGAAGCAGAAGTACAACGACAACAACAACAACAGCAACAAAATTAACAGTCAGATAAATTAGTATTGACATTTATAATCGAACCGCGGGATTAAACAAACAACACGATCAACTGAACAACCACAACGATCTTAACTCAAAACCGCTACTTTATAGTTTTGAAACCTGCACAAATGGTTATGGATGCTCAATAAGATCAAACCCAACACCATCGCTCGCAACTCCACAGTCCCGCGCCCAAATCCAGACGCGAAGAGAGAGAGAGAGAGAAGAGGAAGGGGGGGAAACGAAACCCTACCTGGTGACACCTCTGTAGATGGAACTCCTCTTGCCGGCGACGCAGGGCGTCATCTTGCTGATCCTCTCCTTGGCGGTGGTGGCGCACCCCATCCTCTCCCTCCTTGCCGTCGCGGCCTTCTTCACCGTCGCCTCCTCCGCCATCCCGATCTCGACCTCCTCCCCGATCGACAATGGAAGAGGTAGTAGTAGTAGAAATGGGGGAGCAAGAGCACAGTACTCTGCTCTTCGGGGTCTGCCACCTACAGGAATCCAAAGCAATTTAATCTCTTCTCTTTATTATTATTTATTTAATTAATTGAAGGGCAACAGATACGGAGATCAGAGAGGCGGGAAGATGATGTGTGCATATATTATATAGTTTATTGGCATTGGGATCCGATAGTTTAATGTGATGGGCTAATATAATAATATATGGTTGTAGTATAATAATTTATAATATAATGTTGCAGATGTCATGGACCCTAACGGCTAGTAGTAGGGGGAGGGCATAATAAACCTGTGATTTTGAACGGGAGTGGAGAATTTGGAGGTACTTTGGTGGGTTCTACTTCTTTTTCTAAGTTTGGGGAGATGGGAATTCCCTCCTCTTGTTGTTTGACTTGAGGGGTATATTTGTCATTTTACTTGTTCAAATTTTGGAAGCAATTTGTTCCCCTTTTCTACATAAAAATGAGGAGATCCATGTCAATTGACAAAGCTTAATGCAATTTGTTTCCTCTATTGAAAATAAAACCTTTTTGTTGACAACATTAACCTATACATTTTATTTTTCTTTTTTGAAGCAATTTGAAATACATATCGATACCCATTTTTATAATTTATATAAGAACATTTTATGAATTTCATGAACTTGTGTAATTGATTGGTAGCGAAGAAATCACATTTAATGTTTATTCTATTATCCTCGACCGCCAAACACACGTATGTCCAATACAATTATATCGTAATTATGTTAAATATTGATTGCAAAGGTCAAGAGCAGAGAACAACAAATTGACCAAGTTTTGTCTTGGAATTCAAGTATAGAACAATATTGACCAATATTGACCAAGTTGTGTCATGGAGAGGTGGTGCTTATGATACACTGTATTATGATAAAAAGATCTAGATGGTTAATGGGAGCTTTGGCATGGGGTCGGGAAAAGCAGCAAATTAGTAGTCGACTCTACGTTATAAGCAGAATGAAAAGAGCATGTAAGTCTTTTGATTGAGAAGTCAACACCATTTCTTATCTTTGAAGACTCATTGACGGGCGACTAAAGTACCAATCAATCTCACATCAGGAAGATGTATAAGTGGGTTCACAGTGAGCTACTCTTAGAGTGGGCTGCAAGGATCTAACAACTTAGAGCTCGATAATCCTTAACGAGAGAGCCATAACCTAGGTACAATCTATCTTCATTCAATGTATCAAGTTGGGTGTTCTTTATAACAGTGACTTTTTCTTTACCATGAAGAAAGAGTGTCTTTAATAGTAACTGATATTGATTTAGATGTCTAGATGGTTTTGAGATGTCCTATTATTTTTAGGACCAAATCTCTCTCAATGTGATTTTCCCTATTTGAGATGTCAACGAGGTATATTCGTATTAATTGTGGGCATGATACACATTAGCTATTATGATCACAGTCTTTACAAGATTTCAGTCAATGACTTGGACATGGTTGCTACGTAATGGGGCACTTTCCTTTTACTAATAGTGACGCCTTTTGTCGGGTCAATCAACATTGGTCGATTACCTTGCATGGTAAGGCATGGATAGAACTGCAGTTGCTGATGCCAGTGTTCTTTCCTTAAGCATGTGTAAGATTGCCCATCAAAATTCTAAGTCAACTTACAACAATATATATCCAAGAACTTCAAAGAGATTGTACCTTAGAAGGGGATAAATATTTAAAGACCCATGCAAAAGCCATTCTAAACAAGGACATTGAGTACAACCTGTCACAATAGATGTTTGAAAACCCCTCATAGGTTCTTCCTTAGAAGGGACATCAATTGATTACCTCTAATTGTGTTTGTCCCATTTTTAGCCCTAACGCCACAGCATTTACGTTTTTCTTATTTCTTTTTTCTTACTTTATTGGTTATTTTGATGTTTATTTTAAACTTTTGCAAGTAGTCTTGCGAGATTGATGTTCTTAGTAATTTTTGCCTTCCATGTGTCGGTTCACGTAGAGAAGGAGCTCATTTGCAAGCCCCCATCTCCCTTATGTGTTTGGGTCACTGATAGGAATCCACTTACAAGTTCTTATCTTATTTTATTAATCTTTGTTGTAAATGTTATTTCTTACGAGCACCTCTATGTAAAAATTTCGGTTATTTACTATTGATGTAAATTCCTTTTTCATCCAATTACATTTTGTTTTATTTTCTTTTGTTTAAATTCATATATTTGGTTTAATTGAAAATATGACCATGTAATTTGCCACTGGATCCCTGACTTCATTTATTTATTTTAAAATTTACATAAATTGCATAAATATCTATGCCTATTTGATTAATTATATTGAAGGAAAATCTTATGTTAAAATCATTGTTGTAACGTAATTTAATTTGATCGCATCACATGTTTCAATTTGTGCTATCAATGCTAGGAGGTACACAAGTTTTACATTATAGTTTTTTACCTGCAAATCTTCACTCAAATTTTATATGTAAACAAAATAGCTAATATAATCCTTATAATTAGTGATAATATATTTCTAGTTCAACTTCTTTGGCACTATGATAGACACATTTGACATTGTAATATTGTATACTAGAAATAGGGTGTACACTAAGATATTCCCTTCAAATCAAAGCAAGGATCAATAGCCAACTGAATCAATTGAACTCGATTCATACTTTACAAGTGAGAATAACTTTAATTCTCCTTGGTGAAGAGTGAACATTGGCAATCACCTTGAGATGCACCATCTCTAAGAACATAAAATTTATTTTCTATCCTCTTCACTTAGTTATTATAAATATAGTTCATTAAGTTCAATCGTATTTAGAACCACCATTAATTTGCATAGTTCATTAAGAATAAAAACATGTTAGAGTAGATTTCATGCTTATTTCAAAAACAAGAAGATTAATCAATCAAGCTCACTTAGGCAAAAAGTTCTAAATTATTAAGTTCGATTGGTGTTTCATATGCGACTAATATTTTCACCCCTAGACCTTCGGGGATGCCGAGTCTTCCTCACCAAGAACAAATGATTCTTAAAATCCATACTTAATGAACCCAAACACATGCTTTGAAGTAGAACCAAACTCATCAAAATCTCGATTTCTTTCTGAACTGTGAGAAATGTGAGAAACAAGTCAATAGGCTACTTCAAACATGAATTATCCGACACATCCTAGAAGAAAGCATGGATCGGATAATGGAAAAAATAAGGATAAATTCAAGTGGAGAAATTCACAGAGTGATAGTAGATAATTTTTTATTTTAACATGTATCCTCTAAAGACCTGCTATGCTCTATGGATAAAACTTTGAAGGAAAGTTTAAAAGAAAGTTTTACAGAGCAGTCGTGAGACATGCTTTGCTATATGGATAATAGAAATTTATTATAGTAGATAAAACTTTAAAGGAAAGTTTTACAAAACAACCGTGAGACATGCTATGCTCTATGGATCTGAATGTTGGCATGTGAACCAAAGACATGTATAGAAAATGACTGTAGCAGAAATGAAGGTGCTAAGGTGGATGTGTGGACACACACGTAAAGATTGGATTTGGAATGATGCAATCAGACAAAAAGTTGGAGTGGCTCCGATCGAGGATAAGATGCGAGAAAACCTATTAAGATGATTTGGTCATTTGTAAAGAAGGTCAACTGATGCACCAGTTAGGATATGCGAGTGTTGGGATGTTGAGCCAATAAGAGAGGGCAAGGACGACCCAAGAAGTGAAAAAATGGGAGATGAACAATCAGTCGGGGGAGGGGGAGGAGGAGGGATTGGTGAAGGGTGAAGAGAAAGCTCTTATTAAAGATTTTCAAGAAAGTCAGATATTATCTTTAAGGTCAAAAGGCTCCTTTTGGAGAGGTTTATATATAAAAAAGAGATAGTTGAAGTTTAGATAGACGAGCTTTTTTGAGATAGTTGATATCGCGAGAGAATTCGCTATTATATATGGGGGAAAAGATCATCGCGAAGGATTCAATCCAGCCACAGGTTCCCCTAAGGCTACCTTGTTACGACTTCACCCCAGTCGCGGACCTGGGCATCGTGCTGGTAAAGAAGAGGAATAGCGAGTGAGTCTGCCAACAATCTCGACGAAGGTGGGCCACTGCGGATTCTAGTCAGTTAGACTTTTTTTGAAAAAAAAAGAAAAATGCTTTTATATGTGAGGTTCTGACCTTCATTCAGAATCAGCCTCTGCAAATTAACAGCGAGATGTTGGATTTGCTGGAAAGAGATTATACAAAGGGATCTTAATTTTTTGGATATAAGCCCGAAATTAACCCAAGATAGATCTGAATAGAGGCGAAGAATCCATGTAACCGACCCAACTTAAGTGTGGGAAAAGGCTTTGTTGTTGTTGTAACATGTATCCTCTAAGGTGCGCAAAGTTACCCTAATTATATGTGGACAACTCCATCTTCCCCACCTAATTTGGTAGTTGAGGTTCAATATTATGAGCGGCATCATCCACAACCATGACTAACGCGTGGTCGAAATATACCCAACAATACTAAGCTCAACTAATTCAAGATCGAGAACGCAGCGATGACATTCCTTAAGTCATTACACCAACTACATCAGGATCATGAAATCCTTGAGACACCAAACTGATTGTAGAATATCAAAGCACTTGTCGTTGTTTTCCATAGTTTGAAAAGCGAGATGTAATTCCTCGAAACATAGATGACAAGATTTCCACGAATAAACATATTTCAATGATAATATTAATGGTGCTCATGAAATTATGATCAAGAGCATCTACAAGCAAACCACACAGCCTATGACTGGGAGTAGTGACCTGGCCAAATGTTGGAGTCGACTAGACTCAAGATGCAACGACTAAGAGGCAATAAGATGAAATATATGGGAAACTATCCAAGTATCGTCAAATGATGATTTCCAAGGATCTTCCAATTCAATTCGAATAAGAACTATTTACTAAGATCTACACTATACATAGATTCACATACCAAGCATCACAAGATCATGAAAATCATCGAAGTCGTCGCTAAACATGTAGTAGACACTAACGCCTTAAATGAGCCATGAACTCTTCGTAGAGGGACCTCAAAAAACACATTGAATGATGAAATCATCATGTGGCAATTTTCCCAAATCCATGCATGGATGCGAGCCTACTTTCCCGATCATCTACTTGTCTTGATCATCCAATCATAAAATTCAAACTCAAGGAGGGTGAGTTGCAGTCAAGTGCACGTTTAAATCACGGATTCTCCCTCATAAATGATATATACACTAATATTCGCTGGTAAGAACTTGCTACTGCAATTTTCCTATCTTAATAAGCATACTTCATAACAAGTATCAAGGTGGTATGAATCAATGTTATCACATCATTTATCCAGGGAATTCTCTAGAATTCACTAAGGGCCCGTTCGGTAGGAGAATAAGCAGGAATAAGGATGGGGAATAAGGGGAATAAGGGTCTATTCTCCGTTCGGCTGGAGGATAAGAATAAGGAGAATAAGGTGAAATAAATGTAGGTAAGGTGGGATAAAGATAGGAATAAGAGTGAAATAAGATGAAATAATAGGGAATAGTCGTACCACGGGGAATCGCGTTGGGGGTTTATTCCCCTTATTCCATTCCTCCTTATACCCCAAACGAACAGGACCTAAATATTTGATATGGTAATATGATAACTAAAACTTGCAATAAGCCAGTTTCGAAGGAGAACACCAACAAAAGAATAAAGCAAAGCTTTCTCAGGGAAGGGTCACTCATGGGAAGTATGGAAGAAACTTTGGCGACATCTTTTAGAACATGGCTAATGGAGTGATAGTCTCAGCCGAACAAGCATATGATGAGAACTCCACTTCTCATAATCGCAAACTATCTGAAACAACTGATTTTGACAAGTTCAATTGCAAGAAGATTTGGAGGCAAAAAGATGGCTGGAAGTTGCTCAAGCAGGGCGACAAGAACATCCCTTCGAAGCCCCAACCACCACAAAAATATAGGGAGCTAGATGATGAGTAGAAATAATTATAGGAATGTCAATCCTGCTTACTGATGAAGAACGGAAAAGGCTAAACTGAAGCAAGGGTTTTTATAGTGTCCACATGATATTATCATGATTATAATGACAATTAACACAAACATACAATAGGTTCTGACTCAATAGGTTACAATTTACTTGGGATCATATAACGCGTACAACTAAAGTTGTTGGTTGAACTAGTTCAGCGGCTCTATACGAATTAGCTGTTTTTTACCCTTCTAACTCATACAACTACATTGATGGGAGAGTATGTTCCTTATACCCTTCTTGTTTAGGAATAACTAAATTCACTAAAAAGTCTTCACAGTAGTATTGAGGTCAACATCTTCAACTCCCTAATGACAACCAATAGTAGATTATCTGATGGAACTCACTTATGATGGGACTTAAAACCCGAATAGGATAAATGGCAGCAACTATGTAAGACACTAAGCTACAATTATTTTTCCTTGAAAACTCCAGAATTAAAATGTTACACATAGCAACAAAGGTTTGGTACACTTGACCAATTGCCATCCATAAAGTTAAAACAAGTCAGATAAGCATAAGGGTTCTATTAAACTGTTACACATAGCAACAAAGGTTTGGTACACTGACCAATTGCCATCCATAAAGTTACATCCTCCTCACTTGAAGCTGATTCAATAACCCTATTAAGACCTCTGTATAGAGCACAAGATAATAAGCTACAAAATACCATACAAAAATACCTAGCTCGGTAGGTTCACGGAGCAAACTTCCTTCTTTAAGTGAAGTACATTTGTCTGCGAAAACTAGGACATCTTTGGACTCTACTCAGCATAGGATATAGAGCACTAGATGCTCCATTTTGCAAATGATTTTTGTAAGAATTACATTCGCCCCGTTGACAGACTGCTTGGAAGCTGTGGATAACAAAATCATGTACTTCAAACCTGATTTAGATCGAGTAGCCAGTTAATGTCCTTCCGTTTGTCATGCTCATTCAATTCTGCTCCTTTCCATGGGGACGATGATCGAACGCACATGCATATAGTACAAGTGACAAATGAAGCCAAGCAATGCATGATGGAGTTAAAGGCTTTTCCATAAGTCGTTCAATAGAACTGTAATTATCCTTGAACACGCCCTGCATCGCGATACTGTTTCCTCTTGCCTTTGATTACATTCTTCGCCCTTCTGCCATCCTTTCTACCCTTTTGTACCGTCCGAACACTTTTGTTTGTAAAATTGTTTCGTAAAGGTTGAGATGTATCCTTGTGGGAGGTAGTGCTTCTATTCAGTTCTCTCTTCCCATCCTTATCAGCAGTTTGCCTTTGCCTTCTAGCATTAGACGGTATGAACTTCTTGCGTTTCTTCTGTTCCTGAATTCCCGGAGACCGCACAGAGTGCTTGTCATCAGAATGAGAGGATGTGTGTTTGAATTTCCTTTTTCTATCCCTAAAGAAGAAAAGGATGTGTTACATGAATTGCAAAATAATCGAGTTAAGAAATTTTTCTTGACAGTAACCTTGTAATTGGCGCGTCCTTGGGGGGCACTCTTTCAGCATCAATACTTCCTGCTTCCTTCAAACTTTTTTTCTTTTTACGATGCTGCAGAAATGTCACAAATAAAATATAATATCAATGGTAAAAATGTTGGCATAACCGATGGGAGAAACACATCTATGCCTTCGATCTGGGCTTTAAGGGGTACACACATCTGTAAATAAATGATCGTGGCAAGAGAAAATTTGATGAAGATACAGATTTGATAGATTTAAAAATCCAAAATAGATATTATTACAGATCCAAAACCACTGTAATTTCAAGACCCACAAATTTTGAAATAAAAAATAATTTTTGATTGTGCCAAAAATGTAACTAGTGCTAATATAGCGAGCTTGAAAGCGGACATTTTGACAAATTAAAGTATGACTCCCTCTTAGGTTTTGGACGAGCTTTTCATCATAAGCAAGCCCATACACAAGTTAATTTACTCCACAAAATTTTTCTTAAAGATAACACTCCACCTCTCCTGACATAACTATGCCCCAGGAAAACCCAAATACCATATTTGCCAGCTGTATGGATAATTCTACTTTTGCGGCTAACTTCAAGAAGTGTTATAACTTGGGTAAAAACAAACTAAAGATCGAATTGTGCTTGGTGCTCAAGCCGATTTGCAGAAATGTTAGTAATAAGTGAAATCCCTATGTACAGGGTGTTGTGAAACTGGAGCGGGTCGATAAACATAAAATATATCTCCAGCACTTATGTATCAAATGCTCAACAGAGTACCCTCGAGCAAATTTGAGATGGATAATTAGTGACTTGCCCCCAACATAGTATCAGGAGAGGAATGATTTGGAACTTAGCCTACATACATGTGGGAAATGCCTAAAGGTGCCTCAAAAAGTCGTGAACGACCCCTGAACAACGTGAACTACACTGGGATCAAAGGACAACTCGAGGATAACCCCACGATATGTTGGACCATTTGAGATACTTGTGCACATGGGGAAGGTGTCCTACCGAGTAGCCCTTCCGCCACACCTTTGTGCCATACACAGTGTTGTAGAAATCACCCGACTGGCCTGACTAGTAGGTCCGACTAGTCTAGTCAGTGGGGTGGCCGAACAGAGTACCGACTAATTCCGACTAGGTACACTAATCAACCAGTTTTTGCTTGGAGATACCATATTTTTTTAATATTTTGCTTTTTTTATAAGCAAACTTATTATAATATGCTTAATGCTTTATCTAAATTCAATTACTTCTTTTATTTTATTATGGTAGTATAAAAATGTACAGAATCTATGTAAATATATGCATAAAAATGAGTTATATATTTAAAATAATCATAAATTTCAAAGTCGATTAAAGTCTAACTAAATCCGATTAGTCGCCCGACTGCCGATTAATACATAGTTAGTGACCCCGTCGACCGAGTACCAACTACCGACTTTTGCAACCTTGGCCATACACGATGTCTTACATGTATCCAACTTGAGGAAGTACGTTCACGACCCTCGACACGTTATCAGCTACGAGAACATTGACGTGGAACCCGACTTAACATACGAGGAGAGGCCAATACAGATACTTGACAGTGCTGTGAAAAAGCTTCGCAGCAAGAAAATTCCTTTGGTCAAGGTGTTGTGGCACTGATATGGAGTCGAATATGCGACATGGGAGATCGAAGCAGACATGCGGGTACGATACCCACATCTCTTCTCAAGTAATCATGAAAACAAACCCAATTAATTATATACATATTGAAAGAATATGTCTTGTTTTTCCTTTGAGGTTTTTATGGGTTCAAAACCCTTTTGAGGTTTTAATGGCCAACTGAAATCAAGATAAAATACATAGTGACCTTGACTTAAGTCTCGAAGACGGGAATCGCTTTAAGGTTTTTATATTTGTGACATTCGAATCCGAATAAACCCGAACCCATTAAGGTCCATATGATCCGATAAAACTATCGATCGATATTAAATGGTCTGAATCGATCCATAGGTCGTAAATCAAAATTTATTTGGGATCAATCGATCAGAAATCGATCGCATTGTAATACGTGTCACCAGAAAAGCCGCGACGCAATTGGAAACCGTAAAAATAATTTGAGTCCGTCATAAAAATTCATCTCGATAAAATAAAACCAATGAAATCGACCGTTCGTTGATCAAAGGTTGTCTGATAATTTAAAATCGCAAAATTTGATCAAAATATCAAGACTGTATTTCGTCAATTTATGTATCCATCTTAGACCAGAAAAGTATGAAATTTATATTGTTTGATCATCACGCATAGATGATCGAAATGAGATATTGAACAGTGGAATCAGATATTCAAGTTGCAAATACGGATAACTTTGGTATCTTAGATAGGAGAGAGATTAAAATAAATAAATAAAATTTTAAGTTAGCTGCACAGTACAACAATCAACACATGGCCTTTTCTTTTCTCTCCACTTGATTTTTTTCTTCTTCCACTTGACAATTAACAAAGCCCTCACTTGTTATAAAAACCCATGCATCTCCCTCTAAGTTTCCCCAATTCCTCTCCCAAGAAACTCCAGCTGAGAAAGCCCCTTCTCCCCACATTTTTCTGTTGCAAATTACAGTCGTGCTACTGCAAGCAGCAGTCCCAAAGAGCAACTGCTCTTTTCCCTGCCGGATTGCTAAAACTCCTGATGCTTCCCTCTCCAATCAAGCTCTTGCTGCTCCAAGCAGCCGAGATTGAGTTGTTCCCTACTGCTGCATGAAGTGAAGTGGCTGCTACAACTACCAGAATCATCCGTTGCACGCAACTAAGCTCCCAACTGGAGCTGCTACCAATAGCAGCAGGTGCATCTCCTACTTCTTCAAAAATTAGGGATCCAAAAGGTACAATTCCCCTTCCTCTTGCCGCCTTTCATGCAAATGCTCCAACGATCTCCATGCACGGCGTACATCAAGTGCATGTGCATCCCTTTAAATACGAGCACAATATGTCCTATAACTTATCATCTTGAATAAAAACCCTTCGTAGCATTTCATCATGCAGTAAGAATGCCTCTTTTGGATTATCGTTAGCAACATACCCATTTATCATAGTTGTGTAGGTAGAACTGTTAGGTACTAGTCCTTTGTCAATCATAATTTGGAGCAAGATCTCAGCTTCCTGCATATTACCTAATGTGCACAAACCACCCAAAAGCACGTTGTATGAAATAATATTAGGTAGCACTCCTTGCCTTTCCATTTTTTCTACAGTAAAGCCTCGTGTGTCATCTTATCTCTTACATATCCACCAATATGTGTATTGAACGTCACTCTATCAGGATGAACACCATCTTCAGATATTTTATGCAAAAACTTTACTGTTTTCTGTGTTCCCTGTGTGGCAAAAAACTTTGATGATGGAATTATATGACAAGAGCTTTGATTTGATGCCTTTTCCAATCATTTCATTCCACATAGACAGCACGTCATCTATGCATCCCTTTGAGCTATATCCATCCACTAGAGTATTGTATATTGTTGGGAAAATAAGAGAACTTGTTCATTACATAAGCCCTAGGCTCTCTTATATAGGAGAGTAGCCTATGGGTAAATTACATAAAGAGTCCAACGTGAATGACAAATAACGAAAGAGAAACATAAGTGAATAATATATATCTACACTCCCCCTCAAGATGGAGCATAGATAGCAATCATGCTCAGCTTGGACGAGCACTTCTGAAACGGGCCTCGCAATAATGCCTTGGTATCTGCCGTTTGATTCTCTGAACTAACATGGGATGTAGCAATGAATCCCTTCTAAATCATGTCACATATAAAGTAACAATCAACTTCAATGTGCTTGATTCGTTCATGAAATGCTGGATTATTTGCAATGAACAAAGCCGCCTGATTGTCACATTCCAAAGCCATAGGAAGTGGAACTTCTATGTGTAAATATGTAAGCACATCCTTTACCCACATCATTTCTGTGCTAACATGAGCCATAGCCCTATATTCAGATTCAGCACTAGACCTTGCCACAACAGTTTGTTTCTTGCTCCTCCATGAGACTAGAGAATCTCCAACATATACAGCAACCTAGAGGTGGACTTTCTGTCCTTGGGACACCCTGCGTAATCTGCATCTGCACAGGCTGAGATAGTAATCACCTTGCCTTTCTTAAACAGTAAACTCGCACCTGGAGATGACTTGAGGTACCTGAGTATCATATGTATGGCATCCATGTGTACCTGATGTGGTTGCTCCATGAACTGGCTTACTCGACTCACAGCAAAGGATATATCGGGCCTAGTAATAGTGACAAAGAAGTTTGCCCACCAGTTCTCTGTATCTTCTCCTATCCACCTCCTCTGTATCACCATCATATAGCTTCATACTAGGATCCATAGGTGTGGTAGCAGGTCGGCAACCAAGAATTCATGTTTTGCTCAACAGGTCAGTGACATATTTCCTCTGAGACATTACCAACCCATAAGGATTTCTGGCGAACTCCAATCCCAGAAAATATCTAAGTACTCCAAGGTTCTTAGTAACAAATTCACGGCCCAGCATTTCTTTCGCCTCATTTATTCCATGTTCATCATCACCTGTAATTAGAATGTCGTCTACATAGACCATGATTGCAATGATGTCTCTGGAAGTCCTTTGTACAAACAAGGAATGATCAGCATTAGAACGTTTGCATCCCTGTTTCTCAAAGAGATCTGAGAGCTTCTGGAACCACGCTCTGGGGCTCTGCTTAAGGCCATAGATAGCCTTATGAAGTCTGCACACCTTAGGATACTCCCCTTCAACAGTAAAACCAGGTGGTTGTTGCATGTATACTTCCTCTTGTAAGTCACCGCATTCTTCACATCCAACTGGTATAATGGCCAATCACGAGTGACCGCAACAGAAAGCAGGATCCGTAGAGTGGAATGGCGGGCCACCGGCGAGAATGTGTCAAGATAATCTACCCCATATATCTGTGTAAAGACACGAGTAACAAGACGAGCCTTGTATCTGTCAATACTGCCATCTGCATTCTGCTTGACTGTAAATACCCACTTCCAGCTCACTGGAGACACATCGACAGGTGCAGGAACCAGACTCCAAGTTCCTCTAGACTGAAGAGCTGTCATTTCTTCCTCCATGGCTAGACGTCATCTTCTATCCTTCAGTGCGTCTTGGTAATTTCGTGGAATAGCCACCGCTGACAATGCGACGATGAAATTCCTGAAATCTCCAGTTAGACGATCAAATGACACAGAAGCTGCTAAAGGATATGACGCGCAGCTCCGCTTCGACTTTCGTAGAGCTATAGGAACATCTAAAGCATATGTGTCCTCGTCTGGCCTCTGTAACACATCCTGCTCAAAAAAATCGTCAGACCCATCAATAGTAATATCTTCAGAACATACCTTAGGCGAGCTAGGTGGCGATGACCATGAGCTGAAGCAGGCCGACGGGTATAATGAAATGGTAATGGTGAAACAGGTATAGTAACAGGAGGTGTAGAAGATGGTAACGGTTCTAGTGGTGGTGGTGGTAGTGGTGGTGGTGGTGGTGGTGATGGTGGTGCTGGTGGTGGTGACATGTAAATGGCATCAGTATTAGCAGGGGGTATCAACTAATCACCTGAGGCTGAGAAATACATAACAGATTCAAAAAATGTAACATCAGCACTGACAAGGTACCGCCTGCGCAATGGATCGTAACACTTGACAAGGTACCTAACATAGACACACTTGACAGAGCTCTGGGAGAGAGCTTGTCAGTCCCGGAAGACAACTGGTGGACAAAAGCGACCGAACCGAACACACGAGGAGTAAGGAAGAACAATTCTTTTCCAGGGAAGATAAGAGAGAAAGGAATCTTCTCACCTAGAACAGATGACGGCATACGATTGATTAGGTAACATGCTGTAATTACAGCATCACCCCGGAAAGAGTGAGGAGCATGACTCTGTATAAGGAGCGACCTGGTTACATCTAGCAAATGGCGATGTTTCCTTTCAGCAACCCCATTTTGTTGGGAGGTATAGGCACAAGATGTCTGGTGGATGATATGAGAAGCAACTAGATAGGACATGAGTACACAATTCCAGGGCATTATCACTTCTCACAATTTTAACAGATGCAGAAAAAACATTACGAATCTCATTAAAAAAATTGATGATAATATTCCTTGCTTAAGATTTATTTTTTAACAAAAATACCCATGACACACAAGAGAAATCATCCACAATAACTATATAAAACATGTGTCCCTGATGATCAGGAACACGACTTGGACCCCAAATATCGACGTGAAACAACTCAAACTTGGAGGTACTACTCCGACACTGACGGCCGGGAAAGGTAGACCGATGATGCTTTCCCAACTGACAAGCTTCACATTGAATAGACGTGTGAGGTGAAACCTGAGGTAACACACGACACAGTTTCTGCGGTAGATGTTCAAAGCGCAGGTGCCATAGTAGAGGAGAGATGGGTCCAGCAGGTAGAGATGAGGTTCCAGCAAAAGGAGTCTGACTGAGGCGATAGAGGCCTCCTTGCTCATAGCCACCGCCCAATCACGTTGCCCGTAAGGATGTCCTGAAAAACAAGAGAAGATGGATCAAAAATCGTCTGACACTGTAAATCCTTTGTAATTTGACTGATAGACAACAAATTCATTGAAAAATCAGGTGCATGTAACACATCCTTGAGATGCATAGATGACGTCACTCTAATATCCCCCTGACCAGTAATCGGGTAATGTGTACCATTAGCAATGACCACTGTTCGATTTGGAGAGATTTGTCTGTACCCTGTAAGTAGACTTTGATTGCCGCATAGATGATGTGGGGCGCCAGAGTCCATAATCCATGCTAAAGTATCTGATCCACTACTAGTAAATGCATATATGCTACCTGATGCACTGGTAGATGCAGAGGCGGATGCGGCAACATCACAGTGGTTCTCAGTAGTGGGTGCTGGGCCAGATGGAGGAATGATGCCCTTAGACAGGCGACAAGATCATCAAAGCGTTGATCCAAAGAAGCAGCAGATGGAGGCTCGATCTGCTCAGCGACTCGTGCAGATGCAGGAAATCCATGCTTAGAGTAGCATGTGTCTTCGGTATGTCCAGTGCGATGGCAAAAGGTAAACGTTGGCCGAACACGGCCTCCTCTGCCACGAGGGCCACGACCACGAACCTGATGATGGTGACCTCCATGACCTCGATTGGCTGCCATGGCTGAAGCAGTCTGATTAGTAGTCGTAGAAGGGACAGTGATGCGGCTCAATCTGTGAAAAGCTTCCTTAGTAGAATCCGCCAAGATCTGGGAACGTGCTGCCTCATACTCAAGATCAAGGGCAGCGAGGAAAACTCCTACCATAGTAAATATGTCATGCTGGAGTTGCTGAATCTTTGTCTCATTCTTTGCTTGAGAATATGTAGCAGCCAGAATATCCCACATTGCTTTGGTTGTGGGCTGATGAAGAATATCATTGGCAATCTCGATTGCCAGAGTTCCAGATAGCCATACTTTGGCATATGCATCATCTGCCTCCCATGATCATTAACTCCAGTCTTCTCAGCAGGCTCTTCTTCAGTAAGAATGTGTTTCTTACCGGTTGACTTCATCATACTCATGAACTGCATAGCCCACAGTACATAGTTCGAACCATCCATCTTCACAATCGGCGTTGGACCTCGGAAGGTGCCTATAGATGGAAAATATCTGCCTTGCTTTCTGACATACTGATAACAGAAGACTGGAGTGGTAGACTGAAGATATGATCGTCTACACGGACATAAGCGGATTTAGTTGCATGTGTAGACTTCAAGCAACCAAACCCATTACTTTGGAGGCGCGCGCGCTTGACTTAGGGTTCTGCGTGCACGAGAGTCAAGTCCTTTTGACGATCACACGCGCGAGACATCCACGGTGATCACGGGGGCACGCGGGCGCACGCAGAAGCACGAGCGCACGCGGAGGCACAGGTGGCGCACGGGGCACACGGGCGCACGCGGAGGCGCGCCGATGCGCACGGAGGTCGTGCGCTGAGGCACGCGGCGGTGCGCAGCGATGTGCAGACGTGCGCGGAGACGCGCGGTGATGCGCAGGCGGATGCAAGGAGGCGTGCGGCGTGCGCGGAGGCGCGGAGGCTTGAGGGTAGGGCTAGGGTTAGGGTTTGGCTCGAGAACTCCGATCTAGGACCGTCGCCCTGATACTATGTTGGGAAAATAAGAGAACTTGTTTATTACATAAGCCATGGGCTCTCTTATATAGGAGAGTAGCCTATGGGTAAATTACATAGAGTCCAACGGGAAAGACAAATAACAAAAGAGAAACATAAATGAATAATATATATCTATATATATCATATCAGTCAATTAGAAAAGAGACATGAATATGCTTTAAACCATTATATAACACATAGTAAGGTGTAGAAGTGGGCATTTGCGGAAAGTGGTGGTGGCAACCTCGACACAATGACTGAGAAATAAGAGAGGCCATTTTAGAAATCTTATACTAGAAATCGGGTTAGACATGTTGAGATAGAATAGGAACATATATATAATGTTTGGATAGTCACATACTTCGTAATACAATTTTAGTGGCCCGTTCCTTCTACTCACAAAGATCGTTTGAATTAGTTAACAAAGGGAGGAAGCAACAACTTTGATGGGATAAAGCACACAAACTCCATATATGTGTTTGGATTGTATATTCAATCAGTATATGAGCTCCCAATTTGGTACTGCAGGACTCAGTACGAACAGGAAACGAAGCTCAATATGTCTCCTGAACTCACACGCTTCACACTGAAAGGGCTTTAGAGTAGAGAGTTCAGGGAACATCATGGAGAGAGCCTTGACAGAAGGATGCCCAAGGCGGCCATTCTTCTCATGACTTCCACCAAAAATCTGCCTCGTCCGGATATCCTAAATTAGCAAAAGAACTCATCAAATATCATACGACAATTAAGCTCAACACAAGCTTATGAACAAACAATAAGCTAAGATGGAAATCAGGAGCACATTGAATACTGGACAATCAGAGCTTGGAGGAGAACTCTATTGTTCCGACGATAGTAACAGATGAGTGAATCCCATTGGCGACTCGAATCGACTTCATGAAGGAAGATGGTACAAAGGAGTTTAGTAGGCTACCTTCTCCAGTCAGATGAGTAGACTCCAAAATCAATTATCCAAGCAGGAGCAGGAGTGATGGCAAATTTGGCTATTGTAGATGGAGTAGCCATAGCAGCAGTGGTAGTCTCATTAGAAGTAGTAGACATGTAGTCTGGAGAATTTGCATCGGACATGAGTAATCTGCATCATTGAGATGTATTGTTTTGCCACCGGAGCTTGTAGTAGTAGACGTCTCTTCCAAATCATATGCATCATCATAGGCACTATTGGCGTGATAGGGAGGTACGCCAAACTTCTGCCAACATCATTCGGACGGATGGTCCCACCATCCACAGTGAGTGCACAATGGAAACTAAGGAGCAGTAGAATCTCGCCCACCACCATGTCCAAAGTCACATCCACGTCCAAATTCTCATCCACAACAAGAGTCACGACCACTTCCTCCTCAAAAGTTGTACCATCCTCCTTGCCTAGAAGATGCAACTTGTGCAGATCTCTCTGCTGTAAGAGGTCGGGCTGCAAATGTTTCCATCTCCTCAAGACGCCTAAATATGACCTTCACCATTGGCATCCAATATTAGAAATTGCTCCGTCACTGCTTGATATCGGGAATGCTTGCCATTGAGAAATCGAAACACTTGCAAGCCCGAACGCTCTTGTACCTGTTTGGTACAACATGAAGGCTGAAAGCTCGCAAGCTCCTCATACAAGCAAGTGATATACATGTGGTACTCAACTAGGGAAGAGCCATCCCGAGATGCAGACCAGATCCGCCTATAAAGATCTGCAAGACGTGACTTTGTCATTTTCTGGGAGTAAGTCTGCTCAAGATCCCCCCACATCTCCATGGTTGTGTCCTTGTAGAGAAGATTCGAGATAATATGTGCCTCAAAACTGTTGGTCATGCAGTTGATAACATGATAGTTGTAGGTTTGTAGGTTGCCAATCATTGTCCTCATCTGGAGGAACTTTAGTCAAGATGTAGAGTTTCCGTTGACCACCAATGAAGACCTTGAAAGAACAAGACGAGAGTACGTGAGTTTTTATACATTTAAGTTTGATAGTAATGCCATGTGTCATCATGTTTGTGGCCCGGCCTTTGTCTCGGTAGTAGATGTCATGGTGGTCAGATATAGAGATCAAGACAACCTTGTGGTTGATCAAGTACGCATATGAGTGCTAAGAAGTGCCCTAGAACTCGTGTTTGCCCTTGCAGAGGGGTTAAATAACACGTTGCACGACAAATAAGGAGGAAATCGGGGACCTTGGAATCACTAGGTAGTCTGGGTGGAGTCCTAGGAGGGTTAGGCGCAGCCCTGGAGGGTTGCTTTGGGGTCCAGGATGCGTTGGTGCAATCCTAGCAAGCCTGGGTGGAGCCCTAACAAGCCATGAAGGCCGGATGGAGCCCTAGGATGGGCACAATTGCAGGATGGAGCAGCTGTGGTGGTTTTCGGTAGCCCTATAAGGGTGCGGCAGCAGGGTGGAAGTCCTATGCAAGGATGGAGGGCATGCGCAAGCGCTCAAAGGTCGGGGAGAGGCTCGAAGGTGGCGGCGGGATGGTTGCTCTAATACCATGTGGAGAATAAAATGAATTGTTGTGTTTATTCCATGGGTCTAGGGTCTCTTACATAGAGAGAAACTCTATAGAGCAAAAAAGGGGGAAAGTACATGAAAGACTCCAAAGGGTTACGAGACACAAATAAAATAGAAAACATAATAACTCTAACAACTAGAATGGCAAGAACTTGGATGATAGTTAGAGAATCTCCTAACATCTGTGCAAGAGAAATGTCTTTCCCACTCAAGAGACGTGTTTGATGTACTTGAAGCTATATTAACTAAACAAAAAGGCCATACAATTACAAATGCAACTGCAGATGTTACTAACAGAATGAATGCAGGCTGGCTAAAGTGGAGAGGAGCCTCGGTTGTTCTCTGTGATAAGAAAATTCCTTTAAAAATTAAAGGAAAATTTTACAAAGCAACCGTGAGACCTGCTATGCTCTATGGATCTGAATGTTGGTCTGTGAACCATAGACATGTGCAGATAATGACTGTAGCGGAAATGAAAATGCTAAGGTAGATGTGTGGACACATACGTAAAGATCGGATTCAGAATGATGCAATCAGAAAGAAAGTTGGTGTTGCTCCGATCGAGGATAAGATGCGAGAAAACCGCTTAAGATGGTTTGGTCATTTGCAAAGAAGATCAATTGATGCACCAGTTAGGAGATGCGAGCATTGGGATGTTGAGTCGGCTAAGATAGGGCGGGGACGGCCCAAGAAGTGTTGGAAAGAGACCATACGAAGGGATCTTTGTTTTGTGGATAAAAGCCCGGAATTAACCTAAGATAGATCTGATGGAGGCGAAGAATCCATGTAGCCGACCCTACTTAATTGTGGGAAAAGGCTTTGTTGTTGTTGTACAAAAAATTCAAAATCCAAAACAAATATAAAAATCAAAGAAACATTGTATTGTGACCTCTATCTACATATCATATCCTTCTTTATTTTTAATTTACTTTTTCTTAAATATTAAAAAATTTTAAAAAAAGTTAGTGTTTCATTTAACTTCTAGTATTTTATTGCAATAAAATCATGAAAATGGATTTTTTATCCATTTATAATACCAGAAAAAATTATCTTGTATAAATTAATTTATTTTACTTTTGAGGTATAAACAAAATTTGTAGATCTCATTGAGGTGAGTTCTACAACTTTGATTTAGAATATTTCAAGATTTTAGTTCATTTTTTATTTCTTTCTTTTTTCCTCATTTCTTCTATTTTATTAGTCAAGTGCAAGGCCATGTGGCCAGCTTCCATTGGTCCTCCCACTTTGGACTTATGCCCCCTCAGCACACTAGACTCCTCGTTTCATCCAGCCAAGGGGAGTTTGAGGAGTGTTAACATGCGAGGACTCACTTAAACACCCCACATTCTCCACTCTCTTCCCTCTCTTAGAAGGCCTATCTTTCCTCTACCAACAACTATCCATCCATGACTCCATATAAAACAACCAACTGTCGACCAGCAAGCCAACCATCTCACACTCTCTAATTCCTTCCCCACGAAAAAGAACCCATTAAACTATCAGCACCCCCTCCTTCCTCCACTAATTGCCTTTAAATAGGACAGACTCTAGCCTGGCCTTCTGTCCAAGCGATAGCTCGATGAGGTTGGCCTCGAGCGAAAACGAGTTTCCAACGAGATCCGAGGAGGTTCCACCCACCTCCAGCTTCGCAATGATCTCCCCACGTCACTTGAGGCCAAGACAGTATAGCTTAGCACCTCTAAACATCCAATTACAGATCTTTAGGTAAACTCCTTTCTCTTGTCATTATACTTCCTCTTCTTCTTCTACTTCTTTATGTTTCTTCTGTTTCTCTATTTAGTCCTCTTAATGAATTACCTTCTTCACTATCGTTCTGCAACCCATCTGAAACCCAAAACCTGACTGATTCGACCCTTTTTCCTCGTCACACCCTTCCATTGAACACCTTTCGATCCTTGTAAAAGATCAAAGCTTTAGGACCTCCACCTTCTTCGATACGATACATGTCACTGTCCCCCTCCATTCCACCCACATTTTCTTTATTTTTCAACTCTAACCTAGCAGGTGCATGGGAGCCCATTGGTTCTGAGCTACGAAAGCCATCCTAATCATTGTTATCTTCTCCATTGAGTCTACAACTGTAGGATCCTCCTTCAGCTGGTCGAACGTAGCTGTGGCACAATGAATGGTCGAACTCCATCCATCTGAACCAGAAGCACTGTTGGGAAAAATAATATAGTTGTTTATTCCCTGAGCCCTAGGCTCTCTTATATAGGGAGAGACCTATGGACAAATTACATATGGTAGACAAAGAGAAAAGGAAATAGATAAAAGATACAAGAGCATAAAATAAACATCTACACTTCCCCTCAAGATGGAGCATAGATATCTATCATGCTCATCTTGGATAAGCACTTCTGGAAGGGGCCCCGAAGTAAAGCTTTCGTAAGAATGTCTGTCGTTTGGTCTCCTGAGCTAACATGGGATATAGAAATGAAGCCTTTCTGGATCATATCACGTATATAATAGCCATCAACCTCAATATGCTTTGTCCTCTCGTAAAATACATGATTATTGGCAATGAATAATACAGCTTGATTGTCGCATTTTAGTGACATGGGAAGAGGAACATCTATATGTAGATCTGCCAGGACATCACTTCTGTACATGCTTGGGCCATAGCTCTATACTCCGATCTAGCACTAGATCTCGCAACCACGATTTGCTTCTTACTCTTCCATGAGACAAGTGATTCCCCAACAAATATAGCGAAACCTGATGTAGACTTCCTGACCTTTGGGCACCCTGCATAGTCTGCATATGTGCATGCTGAGAAAGTAATAGTATCCACATTTCTAAATAGCAGTCATGCACCTGAAGATGACTTAAGATACCTTAGTATCATATGTATAGCATCCATGTGTACTTGACGAGGTTGTTCCATGAACTGGCTCACTTTATGACTGATATTTGGTCTGGTAATAGTAACATAAAGAAGCTTTCCTACCAGTTCCATGTATCTCCTCATGTCAACCTCCTCAGTATCATCATCATACATCTTCATGCTTGGATCCATTGGTGTAGAAGCATGTCGCATCCAAGCATACATGTGTCACTTAGCAAGTCAGTGACATATTTTCTCTGAGTCGTTACAAGTCCTTGTTGATTTCTAGCAAACTCCACTCCCAGAAAATATCTAAGCACTCCTAGATCCTTGGTAACAAATTCACGGCCCAAAATTTCTTTTGCTCTTTTTATTCCCTACATATCATCTCCTGTAATAAGTATATCATCAATATACACCATAATGACAGTCGTCTCTGGAAGTCCTCTGTACAAATAGAGAACGATCTGCATTCGACCTTTTGAACCCTTGCTTCTCAAACAAATCTGAGAACTTCTGGAACCAAGCTCTCGGACTCTGCTTTAGGTCATAGATTGCCTTATGAAGTCTGCACACCTGTAAACACTCCCCCTCAGCAGTAAACCCTGGTGGTTGCTGCATGTAAACTTCTTCCTTAAGATCACCATATAAAAAGGCATTCTTGACATCCAATTGATACAGGGGCCAATCACGAATCACGGCAACCGATAAAAGAATCCGTAAGGTAGAATGACGAGCAACAGGAGAAAAAGTGTTAAGGTAATCTACTCCGTACGTCTGAGTAAAGCCCCGAGAAACCAGTCGAGCCTTGTACCTATCAATAATGCCATCTGCATTGTGCTTCACTGTAAATACCCTTGCAACTTACAATAGATGCCCCAGTAGGAGCTGGAACAAAGCTCCAAGTACCTCTCGACTGAAGGGCGGCCATCTCTTCCTCCATAGCCAGACGCCATCTACTATCATCTACTGCCTCTGGTGAGTCCGTGGAATGTTCACTGCGGATAAAGCAAACCTCCTGATATCCCTTGTCAGGCGCTCCAAGGTGACATGACAAGCAATCGGATATGAAGCACATGATCGCTTCTGCTTTCTCATAGCAATAGGCAAATCAAATTCTGCATCTCCTGTACTACCATCCATGTCACCCCCTTCCTGATATAGCCCCTGCTGAGAAATACCATCAGACCCATCATTAGAAGTAATGTTGTCAGAACAAACCTGGGGCATGCTTGATGATTGACCATGATCATGAGCAGGGGATGGCCGTCGACTGTAGTAGTGTGGTAGAGGAGGAACCAAAACAATGGAAGGTGATTGTGGTGGAGGTGGAGGTGGTAATACTGGTGGAGGTGATTGGGGTGGAGGTAGGGAAGCAAACGGACGGATACGGATACGGATATAAGTATTACCGTATCCTTATCCGTTTTTGAATACGAATACGGATGCGGATACGGATATTGACGGAAATTAAAATTATCTTACCATATCCTTGAAAAACGGATATGAATGTAAAACGGATACTGATCGCATACAAGTACTGTTAGAAATACTCTATAGAATCAACTTAAATATATATGAATTGGATGGAAAACACATGATATAAATTTACTACATGTGTTTGTATCATAAAAATTATATAAATATGGTAAAAGAAGGTATAGAATTATGTTATATAAGGTTAAAAACAAATCTATGACTATATTTATATACGAAAACGAGTATACGGATATGGATACGGATGTTTGCGGCAAGGTTGCAAAAGTCGGTAGTCGGTACTCGATCGGCTGAGTCACTGACTAAGGATTAATCGGCAGTCGGACAATTAGTCGGATTTAATCGGACTTTAATCGGCTTTGAATTTTATGATTATTTTAAATATATAATTCATTTTTATACATATATTTATATAGATTTTGTACATTTTTATACTGATCATTATAAAATAAAAGAAGTGATTAAATTTAAGTAAAATATTAAGCATAGTATAATAACTTAGCTTATAAAAACATCAAAACATAAAAAATACAGTATCTTCAAAGCAAAAAATGGTCGACTAGTGTACCTAGTCGGAATTAGTCGGTACTCGATCGGTCACCCCACTACTAGACTAGTCGGACCTACAAGTCAGACCAGTCAGGCGACTTTTACAACACTGGTTTGCGGATATCAAAACAATATCCATATCCGTATCCATTTTAAAACGGGTACGGATACGGATGTCAAAATCGGTATAAAACGGATATGGTGACGGATCGGATACGGATATATCCATAACCGTTTGCATCCCCAGGTGGAGGTGGTGGTGGAAGTATTGGAGCTTGTGGTTGCGCATACATGGGTGGAGGAGGAATATAGATCTCATCATATGTGCTAGATGGTGCCATCCTGTCGCATGTAGGAGAAAGAAACATGACTGACTCAAAAAACGTGACATTTGCACTGACATAATACCTTCAACGTAACGGATCATAGCAATGATACCCCTTTTGAGTCCTGGAATACCCGGCAAAAACGCATTTGACAGCCCTAGGAGAGAGCTTGTCAATCCCTGGAGACAATTGGTGTACGAACGCAACGGACCCAAAGACACGAGGAGTAATGGAGAACAACTCCTTGTCAGGAAAGACAAGGGAGAAAGGTATCTTCTCCCCCAACATCGATGAGGGCATGCGGTTAATGAGGTAACATGTTATGAGAACCGCATCGCCTCAGAATGAGTGCGGAGCACAACTCTAGACAAGAAGCGTACGAGTGACATCAAGAAGGTGGCGATGCTTTCTTTCCGTGACACCATTTTGTTGGGATGTGTAAGCACAAGACATTTGATGAAGAATGACATGGGATGAAAGAAATAGAGATAGTATATGGGTACAGAATTCAAGGGCATTATCAGTTCGCACAATTTTGACAGAGGTGGAAAAAACATTCTGCGCTTATTTAATAAAATTCATAATAATATTGCTCGCTTCTGATTTACTCTTTAACAGGAAAACCCAAGACAAACGACTAAAAACATCCATCAACTAAATAGAACCGGTGTCCCTGATAATCGGGAACACGAATTGGACCCCATATATCTATATGGAAAAACTCAAATGGAGAGGCGACTAGGGAAGACGGACCGATGATGCTTCCCTAACTGACATGCTTCACTGTTGAACGATGAGTGGGGTGAGATTTGAGGCAGGACTTGACGCAGTTTCTGAAACGTAAGATGACCGAAGTGCAGATGCCATAGATAAGGAGAGACAGGTCCGGTAGAATGAGATGATGCTCCATCTTAAGGTGTTTGGACCAGTCGATACAACCCACCTTGCTCACGGCCATGACCAATCACGCAGCCTATGAGAATGTCCTGAAACACAAGAGATGATGGGTCAAATATTGCACGACAATGTAAATCCTTAATAATCTGACTAATTGACAGTAAATTCATTGAGAAATTAGGAGCATGAAGCACATTCTGCAAGTGCATAGAAGGTGTTAAGACAATTTGTCCATGTCCTGTGATGGGAGAATGAGTCCCATCAGCTATGACCACTGTCCTTCCTGGGGAAACTTGCTTGTATGATGTGAGTTGATGTCAATCTCCACACAAATGATGCGTGGCACATGAATCTACAATCCATTCTGAGCTACCTGAACCCTGGTAGAAAGTAGAAGTATGAGCACTACCTGAGGAACTAGCTTCTGCAGCAATGTCCAAGCTGCTCTCTGAAACAGGTGGAAGAATACTGGCTGGAGGCATGATATCTCGCAGTCGAGACACAAGTTCATCATATCGTGGATTTAATGCAGGTGTAGGGCCATGATGCTAAATCTGTTCTGTTGCATGGGCAGATGCTGGGAAACCATGCTTGGAGTAGCATGTATCTTATGCATGACCAGACCGATGACAGTAAGTACATTGTGGTCCACGACCACGACCACCCCTATCATGTGGTCCTCGTCCACGAAATTGAGATAGGCTACCTCTTCCGCGAGGCTGTCATAGCAGAAGAATTTGGCATAGGAGCATGGCTTGAGATGTTGACTCAGTTCAATCTCTGAAAAGCCTCCTCCATGGGAGAAATGATAGCATCTGCCAGAATCTGAGAAAAAGCAGCCTCATACTGTGAGTCAAGAGAGGCTAGAAAGACTCCCACAATCGTGGCATTCTGATGTATTCAACTGCTCTGGAGTAGCTGTGAGAGGCATGAAGCTATGAAGCTTCTCAAACATTCCCCGTAATGCAGTGTAATGAACATGCAGGGGTCAACCATTCTGCTTTATCGTGAAGATGTCATGCTGAAGCTGTAGGATTTTTGTCTCATTCTTGGCTTGTGAATGTGTGGCAGCAAGAATGTCCCACATGGCTTTGGCAGTAGGTTGATGCAAGACATCGTTAGCAATATATGGAATCAAAGCACCAGACAACCAGACCTGACCATATGTGTCATCAAGGCCTTAAATGTCGGTTTCGGTCACCATTTTGGTATCGACCAAAACAGAATTTCGATGGAATTTTGGTGGAATTTCGACCGAAATTTCGGTCATTTCGGTCATTTTTTGTACTAGGACCCCCATATTTTGGTCATTTCGGTCATTTCGGTCGAATTTCGATTTCGACTGGATATCGATATTCGACAGAAATTCGACCGAATTTCGCTGAAATTTGAGGCCATGTGTGTCATCAGCCTCCCATGAGGCATACAACCCTTTCTTCTCCGTTGGCTCGTCCTCGGTAAGAATATGTTTCATACCCATCGATTTCATTAGGCTAATGATTTGCATGGCTCATAACTCGTAGTTCGACCCATCCATCTTCACAATAGGCGCAGGACCTCTGAAGGCGCCTGTGGTGAGGATCTCTACCTTGCTTTCTGACATGATGACTTGAGACAACTAGGGTTGTAGACGAGATAAACTTTGGTCTACACTGACATGATGAGGTTTGGTAGCATGTGCCGACTTACACAACCAAACCCATCAGCCTGGGTTTGTGAGCGGAGGACCCCTTAGAAAGAGAACGGCAGTCGGAGCGGCCCTAGGGGTGGTGGAACCCAAGGAGCAGCGGGACCCGAGGGGCAGCGGGGGCTGCAGGATCGATCATCGCACATGGAGGGGAGGAGGGGCGAGCTCTGGGCGGCGATGCCCTAGGAGGCTTGAAAGGTGGTGGGATTAGGGTTAGGGTTCGATACAAGAGCTCCGGTCTAGGACCGTCGCTCTGATACCATGTTGGAAAAATAATAGAGATGTTTATTCTCTGAGCCCTAGGCTCTCTTATATAGGGAGAGACCTATGGGCAAATTGCATATGGTAGACAGAGAGAAAAGGACATAGATAAAAGATACAAGAGCATAAAATAAACTTCTACATGCACCCACGAGCAGTCCCCCATCCCCATTCAAATCCAGCCACAAGATACCATCAATCGAACTCCCAAGCCGCAGGAACCCATCACGCATCAAGCAACAACTATCCATCACCGATCCTTAGAACACTTTATTGTTGCAGTACACCATCACTATACACCCGAAGAAGAGCAAACGAAACACAACCTGCGTAATACGGTAGGCCTTGCATACAAGCTTGAACAACATCTTCAGTCGAGATGACCTTCTCCAAACCAGATTTCTCTATTGTGGAGTTCCTTCTTTCACACTCGAGTACGCCCTCCACGTCTTCTTCACAACAACAGAAGAGACCTCAGCCAGTTGCAGACAAAGCGAAGGTCAATCCCATCACCACCGCTTGACCTCAAGGCACATCAGCTCCTTTGTAGTATTCGCCTATACCTCAGCTAAGAACAAGACCCCTCTTGTATGGCAACATCCTTAGATAGAAGTTGCTTCTCGATCTCCATCGTTGGCTCCAAACCATCCATCACCATTTGATCTAGAAAATACAGGCCGCTACCAATCGATAAGGCTGAGATGAATGGCGCTTGTTTGATCAGAGAAACAACATGAGATCTCCACCAACCACTCCATAAGATCTGGAAAAAACAACCTTGTGGATTATCGAGCTACTTTGCTAATTAATTAAGATTTTTGAAGTAAGGCTAATTTAGCCATGAAAATTGCCTTTTGCATTTCATATATGCATTAGTTTGCACTTATCTTTCATAAAAAATATCCTAAAAAGATATAATTCCTTGAAAACAAAAAAATTAAATAGACCAATTTAAACTTGAGCCACATTGTTTCCTTGCATCGATCCTAGGGTTTGCCCATGATAAATTTACATAAACTCCACTTTGTGTGATTGCTTGATCTACTTGTGTGGTTATTTTTGATCGGTTGCTTTTTACTCGAATACAACAACATAAATCTAATTAAATTAACTAAGGGTAATCATCGCATACAACAAAAAAAAATAAAGCCTTTTCTGACAATAAAGTAGGGAAGACCACATGGATTTTTTACCTCCATTCAGATCTATTTTGGGTCACTCTTGGACTTAAATCCAAAAAAAAACCCTTTGGATAGTCTCATTCCAACACTTTGTGGGCCTACATCGCCCTCTATTAATCGGCTTAACATCCCAAATCTCGCATCTTCTAACTGGTCATCAACCGACCTCATTTGCAAATGCCTAAACCATCTTAAGTGGTTTTCTCTCATCTTATCATCTATCGGAGCCACACCAACTTTCCTTTTGATCGCATCATTTCGAATCCGACCTTTTCGAGTATGACCACATCCATCTTACCATTTTAATTTCTGTTACTGTCATACTTTGCACATGTTCATGGTTCATAGGCCAACATTCTAATGCATAGATCATAGCAGGTCTTTGTAATACTTTCCTTTGACTTTCAAAAGGATTTTCATATCACAAAGATCAGTAAAGGGTCCTTTCCACTTTTGCCAACCTGCATTTATTCTATAAGTAACATCTCCATCAAATTCCCATCTTGTTGCAAAATAGATCCCAAGTATCTGAAAGAATCTTTCTTCTGAATATTATCATCTCCAATCATCACCTTGAGTCTTTCACCGTTGTTTGCATTAAATGTGTATAATAAAGATGATCGACCACCAAGGATGGTAGACCAAGCTTCAGATAATAATCGATAAAATTTTCAAAAAGCCTTAGTGATCAATTACATTATTTTAAGTTATTAATAGATTTTAATAAAAACATGTAGGTGATCAATCATAAAAAAAAATAGTAGGCGATCAATCATATAGGCTACATTATCTAAAGAACTATTTAGAAAAAAGAAGATCAATCATGTTAAAAAAGGCAGTCGACCATAACCACAAAAAGATAGACCAAATTAGAAGATTGATTGACCACGATCAACCTTGATTTTTAATATGAAGAAGTTGATTGATCACCAGAGGAGTAATTGACCATAGCACTGAATCGAGAAATGCAAACAAAGGAAGCGACCGATATCAATTAGTAGTTGATTAGAGATCGATTAGGACAATGATCCAATGAGCCGAAATGCAACTCACCCTTTAAGGACCTTCAACCCAGATCACCCTTCCAAATGGTTCCTTCCAATGGCAGCCACTTGGGTAATCTGGACAACTCAGAATAGCATTATCCAATGTTTATTAAATCGGTTGCACGAGCCGCATATGCTCGCGTGGAATGCTGACCGAACTGATTTTATGAATTAGTGCATTATGCGCCCTTCCCGCATATGCCCCGTATATTGCCCCAGCAACTCCAACTCTTCAATCCTCTCAATCCAGTGCTTACTTTTGTGCCCTGCCTCTTCTTCCATTCAGTTTTAAGAATATGTAACGTATTTTTATACAACTGCAATGCAATATACCATTATATATATGGAATGTTTTATGCTTTTCTCTTGTATTGTTTTCAAGAGTATATGAAATGTATCGTTAATATTTTAATATATGTCTGTTGGAAAATAGTCTTCGATACTTATTCAGAAAACCCTAGGCTCTCTTATATAGGGAGAGACCTAAAGGGTAAATTACAGAGAGGTCTATAGAAGATAAAGAAATAACGATAAACTACATAAAGAGATAATAAAACTACGAAATATCTCTACACTCCCCCTCAAGGTGGAGCATAGATATCTATCATGCTCAGCTTGGATGAACATCTCTGAAGCGGTCCTCTGAGTAGTGGCTTGGTGAATACATCTGTTGTCTGATCTCCTGAGCTCACATGTGCAGTAGATATCAATCCTCTCTGGATCAAGTCCCTCGTGTAATGGCAGTCAACTTCAATATGCTTGGTCCTTTCATGGAAAGCTGGATTGTTGGCAATAAACAATGCTGCCTGATTGTCACACTGAAGCTTTATAGGTAGGGGCACAGCTACATGTAGATCTTCTAGTACAGAACGAACCCACATCATTTCCGTGCTGGCTTGAGCCATGGCCCTATATTCGGATTCGGCACTGGACCTTGCCACAACAGTTTATTTCTTGCTTTTCCAAGAAACCAAAGAGCCTCCAACAAACACTGCAAACCCTGAGGTTGATTTTCGGTCCTTAGGACATCCTGCATAATCTGCATCTGTACACGCTGAGACGGATAAGTCTGTGCCCTTTCTGAATAGCAGCCCTGACCCTGGAGAAGACTTAAGATACCTCAGTATCATGTGTATAGCATCCATGTGAACCTGTGTTGGCTGCTCCATAAATTGACTCACCCTGCTAACTGCAAATGCAATGTCTGGACGAGTAATGGTAATGTAGAGGAGTTCTCCCACCATTTCTCTATATCTCCTCTTATCTACTTCATCTGTATCACCATCATACAGCTTCATGCTGGGGTCCATGGGAATACTTGATGGTTTGCACCCATCCATGCCAGTCTCAATCAGGAAGTCTGTAATATACTTCCGTTGTGTCATCACCAAGCCTTGTGCATTCCTTGCAAATTCCAACCCCAGAAAATATCTTAGGGTTCCAAGATCCTTTGTAACGAACTGACGGCCTATGAATGCCTTCGCCCTCTCTATGCCCTAACATCGTCTCCTGTAACAAGAATATCATCCACATAGACCATAATGACAACCGTACCAGCCGATGACTTCTGGACAAACAATAAGTGATCGGCATTTGACCTCTTGAATCCATGTTGCTCAATCAGGTTAGACAACTTCTGGAACCATGCTCTCGGACTCTGTTTGAGGCCATATATCACCTTGTGAAGTCTACAGACCATATGCTTCTCCCCCTCAGCAGTAAACCCAGGTGGTTGCTGCATGTAGACTTCCTCCTGTAAGTCTCCGTACAGAAAGGCATTCTTGACATCTAGTTGAGATATGCTCCAATCACGTACCACAACAACAGATAAGAGAATACGAAGTGTAGAGTGTCTCGCCACTGGAGAGAAAGTATCCATGTAATCCACACCGTAGGTTTGTGTAAATCCACGGGCGACCAAGCGTGCTTTGTATCTATCCAACGTGCCATCTGCATGATATTTAACAGTGAAGACCCATTTACAACTCACAACGGATGTATCAGAAGGTGCAGGGACCAAAGACCATGTGCCACGAGACTGTAAGGCCCTCATTTCTTCCTCCATTGCTAATCTCCAGCATTCATTCTGCAAAGCTTCCTGGTATGTCCGTGGTATATCCACGGAAGACAAGGTTGTGGCAAATCTCTGAAAATCACCAGTGAGACGGTGAAAAGAAACCTGTGAGGCGAATGGATACGAGGCACATTGCCTCCTCTGCTTCTGAATAGCAATCGGAACATCAAGATCATCATCTGCTGAACTGGATGGGCTAGTGGCTGCCTGTATTGAAGGATCCTGCACATGTACCAAACCTGACCCGTCAGTAGTAATGCCATCTGAACATACCTGAGGCGTGATGATCGGCTGCTGTGTAGTCTGAGCAGGACTTGACCGGCGTGTATAGAATTTAGGTAACGGTGATATGATAGGCCGTGGAAAGGGTGGAGGTGGAGGTGGTGGAGGTGGTGCTGGCGTGGAGACGAGCACAGGGGACGACTCAGGTGTACTCAATGTAGGTGGTGGAGGAACATAGATATCATCAATGGTAGTGGATGGTACCATTCTGTCACCTGCAGGAGAGAAATACATGACAGACTCAAAGAAAGTGACATCAGCACTCACGAAGTACCTCTTAGTCGCAGGATCATAACACCGGTAGCCCTTCTGAGTCCTGGAATAACCAACAAAGATGCACTTGACTGCTCTAGGAGAGAGTTTGTCAAGTCCGGGAGATAGACGATGCACGAAAGCCACTGTATCAAAGACACATGGAGTCAGCGAAAATAACTCCTTGTCTGGAAAAATAATGGACATAGGTATCTTCTCACCAAGAACTGAGGATGGCATTCGGTTGACCATATAACAAGCAGTAAGAACAGCATCGCCCCAGAAAGAAATAGGGGCACAACTCTGAATCAACAACGTTCGAGTAATATCTAAGAGATGGCGATGCTTTCTCTCCGCCACACCATTTTGTTGTGAGGTATATGCACAAGTGGTTTGGTGAATAATACCCTTTGATGAAAGGAATTGTGAAAGTGAGCGTGTACAAAATTCAAGGGCATTATCCGTCCGAACATATTTGACATTGGCAGAAAAGACATTGTGCACTTCATTAATCAAATTCTTGATCACATTTCCTGCTTCAGATTTATTTTTCAAAAGAAAGACCCATGACACACGAGAGAAATCATCCACTACCACAAGATAAAACATGTGCCCCTGATGATCGGGAACACGACTCGGACCCCATATATCTATATGTAACAACTCAAAAGGGGAGCTACTGCTCCGACTCAGACGACGTGGGAAGCTCGACCTGTGATGCTTTCCCAACTGACACGCTTCACATCGAAACGACGAACTAGGAGAGATCTGAGGCAGAAGATGGCGCATTTTCTGAAGTGGAAGGTTACCAAACCGGAGATGCCAAATGTACGGAGAGACTGGTCCAGCAAAATGAGAGGAGACGCCAGCGTAGGAATCCCGAACCAGTAGATATAAACCATTCTGCTCAGAGCCACAACCAATCACCTTGGCCGTGAGTATGTCCAGAAGAATGAGATAAGACGGGTCAAATATAGCACGACAATTCAAATCCTTCGTAATCTGACTAATAGATAGCAAATTCATTGAGAACTCAGGAGAATGCAGGACGTTTTGTAATTGCAAAGTGGAGGATAGGAAGACCTCCCCCTGTCCAACAAGGGGCGAATGGGTACCATCTGCTATCTGCACTGAACAGCCGGGAGGAATGTCCCTATAGGCATGTAATCTACCTCTATCTCGGTAGAGATGATGTGTGGCTCCGGAATCGAAAATCCAGTCAGATATATCATGAGGTGTTGTGAATGCAGTAGATCTACCTGAGGAGCTTGCAGCGGCAAATGAATTGGCAGAGGCAGTGGCAGCAATATCTGAGGAACCGCCAGACGAATCACCAGAAGCATGTGGCATAATATCTCGGAGACGGGCCACAAGTTCGTCAAATCGATTATCTGTAGTAGAGGTCAGTAGAGACTGGGAGTGCTCTGCAATACGTGCCGATGCTGGAAATCCATGCTTAGAATAACATGTGTCCTCTGAGTGTCCTGTGCGGTGACAATATGAGCATGTCTGACTGAAGCGACCACCCCTTCCCTGGGGTCCATGGCCACGTCCGCGTCCACGACCAGAAGGCGATCCACCTCTCCCACGCGAGACTGCCATCGCAGATGGGGGTGGAGTAGAAGAGCTGGAGGAAACTGGAATGCGACTGAGCCTTCTGTAAACATCCTCCACTGGAGGAATAACTGCATCAGCTAGGATCTGGGACCGGGCGGCATCGTACTCAGGATCAAGAGCCGCAAGTAGAACGCCCACCATGGTAGCATTCTGAAACGTCTTCTGCTGTTCAGGAGTAGCAGTGAGAGGAATGGTACTGTATAACTTCTCAAACATCCCTCTTAGGGATGTGTATAGAGAATGGAGGTCTGCCGCTCTGCTTCATTGTGAAAATGTCATGCTGAAGCTGCAACATCTTTGTCTCATTTCGCACCTGTGAATATGTAGCGGCAAGAATGTCCCACATGGCCTTGGCAGTGGGCTGATGGAGGACGTCGTTCGCAATCTCCATCGTCAATGTACCGGACAACCAGACCTTCGCGTAGGCATCATCAGCCTCCCATGAGGCATAGATCACTGTCTTCTCTGCAGGCTCATCCTCGATAAGAATGTGTTTCTTACCATTAGACTTCATGAGACTCATGAACTGCATAGCCCAGAGCTCATAGTTAGACCCGTCCATCTTCACTAATGGCGCATGACCTTTGAATGCGCTGGTGGAGGGCATATCGGCTTTCGATTCTGACATAACTGCCTGTTGGAGAAGAACACGGGTATATAGACACAATGATGAATGTCTACACCAACTGCATCGGATTTGAGTGCATAGGTAGACGTTACGCACTCAAACCCATATATCGAACGAGTAGAGTACAAGGGTACGCCTTAGAGAAGGCTTACAGCCCTACGGCGACTGGTTAGGACCTACGACAGCAAGCAGCAGCCGCAGGCAGTGGCTGGGACCCGCAGTCGGCGGGCTAGGACCCGCAAGCGGCGGGCTGGGACCCGCAGGCGACGGGCTGGGACTGCGGGGAGCCGCAGGCGGCGGCCTGGCGGCGGGCTGGAGACCTGGCGGCTGTCGGGGAGGCGGTGGCGGTGGCCTGGAGACGCCTGGGGGTTGCTGGCGGCAATCCGGAGAGGCGGGTGGCTGGGGCTAGGCGCGCGGAGATGCGCCGAGAGGAGGGAGGCGCGCGGAGATGCGCCGAGAGGAGGGAGGCAGGTGGGGAGAGGAGGGGCGGCGGGTATGGAGCCCTAGGGTGGCTCTGATACCATGTTGGAAAAGAGTCTTTGATTCTTATTCAGAAAACCCTAGGCTCTCTTGTATAGGGAGAGACCTAAAGGGTAAATTACAGAGAGGTCTATAGAAGATAAAGAAATAACGATAAACTACATAAAGAGATAATAAAACTACGAAATATCTCTACAATGTCGATTGAGATTTTGCTCATGCAAGGCATGAATGTGTATTGAAGTTTTGTTATTACGAATCATCTAATATGTTGAGAGTATAACCTTCCTTGTTGGGGCTTTCATCGAGTCATGGCTCCTGTAAGATAAGATTGATATTTTTCAAATAATTTAATATATTTGGGACGGACACCCTCACGTGTTTCCCCTTTATATTCAAAAAAACTTAAAATCGAAATCTTATATAAAGGAAAAGTCCCTCCGATGTGGGATCGATGCAAGGTTAGATATCTCAACCCACGCACAACTAATTGCGCAAAAGCACTCAATGTGCAACAAAACACAGAAAGCATTCACGAAATTCTCAATCTTGGACTGCATTGGCTTTGATATCATGTGGAAAAACATAAAAGCAAGCAATAATCACAAGAACACGAGGATATACATGGAAACTATTCTCCATGGAATGAAAAACATGAGAGGGATGACCTAGCACTCATAGGCAGCTAGGTATTTTCTTCTTTCCCATTAAATCATCAATTGTAGGGTGTGTGTAGTATTTAACAAGTAATGGGTAAGATAATCTGCCTCTTTACCCAGATCTCCTTACCCAAGTACCTCCCTCAACAATATCCGGTCTGAGATAAACTACATCTTAAATGCAAGAGAACATGTGTCATTTTGGACGAAAAAACTTTAACCATATAAATTAATTTATAAGGAAATATTACTTACAACAAACTATATTGGAAATGTTTAGGTTTTCAAACATAAAATTTAATGTCATTGCATGAAGGAATTAACTATTTAATAAGGTTCAAAAATCTGTGCAATCAGGATCAGTGAGGGAAAAAAATAAAAGCACCAAGTACGCATGGTTCTCGGTACATACATCTTGAATATTTCTGACGAAACCCCTATATTTCTCAGGTACAGCTGTACTAATTAAAGTGGCACCACATCTCCTAATCATGATCTCAAATATGATCTTCACCTATAAGCATCAGACAACAATTAATATACTAAAAGGAAATAAGGAAAATACAAAAAGATTAAATGATACCAAAGAGAACTTTATTCCATAAAGTACATACCTTAGTCCTAAAATGATTTTTCGATACCGATGACCATGGTAATATCCCAATTACAATAGCAGGTACAAACTTACTTAATTCTATAACAGCTAAGCTGGAAGTCAAGACCTTAATGAATCCAAGACTAGCCTGTTCAGACAGCAAAACTTAGAAAATAAGGAGTTACATCAGGAAATTCGGCGGAAAGTATACAGATAGAATCACTTACTTTAATAACATCAGTTTGTTTTTTCCGGAGCAATGCTAAAATAGAAGGCAACAAGCTTGGCACAGAAAGACAAATACCAGCATCCTTGTATACAAGTAATGAAAGAGCAGCAACGGCTCCACTAGTAATTTGAGATGAAGAACTGGAGAGATAGCCCATTATCTAAAAAAGAGGAAAGTCAACAAGTACACTGTAAAACGAGGTGGAATATCGATGGACATTTGTGAGAATTTTATTATAAGTTCATGATTTTACGTGGCTATATAATTGTATCCCCTGTGAATCCTATTGGTTAGGCATAGCACCAAACTTTACTGGTTAAACATAAGATAAATTTGCGATCAATGGTTCCAGAACTAACCAAAGAAAGAGGTGATGGATTATTAATTGGTAATGACTAATTTACAATTAACATTTTGCTTGTAGATATTTAATAGAGAGCACGACCCTGCTATGCTCGAGCTTCAGCAAGAAATTCTATCACAGATAAATAACAGGTTTCTCTCAACTGCTTCCAATTTGTTTGCATTTTATTTGCGTAAATGAAAGGGAATAATCATCAAGGAGTCACTTGATATCTGACAGCGAATTTGAATCTGTCAAGAATAATAAATTCTGAGCAGCTGTGTGATTTGATTTCATACATTTCACAATTTTTATTTGTCTTCTGGACAATTCCTTTCCTGTAAGTTCGGCACATTGTAGAATCCCAAGTACAAAAGGCTACATCTCTGTTTATAACTAGTTCAAAATGTTCAAGTACATAGAGTAAGTGTAAAAAAAATCTTGCTTCGGCTACGACACTACGTCTCTTTTCGAGAAATAGCGTTAGTTTTTAGTCCACCAAGATTTCAAAGATGATATACGCACAAAGTACATTATAGTCTCTTGCATATCTCTGTAATAGCAGGACTTCAAGTGTGGATCTCAGCTCTTCATGATTGTGTCTAAGTTGCTATTTCGAAGCAAAAGCAGCTATTCAGTTTTGTTGTTTCTTGTTCAAAAGACTTATAATAAGTTTATATGTATTAGGTTTGCAAAAGTTGTAACTCCAGCAAGCTTCAACAAAAAGTTTCCTTTTCAAGATTATTGGTTCTTTGATGAAATGCTCTATCATATTTTGCTCATTGATCGATCATACCTTGTCGATCAATTGATTTCACTAATCGATCACACTCCTTATCGATAATATAAATTGAACTTAATTTGAATACCATTCAAACAATCATCAACTGATCGATCATAGCTTTTAAGCTGATCGATCATTTATATTACCCTGATAGATTATACAAGGAAATCTCATTTGATTTCATACAATATTTATATTCCAATGACCACTTCTCTTGAGCTTCTACATAAAGGACCACATACATATTGTTGGAACACACACCAATTGAGTATTCACTCTTACTTTCATTAAAAAAGCTATAAGCTATTTCTGAGTGAATCTCTCTATATTCTCTCATGTTCTTTGACTTGTTCGATATTCTTGAGAAGAATATTCTTGGATGAAAAGTTGTGAAGCAAGTTTGTTCAGTTCAGCAATATTCGATCCGCTAGCCAGTGTTCAGATTCTTATTTATCAATCAGAGTACTTTTGGCAGCATCTCTCTTGCACAGTTATATTTATTATTCTTTGATATCACTTATGCACCTGTGATGTTTGTGCTATAGTTGCATGTGCTATACTTTGAGAATCTTCTGTGCAATTATGCTATTGTTGTCTATCCCAAAATATCATATGTTATTAATTGGAGAATTATTCTTGATATTTATTTAGACAACTTTACCAGGATATTGTCATTGCTTTATCTTATTTCTCGTTAACATCTTCCTGCAAGACTTTAGGTGCCTGATCCTAATTGTGCAAAGAAGCTCTTGGACGTGAGATCTCCAAGGGGAGCGCAGAGAAAGATGAAAACTCGCATGTTCTTCTGCTAGGGCTACGGTATCTAATCTGCAGTGTTGTTCTTGGTGTTTGATCCAAGACAGTGAGGCGTCAACTTTGTAAACGGTTGACATATCAGCGTAAATATCTCAGGCTATAGTGAAGCAGTTGATTAGCTCAGCTAATCGAGAAATCCCGAGCAAGGCCTTAAATGTCAGATTTCGATTTCGTTTCGGTAATCCTGGAAAGAGAAATTCTGTGGAATTTCGATGGAATTTCGGTGAAATGGTCAGAAATTGGGGAAATTACTTGAAAATTTATTTTTTAACAAAATAAAGAAGCTTAATATTCTTTAACTCAATAAATGAGATAGAAAGATAGTTTTTTTTCTAATAGTAAGATATATGGTATGTTACATTAAATTTCCATCCAATCATCCCAACAGTCAAAAAAGTGGTAAGTTGCTCAGAACCAAAACCATATTTTGAACAGTAATTAGAAGTCATTGGTTTCTCTCTTGAACATGAAGAGAATGGTGACATGTGAACACCTCTTCAATAAGAATGAGGTGACAAATATGATAACTACTAATTAATATATATATATATATATCATAATAAAAAAACAAAAATATAAATATCTTCAATTAAAACTTTAAGGGATTTTTACCCAACAGACCCTATAAACTTTTTAAATTACCTCTACGACCTTTTGCACAACGTAATTACCCCATCGACCTTGTAAATTACCCCAAGAACCCCCACGAGCTTCAATCAGATTACCCGGAGGGTTCATGAGGTAAGAATCGGCAAGTTTACGGGGGTGAGGGGGAATTAGGTTGTTTCAAAGGTCGTGGAGGTAATTGGCAAAGTTTATATGGTATGCTGGATAAAAATCCCAAACTTTAATTTAACTCTTAAATTCTGTGTCTAACTGATTTGGTTTAGATTTAGTATAAAATATAGAAACTTACTAAAGAAACTTCTTTAAACATTGTAAAGCACTCTAACAACTCAACATATTAGCGAATAAACAAGTAAAAATTCATTAACATATGCAAATTTCGATGAAAGTGGAGGGTGAATTCTCTTATTTTTATTGTTTTGACGAAACGACATGTAATTTCGATGAAATTTCGTTGACATTTCAGTGATATTTTGTTAAAATCCCGGAAAAAGAAATAAGGGTGCGTTTCGATTTCGGTGACCTAAAGAAAGTGAAATTTCAGAGAATTTCGGTGGAATTTCGTTGAAATTTGAGGCCATGATCCCGAGTAAGGAAGACTCTGGTCGTGGTTTTTATCCCGATGCGATTCCACATAAAAATACCATGCAAGTGTACAGATTAAAAAAAGTAAATAAAAATGTATTCACTATACATCACGGAAACACAAATTATTTAGCAAACTTTTTTAAAATAATGTAAGTTAATCGCATGAACTAGAAACTTTAACACAACAATTTGTGCATTCAGAAATTATAAATTCTAAGGAAACAATTTCCAAAGTTTCTGATATTCACAATGAATATAAGAGATAGATTAGGGTTACCTTTGAAGCGTGCATTTCTGCTAAAGAAACCTCTCGAATCAAGTCTGATCTGCAGATATCTCTCTGGTGAATGCAAGGAAGAATTGTGTTGTTCCCCCGAACCCAGATGTTGACCAGGGCAATAAGAAGAGGCATGCAAGAGAAGGAGACTCTCAAGACTCTTCTATATCTCAAGGACCACGAGGATCTAAGGGATTATTGCTCTCCAAAAAGTGTTACAAGAGAGAGAACATTGCTCTTCTTTTATACTTACACCACACGTCTAACATGTGTGGTATCGTCCCTTGTATTCTCAAAAAAGGGCTTAGAGCAAGTCCTAATTAAATGAGGTCTCTCTTTTTATCTCCAATTAATATTAATTAATTAACAATAAATAAGCAACAACTTTTAAGTCCTAATTCAATTAGAAACTAAACAACTTGGTGCAAGTATATCATTAAACTATGTGAATCAAATTCGCATAATTTCATGCCTTGGAATATTATGCAAATCATATTTACATAAATATTTATATGAATCATATCCATATAAATGCTAATTACTGTCAATTACTTTTCACATTAATTAATGAGATATATTTGTGAATCGTATTCACGAAATTAGCCCTATAAAATAATACAATAATAACTATTATCATTACACTATTGACAACAATATGTATGAGTCCTAATCCAATTAGGACTCAGAGATACAAATGCAGATACTTGGAGATAATGTCGGGGAGATCATATTATCCATGTATAGTGACTTGAAATTTGGATATCAATCCAATTTCAGGGTTTATATTATTTTACCTTGAAATTGATACACTCTTATCAATTAAGCTCGAGTGGAACACTTCACACTCTAAGTGAGCTCAACGAAACGCACGACACTCTATGTGAGCTTGAGAAAGTATCGATGAGTTGAATTTAGCTTACTTGATCATTTCTAATCATAATCCAAACCATTTGGGACTTAGAAATTAGATGAAGGAGCTTGTATATGCCCATTTCCATGACCATTTATGTTTCCAACATATGAACATTGAAATTGGATTCAAATGAAATGTGATTTAATATAATTAAATCTCATATCATCTAGCTAAATGGATCGACTAAATCCATTATATTTCATCACTCCCTCGGAATGAAAGTGCCATGGTAGATGATCTATTGTGATAGATTTAACCCTGAGCATTCCCAATACTCATTCATCCTCATACTAGAAGACTTTGATAAACCCGAAGTTCAAACCCTGGTTTGATTGTCTTCTTCGAAGTATATCAATAGATTTCTCATTTGATAATTGGAAAACAATATTAATCATATACTTTCCAAAGGTATATATTAATATTTCGAACTTGTGTCTTATTTCATAAACAAGACGACCATGCATGGAATTCATTTTGACCCCAAATCTTCTCATGAGTAAGCTCTATCTTCCGGTTCATCAACAATGAACCTGTATCATTCCTTCGAGAGATCATACATCTCATATGACTTTATATACACACCAATGCACCGTTATATGGACTTTGATGAGGTCACCAACCTATTGGTCTGTCAAATGTGCATACTAACGCATATAGATGCTTATCTGTCTCAGGTCAAAGGATGTGTGCCTAATCGTGACATTCAAGATTCAAGTCTTACTTTATCTCGACCTTATCAAGTCAATTCTTTGACTTAATTATTCTAACACTTCCGAATCTCCATTCATATGCAGAGGACATGCATTAAGAAGTCAGTTGGAAATCAATCTTTAGAGAAAGAGTGCCATCTCATTCTTAGACTGGAGATCTAGACTGAATATCACATGATTGAGGTCAGATGTGTCCTCTCAGTTGCATGGTATTCAATATGGCTATGGTACATAATACTAATTGTACAAAGGCACCTTAATAGTAAAGTGCGTTCGCATTCATTCATTTCAAATGGACATAATAAAACAACAATTTTTATTGCATTAATGGTCGCTAAGGGCTTACAAATCCAACATAGATTGGTCCACTTGATTATTTTATCTATGCTTGTCGATCATTCTGCAAAATATTTTAAAATTGCCTCGAACCACTATTCACTCCCCCTCTAGTGGTGTCGCGATTTTCAAACACACAAATAGGTCAAAAAAAGACTTCATAGTACATGAGCATAAAACACATGAAAAATTTGTGTCAACTATAATACTACATCTCTGTTTAAGAAGAGCTAAAGAAAAGGGCTTCAAGATCTCTGCTCCAATCAACTATCTAATCAAGGTTAATGCAATAAGTCGAAAAAGTTCCCGTTTCAAGTGGAACAATTTCCACATGGATATAAGACCATGTAGGGATTTCAATATGGTTGACATGTATGCACCAACTTGAGAGGGGGATATGATAGATATTTTTATTATGTCTCGTTTAAATTTTATTTATGTTATCGACTATTATGCAATCTTCCACTTAACCTTAGGACTCCTCTCCTTTGTCAGAGAATCCTATAGAATAATAAAATCGCATATAAAATAATGGGTTTTTATCAGTTATGCCCCTCTGAGATATTCCAATATCAGTTATGCTCCTCCCTTTTTGGGAATATCACCTGTGCCCTGACTTTTTGCCAATCTATCACTCGTGTCCCTCTGTTACTTTAGCCGTCAATAAGTTGAACTTAACCATGATTTTTCAAACCATGGTTTGGTAAGGAGGGGTAAAACGGGAAACCATCATCTTCTTCCTCGTGTCGGCCTTCGGGTTCCTCGGGTCGGCCTTCGAAACAGTCGATGACGTGGACGGTGGTAGCATCTTCATGCCAATACTAAATCTCATGGTGGGGTTCAAGGCCAAGTCGGCGGATGCTTTGTCCAAGTGCATGATCAAGAAGGGAGGAGGTAGAGGAGGCGAGGGAAGGGGAAGATGGGGGCAAAAGAGGGTGATCTGGGGCGGAGGAGAAAAAGGGGCGGAGGAAAGGAAGGGGAAGCTCAGGGCAAAGGATGGGGGGAGCTCGAGGTGAAGGATGGTGGCTTGAGGGCAGAGGAAAAGAGGGGGCGGACAAAGGGTGGCCTAGGGGTGGAGGAAAAGAGGGGGTGGAGGAGGATGAAAAATGGGGGCGGAGGAGGACGAAAGATGTGGGCGGAGGAGCGTGACCTAGGGGCGGAGGAGAAGAGGAGACAGAGGAGGGTGGTCTGGGGCAGAGGAGGACGAAAGATGGGGGCGGAGGAGGGTGACCTGGGGGCGGAGGAGAAGAGGGGACAGAGAAGGGTGGTCTGGGGAAAAGGAGAAGAGGGGGCAGAGGAGGGGGGAGATGGGGCAGAGGAGGGTGGTCTGGGGCGAGGGAGGACGAAAGATGGGGGCAGGAGAGGGGGAAAGATGGGGGCGGAGGAGAAAATGGGGCAAAGGAGGGTGTCCTGCGGGCGGAGGAGTGGGGAGCTCGGGGCGAAGGAGAGGAGGGGCGGAGGAGGGGAGAGCTCGGGGAGTTGAAGAGGAGGGGAAGGGGGAGATCGACCTGGGAGGATTGGAGCTGGCGTGAGGCAGAGGCGACGTGAAGCTTGAGGGCCTTGAGGGAGTCAACAGCAGCATCGATCTCAACGGCAGCGGCGGAGCGCGACTTGAGGGAGTGGACGGCCTCGGCCTGGAGGTCGACAGCGGCCTGCTTCTGGGTGACATCAAGGCGGTGGGCGGCGTTGTCGGAGGCCTTGAGAGAGGGTGATTGGGTACAAAGACCTCACAGTCCATTTTTTCTAATTTATTTACGTTTGTGTCCTCAAAGTTAACATATGTTTGTGTTGGGAATGGACGGCAACTAACCCAAGGGGCACAAGTGATAGAACGGCAAAAAGTCATGGGCACATGTGATATTCCCAAAAAGGGAGGGGCATAACTGATATTGGAATATCTCTAAGGGGCACAACTAATAAAAACCCTAAAATAATTCATTCTATTCATTTCACAATAACCTTGGTAGCTTGGGTAGCCATGCAAACTTAACAAGCCTATTTAGAAGGCAAATCCTTCTCCCACTTCAAGTAGGGTCGGCTACATGGATTCTTATCAAATCCATGTTGAAAGATCCAACTGTTTTTTATGCTGGTTGTCGGCTACTTAACGTAACCCTCCAAAAGGAGGGGATTTAAACTTTGGTATTTTGGGTGGTAGGCACATTGCACTACCACCAGACCATTGAAATGGATGCAAACAAAACTCACTTATTTGAGGGGATAAATAAATTACTTATTTTAGGGTTTTTTGTAAATTGTACACTCCTAAGACAATGCAATATAAGTTGCCCCTCCTTTTTTGGAATATCAGTTGTGCCCCTTACTTCTTGCATTGTTATCGTGTGTGCCCTTCCATTAGATTGGTCGTCAATGAGTTGAGATAAACCTGGTTTATTCAAACCATGGTATGATTAAGAGTACATGATTGTCAACTCCACTTTCCTACTCGTGCACCCACTCCAGGTCCACCTGCCCAATTACCACTACCGGTGACCTAACCGCCTCCACTATTGCCATCGTGTACTGCTCACTTGACCGAGATTGCAAACTAGAGTAACTTAGCTACATATTTAGGTACCAATTAGGTAAACTCATCAGTTGTGTCCATGACTTTGACCTTGGACTTATACAGGAGACTCAAGCCGAGCCACCCCTCGCGGAGATCTTACGCTCAGTTCTGAAATCGCGATAAGCGGCCATACTACAACATGACCTTATTAGCCTAGTTGTTTAGTGGATTATTACCCACTCCCTACTCCTCTCTCATCTTCATGTGGGCATTGGGCCTCTCCTTCCGCCATTCATGCACAAGTAGTAGCTGCAACATAACTACTTCCTAGTAACGGTGGGGAACATGTTAGATATCTAGTACAGTTGTTTACCCTTTGCAAATATACTTGTATTACATGCTAATTTTTTTCTAGTTCTTATCAAATGGATATGAATAAATACATTCATATATACTATCAAAAAATTCAAACATTATTATTAATAATATTACTAATGAGATTAATTGCTTCTTCTAAGAAAGTTCATAGACAAGGAATATAAAATCAACCTACTAAAAAGGCTCATTAAAAAGTTCACGAGCCAACTCGAACTCAACGCGTTCGAATTTAAGTTAGCATTCCAGATCTCGAAGCTTAACAAGTCCGAGCTCGAGTCTAAGCTTTGTTATCGAGTTTGAGTCAGTGTCGTGGTGGACTCGACTTGTTCAACTCGATAGACACCCCTACTCGAAGCCTAACATTCTATACATGATCCGAAGCTACAACATCTCTTCCGGAATATTCTAACAAATGAATAAGTAATATGCAAAGAGTCTCATAATTTCTAGCAGTTCAACAATATAGTACCTCATTAACGATAAGAAGGCCACCAGTAGACTGGATCCTTGGTTGTAGAAGCACATTATCACTTCCATAGTACGGATTTAACCTTATCCTCGGTAGATTTATCTTCTTTTAGAATGTGATCCCTAGCATATGCACCAAAAATGTCAAGAATGCTCTAAACCCATAGATCATATTCCGTACCAGCAAACCTGACCTTTTACATGGAACATAGAGTTCATATTTCTGCAATAATGGTATGTGTCCAACCACTAGAGTCAATCGTACCCGGCGACCAGCTTAAAAAAGAACCTTACATGCTCAATGGAATAAGAACACCTCAACACATCGAACAAGATCAAGGACACTAGCCAGGATGCATGTGTTTTCCATTGTGTAACATATGTACTTTAAAAAAGGTAGTTGAGTAGAAAACAACAATGTTGCTCACACCTGGAGTTTCTACACGCCTTGGAAGATGGTAGTGGCAATACTTGCACCTAAAGCACATGCACATATTCTATTGTGCTGTCGCCACACAACACATGGGAAGTTCAACGAGCGTCGACATGATTGGAGCACCTACAACGAGGGGAAGTCGACTGCAAGGAGATCCCGATAATGGATGCAGAAAACGAGCCGGCTTATTTTGAAGTTTTTTTGGGTGGAGGGGGAATGGATGCTGATTTAATTGGAGCATACTATCGCTAATGTGGGTAGTGCAATGTGCCTACCACCCAAAAGGCTAAGGTTCAACCCCCTTTGTGGGGGTTTCGTTAGGTATCCGACAACCAACGTAAAAAAAGACGGATCTTACAGCATAGATATGAGCAAGAATCCATGTAGCCGACCATACTTAATGTGGGAGAAGGCTCTGCCATTTTTTTACACTGTCGCCAATGTAGGACAACCAATATGATACCATGTTCAGAACAGCAAGAGTCCATGTAGCCGACCATACTTAATGTGGGAGAAGGCTCTGCCATTTTTTACACTATCGCCAATGTAGGACAACCAATATGATACCATGTTCAGAAAAGCAAATGACTTGGTTTATTATGAAAGATCCATCACTCTTTCCATTAGACAGATGATAATCAATAGAGGGCATAAGTGATTTGGAACTAAAATAGGGAAACAATAATGCACTTATCTCAAAGGATGACGAGTTCTATTGTAAAAAGTACAAGGGGATAACAAGCCCCCCCCCTCCAGATTTATCTACACCGTTGCAAGATTGAAGTCCTACATTTACATGCTCAGTTATGGTGTCAAACTCAAAATTATAATGCACATAGTTTATTTAATATCATACCAAAGATAAATTAGACATGCTGGGAGAATTTGGCAAAAAGATAGTTCGAAAAATTCTACTTGCTATAGAGTTGGACATGAACAACAAAAATAATAGTTGTTAATGACGCTAATACCAAGAACAAAAACTAAAACAATGTAAAAGCTTAATCAAGAGGAATAACACACAACTGAAAAACTTACCATCGTTAATAGCTTATCACGTGGCGATCCAGGGATGGAATCATTGAAGGTATCACTTATTCCGAATAACAAATCATAAGCTGCTTCTCTGACCTCTTTGTCGGGCTAGAACATAGAACAATTAGTTTATTAGATTTAAAGGATTCTATAGAAATACTTAATAAGTAGAACCTTTATAAGATTTTTTTGGGAAACTTCGTTTTGAGACTTCTAAACACCCAAGAAAGGCGATCTCAAGTCCAAGAAAAGTAATTTACAACAGATCCCTAACTTGCATTTGATAGTTCTCTAAAAAAGGAGGGGAAAAAAGAAATGCATCAATGATATATTTCTTAGCGTTGACTGATACAGTGACGATACGGTGACTCAAGGCTTTGTTGTTGTTGACTGAAACAGTGACTCAAGAACTAAAGAAGGCAGCATTTTGGACTAATTGAGGTATAGCAATGGAAAAATTGAGTTGGGCTTTTTAACATTCAGTAGCATCTGTAGCATGCTCCAGACTAATTTATCAGAAATGAGGCAGCTGCGATATTCTAAAAACACACAAACTTCTATATCTGCAAATTTCATCCTGCAGTTATTGTGCATTCAACAGTTCCACCGAACGCAAATTCATGCTAACCATACAAAGCTGGAGCATTTCTTTAACCAGCCAATGGACCTCGATCTCATCCCAAAACAACTTCTTGGTGTCTTACTCTCACCTCATTTCTCTTCCCTCCCCTCTACTGCCAAATATATCACCAGGTCCACTAACACACATGTACGGGAGATAATCGAATCGAATACATTCGAATCCACACGGATTTAGATTCAATTCATTTTTGAAGTTTCGAATTCGAATTGAATTAAAATAAATTGGCCAACTAAAATTCAAATTCGATTCATTCCAAGTTTCGAATATCCATATTCAATTCATTTTATTTTAAATCTCATATAAATACTTGCATATGAAGAATGTTATATTTTTAAAGATTTTATTGTTTAATTCTAATTTGTATACAGATTACTCAGGTAAATTGAAAAAAATAGTATAACCGAGGAAAAATAGTATAACCAACGACTTTCAACCTTGGGGGTTATAGATGCAAACAGACGGGTACGGATATGGATATAGGTATTACCGTATCCTTATCCGTTTCTGAATATGAATACGGATGCGGATACGGATATTGACGGATATTAAAACTATCTTACCATATCTTTAGAAACGGATACGAATGTAAAATGGATACTGATCGCCTACGAGTAATGTTAGAAATACTCTATAGAATCGACTTAAATATATATACGAATTGGATGGAAAACACATGATATAAATTACCTAAATGTGTTAGTATCAAAAAAACTATACAAATATGGTAAAAGAAGGTATAGAATTATGTTATATAGGGTTAAAAATAAATCTATGACTATATTTATATACGAAAATGGATACGTGAATACAGATAAATATGTTTGCGGATATCAAAACGATATCCATATCCGCATCCATTTTAAAATGGATACGGATACAGATGTCAAAATCTGTATAAAACGGATACGGTGACGGATCGGATACGGATATATCAGAAACCGTTTGCATCCCTATTGGGGGTGCATGGTGGATTCTAAAAGAATCAGGAAGTGGAAGGTTCCAATATGTGTAAAGGTCTTTATGTGGTCGTTCAGGAGGGGAAGACTACTGACTAGGGACAGGTTTGCTCGATTTGTTTGGATTATTGACGTGGTGTGCTCTCGATAACAAAAGGAGATGGAGGATGAGGATCACATGTTCTTATGGGGTGTTTGATTTCTAGAGATCCATTAGGGCTGACAAAAATGGTACAAAGGAGAGATGGGGATGTGTGGCAATGATTTGGGCGCTTTGGCTTGCCAGAAATGGAGTGGCATTTCGCCAAGACCGTTTTTATGGTGAAGATATGGTGGTGCATGCTAGCGTGGTGGCTGAGAGTTCTTTCATGCATATTTTTGCATTAGTTTCTGTTGTGAGAAATAAGTGATCTGTTATGCAAAGGAACCCTAGGCTCTCTTATATAGGGAGAGACCTCAAGGGTAAAATACATAGTAGTCCAGAGAGAAATAAAAATTACGAACATGTACATAGCATATAATAATATCTATCTCTACACTCCCCCTCAAGGTGGAGCATAGCAAGGCCTTAAATGTCGGTTTCGGTCACCATTTCGGTATCGTTCGATGGAATTTCGGTGGAATTTCGACCGAAGTTTCGGTCATTTCGGACATTTTTTGTACCAGGACCCCCCCATATTTCGGTCATTTCGGTCGAATTTCGATTTCGACTGGATATCGATATTCGACAGAAATTCGATCGAATTTCGCTGAAATTTGAGGCCATGGAGCATAGATGTCTATCATGCTCATCTTGGAAGAACATCTCTGAAAAGGTCCTCTGAGCAACGGCTTGGTGAATACGTCAGCAGTCTGATCCCCTGAGCTCACGTGAGCTGTAGATATCAATCCTCTCTGGATCAAGTCTTTAGTGTAGTGGCAGTCGACTTCAATATGCTTTGTTCTTTCATGAAACGCTGGATTGTTGGCAATAAACAAGGTTGCCTGATTGTCACACTGAAGCTGCATGGGTAGAGGTACGGCTACATGCAGATCCTCTAGTACAGATCGAACCCACATCATCTCCGTGCTTGCTTACGCCATGGCCCTATATTCGGATTCAGCACTTGACCTTGCCACAACAGTTTGTTTCTTTCTTTTCCAAGAAACCAGAGAGCTCCCAACAAAAACTGCAAATCCTGAGGTTGATTTTCGATCCTTAGGGCTTCCTGCATAATCGGCATCTGCGCATGCTGAGATTGCTAAATCTGTGCCCTTTCGAAACAGCAACCCTGAACCTGGAGAAGACTTCAGATACCTCAGTATCATGTATATGGCATCCATATGAACTTGTCTTGGCTGCTCCATAAATTGACTCACCCTGTTGACTGCAAAGGCAATATCGGGACGAGTTATGGTAATATAAAGGAGCTTACCCACCATTTCTCTATATCTCCTCTTGTCCACTTCAGTTGTGTCATCATCATACAGCTTCATGCTTGGATCCATGGGAATACTTGATGGTTTGCATTAAGCAATGCTTGTTTCGGTCAAGAAATCTGTAATGTACGTCCTTTGGGTCATTACCAGACCCTGTGCATTCCTGGCAAATTCCAACCCCAGAAAGTATCTTAGGGTTCCAAGATCCTTCGTGACGAACTGACGGCCTAGGAATGCCTTCGCCCTTTCAATGCCCTGAATATCATCTCCTGTAACCAGAATGTCATCAACATAGACCCTGATAACAACCGTACCAGCCGATGACTTAGGAACAAACAACGAGTAGTCAGCATTCGACCTCTTGAATCCATGTCGTTCTATCAGACTGGAAAGCTTCTGGAACCACGCTCTTGGACTTTGTTTGAGGCCATAAATTGCCTTGTGAAGTCTACACACCATATGCTTCTCCCCCTCAGCAGTAAACCCTGGTGGTTGCTGCATGTAGACTTCCTCCTGCAGATCTCCCTACAAGAAGGCATTCTTGACATCAAGTTGAGATATACTCCAGTCGCGTACAACAGCAACTGATAGAGAATGCGAAGAGTAGAATGACAAGCCACTGGAGAAAATGTATCCATATAATCCACGCCATAGGTTTGTGTAAACCCTCGCGCAACGAGCCGTGCTTTGTACCGATCTAGACTGCCATCAGCGTGGTATTTAACTGTGAATACCCACTTACAGCTCACAGTAATTGCATCAGGAGGAGCAATAACTAAGGTCCATGTGCCACGAGACTGTAAGGCACACATCTCATCTTCCATAGACTTTCTCCAGCAATCAATCTTCATAGCTTCCTGGTAGGTCCGTGGTATGTCCACGGAAGATAAAACTGCAGCAAATCCCTGAAAGTCGCATGTGAGACGATGAAAAGACACCTGTGAAGCAAAGGGATAAGATGTACACATCCGCTTCTGCTTCCGGATAGCAATAGGAAGATCAAGATCATCGTCCGTTGTACTGGATGGTATAGTCTCCTCCTGTAATGAAGAATCCTGCACATGTACCATATCTGACCCGTCAGTAGTAATGCCATCTGACCATACCTGAGGCGTGATGGATGTCTGACGTGTAGCCTGAGCAGGACCTGACCGACGTGTATAGAATTTCGGTAAAGGTGGAATAGGTGGTCGAAGAGGTGGTAGAGGTGGAGGTGGTGGTGAAGATGATGTAGAAACAGGAACAGGAATGGACTCAGGTGAACTCCAAGTAGGAGGTGGAGGGACATAGACATCATCGTTGGTAGCGGATGGTACCAGTTTGTCACCTGCAGGGGAAAATACATAATAGACTCAAAGAACGTGACATCAACACTGACAAAGTATTTCTTGTTCATGGGATCATAACACCGATAGCCCTTCTGAGTGCTAGAATAACCGACAAAGACACACTTGACAGCTCTAGGAGAGAGTTTGTCAAGTCCAGGAGTCAGAAGATGAACAAATGTCATAGTACCAAAGACACGAGGAGTAAGGGAGAATAATTCCATGTCAGGAAAAATGATAGAGAGAGGAATTTTCTCACCAAGAACAGAAGATGGCATACAATTGACCAGATAGCAAGCGATAAGAACAGCATCCCCCCAGAAAGAAATAAGAGCACAACTCTGAATCAGTAGGGTGCGAGTAATGTCAAGAAGGTGGCGATGCTTTCTTTCTGCCACGCCATTCTGCTGAGATGTGTGAGCACAAGTGGTTTGGTGAATAATGCCCGTTGATGAAAGAAACTGAGAGGGACCGTGTGCAGAATTCTAGAGCATTATCTGTACGAACATATTTGACAGTAGAAGAAAACACATTTTGCACTTCATTAATCAAATTCTTAATCACATCGCTTGCTTCAGATTTATTCTTTAAAAGGAAGACCCAAGAAATACGAGAAAAATCATCCACTACCACAAGATAGAATCTGTGTCCCTGATGATCGGGTACACGACTTGGACCCCATATATCTATGTGAAACAACTCGAGCGGGGAGCTACTGCTCCGACTCTGACGACTAGGAAAGCTCGACTGATGATGCTTTCCCAACTGACACGCTTCACAGCGAAAGGAAGAACGGGGAGAGATCTGAGGCAGAAGATGTTGCATTTTCTGGAGCGAGAGATGACCAAAACGGTGATGCCAGATGTACGGATAAACTGGTCCGGCAGAGTGAGAAGAGACGCCAGCATAAGAATTCCGGACCAGTCGATATAGACCATTCTGCTCAGAGCCACAGCCAATCACCCTGCCCGTTAGTATGTCTTGAAAAATAAGAGAAGATGGGTCAAATATATCACGACAATGCAAGTCCTTCGTATAGTAGAAGATAGGAAGACCCCCCCTGTCCAACAAGGGGGGAATGAGTACCATCTGCAATCTGTACTGAGCGGCCATGGGGAATGTCCCTGTAGGACTCAAGTCTCTCTCGATCTCGGCAGAGATGATGTGTAGCACCAGAATCTATAATCTAATCAGAGATATCATGAGAAGATGTAAATGTAGTAGCACTACCTGAGGTACCAGCAGCAGCAGAGGAATTGGCAGATGCTGTAGTAGCAACATCTGAAGGTCCACCAGAAGAATCACCAGATGATTGTGGCATCATGTCACGTAGACGTACCACAAGTTCCTCGAAATGATTGTCTGCAGTAGATGCCAATTGGGGCTGAGAATGCTCTGCTACACGTGCCGAAGCTGGGAAACCATGCTTAGAGTAGCATGTCTCCTCCGAGTGGCATGTGCGGTGACAGTATGAACACGGCTGACGAAAACGACTACCCCTACCCTGGGGTCAACGTCCACGACCACGGCCAGAAGAGTGACCACTTCTCCCACGCGATACTGCCATCGCCGATGAGGGTGGAGTAGATGAGCTAGAAGAAACTGATATGCGACTGAGTCTCCTGTAAACATCCTCTATCGGAGGAATAACTGCATTAGCCAAAATCTGAGAGCAGGCGGCCTCATACTCAGGATCTAGGGCCGCAAGTAGAACACCCACCATGGTGGCATTCCGAAATGTCTTCTGTTGTTCAGGAGTCGCTGTGAGTGGAATGGTACTGTATAACTTCTCAAACATCCCCCTCAGGGATGTGTACAAGGAGTGAAGAGGTCTGTCGTTCTGCTTCATCGTGAATATACCATGCTGAAGTTGTAACATCTTGGGCTCATTTCGCACCTGGGAATATGTAGCAGCCAGAATAACCCACATCGCCTTGACAGTGGGTTGATGGAGGACATCATTGGCAATCTCCATCGACAGTGTTCCTGACAACCAGACCTTGGCATACGAATCATCAGCCTCCCACGAGGCATATATCCCTTGTCTTCTCTGCTGGCTCATCCTCGGTGAGAATGTGCTTCTTACCGTTCGATTTCATGGGACTCATGAACTGCATCGCCCAGAGCTCATAGTTCGACCCGTCCATCTTTACTATTGGCGCGGGACCCTTGAACGCGCCTATGGAGGGCATATCAACCTTTGATTCTGACATATTGCCGCTGGAGAAGAACTAGGGTATGTAGACAAAGTGATAGATGTCTACACAAGCTGCATAGGATTCGAGTGCGTATGTAGACGTTACGCACCCAAATCCATATATCTGAAGGAAGAGACGGCTACGAACAAGGTAGCAGGGAGTCCGGCTAGGGCAGGCCGGGAGTTGAAGACGAGATCCCGGAACCGGCGGTGGGCTGGGGTGGTTCCGGCTGCACTGGGGAGGACCCGGGGAGGGGTCTGGCGAACTGGCGGAGACCCGGGGGGGTCCTGCGGGACTGGTGGTGGCCCGAGAGGAGTCCAGCGGCGGAAGAAACGAGAAGGGGGGGGGAAGGGGGGGCGGCGGCGGTGGGGAGAGGAAGCCCTAGGGCTCTGATACCATGTTGTGAGAAATAAGTGATATGTTATTCAAAGGAACCCTAGGCTCTCTTATATAGGGAGAGACCTCAAGGGTAAAATACATAGTAGTCCGGAGAGAGATAAAAATTACGAACATGTACATAGCATATAATAATATCTATCTCTACAGTTACATTACCTGCAAGCATGCGTGCAATTTTTTGATGATTAATGGTGAAGATTTTGGGAACACCTATACAACGGAGACCCTTTTTCTTTCAAAAAAAAATAAAGGTAAATAACAAACAAAAAATATATCGTGGATACAAATACCTAATTTTTATAGTTATCTAATGTCCATTATAATCTAAATATACTTGTTTTCATGTGACGAAAGATATATACGAATATAATATGATTACATAATGTTGATCAATAATGGAATATTATTGACAAAAAATTTGAATGCATTACGATTACCTTTGCATGTTAAAGTAAACAAGATCAAGCGCATATATAAGTTTAATACAAAATAATATTTTTTTGAGAACATGGAATAGGAAAATAAGATTTAGTAAGATAAAACCACTTCATTCATTGTGAGGATAATCGATATTTAAAAATTAAAGCCCTGAAACACATGATTTTCGATATACAAAAGCAACAAGTTATATTATGATAAGAAGAACTTGCAGATTACTCAAGTGATGATAAATGTTGTCTTGACATTTATAGCTATCATCATGGATTGTCATGTAAGGAAAATCAAAAGAAGAAAAGGTGGAGTGATATTTGGATAAACGATGAGGCATTTACAAAATTGTTGCCATTGTTTTCGCATACAAGGAGAATGAGCATAATTATCTACATGGGTTTTAGGGATCTCAATCAATAATGAAAAAGGAAATGGAAAAGGTAGGGTAAGGAATGTGAGAACATGGAAATAAATGTAGGGTGTAGAATTAGAATAGAAATCTTTAAAATAAGTTCTTTCCTATTGGACGTTATGATTATTTTTTACTTTATATTTTTATATGAAATATTTTATCTTAAATAACAGGAATACAATCCATTAATATTAAATTGGCAATTGGCTTAGAGTGTTTTGAGATTCTCTTAATGCGTCAAAATTTTGAATAGCACACTAAGGTTGAACATCGCACTTATAATAAATAACTCACATACAATTTAATATTACTAGGCCAAATAAGAAGTAGAGATGAGAACATACCCGATGCGCAGATAAACCCCGTCCCCGACTCATGACATATTTCAGAAATGAATCACTTGATCTTAGCTAAAGATATGGTCTATTCTTCTATCATGGAAATTCAGAAAAACTATGAAACACCATAAAGTGATAACTAAACTGCATATGACTATTGAATAGAAGTAATTGACATGAAGATAATAACCCAAGGGTGTTATGAACTTGAGGGGCTTTGGGTAGAATGAGTGGTGGTTCAACTTGAACTTGTAAAGAGAAAAAGAAAGAGATTAGGTCGCACAACGAGAGCCCAATATTACATATACATGTTATGAAGTGACAAGCCCCAACGATATAACATGGTAGTAAGGAAATCATGTCGGTGAAATCTGAACGTGATAAATCGTACCAGGGGATCATATATATGAAAATAAGTTTAAGAGTAACCACTTAATCACTTCTAGTAATGGGATTTTAGAGTACCTTTAAAGGCTTGCTGGAACAGAAATCATGTAGCATTTTTTCTCTCATATTTAGCAACAAAATTATGACTAATAGTTTTTAAAAAATAAATCAAAATAGAAACGAAAAATATCTTATTTTGTTTCAGTGCATTGACATGTCATGCTTTGTGATATAATGCAGATATTAAATCTTTCAATGTGAACTAAAATATGATCGTATATTATTTTTTACATCTTTCAATGTCAAGTAAATGAATTTGGATTAAATGCATATCAACCCTAGCTATTGTACTATAACTCCCTACAGAGGAACATTCGAGCAGAATCTGAATCGGTCCATGATGGGTTGTTACATGGGCATGTAAATATTATGTATAATATACATGTGTACATGCGTGTAGTATATAAAATTCAATTGAGAATCAAATCCACAACTCAAATTCAAACTCAGTTCATTTAATTTCGAATCGAAATTTTTTCGAATATTTATCGAACGAATCTTAATCGAACTCGAATGATTCAATTCAATTAGCATCCCTACACACATGATAACTTACATCCACAATGAACTAGCAACTATAACCAACATCTACAAATTGCGGCCAAGGCATCTGCTGAATCAAGATATCCTCAGGCTACTGCCTTGAAGATACCTTCTCATAACCACAAGAAGAGGTAGATGTATGCGGCCACAATATCATCAGGAGTTAATTTTGCTTAAGAGATAATCCCTCCGTATTTCTCAAATCTTAGCAGGTTTCAGACAAAGATGGGTGTTTGATAGATGGAGTTACTGCAACATAGTGCCGAGGACAAGATGGCTGGATTTAAAAGAGTAGAATAAATCTTTATTGACTTAAAATGGTGACAGAAACAATGGGGAAGAGACAGGTACAACCCTGTTATACTGATTTCTCTCCTTCTTCATTTGGTTGTGAAAAAGAAGCATAATACTAGCAGTCCATCAGCTAGGCAGTTCATAACCATTCATAGGGAAGATGGGGATTTTGCAGGTCTAAATTCCTTGGAAGTCAACCATCTTGTTTCAGAGAGTTCAGGTCCAGTTTCAACATGCACAGATGGTGAATGCAAGTTTTTTATTTAAAAAATGGAGTCAAATTCCTAAGTAGTACCTGGGAATTACTTAAATACCCAGGTATTACGTAATGTTTTTTTTTACTTGAAAACTACAGAGGTGTCGCATGTTGAACATGCGACACCACTTATGTTTTTTTTTACCCAGGAACTGCGCTGGTGACGCATGTTGGATGTGCGCTATACATAACGCATATCCAACATGCGTTATATATCCAGAGAATTGCTCCCCAAATGTTCTGTACAGACATGAGGTCTCGAAATGCTCTGTAAAGGTATCGCATGTTGTATATGCGACATTGAGGGATAACGCATGTTCAATATGCGTTACCCTTACAGGAAAATTTCCTCCAAAAGGCGCGGGCAGGTGGGGGCTTTGAAAAATGAACATATGACGCATGTTTAAAATGCGTCATCTTTACAGTATTTTTTTGGCGAAAATGGCAGTCCAAGTGGGGGCTTTGGAATTTCAAGTTTTTAAAACCCATTGAAAAGGCATGCCAATCTCATGTTTTTAATGTAAGTAGACATATTTTTGTAAACATCCAGACATTGCAAACATTGTAGACATTCCAAACATCAAAGAAGACTTTTCAATATGCGTCATCATCGAATAGTATGTATACACATTCCAAATAGAGTTGTTCATCAATACACATTACAATTTTTGCATCATATTAAAAATTACATTGATTACAATTCAACGTTTCTTCCTTCGATGGTATGTAATCGTAGAATCTGGAGGATTGAACGGTAATAGACGGTTCGCTTCGTCTATCATGTTGATTTGAGAGGGTCCTGGGGCATCTTCCTCGAATGTTGGCATAGACGGCGGCGTTAGTGTGCAGTAAGTAGGTCGTGTCTGGCTGGGGTCCAATCCATGCCTTAACGGTGCTTGAGGCGTTGGCAATTCTTCTCTTGGTCGCTCGGTGGCAGGTGTGAAGTAGTCTGCAATGATCCTGATTAACTGTTGGGTTTATACAAGTGTGTGCCCCAACAACCTTGGAGATCACCCACAGTCCATCAAATTTTCTGAAATGGCCTCGTAAATACCAAACGCAACCATTTTCTCTCTGCGAACAAAAAACCGACCATATCAAGCTGGTGGATTCTTTGACAATGAAGTCATAATGTGATAGAATGTGGAACTTCTTCACAGCGTACACCAAATCCTCCCTACATTTGAACGTCCTGCCCTTGCGGATTTCGTCAGCAACACCATCAAGTCTAGATTTGCTTCGAATTTCGTCCTCATATGTTGAACGAGTATTAGACCCTCTAACCCCAAAGAAGGGTATACGGGGTGTAATAGTATGCGCGGTTTGTTCATCAGTTGGGAGCTCCTCGTCCATCAGATCATCTTCCACATCTTCGCTACCTTCTTCCAGGTCATCATCAGTCCCCCAAGGGATGAAATCCTGATCCATCCGGTTAACCTCTCGCAGCAACGGCTCACTCAAGCCCAAATCCTGAACCGTGCTTGGCTGCGTTACAGGTGCATCCGTATCAAAGTTTGTGTGCTCGGGACTGCGGGTCTGCATTACAGGCGTGCTGCGGAGAATTGCTGCTTGTGTGCTCGGGACTCCAGACGGTCCCTTATTAGTCATAACAGTTGGGACTTCGCTCACAGATACATCTTCAACATAAATATCGGTAGGCATTGATTTCCCAATGGTCCGAGCGTACACCACAACTGCCTGCACATCATCATCATCGATAATAGATGAAAATGACGGTTCCTCCCCTGGGCCTCGAGGGATGCGATGTAATAATCGGATCCTTTGACTGTCAATATCCAAGTTGAACTTACGGTAAACCAAGTTCAACATCTCATCGAACGTCATATTAGGAGTCAACACAAACCCCCTCACGTTGGTTGACGATCCGGACATGAGTGTACTACTCAAATGGCACATACAAAACAACTGCTCCATTCTAACCTAATACGTGACACAACAGATCCGGACATGAGTGTACTATTCAAGCAACCGTCATACATTCGAGAAATGAAAAAACATGCATATGATACAAAAAAAAATAAAGAAAACGTTTTACCAAGTATTTAGCCCTAACGAGAAGCGGGAACGGCTAGGACGGTACCAATCACTGAAAACACGGAAACGGATTGTTCCAAGGGGCTAGGAGTGACAAAAAATGGTGTTGTTGAGAGGGGAGGAGTCCAAAAAGGGAGAGTGCGGTGGAGGGCGTCGGGGGCGGCTGGGAGTACCTGGAAACAAAGAATGTCGGGGAAATGAGAAGGCCGCTGGGCGTGACCTTAATTAGGGTCGATATCGCATGTTGGATATGCGTTATGTATGGCGCACATCCAACATGCGACACCAGCGCAGTTCCTGGGTAAAAAAAAACATAAGGGGTGTCGCATGTTCAACATGCGACACCTCTGTAGTTTTTGAGTAAAAAAAAAACATTACGTAGTACCTGGGTATTTAAGTAATTCCCAGGTACTACTTAGGAATTTGACTCTAAAAAATGATTGTAAACAAAAAAAATCGTGCTTAGACAACAAAAAATTAAATAGAGATTGGAACGGATCTTTTAATAGATTCACAAGGTTTAAGGCTTCAACTGATGCTTTAGATAGATGATGGCATCGATTTTCTAACCATAGATGAAGAGTGACCATAGTTGTCAGCTACGTTGACATACACACAGTCAGGCCATTTAAAGCCCTGAGATGCAGTCTTTATAGACCACTTCAACAAAACCAAAATGCACCAACCAGCACCCACCTGATCACCACCACATCCATCATTGGGAGGTGAGCATTTTTTCTGATTTTTACAGGGATTTTTACACCATGAGCCTCCCCAAAACTTTGTAAATTGCCTTCCCCGACCTATATTCTTCATAATTATCACCTAACCCCCGTAAATTTACCCCATCTCACATCACAAACCCTACCATCAAATTTAACTTTTGTGTCAAAAGTTTGGAATAACCTTCAGTTAATCTAAGCATAAAAAATAGGGTGGATCTTCCATGTCCTCTCCTTCCACCTCCTCTCTCCTTCTATATCCTCTCTCCTTCCCTATAATATTGGTTGGTGTCAAGCTCGCGGTAGCGATGGTGCGAGGAAGGGGAGGTAGGCATGCCACTGCTTCCAAGTAAGCAGGGAAGTAAAAGTGGGGATGACGAGATATGGGGGGAGGGGGGATCGGCGCATCTCCCCCGAAGGTAGGCAGCTTGTGTCGACCAACACTCCCACTAGGCAGAACCTAATGCACCTCTCCATCGGCAACGGCGGTGCATGCAATGACGCCTTCATCTTCATCATCACGGTTGAGGAAAACGGTGCACCGATGATCCTGCAGAAACGGGTGCCAAAGAGGGTAGCGCCTTCGCTCTAACCTTCTTCAGTTCCATGTAGATCTTGGACATGCGAGAACACTTGGCAGAGGAGGGGAGAGGGAGATGTATGCATGGGGTTAGGGTATGACAAACTCTACGTCGGAGGACGAGGTGGAGATCACCATCCCAGAACCCTGGCATGTTTGGGTGCAGGGTTACCACGCTCTTTGGGGGGGTTACCCTCTAAAACTCAAATCCTTAACCCCCTTGTGGAGCCCAACAAAGAAAACTCACTCTCTTAATTAATACATCAAACAACCCATCTCTCTTTCATCCATTTCAACAAAAAATATATATGATACCATCTTATCATCTACAAATTATAAAATACCCAGCTTCTACCCACTTTTCAAAATTCCAATACAATCAAATCATAACTACTAATCACTTTTCGAAACTTCAATACAATCAAATCACAACAAACCCCCTCAAACCCAAACCCTCTATTCAAACATCAAAACATAAAAATGGGTTACCTCACCCCTGGTAACCCACTATCTAACCGCGCATTTAGGAGTATATACTGCAAAATATATACCTCTTAGCTGAGGTAGAAATGGATGAACAGATCTCGATCAAGGGTTGGTCGAGAGAACTTGGAGTTAGAAAATATATACCTTTTAGAAGAGATCACAGCTCTACCTTCGTTGGTTCTTGAGCAGCAACCGTTGTACATGGACCGGCGGGAAAGTTTGGAGCCAACCTTAAGATAAATTTGGAGTAGAGATGATGTTCCTTCGTACAAGTGCTCGATTTGGTTATTGGAATATGGTGGTTAAGGATTTGGATGGTGTATGTGGACGTTAACCCAGTTCTCAAGCTTCGCGATTGGATGTTCTTGGAGGCCTCAAGCTTATACAACCAAATAACAACATCAAGTTGCAAACTTGCAACTAATATAAAATGTTGAGATATTTATATCTCTACGGCTTTATTTATGTCTTTCTGTTTATCCAATCTCTTTTATGTAATTTTCCAGTATAGCTTTTCTCATATATAAGAGAGCTCCAGGGCTATGAGGAATACAATCTTTTCTTTTCACGTCTTTCCACATGGTATCAGAGCGACGGTCCTAGACCAGAACCTGTGCCTTAAAGTCCCACCCCACCAAAACTCTAAGCACCTTCGCACCTTTGCGTCGCGCCTCCGTGTCATGCCCTTGTGCACCTCACGCGCCTCACGTGCCTGCCTGCACAGCTGCGCACCCATGTGCACTGTTGCGTGCCTGCATGTTGCGTTGCACCTCCTGTGTCACTGCGCACCTTCTTGCGCCGCTGCGCCTCTACCTACGCCACTGCACGCCTGCCTGCGTGCTCCTGCAGCCCGCCATTTCATAGCAACTGCCTCGGGCAGTTCGCAGCTGACTCAGACTACACAATCTTAGGTTTCTAGGGTGTAGCGTAATTATCTAAAATGCCCTAATCACCCAAAGGAGTCACCAAAGAATGGAAGTGATTGTGGTATGAGTCTACACCCACAACCATCTTCCCATATGACTATGTAGACAATATTATATTAAGTGTACAACCCCGATCTTAGAGATTGTTGTCATCATGTCAAACAACAAAACAAAGATTCCATCCATGGGTGCCTTCAAAGGTCCAGCATCTATTGTGAAGATGGATGGAACGAATTATGAACTGTGGGCCATGCAGTTCATGAGTCTAATACAATGTAATGGCAAGAAGCATATCCTCACACAGGAGGAGCATGTCGACAAGACTGGGGTTAACGCCTAATGGGAGGTAAATGATGCTTATGCACGTGTATGACTTTCTGAAACAATTTCCATGGAGATAGTCGATGACATACTGAGTCAGCCCACGGCTAGGGCTATGTAGGACATTCTCGTCGCTCCATACTCTCTAGCGAAGAACGAGTCTAAGATTCTGCAATTTCAGCACGACATCTTCGCGTCGAAGCAGAATGGTCGAACTCTTCATACCCTTTACACTTCTCTAAGGGGTATGTTTAAGAGGTTACATTCCCTTGACAGCTACACCAGAGCAGCTCAAGGCATATAGGGATTCAGTAATGACAAGAGTTTTCCTAACGGCTCACGATCCAGAATATGATGCAGCTAGAGCACAGATTCATACTGACGCAACAATACCTTCAATGGAGGAGGCACATCATAGGTTGAGTAGGCTCTCCATATCTTCGGGTGGTACTCAGTTGTCTCAGACGTTCTCAGCCAAGGCAGCATCTCGTGGTAGAGGAGGCCATGCACAGTTTCGTGGTAGAGGTGGTCGCAGCCGGGGAGGGGGTAGTCAGCCCCCTCATCAGCCTTGCACTCATTGTCACAGACCAGGTCACTCTGAGGAAACATGTTATACCAAGCATGGGTTCCCAGCTTCAACACATGTTGCAGAATAGATTCAACAGGATAGCAGTTCCTCACCTGCATCTGATTGGAGGTTTGACGAACTAGTGGCGAGACTCAGGGAGACTAAGCCTACTCCTAGGTCAACCAGCTCTCTTTCAGAATTCTCAGAGGTAGTTGCCTCTGCATCAGCATTTACATAAGGTATAGCATATGCCTTTACTAGTTGTTATAGGGCAGACTTGTCAGAATGGATCATGGATTCAGGTGCATCCCATCATCTCTGTGGTGGCAGAAGTCAGTTTAGTGCTTTTAGTCCAACCCAGTCCGGACGATCGGTTGTGATAGCAGATGGGACACACTCTCCAATTACTAGTCAGGGGGAGGTGCAACTAACTCCTGCAATGAGACTTCAGAATGTTCTTTATGCTCCTAAGTTTTCCATTAATTTACTATCTATTAGTGAAATCACCAAAGATTTACACTGTCGTGCCATTTTTGATCCGTCTGCTCTTTTGTTTCAGGATATCCCAACGGCAGGGTGATTGATTCTGGACGTAAGCAAGGAGATCTCTACAGAACAGTGCAGTCTCCATATGCTGGTACATCTTCTCTTAACACAGGATCAACGTCTCCCTATATGTGTCATCATCGTTTTGGTCATCTTCCTCTGCAAAAGATGTGTCATGTTCTTCCACAAATTTCTCCTCGCTCTACTTTTCAGTGCGAGGCCTGCCAGCATGGGAAGCATCATCAGTCCACTTTCCATATTCGTCAAGGTCGGAGTAATCATAGTCTGCTTGAGTTAATTCATTTCGATATTTGGGGTCCCAGTCGTGTCCCAGATCATCAGGGGCATAGATTTTATCTTGTTGTTGTTGATGAGTTTAAAAGATTGTTATGGATCTTTCTTATTAAAAATAAGTATGATGCTGGTCTTGTTATTCAATCCATTATTAATGAAATAAGGAACATTTTTTCAGCAAAAATCAAGTGTTTACATTCTAACAATGCCTTGGAATTTAGTAGTACTCAGCTTGCCCAATTTCTTGCATCCCATGGTATTGTGCATCAAACATCATGTGCGTATACTTCCCAACAGAATGAGGTGGTTGAACGAAAACACCAACATCTTCTGGATGTTACCAGAACCGTTTTGATTTAGAATCGTGCTCCTCATTCGTACTGGGAGGATGCGGTTCTAACTGCTTGTTACCTGATAAAGTGTATGCCATCTTCGATTCTGGGGGAAAAGATCACGTTCTTGATTGTGTTTCCCGAGACGGATCTTTTCTCGCCCATGCCCTGTGTCTTTAGTTCAGTGGCTTTTGTTCACCAGATGTCTCCGGATCTTGACAAACTCTCTCCTAGAGATGTCAAATGTGAGTTTGTTCGGTACTCCGAGACCCAAAAGAGATATCGTTGCTTCGACCCTGTTCGACGAAGGTATTACGTTAGTGCAGATGTCACCTTCTTTGAGTCTATTATGTACTTCTTTCCTACAGGTAACAAGCTCATTTCTTCAGAGGATGGGGAAGAGGTCTATATGCATCTATCTCTGATCTCCACTACACCATCGTCGCCACCACCACCTTCTCCTCCACCACCACCACCTCCTCCACCACCACCTCCTCCACCGCCACCTTCCACACCTACTTTCTTTCCCCAAATTTACCAACGTCGACCTCGTGCTCATGTGCCTCCACCATCATCCAGCATGCCTAAGGTACGTTCTGAGCATTTGAGTTTTTCTAATGTCAGTGGTTATTTGCATGTACAAATTGAGGTGCAGGACTCCCTGCGCGCCGCCCAGCCTCCCGAACTCCCTGCTCCTCCTCAGCCGATCGCCCCCCCCCCCCGCCCCCGCCGACGTTGTTGCTACCTGGAGCTCCGCTGCGAATTGAGCCCCCCCCCAATCGATGGATCCCGTGTCGATCCCCCCCGACGATGCTGAAGCTCCCCCCCCCTCCCCCCTACAACGCTGATGGACCCCCCCCCCCCCGCCGATGATGGACCCCCCCCCTCGCGCCGCCGATGGAGCCCCCCCCCTGCCGCTGATGGACCGCCCCCCTTCGATGATGGACCCCCCCACCTCGCGTCGCCGATGGAGCGCCCCCCTCCCCTGCCGCTGATGGACACCCCCCCTCCCTCGCGGATGCCCCCCCCCACCGGCCGATGCTGCTGCCTGCTGCTCCCTGCCCCACGTTGCCGATGGAGCCCCCCTACGTCCCCGTCGATGGAGCCCTCCCCCCTCCCGCATCCCAAGCTCGTAAATCCCCAAAGCCGATGGAACTTTACATGATTTTTTTCCTATTCTTTTTTTATTTTGGCTAATCCTAACCGTTCGATGGTAAATTTGTTAGGTTAACTCAAGACTAACCCAAGTAACTGACTCAAATATAGTTACAATTGACGGCAGGGTTTGTTGGGTATGACGGAGCAAGTTTACGAGGTCGAGGGAGGAATTTGGATGTTTTTTTTTACGCTCAAAAGCGGGGGATGCACTCGATGGTGCTCGCTCCAATTTATTAAGAAGTTAAGAGAAAACTTACAGTTGGTATGCGTACAGTAGAAAAACAAAAGTAGACACAGAAGGTATCAGTATCAGATATGTAACATCCGGAATCCAATCAAACCCGAAGTCGTCCGATTTTGGGTCTAATGAACTCAAAAACGTTGTCGGTCAATACTAAACAACCTAAAACGATCAATTAATAATGAATCAAAAGTTGTTCGGGCGAAATCAACCAAAAATCGGTCACTTTGTAACGCGCGCCGTGAAAAGCCGCGACGTAAATTCGGAAACCGCGAAATGAACCGAGACCATCATTAGATCCGATTCGACGACGCGAGACCAACGGAATCGACCGTTCGTTAATCGGAGGTCATATGATATTTCTAAGTCGCAAAAAAATTTAGTCCTAAACAAAAATCGTATCCGAAAATTTCGGGGGTTCAAAACCCAATCGGAAGTATATCAATATTATACTCATATTGACCGTCATTCTGAGACAATCGAAACGAGATATTGCGCGTCAAAATTCGACGCTCAAGGTCCAGATACGGTTAACTTTTGTATAGAAAAGAAAGAGAATAAATAAATAAAAATAATATATATTAAATTATTTTCTTTGACAACTGTTGTACACAGCAGACCGCCACTTGCGTTTTTCTATTCCCTTGATTAATCCATTTGGCATGTGATATCTCCCACTTGGCAATTCACTTTCTTATATATATGCCAACCATTTTCCTCCGTCTACTCTTTATTTCCATCTTCCTCCAACGAGAAGGAGGAGTTGCAGCCCATCAGCCCCTTCTTTTCTTCCATCTCAATTGAGAACTGAGGTCTCTATTGCTGGAGTCTCAGTTGCAATCACTTCCAGCAGCCTCCAGATCTCTCCTTCACAACAAGCCAATCAAGGAAATTGGGTACTACATTTTGGAGCTTCTAATTGCCAATTCCAGTTGCTGGCCAAGCTTGGACTGCAGCATGCATGCCCAGAAATTCTCTAAAACTTAGAGATTTCAAGGTACTCTTCCTCCTCGGCTTTCTCCCTACTGCCATAGATCTACTTCCAGCTGTTGCATGCATTTGAAGAACTTGGCTGGAGCTCCTGTATGCATATTCTCCTCCAAATTTAAGAAAGAGGTACCTCCTTCCCCATCCTTTGCTGCCATGCATGTAATATTTCACAAATTTGATCTCATGTTGGGAATGTTATTAGAGCCATAGTAAATTGGGTGTTTTGTTTGTGAAATTACACCGTAATATTTACTGGGAATGGGATGTTGGTTTCTTTAAAAGCAACCATTCTGTGTAATTAAACATCCCTTGTGCGGGAACAAGCTTGGTGTGGTTTTGATTAAGATGGTTCAAATAGTGTGTCTGATGACCATAATAATATGTCTTGGAGTCTGGAGTAGATCCAATGATCATTTCTGATGAGAAATGCATATGGAGGTGTGGGGCCTAATCAGGGAGTAGATTCGATGCATGATAATATGGTTCATTTCAGTTGAGTAAAAGAGAGTCTTTATAATTCTACAAATATTGGAAGTGACTGTTCTATTACTACCTGCTTATTCCACTTGCTATTAATCAAATAGTTATTTCAAGCTATCTGCACGGACTACTCAAAACATGCATTTTGTGACTCTGGTTGATTGTGTCATTGTTCTTGCATATATCCATCATTGAAGTATGCCACGGCCATCCCTGTGATTTTCCTCTCTGCACTCAAGTATCATACCTGCACTTAAACCTAAAAAGTTAATATTTAAAAATTTCCCACCAAAATTTTTGATCTGATTTCAGAGTTTTTGGTCTGATTTCGTCCCTTTTCAGATCGAAATTAGAGCACCTTGCTCCAATTTTTGTTTAAGGTTGGTTGTTTTATGAGTCTACGCCTATAACCACCTCTCTTCAGGTTTGTGTAGACACTTCACGTTCTGTCTATGGTCCCAGTTAGCTATCCACGATGTTAAAATTGGCAGTTAAGTTATATTAATTTGGATACTGGAATTGAAATTTTGATTAAATGTGCATTTGTTTGAAATCTAGATCGATTACTAAAATTCCATCAAAACACTCATTTCACTATATCATGCTTTAGTAATGGACATGTATTAACAACGGACAAATTAAACAAAATATTTTCCTTTAATTAAAACTCGACACCCTCATTTCATAACAGAAATGAGGTATTATTCTGTTAAGTGTAAGGATAAATATTATCATTTAATTAAGGCGGGAAGTAAGGATATGTTGATAGATATAAAATATATATATATATGGAAAACTTGAAGTAATATCGAGGAGTCAAATGGAGAAATTAGACTAAATTGAAGGCGTTAAGATCAATATGCATCATAGTGCAACAATTGACTATTTAGTTTCGAATTTGACTATTGATAACTAGGCGAAATACTTTCAAGAGAAGGTTTCCTGGTGAATACTTGTGGCAGAGTACCTTGTCATAGTGGATGAAGCTAAAAAGTGGAATTTTGAAAAGTAGGAAACCCCACCAGAAGGATTGTATTCAGTACTTGTTCTTTGAAGTGCATATGAAAGTTCAGTTTCATTTTGACAAAATGTAGAAATTAATGATATCGGATTCCTCATTAAATGTGAAAGGTATAAGTTATTCACCAAACTTAAAGTGTTACATTCATCATCAAGGATATGCAAAGGATCGCTTTAATTGGATAACTTTTAAGATAATAATGTTAGTTAATACTTACTACATCTACAGGGTTGATGAAGAATTAGTGATGATCTATAATTAAGACTGCCGGTTAGAGTGTCCTTAAACCTAACTGTGCGAGGGCGCGGTGACCCTCAACTGGGCGGGAGGAAAGGAAGTCCAGTTAGGGCAGCGGCCGCTTAATGCGCGGGTCTAGGATCCCAGTCTTTTACACGGTTTTACGCGAGCTCGCAGTGTTTTTACGCCTCGTTGGGATCCAGACTTTAGACCAGTTCCGCTGACCCTGTTTTAGGATGCCCAGGCGGGGGATCCTGGTTTTTCAGCTTTACGTACGAGCTCGGTTGTCCGTACTAGTCGGACTGTTTTTCTAGAGCGACTTTTCCTAGGAAGTCACTCTCACCCGTCTCAGTGGCGTAGTTGGAGAATAGACCTATCCCTCTATTGGACCGCACTTCCAATTAGAGGGCGAGACGGAAGAGCCATTTGCAGGCTTCTTCACCGCTTGAGTTTCTTCGCCAAACAGACTTGGCGATTCTATATCTAGATCATCCATATCTACATCTACAACATCTGGAGTTATATCTGAAACATTGAAGTTGAGGAATTGAGAAGTTAAGATCAAAAGACCATTCTCTCTACCCAAGAATTTAAATAAATCAATAGATCTCTACAATCTCAACTTTTCCATTTTTCACTAAACAACATGATCTCTAAGGAAAATGATATATGCATTCCCCCTCACACACTCATGATTATACAACTGCTATCGAAATAAGGTTACATATGGGAAATGCCGGGTTCGGGGGAAAGTCATTAGAAATGCATTACGAACATTTGAGATGCTTACAAGTAACCTGAAAAGCCGTTTTCATTTGCAAGTAGAATTAAATCTTCATTTGAGTTGCTCTCGCCTTTCTGCTTGTTTCTTTTGTAAATAATAAATGCCCGTTAATTTTATATAAGTTTTTGGGAGGTACCAGCAACCGCTGACGCCTTTTCTTCCTATTGTGTGTGGCAGGCAAACAGCCTGCAGTTTAGTAGCCGCTCAGTATATACATGCTTCCAGGAGATATAGTGTACACCCGACGGTATAATTTACTTTGTCTTAGTTTTTGTACAGATGATGATGAAAATGCTATCTCTTTTGTCACATTTTGGGATATATGTTGTAACATGGAATATGCTTGTACATGTTGTAAATGGATATGAATATTAATGAAAAGAAATTTTGGTGATGTCTGTCTCTTTTACTTGTGGTCATGTGTTGAGAATGAATGTCATAGTCGCGAAAAAAAAAAAAAATTTCCCTGTATTTTTACATCTTGTGCGATATAATTGTGAATGATATCTTGCGAATTGCGCGTAAACGGGTACCCGGATCCAGAGGGGTCGACAAGATACCCCCAATACAGCATAGAACCCCTAAACATCGGACCAGTCGCGAAGGAAACGAGATGCAGAAATGAGCACGTTTTCGGTATAGAACCTCTGACGAGCAAAAAGGGCTTCATTTCTACCAATCCATATGCACCAAAGCCGAGCAATAGATGTAAGCAGGTCCGTCCTCGCCCTGGCCCGAGAGCTAACCAAGCTCTCACAGAAAGATGAAGAATTCGACACGTCCAGCCAGGAATTAGGATGTTTCAAAGGTCGTAGAGGTAATTGGAAAAGATTATAGGGTCTGCCGGGTAAAAATCCCTAAAACATTTATTACAATTCAAACTCAAATATGTGTGCAATAGAACTAGTATGTGCAGATGTATGATAAATTGAATATGATGTATACAAGATCATGGAGCTTCGCTTGTTACAAGCAATCTCTTCTCTTTGCATGGAGCTATATATAGAAATATGCAAGGTTTAACATGGAAGCAAAAATACAAACATAAAAAAAATATAGTTCGAAAGTTCGAGGCCTTCTCCCACTATGAGTAGGGTCGGCTACATGGATTCTTGCTCAAATCCATGTTGAAAAATAGGGTCATGTGTAAAGACCATAACCAAATGGTAAAAAAAGCCATGTGTACAAGGATTACGCCTTTGCCTCGCCTCGAGCACCTCGTAGCTCGAACGTCTCATGTCAAGTCAAGGCATGGCCTCAAATTTCAGCGAAATTCAGTCGAATTTCTGTCGAATATCGATATCCAGTCGAAATCGAAATTCGACTGAAATGACCGAAATGACCGAAATATGGGTGTCCTAGTACAAAAAATGACCGAAATGGCCGAAATTTCGGTCGAAATTCCACCGAAATTCCATCGAAATTCTGTTTTGGTCGATACCGAAATGGTGACCGAAACCGACATTTAAGGCCTTGAGTCAAGGCGTACGCCCCACCCAAAGGACTTGAGGCGCAAGCCTCGGGGTATTTTGATGCGCCTTGCCTCGAGGCATACGCCTTTGCGCCTCGAGGTGGTGCTTTTTAAAACCATGCCAATGCGTACGTGGGGGTTTGGAAATGGAACCTCATTCTTCGATGTCTTATTCTAGTGCAGCATATGAAAGGAGACTTAGAGGGGAGGGGAGAGGAATGGCATGTGATTGTAATTTTAATGGACAAGAAGGGTATAATTAAGATATTTTTAACGGAATTTGTTAACTTCAATGGTTAAATGGATGGGAATCAACCAATAAGAAAAACAGCTTAAGTTATTTTTTCCAAAGAAATTATACTTTTTCCTATTTATATTACCCAAGCCATTTTAAAATGAATCCAAAAGCTACACTTTGGTAAGGTCTCGTAATCAAACCACACAACTTTAATAAGATTCCCATATATCTTGTTGACAAATATTAAATGAAATTGAAGAAACAAATCAATTCTACGTTGCAAAAACACATCTTTTGAGCATTTTAAAGAAAAACAACAGCTCCAGAGATATTGTACCCCAACGACCTCAGTAAAGAATTCAACAGTTTGGTAAAGCTTACGGGAATATGGGATGGCATTGATAAGATTACATGTGTATTTCAGAGAACTACAACGACATATGTGAAAGATAACCTGAAATTTTTTAAAATCCAAGCATCATATTCTTAATAAACCCCATTAAACTGTTAATTTCGTAGCATAAGGCAAGAATTGAACGGGACAAGTCACTGATTATCCGTAATGCAGTGCAGGAAAAACTCCCCCTATATTGGGACAAAGGATGTGCGCAGTCATCCCAGGTTTTCTTGGAAGAGGTTGTTTTCATAACTCCACCAACAACCTCAAGGTCACACTTGAGAACTTTTACCACAATGACAAGACTCCTCTTCGATTTAAATATGTTTAACCAATAAATGTATTAAAATTATCCAGGTATAAAAGAAAGTTGCAAAGATGACCGAAATAAGACCCAAATTAACAGAAAGGAAATGCTAATGCCCAAGTTTGCGCTATAACATCCTTAAGAAACAACCTAGAGATGTGCATGAACAGACAGCCAGCTCCATGATTCATTACGTGTATCACCCCATCAAGCACATGTAAAAAACATCAAAGAAGGCCTACATAGAAATGAAGCAATATATATAAATTACACCCAATCATAAGAAGATGGAGCTGCTCCTGCGATATAAAAAACAGCTGTCAGGACACTGGATTTAACAAATAACTTGAACTGTCGACCCCAAACTCAGCATTCGGTCCAACTCATTGCCATCCATGACAATCCCTCGACAGCGAACCTAAAGCTTCCCTCAAAAAATAGTCACATCGTTTGTTGCAATCCACATCTTCCCCTACCATATTCACCTACTATAACTTTTGATAAAGTATGCAAATAACAGCTCCGGTGCAATAAACTCTCTCCACAGCTTTCATCAACTTCCAACTTAACAAATAGTTGAGGAGAGCATCTACAATCTTCTCAACTATATTTTCTGCCATTAGTCACCACCTTCACCCACCAATATGACTCTACACCCTATGTGGCAATCCCTCATAGTAACCATCTAACCTCATTCATAATCTTAGCAAAGTTGCTGAATGTCAAATAGTTGAAATCATCATTGTTTTCCCTTACATAGCTTTAAGCTTACACTCGATGAGATTGGGTCAGTTTTATCACTCTCCCAAAACCCATAGTTATACCACTTTGTTCTTCGAACAAACTATACCTACCACCCAAGGGACTACGGATGCAAATGACCGTTTCTAAATATGAATATGAAAGCGAAAACGGATATTGTCGGATATAAAAATTGTGTTACCATATCCTTGAAAAAGGATACGGATGTAAACAGATATGGATACTATCATAAAGACTATACATTAGCCTAAACAAATTGTTTTGGATGTATTATACATTATATAAATACAATAAATATAATTATTTCATAACAATTAGATCAAATATGGTGAAAATATATAAAATTATTATATATATGGTTAAAAATCAACCGAAAACGTTAATTATATATGAAAATGGATATATACATATATTTGTGGATATGAAGGTGATATTCATATTTGTATCCATTTTCAAACGGGTGTGGATACATGTTTCAAAATATGCATACGACGGATACAATAGCAGATTGTATACAGATATATCCATATCTATTTTCATCCCCGCCAAGGACCATGGTCCAAACATTACAATTGTCACTTCCTTTGAAAAGGGAACCCTTGCTTATTGTTTTTCTGGACAAGCTTGGTTGCATTTACCATCAGCATTATCAAGACTTAAACTTTATACATATCCAAATATGACCCTATAACATACGCAAAAAAACAATACAAACACCCTCAAATAGGGAAATGAAATCCACAGTCATCTTCCAAACAGCTCACAAAAATTGGCACCTTTGCACTTCAACTTTAATCAAAATATGATAATGCCTAGATGAAATTTGACTATAAAGAATGCTCCACCCGATCCATCATTGGTGCTAATTGAATTGAAACATTCAAATTCAACTAAGATTCATTTTAGGGAAAAGGAAAAAATTGTGTATCATATGAATGGAATCTGAAAGGAACTGAATCCAAATGTAGTCAGATTCATCAGATACCGATTTCATTCTTGATATATGCATAGGTACACATCTATATAGATGCTGAGACACACATGCATATCTTTGGCTTCTGTATGTAAAAGTATGTACCACGTGCATGTATGTATGTGCTAACATGGGTGTGTGAAGAGAGCAGGAGAGTGGCGATCAGATGAGAACTTAGCCTTTTGCAAGCATAGTAGAACAATTCACAATTGTTGATCCATCAAACATTCAATCAAAGCCTTAAATATGGCTTTCGGTCACCATATCTGTGGCTGGCCCAAATGAAAATTCGGTCAAATTTTAGTTGAAATTTCCGTCATTCCAAATGAATTTCGATCACATGTTGAAATCAAAATTCAACCGAATTTTGACGAAAATTATTGTCAATCATTCATTGGTTGTATTTAAACAATAATTTGACCCTATCCTCTCCTGTACTCCTAAATCTACTCTGCAATATGGTCCTAACCCTAGCACTCTTCGTTCTCACTACACTCGATTTCAAACGGTACCTTCCCTCTAGATGCACAATGACAACCCTCCCATCATCCAAGTGCATCTCAACTATCCTTTTCTCCTCTTTAAGAACACAACATTCTCCATTCATCAAGTAGGAAGCACCCAATCTGCACATAAAATCTTACATTTTCCTTCTGACACACTATGGTACCATTGATGCTACTACCTTTATGTGACATTGCACAGTGTGCCCGCCTTTTAACTTTATTTGATGTGACCCATCATTTCTATTTAGTACCCTCCCCTTTCAGATTTAGCAACGCCGCTCAACTATTATACCGTTCCCCTCCCAAGAGAGGGATTCTCCTAATTCTTTCCTTTGAGGATGGTAAAATTAGGACGCATATCTCAAGTTGGAAAGACTAGATTGATAATTTATTTTTTTAAAGTGTGGACAGATGGTGGATTAATAACTTATTCTTTTACATGCCCAAATAGTTTGTGATGATTGACCATTAATGTGGAGTTTCTGCACGCATTCGAGGGAGTTGTTAAAGTTATTTTTCAAAATGATGAATCAGCAATAAAATATTATTTTAATATATGGAAACAAGTTCACTTGAAATTTAATGATTCTTTATATCAGACATTACATACAAAATGAAGATTTGTCGCAAGTTGTAAGTGTAGATTAGTAATGAAAATGATTATTTTTTGTTGAAGAGTCGACGTCGTATACTGATTCATAAATTAGAAAATGCTCGACATTTAAAATTCTAGTTTTAAGTGTCTTCCTTTTTGTTAATAAGTATGTAGAAATTTGTATATTTTATATCTAAATGAAAATATATGAATTGTTAAAATATTGAATTCGAATTGAAACCAATAGATTTAAATATTCAGGAATCAAAATGAATTGAATTTGAATCCAGAATACAAAATTGGATTTAAATTCGAATAATATTTAATGAACCAAATCACATCTATGTGTGAATTCGATGGTATTCGATTCGATAAACGCCCAAATCCACCAACCAGAATGCTATGAACAAACTTCAATAACACCATCATTTAATGGTATTTTCTATCACATAAGTTTTTAATTTCTCACATAAACAGAGCAATCTGCAACACATTATTTTTACATTTTAAGTAACTGCCACAAAATAGTAATGCAAATGACTTCATGCATCTCAAGAGATTTGGAAATAAAGCAGAGAGCCGTCACAAGGCAAAACAACAAAAAGTTGATTTAAGTTGGCTACAATCATGATCAAAGAAACTGAAGGACATACATCTTTTAATGTGAGTATGATCTCATTCAAAATGATAAATGCATTCTCCTCCTCATCATTCTGCAATAAAACAAGGTGAAAAATTCAAAACTTAGACCAAAAATTTTGAGATGGCGTGGCAATCTAAAAGCAAAGCAATAGACTTAAACTTTAAAATGGCCTTAATAGAAGTTGCCATGATAAATGTTGGTCCACAATAAAAATGCATTTGTTAATTTGTTAAAAATTAATTATTCATGTCATGAATAATGGAACCAAATTTTGTTGTGCAAATGTACAAAAACAACAAATGTAAGAAGGAAAAGAGTTGTACTCCATAATGTTTCAAATTTCATGAAATTTCGGTTTTCACACTCCACCGAAACCGAAATCATAATCTCGATATGGACCCTTAACAAATCTAGGCCGAAATTGGCGAAATTTCGTCGAAATTCGACGAAATTTCCAAATTGTTTCGTTTTTTCGCCATCTCAAAACGAAATCGAGATTTACAACCTTGGTACTACATAAACATGCAACAAAAAACAAAATTGGGACCAAGGAGTATTTTTTTTAGAAAAATGAAGGTTGACCTCCCAAGCTGGGATCCACCTCAATGTATGTATGTAATTAAAAAAATAGGTATTACATCGAATTACATTGCCAACATAAGCAGAGTGCCCTACAATGCTCCAATACATTCTCGCTATAAAATATTTGCTGCTCAAAAATGGCTATGTTCCTGGCGCACCAAACCTACCACATCAGAGCAAAGGGGTACGAGTTGTCCTCATGTCCAAAGCCACAAGCCGATCTAATATCTCTCCAGAAGGTGAAACAATCTTGTCGTGTAAGCCACGAGATATTGGCTATATTCCACACCCCAAATAAGAGCGGACAAGAGAAAAACAAATGATATGCATCCTCCAGCTGTGACTCGCATCTACGACACGACACATCCTCTATGTCCAGCAGCAGCCCCGACAACCTTTGGTCAGAATCCTCCCAAGCCGAAATAGCGGAGGAAAACCTTAACTAGATTTGGCACCTTACATCTCCAAATCATGCCCACATCAACACCAAGCTCTTCATCTACCTCTTCGCCCTCCACCAAGAAACGGTATGTTTTTCACCATGAACCTCTCATCTCCCTGGACATAGTGATCCCTGCCAAAAGACGGCCCCTCGCTCTCCATCAGCTCCGTCTGCACAGCAAGGAACTCGTCCACCCTTCGGTCCGACAAGACCGAAGATAACACCGAAGACCACGTCCCACAGTCCCACATCTGATGCACCTACACCTCGTTGCCCATTGCCAAGCTCAAGAGCCGTGGATAGCGCTCCCTCACCGACACATCCCCAATCCAATCATCCAACTAAAATCGAAACATTGCTCCATCCCCAAGCACCGGTCGCAACTTAGTGTGCAACTTTGGTAAAACGTCAGTAATCCCCTTCGACAAGGAAGACGGCAGCCGCCCAAGGATGGCCTCCAACGATAAAGATATACCATAAATCTTCCTCATCATATGACACACCATGTCCTCCGATCTCCCTGATAGACGAACCACCTGCAGCACACCCAATTCGCCTTTTTCTTTGAAGATGTCACCTTGGCCCAGTCCACCATGTGGAAGCCATTCTTGATCTATCACCCGTCCGATCAGAAAAATCCTTTCATCAGAACCTCAATCTCCGTTCTCACCCTAGCAGGCATCAACCTTGTGGAACAGAAGAAGATCGGGTGATCGAGACTCGAGAGAACATGCTTTAGATCCACCAATTTCTCACTCATAGAGAACATTGTCGCCTTCTAACCTGCGAGTCTTCCCTCCAATCTCTCCAATAATGCCCTTCAATCCTATGAGTTCGGTCTCCCCGCCACCAAGGGGAGCCCCAAGTACGTGATCGGCAATGCAGCAATGGGGCATCCCAACATCGAAGTCGTGATCCGCAGATCCTGCTCCGTGAGACCAAAAGGAACAACCATCGACTTTTCCCTATTGATCTGAAGGCCCGAAACATCCCCAAAAATCTTCGTAACAAGCCAAGCCCAACGCATATTTTCCGCCTCAGCCCACAGGAATAGAACAGAGTCATCCGCGTACTGCAAGAGTGGGATGCAAATCGCCTCCTTCATGTATCTCGAACATCAGTCATCCCTTATCACCAACCTCATCATCACTGCAAACGCATCAGCCACAATCACAGCTAAGAGTGGCGCCAGCAGGCACCCTTGCCCGATACGCCATTGTGGCTGGAAGAACCCCCCTTCTGATTTGCCATTGACAAGCACGACATGGCATGCAGTTGTAAGTTGTAACGCACCACTTGATTCAAGCAATCCACTGCTTCGGGAAACCTCGCTTCTCTAATTATACCCACATGAATCTCCAATCAACACAATCATAAACCTTAAAAAAGCCAACCTACCAAAGAAAACCTTTGGTTGTGCTTCGCTTCCAGTCCCTCGCCACCTCCAAAGCCATCACTAACCCATCTATCATATCTCTCCCAGGAACAAAAGTAGTCTGATCAAACGAAATGATCTAGTGCAGTACCCCCATCAAACGGTTAGCAAGAATCTTCAAAATCAAAAGATAGATAGCGTTCGACAGTGCTATCAGCATGTAATCCTCCACCCTGATCGAGGTGCCCTTTTTAGGTAGCAGAAAGATATGTGCCTTATTCAATCTCTCGAATCCCATATTCCCATGGCGAAACTCCTGCAGCACCTCCATCACATCCTGCTTGACTACCTCCTAGAATTCTCTATAGGAACAAATCAGAAACCCATCCGGACCCGATGCCCCATCTGCATTCAGCTGAAATAGCGCCTTCCTTGCTTCCGCCTCTGTAAACGCCCCCTCCAACGACTCCGCCTCCACCTCAGATATCTGTGAAACTCCTCACCCCTTCCATCCCCAACCTGACCGCACACACCGTCTGCAAAAAACTTGAAAGTGTGACCGCAGCACCAAACTCACTTCCCGGTCACCCTCAACCGCCACACTGCCAACATGGACCGAACGTATGAAATTTATGTCCCTTCACCCACTCGCCAAAGCGTAAAACAATCTCGCATTCGCATCCCCCTCCCTCAACCACCGTTGCCTGGATCTCTGCCTACAAGCCACCTCCACCTTCTTGTCCTCCAGAAAAGCTCATCCAGGTGACCGGCTCTCTCAGCCCACTCCTCCATCGTCACTTGCCTCTCATCTTCCAGTCTGTCAAGCCTGCACACCTCCTCCTGAGCCGATAATCTTCAAGATTTGCGCTGCGTCAGTTGGTCATGTTAAACTCCATCAGATACTTTCTGAGCGAAACCAGCTTGCTTGTCAATCAACTCGTCACCGACCCATTAGGTCTGCATCCCTCCAAAAACTATGCAACAACCTCATGGAAGATTTCCTCCAACAACCACACCCTCTCGAAGCGGAAGAAAGTCCGAGGGCAGATGTCCTCCCCCGAACACCACAAAAGAGGCATGTGGTACGAATGCGCCCTCGGCAGAGCCCAAGCCCCAGCCAAGGGGAACAGCCCCAACGCCTTCCGATACCATAAATCTGTCCATATGTGACCGAGATCTCGAGTTCCGCCAAGTACATATACATCATGCGGCGTCCAAAACCTGAAGCCAGAACTCATACACCATCACCGCCAAATTTGTCGAGCCGATGTCTTTCCCACCACAACCGCCACGTCGATCCTCCGAAAACAGAGTCACATTGAAGTCACCAGCAATGATCCAAGCTACATCCTGCCACATCCCCATAGCGAAGAACGGATCCTCAACCAATTGAGCAATGTTGGCCCTGTTACATGACACAAACACATTTGTAACCAACAACCTACGATCATCTGCCACGCAGCACAGTGGTATCATGAGTGAGAACCTCCCCCTCAATTCATTTTCCTCTATAGCAAAAACCTCACCATTTCATCCCGTCATTAACCCGCATGAAGCTCGGACCGAAGCAATCGCCCTGAACTCTGTTATATTTTATTTTCCTACAACAGAAGCACAACCCCATTTTTTCTAACTGCCCAGGCCTCTCACATTCCAAGTAATGCAGCTCTTTGACCACCATCTGAAACCCCCTTCGATAGCACCAAACCAAGGCATCTCAGTACCTCCTCCTCTAGACCCGCACAGGGCCACATCACCAGCTCGTCCTCCTATCCACATGCCTCCCCTCTGCCAACATCCCCAGTATCAACCCCGCCTCCGTTGCCTCTTTAAACCGCCCCATCTACAGGACTCCCTGATGTCGTCACCTCTTGTTGCCTCGAGAACCCCCCCTCCCTACTCAGTTCTGACATCGTCGAGTGGTCGCCCCATGCCTTCCAATCAACTGCAACCCTCGATACACCTCCAGGCGCCTCTCCCTCCTACAATCCCTCTACCATCAACGACAATATTGCCGACTGAACCTCCCCTCCATTCGTGAGTCTCCCCTGTGCGAGACCAACCGTGAAAGAAACCATTGGGCATCCTCTATGCAGTCCTTCCCGACCGAGAACCCCCATTCAACCTCCACTTGGCCTCGTTGTGGGAAACAAAAGCCATCGAGGGTGTCGCCCCCAACACATCCGTAGAACCCACCTTCCCACACGCACGAAGCACCATCGGCTCCTGCTCCATCAGTAACAACTACAGAGGCGAACTCCACACCAGATTTTCTCAACCACATGCATTCACCTGAATCGACAATCGGGTCCCCGATCTTTCGGCCGCAACGCCTCAGTAGTGTTCATCAAAACCATCGGAGGATCCATATTGGCTTTGTACCCATCATGCCTGCCCGAAGAAATCGGATTAAACTTCGGATATCCCCAATTAAAAGCCTCCTCCACCAGTGGATCCTTCGACTCTGCACAATCTGATCAAGCACCTGACGATCCGATACACCCTCCCTCTCCCCAAGCGGGTCTGCAAACCCGATTAGAACCTCTGCATAGGAAGCCCTAGCACCGAAAGCTGCCCCACTTGCCATGGGAATCATGTTGTTTCTTGTGCCCTCCAGTTTGGAGACCAAACAAAAATATTCTCCTAGTTTTTCCCTTAATGGCTCCCTCCATTCAAAATCTCCAAAGGACCCAACACCCCCTTCCAATCTCGTCTTCGCCGACGAAACACCGCCTACCGCCGATCTTCCCCATACAACTTCCGCCGACGGATCATCCTCCCAGACCTCCAAGCACAAAGGGCATTCCGAGAACCTCACCTCGAGAAACAAAAGCAAGGGACGATCAAGGTCATTATTACATGCCTAACCATTAAAATCTCTAGGCCTTTAGATTGTAAAATTTTCACAATTAACTTCTTTGCAAGTGGATTAAAAGTTGATGATTGGCCAGAATACAATAAATGAGTGGAAATAACTCAAATTTTATCGAAAAATTTGGAGATGATGAATTGTTAAGCTAGATAACTAAAACGAACTTGCATCAATAACAAATACAAAAAAGTAACTACTTATTTGAAACTATTTATAACAAAAACTCCGCATCATGGATATGAATATGATTAGGTGATTACTGTTTTTACATTTCAGTCAGAACTCTGAAACATGAATGTTTCCCTAGAACTTTTGAAACGTGAACAAATTGGTTATTGCAAGAGGGTAGTATAAATCAAGAGGTTGATGGCTCAAATCTAGCTTGGAGACCAAACAAAAATATTCTTAAACAAAAGTTAAGTATAATATAACAAACTTGTGAGCTGCCTATAAACCGCCGGACAAAAATAACAACAATCTGCCAACTGATCCAGATAATTAAAATTAACAAAGTGACGTGCCTTGCAAATTTGAAACAACACAAATGAAGACATGTTGATTTAATTTTTAGATAGGCCGAGCTGCAATGTGAATGTCAAAACTTGTGGACGGACTAAATTTGTGAATGTTAAATGTCACCAACTTACTAACATTTTCCCTCTTTTCCTTCTGCCTTACCCGGGTTGTTAATGCCACTTACAGCACAATCACCACCACCAAAATTTGATCCCCACCCCGATGCATTTTGAAAAAAATTAGACAATAGGCAAAACAGGACAGTAGAGCATGTTAAGCGACGGAGGTGGTTAGGGAGATTGCTATACAACAATAGTATTGCTGCCTCCAATGCAACGCAACCACGAATATAGATGTAATTGACTCAGATAAGAACTTACTAATGGCCATTGTAGTATTGGCTAGGAGGTCAAAATGGGCAGACAAAGGTCAAAGAGAAAAAAGGTTATTTCCATTAAGATTAAAAAAACCTGTCACAACTACGATAGATGCAGAGAGAATTTTACCTTCAATAGATAAATCAGCAAAAAGTGGAGACATGATAAATGGATTCTCAAGATATTGGCATCAGATGGCTTGCTACCAATTAGCAGATTCAACAACTGATCTATCTTTTCAGCACAAAACCAACTGTGTTCCTGCATAAAGGCGAATACTTTACTATACAAGCATGTGCAATAAAGCAATCGGATGACTCCACACGATCAAGTTATTCAACCTTCAAAATTCTGCAAAGAACTACATATGCTCCGTGATTAAAACCTCCGTCTTTGTCCTATGTAAATAATAAAAATAAGACAAGAGAAAAAAATCTAAAAGGACTAATCTTGATTGGCACAAAGGACAATGTCTTACCAGGATAAGGGGCTTGACATAATCATAAATAATATTAACAAGGTCATTACAGGCTCCAACAACAAAGCAGGATGAAAGCTCCAACATTATGTTCCTGCAATCCATCATTTTCCATATAATCAGGTCAAGTGAATATTTAGAGCCAACAGGATAAGCATAGAAAACTCAAAAGATCATGCACCATTGGCATTTTAAATAATCAAAACAAGTAGACATGCTTAGGAATATTAACCCCGCCCCCTCTTCAATAATGCCACCTTGTCCAATCGCAACCCTTGCATCCAGAAGACCCAGTGACACCTACTCGACTATAATTCACCAAACCAGACCCCGCATCCAAACCTTTGCTGACCCCTCTATTCCCTTGCCCATAACCAAGCACTTGAGCCCCTTCGAACCACGTCGGTTTAACCCTCTGCAACCATCTGCCCAACCAACAGGCAGATGTCCAAGTTCGTCAAACCGCGTCCTTCATATCCATCATTCTACTCCTTGCACAGTGTCATTTGTAATCTTGCACGTGCCAAATGTGATTACCTCAACAAAATCCCTAAGTTTATATGCAGCAACAAATGAGTTTTCACAAACATCAGATTTCTCTTTTCTTTTGAATAAGAAAGACGAGGGTGCCCTCCCAAGTCGGGAGTCACCACACCAACATATTCATTGATCAGCGAAAAATTACATCAGTTGGATAACCAGAAATTATACAGGGCATTACATTTAGCTAGTACATTTTCAAAATAAAACCGCTGGCCTTGAATATTGTATCATTCCTGGCAAGCCAAATTGCCTAGAGTGCGGCAAAAGGCTTGGAGACATCACCGGATGACCCAATACCAACCGCACGAATAGATCTCCAAAACTGCTCCGCATCGGATGCCCGAACCCACGTGAGCCCCAACGAGCCCCACACGCTGGCCGACGTCCTGCACCGAAAAAAGATGTGGTCCGCATCCTCCATGCCGTCCTCGCATCTGTCACACCTCGTATCCATCGCTCCCAGCAACCTTCCTCTTCTCACTTTGTCACAGATCCGGTCCCTTCTTAGGCACCAAAGGAAGACCTTAACCCGAGTAGGGATCTTAGCCGCTCAAATCACCTTCAAGTCAGCACACAGGGCCTCGTCACGCTCCATCATCCCAGCAGTCAGCTTCCTGTACGCATTCTTCACCGAGAACTTACCGTCTACCCACGCAAAATGATCGGGGTCCCCGGACATCTCATCGACAGGGGAAATCTCCGACAGCAACCGCAGAAAATCCTCCATCCTCTAGTCCGAGAGAACAGCAGCGAACCTAGGCGCCCACGACCCTGAGTCAGCCACCTCAGCCACCCGCGCCCCCCTGTCAATGGCTAATGCCATCAACCTAGGAAAGCGAGAGGTCAACGCCCCCTCCCCAGTCCAGTCATCCTGCCAGAAACGGAAACGGAGGCCATTACCCAACCTCGGCCGAAACAAAGACCTGAACCCTGGAATCACCGCACGAATCCCACTCCACAAAGAGGACTCGTGACGCTTCCTCCCAGCCATCAACGCCCCTGCAACACCATAAATCTCCCTCAGTAAACGCAGCACCAGCGCGTCGGATGGAACCCAGATGCGTACCACCCACTTGGCCAACAAGGCCCTGTTCATTGTATCCACATCTCTTATACCAAGGCCCCCTTCCGAAACAGGCACGACGATATCCTTCCAGGCCACCAGGTGCAAGCCCTTCGTTTCCTGCCTCTCATCTGACCAGAAGAAGGATTTCATCAAAGATTTCACCTTCCTTCTAACACCAGCCGGCATTCTCCTCGTCGAGAAGAAGAAGATCGGAATGGCGGAGAGAACATGCTTCAACAAGGTAAGCTTCCCACCCTTGGACAGAGTAGTAGCCTTCCACCCTTCCAACCGTTCCTCCATTCTCCGTAGAACACAGTCCCAATCGGACTTCCGCAGCCTGCCCTCTACCAGTGGTAACCCCATATATGTTATCGGCAATCTCCCCAAGGGGCATCCAGCCCACGCCGCCAACTTGTTGCTTTCCTCATCAGCCATCCCCATAGGAACTAGGACCGACTTTTGCATGTTAATCTGCAAGCCAGAGAGGCAACCAAACACATCCACCAAAATAGCCGCATTGCGATTCTGCTCCTCGGTCCCCCCTAGGAAGATCAGCGGGTCATCCGCATATTACAAAACTGGGACGGAGATGTCCCCCTTCTTGAAGCCCTCACACCAACTCTCCTCCACCGCCCGCTGAAACAAGACCGCAAGGCAATCCGCAACCAACACAAATAGCAGTGGGGCAAGGGGACAGCCATGTCGCACCCCTCTCTGTGGTTGGAACCAACCACCCTCCGCTCTCCCGTTGACCAACACAGAGCAGGAACTTGTGATCACACATCTCTTAACCCAGGCAATCCATTCCTCCGGAAATTCCCTCTTCTGCAATGCAGACCACGTGAATCTCCAGCTGACACAGTCGTAGGCCTTGGCATAATCAATCTTCCAAACAGCCCCCTTCTTTGTAGATCTCTTCCACTCACGACAGATTTCCGAGGCGGTCACAATGCCATCCGCCATACACCGACCAGGGATGAACGCAGATTGAGCCGGTAAGACCACTGAGCCCAAGACAGACCGAAGCCGGCTTGCCAGCACCTTGGCAACGATGAGATAAATGCCATTGGAAATAGAAATCGGCCTGTAGTCACCAACCCCCACCGGAGTCTCCTTTGGCAGCAAAAAAACCAAGGCCTTGTTGATCTTCTCAAAACCCCTGTTGCCGCCCCTGAATTCAGACAGAACCTCCAAAATGTCTCCCTTCAGCAGATACCAAAACTCCCAGTAAAAGGACACAGAGAAGCCATCCGGGCCAGGAGCCCCATCCGCATTGAGGTCTCAAACGGCCCTGCGCACCTCCGCCCTCCGAGAAATCAGCCAGTAGCAAATCCACCTGAGTTCCGCTCAACGACCCCACCCCCCGTCCCGTCCAGTCCCACCCAACCTCCCCCCTCCCTCGCCTCGACGCCCTCACAACGTGTTCCCAAAGGGCGATCCCAATATTCCTTTCGCACGACACCCTTTGCCCCCCACCTCCACTTCATGCAAGAAACTCCGCCGCCTCCTACCAGACGCCACAGAATGAAAGAAGCGCGTGTTGGCGTCACCCTCCCTCAACCACTTCTGCCTGGATCTCTGCCGCCAATGGACCTCTTCCTTCCTGTCCTCCCGAAGCACCATCTCCAACCACGCAGCCCTCTCCCCCACCTCCTCCGGAGACAGCCCCCGATCATCATCTAGTCCATCCAACCTGCTTATCTCAGCCTCAGCCTCTGACCTCACTGCCCGCCGCCTCCTAGTGACATCCTTCCCATACGTCAAGAGCAGCCTCCTAGCAGACTTCTCTAGTCGAGGAAAAATTAAAGCATGCAAAAAGATACACTTGTTAAGAGAAAGCACCCTATGCTCACAATAATCTATCTATAATTGGCAATAGTTGAGTTGTTTACAATAGTTTCCTTCCATCATTTCTTCATCTTCTGAGTCTCCTATTGCAAAGCACTCCTTACAACTCCTGACATTACAACTTCTCACACCAGCATCCACGATGGCATCTCATTTTTCTTAATTTAAGGTGGTTCAATTTCTATGATTATTATTCTGTACAACTAATCAAGCAAAAAAAAACAATGATTTGCAGGGAGCAATGCTAATTCAGATTGTAATACTATGAGTATGAAGACCATTTTCTTGCTAAAGTCTGGAGTCACAGTAGAAAAGTTTTTTTCTCAGTTTTCATTGTCTGATAAACGTATTGCAAAGAGAGAGAAAATATATACCTAATCGGATATACAAGTGGAGCGTGATTGGGATGAATCAGACAACCAACCTTCTTCTTGGGCCAGCCTGACCCAAACCCAACCCATAATATTGGGTCGGGCAAGGGCTTGGGCAGGTAAAATAATTTAGCAGGCACGGGTCTGGTCTGAAGTCCGATTTGTTAAATGGGCTTGGACCCAGGCCCTCAAGAGCCCAACCTATGCTCATCCAGAATCATATGCAAAGACGAGAAAGAAGATATACAAGCTTTTGAACATATTTGTGGAACAAATTGGAGAGTTTTTTTTTTGGAAAAAAGGAACGTGTGGCATCCCAAAACAGGAACCTGCCTCAAAATAGTATATTAATAAGATTAAAATTTACAGTGTATTACATTCCCCAAGATATACAAAGTGCCTTACAGTGTTCCTTTACAATCTCAGAATAAAAAGTATGCCCTCAAAAATAACCACATTCCGAGCGCACCATATCGCTTACACCATCGCAAAAGGATACGTGTTGTCCTCGTGATCATAGCCACAAACCGTTCGAATATCTCCTCAAAAACCATGAAAATAACGTCCAACAAGCTATGAAACACCGGCCATGCCCCACACCTGGACTGAACAGGGACATCAGAAAAACAAGTGTTCCAAGTCTTCTGCCACCGAACCACATCTATCGCAGGTATCATCTTCCATCCCAAGCAACCGTCTTTTGTGCTCCTTTGTGAGAATCTTACCAAGCATGAATAAACACAGAAAAACCTTAATGTGATTTGGCACCCTGCTCCACCAAATGAACATCGTATCTACGCCCACCTCTTCCTCCACCACATCTCCCGCCTCCACGAAAAATTGATATGCCTTCTTCACCGAAAATTTCTCATCTCCCCAGAATTAGTGATCCCTTCCTACCGTCGGTCCCTGAACCTCAGCCAAATCTATTTGCAACGCCATGAAATCCCACACTCTCTGATCTGAAAATTCAAAGGAAAACACAAGAGACCATGACCCCTAATCCCACACTTGCCTCCCTACCTCCTCCCTATAAGAAGAAAATTGCATTAGGCATCGGTAGCACTCGCCCATCCCCCCACCCGACCAGTCATCAAATTAAAAGCGAAATCTAGCGTAATCCCCAAGCACATGTGACAACTTGTCCATCAATTCCGGAATCACCTCGATGATCCGGTGATCCCCTTCCACAAAGATGATGGCATACGACCCGGGACAGCCTCCAGCGACAAGGAGATCACACATATCTTTCTCATCAGCCTGCAAACCAAGCCCTCAGACTTTCCCCATAGGTGCACCATCCACTTCGCCATGAAAGCCTTGTTCATCTCGCCTATCCGCATAACTCCAATTTGCCCTTCTTTTTTGTCGGTGACCTTACCCTAGTCAACCAAATGGACACCCCTTCTAACTTGCTTACCATCCGACCAAAAAAACCTTTTCATCAAGGCTTTGATCCTCGTGCACACACCGATGCTAGCAAATATGTCTTGGACAATATATTTTTATTTTTATTGATTATAACCATCTAACTATTTAAGATAATTTTACATCCAAGGCTTTAAAAACGTGAGGCAGATAGAGGGGGTTTTCATTGTTAAGGCGAAGCGCAAGCCTCGAGGTGGTCTAGACATAAGCCTTAGATTATATAAAAAAGTATGCATAAAACTACGATTAAACGGAACTATATCTATAAAATCATAAATTTAAATATTTCCAAATATATACAGTAAATATATTAACTCAGCCATGATCGCTCCCTAGCCCGGGTAAATGAGGAGGGTTGCGTTGGGTAGCTGACAGCCAGCGTAAAACAGTCGAAGACAAATACCTAAAAAATATTTTAAAAAAATACTATTTAGGAAGTTGCCTCATACAGTCGGATCTTATCAACATGGATTTAAGAAAACATGTAGACTTCGTTGGGATATTCCTTACTTGTGACGCGTTGCATAGCCCAAATGCAATGAAAATTTTGCAAAGGTTCGTTACATCGCAACCTGGATGTAGTTCAAAATTTGCAAGGATTCTCACATAAGGAACGCATGCGAGTAAATAAGCTAGTTCCGATGCATCACCGCCCGGATGCAGTCCAAAATGTGCAAGGATTCTCGCATGATGAACGAATGCGAATAAATAAGTTAGTCCGAAAGAGGTTGCAAAGGAAGGTGCGGACAGGTAATTGGAATATTGGCACTTTAACTGAAAAATTGATGGAATGGTGGATACGATGGAAAGAAGGAAATTTCAAATACTATGTCTTCAAGAGACTAAATGGATTGGAGAGAAAGCAAGGGAGATCGAGAAGACATGCTTTAAACTTTGGTATTCAGGTAAAGATCAGGGAAGAAACGGTGTTGGAGTGGTTGCCCATAAGGATTAGAAGGATTGTGTGGTTGAGGTGCAAAGATTCAGGGATCGGATTATATTGCTGAAATTGGTGCTTGTAGAAGAAAATATGAATATCATCTAAGTTTATGTACCACAAATTGGTTTAGATGAAAGGACTAAATAAATTTTTTGGGAGGATGTGGATAAGATTTTGCAAGGAATCCCACAAAGAGAGATGATTTGCATGAGTGGAGATCTTAATGGACATATGGGAAGGATGATTCAGAGTATGCTAGTGTTCATGGAGGCCATGGTTTCGGGGATAGAAATGAAGAGGGAAAAATCATTCTGGATTTTTGTAAAGGCATATTATATTTTCATAGCAAACACTCTCTTCAAGAAGAGGGAGGAGCATTTATTTACCTATAAAGTGGCCCGACTAGAACACAGATAGATTACTTTGCGTTGAGGAGAAGAGATCGATTGTGTTGCAAAGATAGCAAAGTAATCCTAGGTGAGAGTTTGACAAACCAACATCGCTTGTTAGTCATATATGTATAAATAAAAGGGCTAATAAAGAAAAGGAGGGTTCCCAAGATCACTAGAACTAGATGGTGGAATCTTCAACTGAAGCAATCAAGCTTCATGGAGATTGTTTTAGAAGACTTATCTTGGGATTGTAGCAGAAGTGCAAACGAGATGTGGGAGGCGATAGCATCTTATATAGGAAAGGTGACCAAAGATATGCTATGCAAGTCAAAGGAAGGAGTTCCTGGCCAAACAGAGGCTTGGTGGTGGAGTAGAGGGGTGCAAGAGAAGCTTAAAATGAAAAGATCATGCATTAAAGTTGTCTAAGGATAGAACAGAGGAAACTCTCACAAACTACAAAATAGCAAAGAAGGAAACAAAGAAGGCTGTAAGCCAAGGATATATTCTAAGGAGGGCTAGGTTATATTCGGGTTGGTCAAAGCAAGAGAAAGAAAGACAAAAGACCTTTCTCAAGTGAGATGCATTAAAGATGAGGAAGGTCACGTGCTTATTACTCAGAAGGATAAAGAGACCAGATGAAAGCAGTATTTCCATAAACTTTTCATTGAGGAAAGAAATAGAGAGAATGCTTTGGCTGATCTAGATAGTAGTGAAAGTTACTCGAATCGTGCAAGCTATACACGAATACAAAGAAAGGAAGTAGAGGAGGCTTTGAAGGATATGAGACCAGAGAAAGGTGAAGGACTGGATGACATCACTGTAAAAGTATGGAGAGTTTTAGGTGAACGTGGTTTAACTTGGCTTACAAATTTATTCAATGTTATTTGGCGAAGCAAGAAAATGTCAGAAGATTGGAGGAGAAGTATTGTGGTGCCCCTTTATAAGAAAAAAGGAGACATTCAAAATTGTTTAAATTACAACGGTATCAAGCTGATGAGTCGCACTATGGAAATTTGGGAACGTGTGATTAAAAGATGGTTGAGGCAAGTTTCCAAAATAAAAGAAAATCAATTCGGATTCATGCAAGGTCACTCAACTATTGAAGCCATCTATTTGCGGAAGAGAACAATGCAGATTTATAGAGCTAAAAGGAAAAACCTCCATATGATTTTTAAAGATTTGGAGAAGGGTTATGATGCTGGCCCACGGGAGATATTGTGGAGAGTTTTGGTGAAGAGACAAGTACCTGTCATATACATTAACCTCAAAAAGGATATGTATGATAGGGCTCTATCTTGTGTAAGGATCCAGTCTGGGAAGACTGACTATTTTGACATCAACATTGGTTTACATCAAGGTTCAGCTTTGAGTCCATATCTTTTTACTTTGATTATGGATGAGTTGAGAAGTCACATTCAGGATGAGATACCTTGGGGTATGTTATTTGCTGATGATATTGTGTTGATTGGTGAGACTAAAGATGAAGTAAATGAGAAGCTTGAGGTCTGGAGACATGCATTGGAGACTAAAGGATTACGTATAAGTAGGTCTAAGACTGAATATAAGGAGTACATCTTTGATGGCAACAATGATGAAGGAATCGAGGTGAAGATTGGTGACGATAACATTCAGAAGAGAGATTCTTTTAGATACATGGGATCTATTTTGCAACATGATGGAGAAATTGATGGAGATGTTACTAATAGAAAAAATGCAGGCTGGCTAAAGTGGAGAGGAGCCTATGTTGTTCTCTGTGATAAGAAAATTCCTTTAAAAATCAAACGAAAGTTTTACAAAGCAGATGAGACATGTTATGCTCTATGGATCTGAATGTTGGACTGTGAACCATAGACATGTGCAGAGAATGGCAGTAGCAAAAATGAAAATGCTAAGGTCGATGAGTGGACAAACACGTAAAGATCGGATTCGGAATGATGCAATCATAAATAAAGTTGGTGTAGCTCTGATCGAGGATAAGATGCGAGAAAACCACTTAAGATGTTTTGTCATTTGCAAAGAAAGTCAGCTGATGCACTAGTTAGGAGAAGCGAGTTCTGGGATGTTGAGCCGACAAAGAGAGGGCGAGGACGGCCCAAGAAGTGTTGGAATAAGACTATACAAAGGGATCTTAGTTTTTTCGATATAAGCCCGAGATTGACCCAAGATAGATCTGAATAGAGTCCATGTAGCTGTGTTGTTGTATATTCAGTGAAAACAATATAAACTTGCAATTTTTTTGAAAAATGAAGGGTGTCCTCCCAAGTTGGGATCCATCACCATGTATAAGCATATATATATATATATATATATTATAAAGTTGGGTATTACATAAAGTTACATTTGCCATGATATACAAAGCATTTTACAATACTCAATTACATTCTTGATATAAAACTATTGCCCAGATCATGTTCTTGGCGCACCAAATCAACCACGCCAGAGCAAAGGGGTATATGTTGTCATCATGCCCAAAACCGCAAACCGATCTAATATCTCTTCAAAGTGGGACAATCCTTCCATGAAAGCCAATGGATATTTGCTCTGTTCCACACCACAGCTGAGAGGGGACGCGAGAAAAACAGATGATCCTCATCCTCCACCCTGATCTGCATCTATCACACGAACTATCATCCACGGCCAGTCACGGCCCCATACGACCTTTGGTTAGGATCCTCCAAAGCCTGAACAGTCAAAGGAAGACCTTAATTCGATTCCAAACTCTTCTTGGGTTGACTCCAACCTCTTCTTGTATATCCTCCCCATCCTCCACCAAAAAACGATAAGCTTTCTTCACAGTAAACCACCCAATTCCCCAAACATAAAGATCTATGCCCTAAGACGGACCCCCGTTCTGCAACAGTTCAGTTTGCAGCGCAAGGAACTCCTCCACCCTTTGATCCGACAAGGCCAAAGAGAGCAATGGGGACACGCCTCGCAGTCCCAGAAATGTTGCACTAACACCTCGTTGTCCCTTGCCAAAGACAAGAGATGTGAGCAACGCTCCCCCACTGCCTCATCCAGTTGTCTAGCCAAAAGCGAAATCATGCTCCGTCCCCGAGCACCGGACTCAATTTAGTAGCTAAATATGACAAAATCTGTGTAATCCTCGTCCATAACGGAGACAGTAGCCACCCAGGGACAACCTCCCACGACATAGATATACCATATATCTTCCTCATCAAATGGCACACTAGAGCCTCTGATTTACCCCATAGATGAACCATCTATTTCACCATAAAAGCATTATTCATCTCCCCCATTGATGAATCTGCGATTCGTCATCTTTATTCATTTATGTTAGCTTAAAATCCCTTATAAAACACCTGCATATCACGCTAATTGCATATTCTTACTAACTTGCATCTGTGTAAATATTGTACATTTCTGATTAATTTTAACCTAAAATAAATAAATAAATAAATAATGAAAGGAAAAATAAAGAAAAAGAAATAAAAAAAGAAAAATAAAGGAAAGAAATAAAAAAAAGGAAGACTGTATACAGGCTGACCCGAACCTCGAGAGAAGGTCAAGACTTGACCTGATCGACCAGGAATAAAGTAGGGGGAGATAGGGTCTTTAACCAGAAAATCCAAAAAAAATGTGTGTTCTCACTTATCTTGTACATATCACTAACACTAATTTAGTTGTACCTTAATTGACTTCAAATCAAATAACATTCAAAATCAAAGTTGTAAATAAAAATGTGTTCTAATTATTAAAATTGATTGCACAATTAAATCTTGTACAGAATAAAAGTAATCACACTTGGAAAAAGCCACTAAGCACTAATTGAAAGACCAATTCCGGCTCCATATGAGCTCAAATTGAATCAATCTCAGTTTTATTGGACTCGAAATTAAATTATCTTTAAAATGGCTGTATTTTCATAATTTTTGGAGTTACGGTTGAAAAGTCGGTTTTCTGGGGTGGTTTGTGCAATTTTCCCATGTATTTTGTGCATATTGTATTTGTATATATTGTAAATCAATTCCACTGATTTTTTTAATAAAAATAAAAATTAAAAAATAATAAATTTTTAAAACACAAAAAAAGGCTAATTTCGTCATTTATCCTTGTATATAGTGTCACATATGTATATAGTATATGTATATAGTTGCTATTTTTAATTAACCTTCATAAAAAAATAAAAAAATAACATTTTTTAATTCAAATTAAATAAGTGACGAAAATTCAAAAAAAATAGATAATTTTGTAATTAGTTTTATCTCTCTTTTATTTTCTTTTTCAAATTTCATCTCCCTTCCACAAAAAAAAATTCAAAAAATCATTTTAATTTTCATCTCCATTATCTCTTCAAAAATTCAAATTTCATCTCTCTTCAATTTATATGGCTCCTTCTCCCTCATCCAACTTGATCAAACTTTAGAGAGAGGAGCCTGATCTCCGAGAGAAATTTCGTCGAGGAAGTTGCCTAGCCTCCAAGCCGTCCGGTGACAGCGAGTCGGCCTTGTCGAGGCGATCACGGTGTATTTTCCACTCCTAAGGTGAGATCCACATTTTTCTTCGTGTTTTTATCTAGTTTAATCGTAGATTTTTTTTATCTCGTTGGCATTTTTATTTCTCTAGATCTTAAAAATAATCCATATCGATTTTATCACCGACTCGATTTTTCATCTCATTTTCTCGATCTCTCCACGTTCATTTTCTATCTCTCACGATCTATCCACTTTCGCCGAATCCCCATCCACATTCCCATTTTGTAGATAAATAAAAAATTTTCTTTATTTCTAACATTTGTTTTGCAGGACCATTAATAAAAAAAATGAAAAAAATTCTCTTTTTATTCTCTAACGTTTGTTTTGCATGATAATATAAAAAAATAAAAAAAATAAAAAAATCTTTCTTTATTCATCTTTGCTCTTATTTTCGGATTTACAAAAAAAAAGTTTTTTTCCCTTCTTATTTCATTCACTGTTTACATCTTAAATCAAAATTAAAAAAATTTAAAAAAATAATAAAAAAGAATCAACGAGGGACGGCTGCCCCCAGGCGCCGCCGCCCCTCCTCCTTTGTCGGCCAGGCGCTCTCCGCGCCACCTCCTGCCTCCGGCGGCCGACCTCCAGCACTCCCCCAGGCGCCGCCGCCCCGCCGCTGTGTGCGCGTCCGCTCCAGATCCTTCCCCCCTCCGCCGCATGCCGTTGCGCTTCCTCCTGCCACCTGTCGCGTTTCCGCGCCACGGCGTCGTCGCCCCATAGCCACCGACCGCAGTCCGCCCAGCCGCGCCACCGGTGCACCTGCGTCCGTGCGCGGTGCGCTGCTCCACCATCCTCCGCGCGAAGCGAAACGTGCCGGCCGTGATCTCCCTCCGCCCGCGCGCGTCGTCTCGCCGCAGCACGCGCGAAGCGGTGCTCCGCTCCGCTCCAGCCGCCCTCCGCCGAAGCCGTCGACTCCGCCCTCCGATCTCCCGCCAACCGCAGCTCCGTCGCCCCCCGCGTGGGAGAAGAAGGGGCGGGCGGCGGGCATCCGTTGTTGCTGCCCCCTTTTGCAAGAACTGAAAGAACGAAGCCCTAGGGTTTTTTTTTATTTGGCGAATTTGCAAGAATAACCCCTGGCATTGTTGAAATTGCGAAAGAATCCTGTCAGCCTCCAGAGCACATGCAATGCACAAGACATATTGGTAAAATTGCATATTTGTTCTCTTTGTTTATTTTTATTATTTATTTGAGATAAAAACTTTGAATCTTTATATTTCAGTCCAACATTTTTGCAGTAATTACATTATTGTCCCTAAACTGCAACATAATAAATTGTGTGCTCTCTTTGATTGAAATAAAGGCTATTTGTGATCCGAAAATTTTGAGAAAATTGTGCTATGTTCCTGATGTTCATATCCATCTAGCATAAATTTTTTGTTGTATTTCGCCTTCATTTGGTATTATTAAAAAATCAAAAACCGTGTCTTCTTCATTGTTTGAAATTCGAAAATTCATAAAAATTCGAAAATAGCTCCAAAAATTCTAAAAAAATTAGAGTAATTGTATTTCATTGTCTTTTAATTTCTGGCCAATTTTCATTCATTAATTATTTATAAAACTAAAAAAATTGAAAAATATCAAAAATCTTCTAAAAATCATAAAAAATTCTACAAAAATCCAAAAATTGTGATTTCAGTTCTTGTTTGTAGATAATTGTTTCTACTTTATCTTAAAAATAAGATCCAGGAGTTTTGGGTATTTAAAAGATTTTTAAATTGCAAATTACTCCCGGCTGTCCACATTTTCTTATTTTCTCCTTGTTTGATTTTTAGAAAAATACAAAAACATCCGAAAAGTCTACAAAAATTCTCAAAAACATTTTAAAACTTTTAAAACCCAAAAATATTTTCTTTGAATTTTTCTGATTATTTTTGGCATAATAAAAAATTGCAAAAAGAGTTGGTGTGTGTATATTCTTGATCTTTGTTCCTATTGCTTCGCATTATTCTTGAAAAAAATTTGCAAAATCAAAATCACCAAAAATTTGAAAATCAGAAAATATAAAAAATAGAAATAAAAAAATAATAAAAAAAATAAAATAATAAAAAAATCACAAAAACCAAGGATAGTTGTCCTTTGAGATTTCTGTTTTCTTTTAATTAGTTTCTGATTAATTGAATAACCCTCGGGAATTGTAGCCTCCCTGAGTTCGACCATGTCCGCTATACAGGTTAATAAGTAGCAAAAATAAAAAAATAATCTTTTGTTGACGCGGGTTTTGGGGTAAAACAACGACCTATTCATCAATTAATTTTAGTCCTCGAATTTCGTGCTCAACAAAATGGCGTCGTTGCCGGGGAGGCACGGCGAGGGTAGTTAGGTTTCTCTTTTGACCTACTATTCTTGGTTGTAAATATCTGTTTATATTTTTACCATCCATTCCATTGTTCATATCACTGCATTCATTTCATTTCATTTTTTTTCTTCTCTCATCTTTGATAATTGTATTTCTTACAAATTTTCTTCTATTTTTCTTGCGAGGGCCCGCGGAGCGAAAGAGGAGATCCTAGGAGAGCCGAAGCACCCAAACGACGTGGAGGCGGCTTGATTCTTCACCAAGCCGCAGGATAGCGTGAGAAGAAGAGAAGAAGAAAAAAGAGAGAGAAAAATTTAAAAGAGAGAGAGAGAGAGTTTCTTTTCCATTTGAACTTTGTAAAAGGACATTCATTTGTTGCGGGGTCTGTTTCACCAAGTGCCGGTGCACTTGGGGGACCTCACCGGTTTTGTTTTCATCGCCTTTATTTTTCTTTGTTTCCCGCGGATTTCGTGAGCTACCTCTTGATTGCTTTAATTAATTTGCTTGAGCCAGGTAATTAATTAGGTCCAAACACCATAAACAAGACATTTTTGTGCCTATAGAGTAGAGCGTAATTTGGACTTAGTCAAATTAACTTGTTCTTGCCCGTTAATAGAAGCTATCATCTAGGACGGTTCACTTGCATTGCATATAGGATAGTTTATTTTATTTCTGCGCGGATCACTTGCATGTAGAGTGTTGGCGACAAGGTACGCATCTCTAACCCCTGCATGCATCATCGTTTTTAATCACGCATTGGCATTTCCGATCTCCTTCCTTGTTTTCACTCACATAAATTAAAAGGAAATTGTACACTCGGTAGACGATTCGTTGAATATACTTAAACCAAGTGATAACTGCCTAAAATTCGGGACTGCTAAAGAAAACTCGACCCTAAAAAAACACAAGGAAAAATCATTGTTTTGGGGAGAGTAACCCCCTCATTGTATTCGTTTTAACGTGCTCGCGTACACACTAAGGTTAGTGCCCAAATCCCATAATTCAGCCTAAGTGTTTGTACAACTTTTGTGATTATCACCTAACTCTAAAACAGACAAGATTAAGAGACCGAATCTTCACGGTCTTCACATCGCGTGAGTTGGTGAATTGAGGGTTTGTATTGTGTTTGATTGTTTGTGTGCTCGCTAGATCCTTCTGTGCATTTGCGCCTTTTTCTCCATATCTTTTGGCTTGACCCTCGTGCTCTCTCATCTTTTGTTTCGAAGATGGTCGACTGGAGTTATTTTAATCCGATCTTCGAAGATACCTCATACTCTCCAGACGATCCACCTTCCTTTTTCCAGGAGGATCTTCCTCCTGATGTTTGTGCATATCCGCCTAACCAATTATTTCAGGAAACGGAGGACTTTGATTTTCACCCACCCTCATTCAGCCCACCCGGTCCTGAGATTTTGGAGTCACCTTTCATGATTTCCACACTTGAGACACCGAACCAGATGGTGGAGCATATGAATTCGAGGATTAACAATCTCTTTAACATAAATACGAGCCAGAACGTTGCTCCACTTTTTGAGGATATGGATTCATTAGAGGATAATCAAGAGAGCTTGCAATCGCCCAAAATACAAAAAATGAGAAAAATTTAAAAATCCAAAAAAAAATCTGGGAGACACATTATTGATTCATTTTGTGAGGAGAGGAGCCAAATACCCAATCATTTTCCCACACAATCATCCATTACATGTCCCAACCTAGACCCCGAGGATTCCACTATACAAACTGCTCTTGGCAATCCTCATGTAAATGCTGATTCCGACCTCCTCCCTTGTATGGATAAGGTCCAAAAATTCAAAAAAATGCTGACTAAACCCGAAGTGGTAGCCACCCTTAATGAGATCATTAAAGCTCCACTTCAACAGGCCATGACAGGTTTATTTACTCCTCAACAGAAGAAGAGAAAGCGAAGGAGAAGATCTGAGCGTCACATCTTGACCATGGCCACTGCCTACGCCATCTCTCACCGTCCCTATTTTAAGAAAGAGAACACTGTCACACCTCTTGTGAGTTGCTCCATATCTGACTATTCTTGTGATAACGCTCTCCTTGACGGCGGTTCGTCAATTAATGTAATACCCTTCTCTATGGTACAATCTCTTCATCTTGGGCCTCTCAAGAAAACCAGGATGATAGTTCAATTTGCTGATGGATCAATCAAGAGGCCGAAGGGTATTCTAGAAAATGCTGTCATTTATATTCAGGGCCTGAATTTCACTTCGGATTTTGTTGTAATGCCCATGGAGACCTCTGCCCCTGTGGAGCACCCTCCAATCATCTTGGGACGGCCTTTCCTCGCCTCTGCAGGAGCCGTTATTGACTATGGTTCAGGAGAGATTCGCTTCCGGTCTGATGTAGGGAGCGATGTGTTGATCACTACACCCACCACTGCCCAGAAACCCGCATCCCATGAGAGCCCACCCGTGTTAGACAACCCCAAGGACTTTGATCATGATGATACTACCAGAGATTTTTGTTATATGTTGGATGATAATGAAACCCAAGAATTCCTCTTGAAGGAGGAAGACTCGGAAAGCATAGACCTTGGAGTTCCCTCTTCTGGTACGTGGCGATGCATTGATGACATCCGTGGGATTTACACGATAGACACCCTAGAGCGGAAGGAAGACTCTGAGACTAGACATGACGGACATGATTCGAATACTTCTACTGATGAGTCCGTTGATATTCACCATGATTCAGATGAGACCGATCATGCCCAATTTGATTTGATTGCTTTTATAAAAGAATTTGGGCCTTTTGATAAAGATGATGATCCAATTGAGGCTCGCCAGGATGAAATTGATCCTACTTTTTCTGATAATGATTTCGAGCCATTTTACTTTGATGTTTGCGAGACTTCCCAGGCCAGAAATGACCATACTACTTCCAATAACCGGTTTAGGCCTGCACAATCTGAAACCGTTGAGGATACATTCTTAGTCGATTCTACTCAGTTTATATCTAATGATGATCCCAATATCGACCTACACCTTGTCAAATCCATACCTCAGCGGTCCCGCAAGAAGGTTCGCTTTCGACCTTCTTGACCTTTGTACATCCACTCCTCTTGTATATCCTTTCGTTTTACTATGTCTTCTCCCGGTTTATCATTCATCCCTTTTCTGTGTGTGTATATGTGCTATACTTAGGATGTGCTTTATCCTAAGTATGGGGGGTGAGTGGTTTGTGTTGTTCATTTTCGTCCTGTTCATCACTCTTGTTGTTGCATATACTTAGGGATACTCTACCCTAAGTATGGGGGGTGATGTTGTTCATATCGTGTCTTTTTTATTTTTGAGTCTGTACATTCTCGTCATCGGTTTTCCCCTTTTGTACGCTCCACTATACTTAGGATTACTTGATCCTAAGTATAGGGGGGATCACCATCTTTTCTTCTTTTTATCTTTTCTTTTCACTTTTCTATACTTAGCACGAGTTATGTCTTCCTTTTTCGCTCTCTGATCACTATGAGGACATAGTTCGAGCTAAGTATAGGGGTTGTCGTATATATTATATATATACTTTAGACATAACTCGTACTTTTAAATACGTTTATTTGGGGGTTGTGTGCATGGAATTAAAAATCGCGCCTCGAGGCGCTCAAGGCGTACGCCTCGAGGCGAGGCGGTCGATTATGGCTTTGAGGCGTACGCCTCGGCCATTTGAAGTGAGGCGGTCGCCTCGGTGATCGAAAACGCCCTGAGGCGTAGGCGCCTTGAGGCAATACGAGGCGAAGTATGAGGCGATTTTAATTATATGTGGGTCTCGTGCATCGCACGTGACCCACTTTAAGAGGTTTATTTCGCCCGAGCCCCAAATCATATTCGACCTTTCTACCTTCCGTGTCTCTGGAACTGCAAAAAAAACCCTAATCAACTTCCTTGCCGCGATTCTCCTCCTCTGCTGCTCTGCATCGCGCGCCACCGCATCGCCGGGCTCGAAAGCAACGCCATTGTCGCCGCCTCCTCCTCTGCATTGTGCGCCGCCGCCGCCGCCTCCTCCTCTGTATTGTGCGCTGCCTATTGTGTTAGCTTTAGGTATGGATTTTTATCATCTTTCGAGTTCGATAACATGTTTGGTTTTTTCTGCTTAAATACTTCAATTTCTTTTATTCGTAAAGAATGTTTGATTAGGGTGTTAGCTTTTTAGGTATGGGTTTTTTCTGCTTAAATGTTTAATTATAATACTGTCAACTGTATTATAATAAAATGTTGCAACTTTTAATTATGATTAATTAGGGTATTAGCTATCATGAAATGTCAATCAAAACCCAAGGGTGTTGATTGTTAACCCCAACTTATACAGTGGTTTTTGTGTACAAAATAGACCGGATTTGAGTCAATTAAACTATATGCATGGATATATAGTTTTATAATATCTCCTAGACCAACTGCTTCATAGAGTTGCACTTTCGAATGCAATTGTTTCATAGTCGGCCATGTCACTAATTAAAGTTCTCAGTCATTAGTAATTAAAGTTTCAACTTGAATGTTTTGAATATGATTTCAGAAATGCCGAGAGCTAACAAGAAGGGCGCAAAAGATTCTGAAGGAGGTCGAAGTGACCCCGGATGGAAATATTGTGTTCCAGCCGAAATGGAGGGAAAAGGTTATCTTTACGTACAATGCAATTTCTGTGCTAAGCGGGTTACAGGTGGCATTGCAAGACTCAAGCACCACCTTGCAAAAACTGGGAAGAATGTTAAAGCTTGTCCAAAAGTCCCAGTTGAAGTATCAAATGAAATGAAGTGTTTACTCACAAGGCTTGAAGAGAGAAATAGAAGAGCAGTGGAAGAGATGGAAGAACTTTGCAAAGTGGGTGCTTATGAAACGGAAACACCTCATGGGAGCAATGAACATCAAACAATGACAGGTGGATCCAGCAGTGTGAAGCAAGTGAGGGGTCCTATGGACTTATTTGTTGGTGCATCCGGTTTGGGAGGTCCCACGATTGGAACTAGCAACATAAATGAGAAGCAACTTCAGACAACACTGAATGCATCATGGAAGAAAGAAGAGAGAACTCGTGTTTGTCGTGATATTGGAAGATTTTTTTTTGAAAATGGATTGGCATTCAATTGTGCAAATAGTCCATCATTTCAAACAATGCTCCATTCTGTGGGAGCATTTGGGAGGGGATTGAAGCCTCCAACCGCATACGAGTTGAGATCTTGGATATTGAGGGAGGAAGTGAATAACATTGGCAATTTGATGAAAGCGGCAAAAGCTTCTTGGGCGGAGACGGGTTGTAGCATCATGTCTGATGGTTGGACAGACACGAAAGGTCGTTCACTTATCAATTTTTTGGTGAACAATCCAAGTGGGACTTGGTTCTTGAAGTCCATAGATGCATCTGACAAAACAAAGAGTGCACATTTACTTTTTTCCCTGCTCGATGATATAGTTGAGGAGGTCGGTGAGAGCAATGTTGTGCAAGTTATTACTGACAATGCCTCAAACTACAAGGCAGCTGGAAAATTGTTGATGGAGAAAAGAAAACATTTGTATTGGACCCCTTGTGCTGCTCACTGCATTGATTTGATGTTAGAAGATATTTTGAAAATGCCTTTGCATGCCTCTGTTTTCAAAAGAGCGAAAAAAGTTATCGACTACATTTATGCTCATGGTTGGGTTTTGGTCATGATCAGATCAAAGATTGGGGGAGATTTGGTCCGTCCTGCTATTACACGTTTTGCTACGGCTTTCCTTACATTGCAGAGATTGATTGCTGTAAGGGACTCTCTCAAGTCTTTTTTTACTTCATATGCATGGAAGAGGAGTCCATATTCCACCAAGCCCCAAGGGCAAAGTGCATGCAACACAATTTTGAGACGGAAATCCTTTTGGCCGGGTGTTGCCTTTGTGATTAACACAACTAAGCCATTGGTCATGGTCTTACGAATGGTTGATTCAGAAAAATATCCCCCAATGGGATTCATTTATGAAGCCATGGATAGGGCCAAGGAACAAATTGCACTTGCATTGAGCAATGATGAAGAAAAATACAAGCCATTTTGGGACATTGTGGATGCTAGATGGGATCGCCAACTTCATACTCATTTGCATGCTGCAGCCTACTTTCTCAATCCGCAATATCAATACGATTCCTCATTTTCCACACACACCGAGATAAAGATTGGATTGTATGCATGCATGGAGAGGTTGATAAGCGATCCCTTGGAGAGGGAGAAAGTGGATCTACAGATAGATGCTTTCAGGAGTGCACAAGGTTTGTTTTGATATTCTAATGCTATAAATACACGCAAGAAGAGGAGTCCTGGTAATGTATTCCTCTAGCGTCTCAAATCTCAATATATTATTCTTTGCTTTTCATTATTAAATCTAACCATATCATGAATTTACGACCATCATCAGCTGATTGGTGGAGGGCATTTGGAGATGATACTCCTGAGCTGACCAACTTTGCCAAAAAAGTTTTGAGTTTGACATGTAGTGCATCTGGTTGTGAACGCAATTGGAGTTCATTTAATCAGGTAGTATTTTGACTTGAGTAGAACATAAACCTATTCTCTAATTATATATATTTGAAGCTTGTCCATGTATATTGGGTAGGTACATACGAAGAGGAGAAATCGTCTCACACAAGCAAAACTCGATGATTTGGTTTATGTGATGTTCAACTTGAAGTTGAAGCAGAGGGAGGTCAAGAAAAAGACTGTGGAGGATCCCCTGTGCTTGGAAGATGTGGATTCTGGTGATGAGTGGATTTCAGAGCTTCAAATATGTGAACAAGATGCATATCATGAGCTTGATGCAAATACTCCTCTGGAGGTGGATGCTGCGGAAGCTGAGGTAGAACAAGATGATTCTCGTAGGAAGAAGAGAAAGAAAGGTAAATGTGATGTTAAACTTATTTCATTAGAATAAAAAAACAATATACTAACAAAGTAACAAATAACAATGGTATTGTATAATACAGGTAAAGTTGTGGTTGATATTGATGAGGACGAGGTTCATACTGGAGATGATGTTAGCGATGGAGATGATGATGAAGAAAATCTAAACTACATGGACGATTCATTGGATGATCCAATGAGCAGTAGTGAATCAGAGGATGATAGTCTTGCTGCCGCTGTTAGAGTTCACGACAATGATTAGAAGCTCTCTAAAAGTCTAGAAGACGAGCATGAATCGACATTCTACTTTTTGAATTAGAAATAGGATTTGAAATCTAGAAGTTGGAACTTATTATGTTTTGTACTCTCTATTTTGTCTTGCATTTAATTCTAACATTTGGTACACTACAAGTATACGAGTCTAAGACAACGATGGATTGCATTTAGATTCCACTACTTGCTTGATATACTTCAAGATATGTGTTATTGTATTGCTTTCTTAATATTTATACAATAGAAGATGTTAGATTAGTAAATTTTTTTGGAGAAAACTGAGGCTTACTCCTCGACCGCCTCGAGGCTACGCCTCGCCTCGATTCTGGCGAGACCGCCTCGTTCCGCCTTTCGTTCTTTCAAACCTTTGTGTGTATAGTTTGTAAAATCCTTGTGCGTAAAAAAATCAAAAAAATTAAAATAAAAAAAAACAAAAACAAATAAAAAACAAATAAAACAAAACAAATAAAAAAACAAAACAAAAAAAACAAATAAAAAAACCCCAAAAAAACAACAAAAACACAAAAAATATCAAAACACAAAAAAAATCAACAAAAACACAAAAAAAAACATTGTATATACTTGTGTATCTTACTAACCCATTTCAAAAAACAACAAAAAAAACAAAAAAATACAAAACCAAAAATCTATAAAAATTTGCAAATTTCAAAAAAAAAAACTTTCTTTCACATTTGCATTTTTCCTTCAAAAAAAGCCATAAAAAGTTCAAAACTAGAAAATTGTTTAAAAAAATGTGTTCTTTTCACATATGCATCATTCCTTTTTTTCAAAAAAAAAAACCCTTGCATTGTTCATATGTTGCATTTGCATGTGCATTTTTCAAGATAGTATTGGCATTAAACTATGTCTGGAATAAAATTGAAGAATGGAGCTTAGTTGGACCTTAATCCACCTAATTCTTAGAGGAACTTCACCGAGAAATAGGATTTTAGAAGCTTCAGGTCTTTGACTTAATTCTTTGAGTTCCACATGACAATGTGCAGCGTTTGACTCTTAGTGTCTAACGTGGTCTCTTCATTCTGGATATAACTCTGGAATAGGGAATCAATTTGTACTCTCGCACTATGCACTTAGCTCAACTCAGACGGGATGTTGGAAGACTGTGTGAGTTTCTTTTCTGGTAGCGTAGAAATCTAAAGACCAGAGTACGGGTTGAAATAAAGCTTCGGAAAAGGGATGGACGGCTGGGCACAATTTTTTCTAAGACCCCAAAAAATGTACGGAAGCAAAAGATTCTATATCCGTAGGGGCGAACAAGATCCAAGCAGAACCACCAAAAATACAAATACAAAGAAGCCACTACCAAATAAATATCTGACCAAAAAGGTCCAAGCTTCAAGAAACCTGCAGATCTTGGTGGAGACTCGGCTACACTAGCCAGCTTCACAAGGAGAGGTGACTACACTGGCCACCCTCCAGTTCTTTTCTCCTTCTTCTAACTTCTCCCCCTATTCGATTGTGAACACAGCGCGACAGACCTTAGAAGGAAATACCTGACTCCCCGAGGACGAGTTATTGGAGAGGAGATTTGCATGGTAGTCCTGCATTCTGGATGGGAAGAGCTAAAACCTTTCACACACATGAGTCGATTGTTCAATGTTCATAGGGTGTGCTTTGGGAAGAGGACTGATCTAAGATGACTTCTGAGCCGAAACTGTGACAATGATATGTAGAACTTGAAGGCTGTCGTTTTTAAAATTCTAAGTCTCACAGAAGTTCCGACACACTAATAATCCAAAGGTCCGACAGAGCTCCAAACTACAATTTTATGAAGATAAGTTTAATACTCAATAGTATCCTACTTTCTTTATTTTCCCTTTCTTTTTCTTTTTCTTTTTCTTTGCACTTATTCTTTCAAATAAGTGTTTGCTAAGGGACTAGCAAAGGTAAAGCATAGGGGGATGATGAATCTGCGATTCGTCATCTTTATTCATTTATTTTAGCTTAAAATCCCTTATAAAACACCTGCATATCACGCTAATTGCATATTCTTACTAATTTGCATCTGTGTAAATATTGTACATTTCTGATTAATTTTAACCTAAAATAAATAAATAAAGAATGAAAGGAAAAATAAAGAAAAAGAAATAAAAATAAGAAAAATAAAGAAAAGAAATAAAAAAAAGGAAGACTGTATACAGGCTGACCCGAACCCCGAGAGAAGGTCAAGACTTGACCTGATCGACCAGGAATAAAGTATGGGGAGATAGGGTCTTTAACCAGAAAATCCAAAAAAAATGTGTGTTCTCACTTATCTTGTACATATCACTAACACTAATTTAGTTGTACCTTAATTGACTTCAAATCAAATAACATTCAAAATCAAAGTTGTAAATAAAAATGTGTTCTAATTATTAAAATTGATTGCACAATTAAATCTTGTACATAATAAAAGTAGTCACACTTGGAAAAAGCCACTATGCACTAATTGAAAGACCAATTCCGGCTCCATATGAGCTCAAATTGAATCAATCTCAGTTTTATTGGACTCGAAATTAAATTATCTTTAAAATGGCTGTATTTTCATAATTTTTGGAGTTACGGTTGAAAAGTCGGTTTTCTGGGTGGTTTGTGCAATTTTCCCATGTATTTTGTGCATATTGTATTTGTATATATTGTAAATCAATTCCACTGATTTTTTTAATAAAAATAAAAATTAAAAAAATAATAAATTTTTAAAACACAAAAAAAGGCTAATTTCGTCATTTATCCTTGTATATAGTGTCACATATGTATATAGTATATGTATATAGTTGCTATTTTTAATTAACCTTCATAAAAAAATAACATTTTTTAATTCAAATTAAATAAGTGACGAAAATTCAAAAAAATTAGATAATTTTGTAATTAGTTTTATCTCTCTTTTATTTTCTTTTTCAAATTTCATCTCCCTTCCACAAAAAAAAAATCAAAAAATCATTTTAATTTTCATCTCCATTATCTCTTCAAAAATTCAATTTTCATCTCTCTTCTATTTATATGGCTCCTTCTCCCTCATTCCAACATGATCAATCTTTAAAGAGAGGAGCCTGATCTCCGAGAGAAATTTCGTCGAGGAAGTTGCCTAGCCTCCAAGCCGTCCGGTGACAGCGAGTCGGCCTTGTCGAGGCGATCACGGTCTATTTTCCACTCCTAAGATGAGATCCACATTTTTCTTCGTGTTTTTATCTAGTTTAATCGTAGATTTTTTTTATCTCGTTGGCATTTTTATTTCTCTAGATCTTAAAAAAAATCCATCTCGATTTTATCCGCCACCGACTCGATTTTTCATCTCATTTTCTCGATCTCTCCACGTTCATTTTCTATCTCTCACGATCTATCAACTCCGGCCGCGTACGGTGGCCGGAGATCGGATTCTAATCCTCCACTTTCGCCGAATCCCCATCCACATTCCCATTTTGTAGATAAATAAAAAATGTTCTTTATTTCTAACATTTGTTTTGCAGGACAATTAATAAAAAAAATAAAAAAAATTCTCTTTTTATTCTCTAACGTTTGTTTTGCATGATAATATAAAAAAATAAAAAAATAAAAAAAAAACAAAATAAAAAAATCTTTCTTTATTAATCTTTGCTCTTATTTTCGGATTTACAAAAAAAAAATTCCCTTCTTATTTCATTCATTGTTTACATCTTAAATCAAAATTAAAAAAATTAAAAAAATAATAAAAAAATCAACGAGGGACGGCTGCCCCCAGGCGCCGCCGCCCCTCCTCCTTTGTCGGCCAGGCGCTCTCCGCGCCATCTCCTGCCTCCGGCGGCCGACCTCCAGCACTCCCCCAGGCGCCGCCGCCCCGCCGCTGTGCGCGCGGCTGCGCGCGTCCGCTCCAGATCCTTCCCCCCTCCGCCGCAGGCCGCGACGCTTCCTCCTGCCACCTGCCGCGTTTCCGCGCCACGGCGCCGTCGCCCCATAGCCACCGACCGCAGTCCGCCCAGCCGCGCCACCGGTGCACCTGCGCCCGCGCGCGGTGCGCTGCTCCACCATCCTCCGCGCGAAGCGAAACGCGCCGGCCGCGATCTCCCTCCGCCCGCGCGCGTCGTCTCGCCGCAGCACGCGCGCAGCGGCGCTCCGCTCCGCTCCAGCCGCCCTCCGCCGAAGCCGTCGACTCCGCCCTCCGATTTCCAGCGAACCGCAGCTCCGCCGCCCCCCGCGTAGGAGAAGAAGGGGCGGGCGGCGGGCATCCCTTGTTGCTGCCCCCTTTTGCAAGAACTGAAAGAACGAAGCCCTAGGGTTTTTTTTTATTTGGCGAATTTGCAAGAATAACCTCTGGCATTGTTGAAATTGCGAAAGAATCCTGTCAGCCTCCAGAGTACATGCCATGCACAAGACATATTGGTAAAATTGCATATTTGTTCTCTCTGTTTATTTTTATTATTTATTTGAGATAAAAACTTTGAATCTTTATATTTCAGTCCAACATTTTTGCAGTAATTACAATATTGTCCCTGAACTGCAACATAATAAATGGTGTGCTCTCTTTGATTGAAATAATGGCTATTTGTGATCCGAAAATTTTGAGAAAATTGTGCTATGTTCCTGATGTTCATATCCATCTAGCATAAATTTTTTGTTGTATTTCGCCTTCATTTGGTATTATTAAAAAATCAAAAACCGTGTCTTTTTCATTGTTTGAAATTCGAAAATTCATAAAAATTCGAAAATAGCTCCAAAAATTCTAAAAAAAATAGAGTAATTGTATTTCATTGTCTTTTAATTTCTGGCCAATTTTCATGCATTAAATATTTATAAAACTAAAAAAAATTGAAAAATATCAAAAATCTTCTAAAAATCATAAAAAATTCTACAAAAATCCAAAAATTGTGATTTCAGCTCCTGTTTGTAGATAATTGTTTCTAGTTTATCTTAAAAATAAGATCCAGGAGTTTTGGGTATTTAAAAGATTTTTAAATTGCAAATTACTCCCGGCTGTCCACATTTTCTTATTTTCTCCTTGTTTGATTTTTAGAAAAATACAAAAACATCCGAAAAGTCTACAAAAATTCTCAAAAACATTTTAAAACTTTTAAAACCCAAAACTATTTTCTTTGAATTTTTCTGATTATTTTTGGCATAATTAAAAATTGCAAAAAGAGTTGGTGTGTGTATATTCTTGATCTTTGTTCCTATTGCTTCGCATTATTCTTGAAAAAAAAATTGCAAAATCAAAATCACTAAAAATTTGAAAATCAGAAAATATAAAAAAAATTAGAAATAAAAAAAATAAAAAAATAAAAAAATCACAAAAACCAAGGATAGTTGTCCTTTGAGATTTCTGTTTTCTTTTAATTAGTTTCTGATTAATTGAATAACCCTCGGGAATTGTAGCCTCCCTGAGTTCGACCTTGTCCGCTATACAGGTTAATAAGTAGCAAAAATAAAAAAATAATCTTTTGTTGACGCGGGTTTTGGGGTAAAACAACGACCTATACATCAATTAATTTTAGTCCTCGAATTTCGTGCTCAACACCCATCCACAGTACACCCAAGATACCCTTCTTCTTTGAGGACGTCACATTGGCCCAGTCCAACAGATGCACACATTTCTTGACCTCCCGCCCATCTGACCAAGAAAATCTTCTCACAAAGCCTCAATCTTAGCATGTACCCCAGCATGCAACAATATTGTGGAACAAAAGAAGATAGGGATGGCCGATAGAATATGCTTCAATAACATCAACTTCCCACCATTTGAGAGTAATGTTGCCTTCCAACCCGCCAGCCTCCCCTCCAATCTCTCCAACAACGCCCTCCAATCCTCGTGTTTCGGCTTCCCTGCCACCAAGGGGAGCCCAAGGAACCCGATCGGCAGCACAGCAGGGCAACCCAACACCGATGTCACGTTCCGCAAATCCTGCTTATTAAGGCCAAAAGAAACCACTAATGATTTTTCCCTATTGATCCGAAGTCCGGATACGTCCCCAAAAATCCCCATGATAAGCGATGCCCAATGAATCTTCTCCACCACAGCCCCCAGGAATAAAACAGTATCATCATCATATTACAAGAGCGGGATGGATATCTCCTCCATCAATAAATAGAAAACCAATCATCATGATCGCAAACCCCATCATCAATGCTAAACGCATCGGTCACAATCACGAAAAGAAGTGGCACCAGCGGGCAACCATGCATGATTCCTCTTTGCGGCTGGAAGAAACCCCCTTTCGATCTGCCACTGACAAGCACAACATGGGATGCAGTTGTAACGCATCGCTTGATCCAAGCAATCCACCACTCCGAGAATCCACTCTTCCCAAGTGATGCCCACATGAACCTCTAATCAACACAGTCATAGGATTTAGAAAAGTCAACCTTCCAAAGCACACCTTTGGCCTTGCCTCTATTCCAATCCGTTACCATCTCCGATGCCATCACCACCCAGTCCACCATAGCTCTATCAGGTACAAATGTCGTCAGCTCATGCGAAATGATCATGTGTAGGACCTCCCTCAATCTGTTAGCAAGAATCTTCACAACCAAGAGATTTTTTTGATGAAAAAGAGGGTAACCTCCCGAGATGGGAGTCACCGTGAGAGCATTATATAAAATCAAAAAAGAGAAAATACAAATTACATTACCTGGACTCCCAAAAGCTCATTAGAGCCGTACAGTGAGACACCATATTTTCTGAATAAAACCTTTGATTTTTAAAAATGAGATCACTTCTTGCTAACTAAATTGCCCAGAGCGGCGCATATGGCTTAGCGACATCGTCCAAGGAGTTGCTTCCTACATTCCTTACCGACTCCCAGAAGACTATCGAGCCGTCAACCTTCACCCACTGAATCGCTAACTCCCTCCAAACCAGTGTCGCGGCCGCACAAGTGAAGAAGAGATGCTCTGAATTCTTAGTCTTTTCCCCGCACTTATCACATGTCAAATCCTGCAGCCCAAATATCCTCGCTCTCCTAACTTTGTCACGGAGTCTTTCTTTCCGTAGGCACCATAGGAAGACCTATATTTTGGTTGGAATCTTGCTAGCCCAAATAATCTTGACATCCTGGCAAAGTTCCCGATCTTGATCTTCCGGACAGTTTCTGAGTTCCCCGTACATGTTTTTGACAGAAAATTTCGTGCCCATCCATTCATAATGATCCATGTACGAAGCGAAATCATCCGGGGTGGTGAATCAGACTGCAAGGTACCAAACTCTTCTCTCCTTCTATCAGAGAGGACCCCAGCAAACTCCGGCACCCATGCCCCGGATTAACTACAGACCTCAAAACAATTTCCTTTGATATCGTCAATGCGTAAAGACTCGGAAATCTCATCTCCAGGGATCCATTCTCGGTCCAGTTATCCCTCCAGAATATGAAGCTTCGTCCATCTCCCACATAGGCTTCAACTTGGGAGTCATCAACGGCAAAACCTCACGCACCCCAGGCCATAAAGGTGATTCAAAACGACAAGCCCTTGCCACCATGCCTCCTTTTACCGCATAAATCTCCCGAAGCAATCTGGTGGCCAAGTCCTCAGACGGATCCCATATACGAATTACCCATTTGGGCAACAAAGCCTTGTTCATGCATTCCACTTCCCGAACCCCTAAACCTCCCTGATCTCGAGCTCTTGTGAGCTCCCTCCATCCAACCAGATGCAGACCCGTCCTTTGTTGCTTCCTATCTGACCAGAAAATCTTCTCAACTTCAATATTCTTTCTAACCCCCACTGGCATCAGTCTGGTGGAGAAAAAGAAAATGGTGATTGCCGACAGCAGATGCTTCAGCATAACAAGTTTCCCACCTTTTGATAACGTAGTTGCTTTCCATCCCGCCAGCTTGGACTCCATCTTCTAAACAATCGCATCCCAATCTGATATTCTAAGCATGCCAGCCACCAGCGGAAGGTTGAGATAAGTGATCGATAGATCGCCCAATGGGCAGCCAAGCTGCTCCACTATACTGTCATGTTCCTCGCCCTAAAACCCGAAAGTGATAACCACCAATTTTTGTACATTTATCTCCAGTCTGGAGAGGCAACTAAAAATGCCCAACAACTGTGTCGATCTATTGTTCATCTCATCTGCTCCGCCAAGAAAGAGGATTGTATCATCTACATACAGTAACAACGGCACCAAAATGTCACCAAACTGAAAGCCCTCACACCAGCCACCCTCAATTGCTTGCTTGAAAAGAACGGGCAGAGTATGCGCAACCAGAACGAACAACATTACTGCCAAGGGACACCCCCCCCCCGTTGTGGTTGGGAAAAAAACCCTCAGGCCCACCGTTCACCAAAATTGAAAAGGACGACGTGGTGACACATCTCTTCATCCAATCTATCCAGCAGTCCAGGAACTCTCTCCTTCTTAAGGACATCCACAAGAAGTTCCAGTCCATGTAATCACACGCTATTGCGAAATCAATATTCCACATCACTCCCTTTGTATTCTTGCTCCGACATTCCAAACAAATCTCCGAAGCCATTACCAGACCATCGACCATTTGACGACCCAATACAAATGTGGATTGCCCCTGAAGAATGATGGAATCCATGATCCCCTTTATCCTGTTCGCCAGCACCTTGGCAATAATAAGATAGATTCCATTGGACAGTGCAATCGTTCTGTAGTCTTCCACTCTCATCGGGATATCCTTCTTAGGCAGTGGGAATATCAATGCCCTGTTAACCTTCTCCAAGCCCCTGTTGCCTTCCTTGAACTCCATAATTACCTCTAATATGTCACTTTTAAGCAAATCCCAAAATTCTCTATAGAAGAAGATGGGAAAGCCATCCGGACCCGGGACCCCGTCCGCATTCAGTCCCCAAACAGCATTCCTCACCTCCTCATCTGACAACGGCGCCACTAACCTCTCATATTGCGTCGGTGAGAAGGACTTCACCCCCCACCCCAGCTAGCCCCACCCTCCCCTTTGCCTCCTCTGCGATGCTTCCATAAAATGTCATGTCAACGCTTTGCCAATCTGCGCCTCCCCCGTAACCCTTTGCCGCCCACCTCAACTTCATGAATATGGTTCCTCCGCCTTCTGCCAGTCGTCATGTTGTGAAAGAATCTAGTGTTGGCGTCCCCTTCTCTCATCCATTTCTGCTTAGATTTTTGCCTCCACTCCTCCTCCTTTAGATCCTCCAACAACAATTCCTCCAAAAAAACGGTTCTCTCAATTGCCCTATCCTGGTCTAAACAACGCAGGTCATCTAGACCATCCAAACGTGCCACCTCCTCCTGTGCACTAATTATCTTCTCCCTTCTTTTCGTTCTTATCTCCTGCCCGAAACCCTGCAGGAAGGACTTGAACAGTGCAAGCTTTGTAGCTAAGCGACCAACCAATGAACCTACCGGTATCCATTTTCTCCACAGATCCGCCACCATCTCCTTAAAACCATCCTCCAGCAACCATGATTGCTCGAAGCGAAAAAAAGAACCTGCTTCTTCTCTCCTCCCCTGAAGACCACAGGATGGGCGTATGATCAGAATGAACCCGAGGAAACGCCCAAGCTCGAGAGAGTGGAAAGCTTTCCACCCCATCTACTGAAAGAAGAAATCCGTCAAGCCTTGACCTCGATCGCGCATTACACCACATATACGCACAACCAACAGCATCTACAATCGTAAGGCTCAAGGAATGTGTCATCTCCAGGAAGGCACCGGAACCGGCATCTCGCCCCCCGCCCATATGAGGGCGATCATGGGGCAACAAAATAAGGTTGAGATCACCCCCAACAATCCAGGCCACCATTTGACCAGCGCATGCATGCGCCAAGTCTTCCGCAAACGAACCCCTCCCTGATCCAGTAGGCCCATAAACATTTGTCGCCGTAAAAGAAAATCCATCTGCCCACAGTTGAGGCGAACGGAAAGCGAAAACTCGGACCCTCATTCCTCCATCGACTCAAAAAATTCCTTCTTCCAACCCGTGATCAACCCACCTACTGCCCCCCGGGACTCTAATTCCGCTAAGGCAAAGATTCATCCAACACCCAAATCATGGCCAACCTCCTCCAATCTCCTTGGCAGTTTCGTTTCTTGCAGTAGAAAGATATTAGCTTTGGCTTCTAGAATGAGATTCCACGCTGCTAGGCGCTTTTTTGGGCGGCCTAGACCCCTCATGTTCCAGGATAGCATCTTCATTTAGAAAACAAGTCTGTCTCCTATAGCGGTCGGGGTGCACTACCCCCAGACATTCAGCAAAAAGCTCTATCCAGCAGACAGAAGCGACTTGGCCTTCCCCAAGGCGACTCACCTTCCGCAGAAGGCTTCCGAAGAATCGTTGGTCGTTCTGACACAGCTAAACATTCCGCTCTGTGCCTCCTTCTAGTTGTTCTCAGCGTCTCCCCCTTCACGAAACACACACCAAACCTGGGCCCTTTACTGACAGCCCGTGAGGATTCTCCCCCCGACTGCCACCCCGAAGTTCCCGCATCTCTAACACCGGCCACCTGCATCAGCCCCCTCGCCTCACTTATGACACAAGGCCCTTCCTGTTGCTCGAGCGCAGCCTTCGTTTCCTCTATACCTAGAGTCGCATGTATAGATCATTCTTCCACCACGGAGATACCAACAAGCAGGTTGTTCACATGTCCATGATATGGAAGCCTCGCAACCTCCAGATCGATCGAGCTAAAAGTAGGTCCGGATTCTCCTTGTTGGTCGGATTTGCTATCCCGGTGTGGGAGAGGCTCCTATCTCAAAGTTCCCACATTGGAGAGGCTTACTCTTGAGATCTTTATATATGAGAGGACCGTTGTACTTTTGATGCTTAGCATCAACCACTACAAACCTCTACTACTGCTACTTCAGTTCATTTCAAACTTATATTGCCGATCAACTGATTGCATGATGATCAATACTCCAACCCATCTATATCAAACCAATCGCCTTCATTAAGCATCTACTCCACACACACGTCTCCTAGTGATATATCGGTCGTGTCGATACCCTCACAGCAGTGAGTACATTGAAGGGCTAGACGATATATTTTGGGAAGGTGGGTTGACTATTTTCGTTCAAAACTAGCCAAAGCTTTTCTACCTCCATATTGAGGGGGTGTGAGAGTATGTATCAGATGGGTGATTAAATCGCTTATGTATCAGATGGGTGATTGAATCGCTCCAGGACCTAATTACGCTACTCTTTATTCAGTCCAATGTCGTGGTAGGTAAGGATCCAAACGAACAAACATGGATACGGATATAGGTGTTATTATATCCTTTATCCTTTTTTAAAGAAGAATATTGATGTGAATACAGATATTGACAGAGATGAAAACTATGCTATTATATTCTAAAAACAGATACGGATGTAAAATGAGTACCAATTGCATACGGATAATATTAGAAATACTATATAGACTACGTGAAATATACATGCATAGATAAAATACATGTGACATATTTTAAATGTGCTTATATAATAATAATTATATCAAATATGGTGAAAGATACAGAATTATGTCATAAATGGTTGAAAATAATTTTACAACTATATTTACATATGAAACGGATAATACGGATATGGATGTTTGAAGATATCTTTTTAGCCAAAAAAGGGGGACACGCTATGGTGTCTACCCTAATATATTAAAAAGATGAAAAGATATTACATAAAGACTTACAGAAGCCAAGACTCAAGAAGAGTCTTGAAATGGAAAAAAGCATTCTCACAATAGAAATGTTGCGAAGAAAAGAGTGCACCATTTCTAGCTAACCAACTACAGCCAGATTGTTGTCAATGGCCGAAGAACTTCCTCTCTAGGATGGTGCCTTGCCTCAACCAAAGAGTTCCAGAATAAATCCAAACTTTGAAGATTTACCCAACTCGCACTAGCGTCTTCCCTGATTGGTGAAGTTTTCGCACAATGGAAGAAGAGATGCTCTATTGTCTCGATCTGCACTTCACAAAGGTGGCACCTATTGGAGATATCCACAAAGAGTCACGTAAAACGGTCCCTAGTAATGATACATCTTCTTCGCAGTAGCGACATAAAAAAACAAATTCTTCCTTAAGCTCCCAAAAAGAATTGCAATCACGAATCAAAGTGTTTGTTCTCGACGGTGGCAGCATGCAAACAACTCTGTACGTTTTTTGACCAAGAAGGAATTATCCTTCCACATCCAGTGGTCTCGCCCATCGGTAGGTCTATCCATCTGGTTGAGCAATTCCAGGAAAAGCAGGAAATCCTCTAAGCGTGGATCTGAGTAATCCGTCAAGAAAGAAGGCATCCAGTTACCATCAATCTAGCAGTCTGCCACACATGCATCACGATTTGCATCCAATGCAAAGAGCCGAGGGAATCTGATGGACAAAGGTCCCTCTTCAATACAATTATCCATCCAGAAAGAGAAAGAGTTGCCATTACCAAGCACGGAAGAAAGAACTCCTGGAAGCGAGGCATCACCGTAATAATTCCCTTCCAAAAAGCCAAAGAGTGAAAATTGAGACGTTGCAGCAGGCTTCCTGGTTGCATAATTCTATAAATGTTGCAGATGAGTCTGCAACATATATCTTCACCCTTGCCCTAGATTTTACTTCCCATTTTAGTAGTAAACCTCATTCATGGTCTCCAAACGGGTGATCCCAAGGCCACCATCCGTCTTGGTAGAGTTATTGTCACACTCTACGAAGTGTATCCAAGACCAACCTGACCAGAATTGCCCCACAGAAATCTCTGCATGCATTATTTTCCCAAGTTTGGTCCTAATGTCAACGGGTAGGAGACAAGAGGATATGAAGAAAAACAGAATCGCAGAGATAGAATCGCCTATTTCCAGATGCCCTCCATGAGATAAAGTAGTTGATTTCCGACCCGAAAGCTTCTTCTTCATCTTCTCAATAACAGGAAGCCAATAGCGGCATCTTAATTCTTCCGCTATGTCAATGAGAGCCCAAGGTAGTGGATCGGGAGGGAGCCGCATTCGCTATCGGACTTGTCACTGCATGCTCGGGCATCAACGTTTAGAAAGACCGAAAGGAATAACCGTTGTATCAACGTCAGTACTCAACCCCTCACTGAGGATATCAAAGTTATCCTTATCTATATCCATTGTGGAACAATACGGATATATATGTCAAAATCTGTCTAAAACGGATACGGTGTTAGATCGGATATGTATATATCCTTATCAGTTCGCATCTCCAATGGTAGGACTTTACCGTGTTTGTGGAGCTATATAAAGAGCCCTCCAACCGTGTAATCTTTGAGAAACTTAATACAATATCCAACCTTAGAGGCTTTCTCATGCGGTTTCATCCCACCACTTTAGGGTGTAGGGCTCCACGTAAAATTCAATATTTCTTCCTATGATCCCAATAAATTTATTTCATATCCTCCAAAAATATTGTTTGTCTTCTACTTTAACAACAATCGAAGGAAGAAAATAGGAAACGGTCAGCTTCTAGTTCCCTCCAATAAGGTTCATCAACAAACTTCTGAACAAATGTCCAAAATAACATAACCGTGTAGATTGCCTTCAATTGCAAATTTGGAACCATGTTAACTTTCATTGATAATCTATTACTATGCTGAACGGATCCATTTCCATGTGACCACTCAATCAGCTATGCATCTTCATTTAAAGTGTACACCTCTGCACGTCTTCAGTTGACAGTCGAATGTTCAAAAATCATAGCATGTCATTGGCAGGACAAACAACTGTGTTAAAATCATAACCACGCTCTTCTAATGGTTTATTTCAACATCGTGAAATCTTTAAACTAGACAATCTTATGTCAACAAAATCAGGTTAGAAGACTACTGACTCAAATTGTTACTCTGTCTGAAAGGCAGTAAGCTCAAAATTTTATGATAATGAGGGTAAACAAATTTTTTATGGACAGAAACCAGCCAAAGAACAATAAATGGATAGATAGCAGCATGGATAACTCCATTGCAACCCCAGAAAGAGTAAGGGTCAATTTTTTCACAAAATGCATTGGCATGTTACATAAAAAATCCCAGTATACACCACCTACACAATGACAATTGACAAAGACTGATAGAAGCAACATGGTTAATGTGAAACTTCCTTAGCTAAATTGAGTGTGTGTGTGTGTTGTTATCCAACTTCCTTCCCAGCATCCCAATCTAAATGCATGTCTACAACATCAGTTTAAGTACAAAAGGATATCCAGAATATGAACTTCCTTAGCTATGTCGTTTCCTTCACGTTAAAGTGCCTGGTTGAAAAATTAACAGCATACCTCCTTTCATCTTTCCCCATGTCTGCCTTTCTCTTCTTTCCATTGGAGAGAGGATCCCCCTTTGTAGAAACTTCACTTTCACTTTTGTTATCTTTTAAGTCAAAACTCCCCAGCAGAGAACTAAAAAATTTTTGTGAAAACGAGCTCCCAACCATAGGAGCCAAGCACTCAATAGAACCCCTGTGAAACATCAAATAAACAGGGAAATTCCCAAAAAAAGAAAACTAATCACTAAAAAGACAGAATGAAAGCTATGCAGATTATGGAGAAAAGCTGAAGGAAAGCAGAACAGAAGTTATAAGCTGTGCGCTTATGGAGAAAAGATTAGGGCAAGCAGAACAGAAGTTACCAAAATCAAAATCACGCATTTTCTTGCATTTAAAGCAAGTCCATTATTTGATAAAAAAAGCAAGTTCCGTCTCATTTTTCTTCCATTCAGACACATAATTCAAAGCAAGCAACAATCTATTATGATCGATTTCTTCAACGGAAATTGCTCGATCCTCCCCAAACTCTAGCATACAATAATCATCACTCCGGGCACACCCTAAACCTGCACATCAACTGGCAACTCTACAGATGTCCAAACTACCTTAAGAAAATTATGCCATTTATCCAAATTTTGGTGGCAACGCTACCTTTGCTTTAACATATCATAATAGATTAGATCAATTTTCTGCGGCCACACAACCGCCTTAACATCTTCGCTGATGCCAAAGATATCTTTAAATGGAGGTCATTCTACCAGTGATTTTTCTTTTCAAAAATTTTCTACCCGTGATTTATAGTATTTAATTTATAATTTGGAAAGAAATCTTCTACAAGAGAAGACAAACATGTATGTTCATTGAGAGAGAGTGTATGTTTATCCAATGGGCCATGTGCACATTAGAGTTGTGATGAGCACGAATGATCAGCCGTCAAATGTTAATCAGCGATCATAATTCACATCGTCCAATTCCTTTTTTAGCGTCAAGAACCTACTTCCATAACAGCTCCATTCGCATTCTTCTCTCGATCTTGTTTCCTTTTTTTGAATTGCAATTACGCCTTCCATCATTACCTCATAATTATTTCCAAAATGGCAAGGATCATCTACGTCTTTTTTTGCTGCAAAATCACGAATTCTCCAGCGACGAAAAGAAGATTCACTTTGGGGGGCTTTGATTGTAAGTTTTATTCGTTTCTTACATTAAGGCATATTATTTGAGAAGAAGTTTTGAAATCAGAAGATGTGATTGTTCATATACTTAATTGCTATTCGTTTGTTACTCGATTTCCAATCTTGATTGGTCTATGATCGAATCCGAGGGCTTTGATTTTGTATTCTTTTGCTATTCGCAACCGTATCAACAGTTTTGAATTTTAAAACAATTGAAAATTAATAAATATAGACTATCCCAGTATTAGTATCATTGAGATTCTTAATTACGAATGTATTTAAGTAATTTACTTACATACAATAGGTTGTATGCTACCATTACTATCACAAAAAATTACTACACACGCGTCTTCTAGTAAACGAATTGTGTTACATATGCTTTTGCTTATTTTACTGTAAAGGTTTATATGTTACTAATGGCTTCAGCATTATTCATCATGTGTTTTGAAATAGCATTGTTACTGACATTTCAACATTATGTACTAGAAGCTTTTCTTTATGTTACTGTTTACTATTAAATTCTTACTTATATTATAATGCTCTATATACTAACGTAATTCATTGACTTACCCATACATCGTTTGCGTGTCATTTTAGATACTAGCATCATATGTTGATTTACTAATGTCTTGTTCTTAGTTACGTTTTCAATTCATTACAATTACTACCATCATTTACCTTATTGCAACTGCTTTGTAAAATTTCTACCATGTATTAATGACATTTCAGCAGAAAATATTGTTGAGAAAATTATATGTATTTGTCTTTAATTATATTTTTCTATTTCTACAGTCTTCTTTATGTAATTTCTCCCTAGAGCTTTTCCTATATAAGAGAGCTCTAGGGCTACGTGGAATAAAACTCTCTCCACATCTTTCCACAATGTATCAGAATAATGGTCCTACTGGAGCTTGTGCTCTAAAGCCCCACCCCACAGTCCAGCCGCCGTCCAGCCCTAAGCGCGCCGCAGCCGTCCAGCCAACCTTCTCTCCGCCTCGCACCTCTTACCTGCATGCGCGCCCTGCGCTCCACGCGCGGTCCGTGCCTCACGCACTGCAGCCCGTGCATGTGTGCCACTGCTGCCTTGGCGCAGCGCCTACCCTGCATGCATCCTGCACTACGCAGCCCGTGCCTCACGCATTGTTGCATGTGTGTTGCTGCTCCCCTCCCCAGGGTGCCATTGATGCAGCTCATGTGACTCAGAATCTGATAGTTGTCGCCTCGGGTTGCTCTATGTTTGCCCTGGGCTTCTTGCACTTGGGTTTCTAGGGTGTAGCATGACTATCTAAATCACCCTAGTCACCCAAAGGGAGTCACCAAAGAATGGAAGTGGTTGTGGTATGAGTCTACACCCACAATCATCTTCCCACATGTCTGTGTAGACATTATTCTTGTACGTGTGCAACCCCAGTCTTTGAGATAGTTGTCATCATGTCAAACAACAGAGCAGATATTCCATCCATGGGTGCCTTCAAAAGTCCAGCACCCATTACGAAGACGGATGGAACAAATTATGAAGTGTGGGCTATGCAGTTCATGAGTCTAATGCAATGTAATGGCAAGAAGCATATCCTCAACACAGGAGGAGCCTATTGACAAGACTGGGGTTAACGCCTCATGGGAGGCAGACGATGCATATGCACGTGTATGGCTTTCTGGAACAATATCCATGGAGATAGCCAATGACATATGAGTCCAAGGTTGTAAAAGTCGCCCGACTGGTCCGACTAGTAGGTCCGACTAGTCTAGTCAGTGGGGTGGCCGACCGAGTACCGACTAATTCCGACTAGGTACACTAGTCGACCAAGTTTTTGCTTGGAGATACCATATTCTTATATGTTTTGTTTTTTTTTATAAGCAAACTTATTATAATATGCTCAGTGTTTTATTTAAATTCAATTACTTTTTTATTTTATTTTTTATTTTATTATGACCAGGGTTCAAATCCGACTCTTACAGGGGTTGCGTTAGGTAGTCGACGGCCAGTGTAAAAAATAGTCGAATCTTTCAACATGGATTTGAGCAAGAATCCATGTAGCCGACCCTACTCATAGTGGGAGAAGGCTTAGTACATTCTTATGATAGTATAAAAATGTACAAAATCTATGTAAATATATGTATAAAAATGAGTTATATATTTAAAATAATAATAAAATTCAAAGCCGACTAAAGTCCGACTAAATACGATTAGTCGTCCGACTGCCGATTAATCCTTAGTCAGTGACCCAACCAACTGAGTACTGGCTACCGACTTTTGCAACCTTGATTGAGTCAGCCCACGGCGAAAGCTATGTGGGACATCCTTGCCGCTACTTACTCTCCGACGAAGAACAAGTCCAAGATTCTGCAACGTCAGCACGACATCTTTACTTCGAAGCAGAATGATCATCCTATCCATACCCTTTTAACTTCTTTAAGGGGTATGTTTGCGAGGTTACATGATTACATTCCCTTGATTGCTACACCAGAGCAGCTCAAGGCATATAGGGATTCAGTGATGACGGGAGTTTTCCTAGCGTCTCTCGACCATGTGTATGACGCCGCTAGAGCACAGATTCTAACTGACGCCGCAATACCTCCAATGGAGGAGACATATCGCAGGTTGAGTAGGCTCTCCATATCTTCGGGTCGCACTCAGTTGTCTCAGACGTCCTCAGCCATGGCAGCATCTCGTAGTAGAGGAGGCCCTGCACAGTTTCATGGTAGAGGCAGACGTAGTAGGGGAGGGGGTAGTTGGCCCCCTCGTCAGCCTTGTACTTATTATCACAGACCATGTCATTCAGAGGAAACATGCTATTCCAAGTATGGGTTCCCTACTTTAGCACGGGTCGAGAACAGATTCAGCAAGCTAGGAGTTCATCACCTGCATCTGATCAGAGATTTGATGAACTAATGGCTAGACTCAGGGAGATTCTGCCTACTCCTGGGTCAACCAATTCTCCTTCAGAATCCACAGAGGTAACTAGCTCTGCATCAGCATCGACATCAGGTACAGCATATGCCTTCACTAGTTGTTACAGTATAGACTTGCCAGAATGGATCATGGATTCAGGTGCATCTCATCATCTCTGTAGTTACAGTGGTCAGTTTAGTGTCTTCAGTCCAACCCAGCCCGGACGATCTGTTGTGATAGCAGATGGGACACACTCCGCCATCACTGGTCAGGGGGAGGTGCAGTTAACTCCTGCGATGAGACTTCAGAATGTTCTTTATGCCCCTGAGTTTTCAATGAATTTATTATTTATAGTACAATCACCAAGGATTTACACTGTCGTGACATTTTTTATCTGCATGCTCTTGTGTTTCAGGATATTCTAATGGGCAGGGTGATTGGTTATGGCCGTGAGCAAGGAGGTCTCTACAGACTGGTGTAATCGCCTTATGTTGGTGCATCTTCTATTCGTACTGGATCTGCATCTCCAAATATGTGGCATCTCCGTTTTGGTCACCTTCCTCTTCAAAAGTTGTGTCATGTCCTCCTACAGATTTCTCCTCGTTCTACCTTTCAGTGCGAGGCCAGCCAGCTTGGGAAGCATCATCGGTCCACTTTCCAGAGTCGGAGTAATCATAGTCTATTTGAGTTAATTCATTTTGATATTTGGGGTCCCAATCGTATCCCAGATCATCAGTGGCATAGATTTTATCTTGTTGCTGTTGATGAGTTTTCAAAGTTGTCATGGGTATTTCTTCTTAAAAATAAGCCTGATGATGGTCTTGTTATTCAGTCATTTATTAACGAAATAAGAAACATTTTTCAGCAAAAATCAAGTTCATATAGTCTGACAATGCCTTGGAATTTTGTAGTACTCAGCTTGCCCAATTTCTTGCATCCCATGGTATTGTGCATCAAACATCGTGTGCGTATATTTCCCAACAGAATGGGATAGTGGAACGCAAATACTGCTATCTTCTGGATGTTACCGGGACTCTTTTGATTCAGAGTCTTGCTCATGATTCGTACTGAGGGGATGCGGTTCTAACTGCTTGCTACCAGGTAAATCGTATGCCCTCTTCGGTTTTGGGGGAAAAGGATCTCGTTCTTGATTGCATTTCCCGAGACAGATATTTTCTCTCTCACACCCCGTGTCTATAGTTCAGTGGCTTTTGTTCATCAGATGTCTCCTGATCTTGACAAGCTCTCTCCTAGAGCTGTCAAATGCGTGTTTGTTGGGTACTCCAGGACCCAAAAGGGATATCATTGCTTCGACTCTGTTCGACGAAGATATTACGTTAGTGCAGATGTCACCTTTTCCGCGTATAATAGGTACTTCTCTCCTACAGGTGATAAGCTCATTTCTAAAGAGGATGGGGAAGAGGCATATATGCCTCTACCCCCGATCTCCACTCCAACGCCAAGTCCGTCACCATCACCTCCTCTGCCGCCGCCGCCACCTTCCACACCTACTTTTTTTCCACAGGTTTACCTGCGTCGCCCTCGTGCTCATGTGTCTCCTCCATCATCCAACATGCCCACGGTATATTCTGAGCATTTGAGTTCTAATGGTAGTGATGATTTGCATGTACAACTTGAGGTGCAGGATGTCCAGGATGCTACATCTACTGTGAGTCATGAAGACCTAGATGTGCCTATTGCTCTAAGAAAACAGAAGCATGCATGCACTATGCATCCTCTTGCTTCCCATGTTTCATTGGAACGTCTTTCCGAGGATTTTCAAAGGTTTGTTGTGGGACTATCAGTCGTGGAGATACCATGGTCCTATCAAGAGGCGCTGAAGAGTAGTGAATGGCATCTGGCGATGTCGGAGGAGATGGCAGCTTTACAGTCTCGTGGTACATGGAGTGTTGTATAGGCTCCTCCAGATGCATCTATTATAGGCAGTAAGTGGGCATTTACTGTGAAACACCGAGCTGATGGTAAGGCCTTAAATGTCGGTTTCGGTTACCATTTCGGTATCGACCAAAACAGAATTTCGATGGAATTTCGGTGGAATTTTGACTGAAATTTCGGTCATTTCGGTCATTTTTTGTACTAGGACCCCCATATTTCGGTCATTTCGGTCATTTCGGTCGAATTTCGATTTCGACTGGATATCGATATTCGACAGAAATTCGACTGAATTTCGCTGAAATTTGAGGCCATGGCTGATGGTACTGTCGACAGATACAAGGTCAGATTGGTTGCTCGTGGATTCACGCAAACTTATGGGGTGGACTATCAGGATACTTTTTCTACAGTTACGAGTTACCCCACGTTGTGTATCCTTATTGCAGTTGATGCAGTACGTGATTGGTTGCTTTTCCAGTTAGATGTCAAGAATGCATTCTTGTATGGCGATCTACAAGAGGAAGTTTACATGCAGCAGCCACCAATGTTCGCTCCTGAGGGAAAGTCTAGTATGGTGTGCCGACTGCACAAGGTCATATATGGTCTTAAGCATAGTCCGAGGGCTAGGTTTCAGAAGCTCTCAGAGTTGATAGAACAGAATGGCTTTGTCAGATCCACTGCAGATCATTCTCTTTTTGTTAAGAGAACTCAGAGAGGTACTATTGTTATTTTGTTTTATGTTGACGATATCGTTGTTACTGGTAGTGATGGGCAGGGTATTCATGCAGCTAAGGATTTCCTTGGGCGACAGTTTGTGACTAAGGACCTTAGCATGCTACGTTACTTCATTGGCTTGGAGTTTGCACGCAATCAGCATGGCATGGTTATGACGCAAAGGAAGTATGTTATTGATCTTCTGGCTGAGACAGGCATGACAGGATGCAGAACTGCCACTTAACCAATGGATCCTAATTCTAGACTCTATGATGATGACTCTGAGGAGGTGGATAAGAGACGGTACTGAGAGCTTGTGGGGAAGTTGCTCATTACCAGGCCTGACATATCGTTTGTTGTGAGCAGAGTCAGTCAGTTCATGGAAAAACTTAGACAGGTTCATATGGATGCAGATTGCATGATCTTGAGATATATGTAATCTTCTCCTGATGCAGGTCTTCTTTTCAGAAGAGATACATCTCTCTCAGTTACCGAATGTGCAGATGCGGATTATGTTGGGTGTCCCAAGGACAGGAAGTCTACTTCAGGCTTCACTATGTTCGTTGGTAGCTCGCTGGTGTCATGGAAGAGTAAGAAACAGACAGTTATTGCTTGATCAAGCGTTGAATCAGAATATAGGGCTATGGCCCAAGGGAGCATAGAAATGATGTGGGTCAAGTCAAGAGGTGCCTCTCCTCAAATGCAAAGTAGATTGTCATTATACCCGTGATTTGATTCAAAAAGGGGCCTATTTCCACCTCTCGCGTTGCTTCAGGCGATCAGATTGTAGACATGTTTACAAAGGCTCTAGCGAGGGGTCCTTTTCATCATTGTTTTTCCAAGCTGAGCATGATAGATATATATGCTCCAGCTTGAGGGGCAGTGATGAGATAATTATATGTATTTGTCTTTGTTTATATTTTTCTATTTCTCCAGTATTTTTTACGTAATTTCTCCCTAAAGCTTTTCTCCTATATAAGAGAGCTCTAGGGCTATGTGGAATACAACTTTCTCTTTATTCCTTTCCACAATTATGAATTATATTACTTACAATTGTACTATTTCTACAATTCGATGTTTTATTTTTGCTATTCTATTTAATTCTAACAATTCACAACGAATGTTTCCTACTTTGATTTTTCAGGTGTGTTACATGTCTAGATACGTCATAGAATCCACGGATGGACACTTCAAAAGAAGATGTTGAATACGTCAAACATGAGAAGAATATATTAAACAATAATGTTTGAAATGGCAAAATCACACACGAACATCAACGACAAATATGAGATATGTAACATAGTATGTTATGTTTTGTAACATTGAACGAAATAATTATAACTGATAATGTTTAAAAAGCATATGATCAGTAAGTTCGGGCGCCTTATTATTAACTATTATATTACATCAGTAAGTTCAAGGACGTCCATTTGTAAAGCAAATCACGGTGAGTTCTCATACGTATTTCCACCTCAGTAACATAAATTCACATGTGTAGAACACTTTGCTAAATAAGTGAACGGTACCATTTTCGATGATAATGGAATTAATAATTAAATGCATATACCTAATAAGATCGGTAATTTGTAAGTAATTAATAACACAATGTTAGTAAGTTATATAATGATATTAATATCCTTATATTTTTCTAATATTACTTGATGATTTTATTAATGTTTCATTGCCACTTACTTTTCACATAAAAACAATTACTACAACAATGTTATTGTTTCTTTTATTACATTTTGACACGTATTTGTGAAGCAAACTTTGTACTCAATATTACTTTCGTTTGCTTTACTTACTAAAAAAATCAAAATTTTAGATATACATACTTTTCATTTGAATAGATAGCATTTTGTTTGAGTTACGTAAGTTAGGAGAATATATAATTGATTCTATGTCAATCGATTACTTGAATATTGACATTGCAATACTGATATTTTGTATAAGAGAGCACTACATATGTAAATAACTGACCATTGTTCTAGTATTACCGATCTTATAACAATCAGTTACTTGATAATTGTATATATATATATATATTAATGATCATGGGACATAAGATATAAGTAATACAAAAATAACTTAAGGAGGAAAATAATATAAACATTAATTTAAAAGTAAAAAACTAACATAAATTAATAACTAATATAAGATAGCCGCCGAAATAGTAATATTTCATTTTTGGAATTTTTTTTCGTGATCATTTTTTTCACAAAATCTCCGAATGGAAGTCATCTCCTTCCAAAACCAACCCCCCATTTTTAATTGCTAATTTTTACAACCCATCAATGTTTTCAATATATACGCCAATTGTTTAGCATAGATGTTTTGATTCTCACCTCTAGGCTCCCACAATGACCTTCCATCATGTTATTTGACCGACTAAGATGAAAACGTTGCCTTTCAAAGCCTCCAACAGTACAAAAGCACCCAACCTTTATGTCAGCATCGCAATTGTGTGTGCTTCATCAACTCAATTTAACTCATGCAACGAGATTTAGAAGCTTTATTAACTTACGCCATGTTAACAATATATCATGAAATGGGTAAAAGCATGCATAGTTGAATTTCCAATTGTATGAGCTTCAAAAAGTCATTCTAACCCAGCCAGATAAAGGTTTGAAGATGGGCTTGATGACGATTGATTTAATGAGAAGTAGCATGCCCCCCATCTCAACCAATTTATGCACTTTTATAAAATTAAAATACAAAACCAACACTCGTTTCTTCTCTCCATTTATAACTTAAGGGCATGTTCTAATATTCAATACATCAGTAAAACCTATTTAAGGCATTCTCTCAAAATAGAAAATCAACCCCATGTAAGAATGAGCAATTGGAGAAGAAATGTCGGCTACACAAAACCTTCGCCCACATTAAGTAAGGACAACTACATAGATTCTTAAACTCTAATTAGATTTTTCTAAGAAATTCTCGGACATAGATCTAAATAATTAAGATCCCTTCAGATTGCCAACTTCTAGTACTTATTGGGCATTCTCGCCCAGTCTTAACCAGCTCAGCATCCTAAATCATGCATCTTCTAACTGGTGTATCAACAAACCTCCTTTTGCAAACGGCCAAACCACCTCAAGGTATTTCTCATCTTACCATTAATTAGAGCTACACCAACTTTCCTTCAAATCATACCATTCTGAATCCAATCTTTTCATCTATGATCAATGTAGAGAACGACAACGCGGAAGCGTAATCAGATATAAAGAATAAAGAACAATAAGAACATCAGGATTTTATGTGGAATCCGACTCCACAATGAGTGAAATGAAATTACAGGAAAACTTAGCTTCAATGGACTGATATTTCCTTCAACTCTCTCAAAGGTTACATGTGGCGTTAGGCTTCTTATATAGCCCAAACAGTAAAACCAAGTTCCATTAATAGACAATGTGGACTAAATTTGCGGATGTGCTAATTAGACTCTTGAGGGATCCAATTACCCATCTACGGACGCATACTCTAACATTCCCCCTCAAGCCGAAGCATGCAGCGCTCAACTTGGCAAATAGAAAGAAAGCACTCACTCACAAAATACAAAACACTAGGGACAATATCAACTAAACGCAAATCGTGCTAGTTGCTTGCTGAGGATGTTGCTTCTCATCTCGTGCTGATGAGGAGGAACTGAAGGGTTAGAGGGTGAATCGAGTCTTCTCATCAAAAAACATGTGATCTGTACTACGTCTGTCATAGTAATCAGTACAGAATTGACTCTCCTTGTCGGAGAATATGTGCTATGTACTAAGTAGAGTTACCTAAATCCAGAATGAGTCTCCACATCAGAGAACATGTGTTATGCTACGTAGAGTCACTGAAACTGGAACGAGTCTCCTAGTGGGAGGACGCTAGCCCATGACTGCTCAATCTCTCTAAAAGGCCAAACTGAAGAAAGAAGTGGGAATATCCTCGTCGGAGTTCACGATGGATAGAGATGAAGGCAGAACTGAATTTCCTCATCGGAGTATCTGATGAACTGGGTATCTCCCACGCTGACTCGGAGAATATGATCTTTACTTCGAAGTCCCTACGGATATTTGTGACATTTAGATCCGAAACACCCGAATCCGAAACCCGACCCGGTTAGGGTGCGTATGATTCGATAAAACTATCGATCGATATTCAATGATCTGAATCAATACATAGATCATAATTTAAATTTAATTTGGATCAATCAATCAAAAATCGATTTCATCGTAATACGTGTCATTGGAAAAGTCATGACGCAATCGAAAACCACAAAAATAATCCGAGACCATCATAAAATTCATATTGACGAGACAAAACCAACGAAATCGACCGTTCGTCGATCGGAGGTTGTTTGATCATTTAAAATCGCAAAATTAAATCACAAATTAAGGACCGTATTTCGCCAAATATTGAATCCATAGATCAGAAAAGTATAATTTTTATATCATTTGATCGTCGTTCCGAAACGGTCGAAACGAGATATTGATCATATGAATCGGAGATTCAGGATGCAAATGCGAATGACTCCGGTATTCCAGATAAAAGAGAGATAAAGGATATAAAAACTAAAAAATGTTTGTTGTAAATTCCAGCAACCCACACGCGGGGCCTTCCTTCCCTCCACTTGGCAACCAAGGGCCACCCCTCCTCCCTTATTTATATCAAATCCTCCCCCCCCCCCCTTCATTCTTATATAATTAATCTCCCAAGCTCTAGCCGGGAAGCCCCTCCCCCAACCTTCTCTTCTGTTGTCGCAGAGCCATGAGCAGTCAGTTGTTGCATGTCCTGGATGAGCAACTACTACCCCCATGCTGTTATTTCAAGCAGCTACCTTGATGTTGTTGCTACAATTGCAGCAACCACCTGCTGCCTTCTCCATCAGTTAAGGTGTTGCAACCCAGCAGCCCTGCTGGAGATGCTCCCCTCCATTGAGAACTGCTAATGCTGCTCCTTGTTCTAAGGCTGCTGCTGGAGCCTCCCTAGCAGCCATCCGCTTGTCGATGCTGCTTCAAACAGCAGCTGGAAACCCCATTTCTTGGAGCTGCATGCATGCAAGTTGATCTCCAAATGTTGGAGATCTAAGGTACAATACTACCCCCCGCTCTTGATGCCTTCCATGTAAATTTAGAAACAAATTAAAACCCTAATAATGGCTTCTGAAATTAGATTACAATGTAAAGGATCTGGGGATAAATTGCATATAATTGGACCTAACTTCAAACCACTGCATATGCTCTAAATTCATATTTAAAATTTAAAGAAATTGGGGATGATTTGCATACATTTAATACTAATTTCAGACCATTAATTAACTCCAGATTCATATGTGATTTAATGAGAAATTGAAGGCCTTTTAGCATGCAATTAGACTTAATTTCAGACATGTAATAGCTACAGTTTTCATGTTTGATTTGATGAGAAATTTGAAATGTTTTGCATACAATTTAGTAACAATTTCAGACCACTAGTTGTGCTATGATTTCATGGTAAAATGTGGAAGAATTAGGGGTAATTTGACATGAAAATGATCTAATTTCAGACCACTATATGCTTGAGATTTTAGGCTTGAAAGAGGTATAATTGGGGGTGTTTCACATGCAAATGAACCTAATTTCACATCACTATTAAGTTACAGATTTCATGCTTTGAGAATGAAAGATTCGGGGATATTTTTGCATACAATTAACCATAATTTCAGATCGGTGAAATAGATATACAATGCAAGTTTAAGAATTTAGAAATTTGGTGTTTAAGCATGTATTTAGGCCAAAGTTCAGATCGATTAATAGACTCCAGTTTTCATATTTTTTAGGAAGGAAAATTTTGGATATTGCATACAACTATGCCAAAATTCAGACCTATTAATCGACACAGATTCATGAGTTATACATGTAATATTGGAGGAATTTGGTATGGATATGAACAAAATTTAAGACCAATTATTGGCCACTAATATCATGGATTAAAAGATAAAATATTGGGAGATTTTGAATGGATCGGATCTTAATCCAAGACTAAAACATTAGGTTCCAGATTTTATGATTTTAAAGATGAAAAGTCTAGGATTCTGCATTGATTGAATTCTAAGTCCAGATCAATTATTAATTTCCAAGTCTCAAGATTAAAAGAAGATATTTTAAATACAACTAGTTGAACTATATGGAAAATTATCCAAGACTAGTAGAAATAAAAGAAGTGGGTGTTAAGATCTAGGAGATTCACATAATCTTAAATAAATGACTCAGAAATGATTGAATCAATTTAAGATAACATGTGATCATTATGACTAATAATAAATTCTTCAAGTATAATCTATTAATTATAGATCAATATTGATAAGATTATTGATAAAATACCTAGATCTGTACAGTTAAACACAAAAGGGATTGAGAATGGAAGGAGTAATCAAGAAAGCAAGTATGATGGTGAATCAGTGATGATAAATAATTATGCCGGTCAAGGTGACCCTTACACCTGATTGTGCGAGGGCGCGGTGACCCTCAGCTCGGCAGGAGATAAGAAGCCCAGTTAGGGCAGCGGTCGCCTAGTGTGCAGATCTAGGATCCCAGTCTCTGAACGGTTTTTCACGATATCGCAGTGTTTTTACGCTCCGTAAGGATCCAGGTGATTGATCAGTTCCGCTGACCCTGTTTTCAGTAGGGTACCCAGGCAGGAGGACCATGGGTTTTCTTTTCGAGCTCGTTTTACCGTACTGATCAAGCTAGTTTCAGAGTGACTCAATCCGAAGAGTCTCCCACCCGTCTCAGGGGCGTAGTTTTGGAGTGTGTTAGCCCTCTCCTGAACCGCACTTCGATTGAAAGGGCGAGACGGAAGAGTCTCTTATGAGGGTTCATCACCGCTTGAGTTTTGGTTACTGTTCCGCCAGTAGGTCCTGGCGAGGAAAAGATCATTGTCAGGTGGAGTTGAATTTGGTTAATGTTCTTCTAGTAGGTGTTTGCGAGGAAGAGATTAGATCATGAAAATCATCAATCATTAATCATCAACATTTAATAAGACCCATCATCACATCTGACATCTCACAACAATGGAAGTGGACGTAAAATCATCTATATCAAACTAAGAAATATTACTACGAATGATAGGTGAAGCTAGTGGACGTGTTGGGAACTTAGTTAGGATGCATTATACTCCACCGCATGCCTATGGAGGCACCCCATCTCTAAGGCACTCTTCACGCCTTAGAGCATAGTGTGAGATCCTATCCTGACCAAGACAACAGACTATCCACTAATCTTGAGAAATTAAGACAAGGACAGAGAACAGAACAGAAGACACATCATCTACACTTACTCGGATCCATCAACATGATTTATAAATAATATAATGATGATAGCATAAATATGGATCATATAATTAAATGAGAGAAATTAGTGTGGTTCGTTGAGTTAATGTGAGTGATCAAGGGGATTCATATACAGTACAGATAGAGAACCAAGTTTGCACGCAAGTAGCTTATTAAATTTACATGTCACTTCGTGACACTTGTTGTTTTGTGGTTGATTATTAAATTGTGAATGTCATTCAAATGCAAAAGAAATTCCTTTAATAATCTAATGCAATCAATAGCGAATGGGGTATTGTGAATGTTGTGTAAACAAGTAATCTGGATCCTAGAAGCTCACAAAATCTGCATATCGAGCCTCTATTGTAGGTCTCCATCATACGTTGTCCACAAGAAATCCCTAAGCTCAAACCAAGAATATGAGGACCTCTCATATAATACTCCCCCATTCTCCCAAACTTGTCGGAAAAATGTGAGGCTTGACCAAGTTGGAAGAAGAAACGAATAGCGAAAAAGATAAATCAATAGTCTTTCTTTTTCTTTTCCTCGCATAAGTCGTCTTATTTTTTCACTGGATTCACTCTCCATTTTTTCCCAAAACATTTTTTCCTCGTACGACTTCTTTTGTATGATAGCCTTTTGTTAACAATAAAAAAATTCTCTATTCGTTTTTTGGAAATCACTTCGACCCCAAATTGGGCCCAAAAATCGTTGATCTCCTCTTTTTTTCCCGACATCACATATCTCGCCACCACGAGTGCTTGGAGGGTTCTCACGCAAGGCGAGGAGACACCTCGGGCCATTGAAGTCGAACGTTGGTGCAAGGATCCATTGGAGTCGCGCATAATGAGGAAATCGATACAGATCTTGTCTTCTCCGATCTTTTTCTATGAGATAGGTCACCATCACTGCTACTATGCTTAAAGAAGAGAAGCGTTTGGAGGAAATCAGGATCAGCAGTGAGAGTGGGTCGAAGTGCCACCTGAGGATGAACTCACAAGAGGGCTCATCATCGTGGATAGTCGACGGTGCCTTACGCGAGAAGAGGAAGGCGATCGGAGATACTTGTAGAAGCAACAGTATGGTTCCCATGGGTGGGAACCCATCGTTGCTTGAGTAGTTTGTGCTACTTTGCATGGGGAGTGTCTTCTTCAAATATGGTAATAGGATTCCTTTCGTGAACCCATCTTTGCATATTCAACGTCCATGCTTCTACTTCTTCTTGCATATGCGATAATTTCGAGATAGATAACAGTGCTTCTAGGTAGTGATGCAATAGCTCATGAATCGTAAAGGTCGAGGTGCACTTGCAAAGATCATGTGTGCAGGGACTGATGCATGTTCTCACATGTATGGAAGATATGGAGATTGAAGTCAAGGTTGGAGTCACATTTGTCGGGTGATCAAAGATAGAGAATAAAGAACAATAAGACGTTGGGATTTTATGTGCAACCCTACTCCATAAGGAGCGGGAAGAAACCACGAGAGAACCGCCTCAACGAGTTGTTTCTATTCAACTCTCTCAAAGGTTACAAATGGTGTGGAGCTTCTTATATCACCCAACCCGTAAGACCAAGTCTCATTCATAGACGATGTGGAACTAAATATGTGGATGTGGCAATTAGAGCCTGGATGGATCCAACTACACAACTATGGGCGCATACTCTGACAATCACATATCCATCATAGCATTTTATTTTATACAATTGTCATTCCCTGTATATGTATGAGGTTTACATGCCAAAACTCAGATCCACATAGCACAGGCAGTCTCACAGCTATTTTGTAATACGTTACTTTGATTTTCAAAGGAATGTTCTTATCATATAGAATAGTAAAGGCTTGTTTCTACTTTAGCAAACATGCAGTTATTCTATGAGTAACATCTCCATCAATTTCTCCATCATGTTGCAAAATAGATCACAAGTATTTAGAAGAATCTTTCTTTTGAATGTTATCTTCTCCGACCTTCACCATGATACCTTCACCGCTATTTACATCAAATGTGGACTCCACTATACATAGTGTGAACCCCTTAGGATCCGGGTACCTGTTTACGACAAAATTCGCAATAGTTTATTCACATGAGATCACACAAGTCTCAGAAAAACAGAGAAAATTCTTCGCGCAATTATGACATTCATTTCCATCACATAACCACAAAGTAAAAGAGATAAATGGCACCAAAATTTCTTTTCATTAATATTCATATCAATTTACAACATGTACAAGGATCTTCCATTTTACAACATATATCCCAAAGTGTGATACAAAAGAAATAGCATTTACATCACTATCTGAACAAAAACTGAGACAAAGTAATTCATACCGTCTAGTGTATACTCTGTCTCCAAGAAATATGTACAGCTACTGAGCTGCTACTAAACTGCAGGTTGTTTGTCTGCCAAACACGTTAGGAAAGAAGAGGCGTCAGCAATTGCTGGTACCTACCAAAAACTTAAAAGACATCTAATATGTGCAAAAGCAAGCAAGTAGAAAGGTGGAAAGTAAAGTTTACATCTACTTGCGTAAGTAAAAAGATTTTTCAGGCTATTTGTAAGCGTCTCAAATGTTTGTCCCATAACCCAACATTTCCCACATGTGACATATTTATATAGTAGTTGAGTATTCATGAGTGTATGAGTGTAAGCACATATATCATTTTCTTCAGAGATCACGTTGGTGAGTGATAATGGAAAAGTTAAGATTGGAAAAATCTCTTAATTTATTTAAATTCTTAGATAGAGAGAATAGTCATTTCCTACTAATCCCAACTTTTGATCATAACTTTTCCAATTCTTAACTTCAATGTTTCAGATATAACTCCAGATGATGTAGATGTAGATATGGATGATCTAGATATAGAATCGCCAAGTCTGTTGGCGAAGTAAACTCAAGCGGCGAAGAAGCCTACAAATGCCTCTTCCGTTTCGCCCTCTAATTGGAAGCACGGTCCAATAAAGGGATAAGTCTACTCCCAAACTACGCAACTGAGACGGGTGAGAGAGACTCCCTAGAAAAGTCGCTCTAGAAACCTGCCTGACTAGTACAGGCGAACGAGCTCGTACGAAAAACTGAAAACCAAGGATCCCCCGCATGAGTACTAAAGACAGGGACAGCGGAACTGGTCTAAAGTCTGGATCCCAACGAGGCGTAAAAACACTGCGAGCTCGCGTAAAAACTGAAAAGGGACTGGGATCCTAGATCCGCGCACTTGGCGGCCGCTGCCCTAACTGGGCTTCCTATTCTCCCGCCCAGTTGAGGGTCACCGCGCCCTCGCACGATCAGGCATTAAGGTCACCATGACCGGCTTAATATTGTATGTCATCATTGGTTCATTATCAACTTTCTTAAATACCCAAACTTTCCTCAAACTGTAATTAACCTTTCAATTCTAAATATTCTGTCATGTAGTCAATATGATCCTAGGAATCATTTGTTGTTTCCAAAAAAAAATTTTTTAAATAATTTCATATTTACTCTAGGAACCTAAAAGATTGGATACTAAATCAAAGAACTGGAAGAATCCTAGACAGAGAGGCTCCAGTTCTGACTTCAGTACCAAAGGAGATGATTAAGATGGAATGAATCAATTTGGACTAAACCTACTATTATGATATTCAGAGTCCCAAGGATGTATGTGAAAGGTCTGGGAATATGGAGTTTATATTAATTATTTTACCCTTCACCTAGGTATTAATAAATTGACACGATCTTATTGAACTTTGTGACCACATAGTTCTCAGTTTGTTTTGCTTATACAGGTAGTATATTTGATTATCGATATACTACTTATTTTGATATTATTTTCAAGAAGACCTTCCATGCTTGGTCAAGGAGTGAGAAATTATTAATTTCAGTCCATAACAAAATAATATTTTCTAAAGAACATAAACAAAATTACTGGTGTTGGTGGCTGACTTTAGTCTATTTGACCAATTATCACAATGATATTGTGGGACTCTTTCCTTACCTATGACTCCATTTGGATCTTAAAGTTAATGTAACACTGATACCATTTAACTACTAAATAACATTTTTGATACAGACATATTACTAATATCCAAACCATATATTTATCACAAGAACAGGTTGGCCACTTGTTATAATACCATAAATAATAGCATCTGGATTGATATTGGCTTATAATGTACGACTTATATAATTCTGATATGCATCAAAAACGCTTGGTTGTTTATAGGTAATTAAAAGTCATTCCAAACAAAGAGGATATGTGAAATAAATTATTACTCATTTTCAACTGTAAGGTTCAGAACAGATTCCAGTATATGAAGAAAATTTCTGGAACTAATGGTATAGCAACTTATGAAACTGGTGGATTGTATATTCTCATTAAAATTTAAGTCATTGAATTAATTATTATTTAGTGTGCAGTGCCAGAAGGTTTAATAGAACATATATACCTTAACCTTTTTCTTTATGATTAGAACTTCACTGGGATCGCTCCACAAAGAGGTTTATATTCTTTAGCAATAACATGCATAGATGGCTTCTTATCTCACTTTAAAATAGTAACAGTATATTTATTTTCTACTTCAGTTACTGCCATTAGAATTTTCTAAAATTGATTATTTAAGACGTATGGATCAGCGGAATTCTATCCATGTAACATTGTCATAACCAGAGAGAGTAATTTTAACCCTTATTAGGATACCATTAACATGGCCATTGAGAGAAAAGAAAGATCATAATAATTTTTTTTTAAACTCAAACTACATGGAAGATCCCAGATTATCATATTGAAATATTATGGTAATTAGATGAAATAAATTCATTTAACTGTTAGTGTTACTGGATGAAATTGATTATTGTAAGGATAATACAGGATTTATACATCTTGTATTCACAGTCCAGATACCAAAATCCAATCATTTTTTTTAGATGTGCATGTTGAAAAATCCATGAAGAGAAAAACAAAAGTTGAATTTGCACATGTATGGCAGCAAAGGAAGGGGGAGAAGGGTTGTACCTTAAAATTTTCAAAATAAAAATTTGTTTGTATGCAGGAACAGCTCCAGGGGAGAAGTAAATCAAGAAATGGGGCTCCAGGACCTTCCAATCTTTGGGGTGCAAGATCTGTAGCAGCAACAGTAAGCTCCAGGAGGAAAGGCAGCAGCTGAATCTTGGAAGAAGGGTTTGAGAGGGTTCTACGGCTGGAGCTACAGCTAGAACATTTTGGAAATTTTTGAGAATCAAAAGAAGGGGATGTTGGGTTTCTCGAAGGGGAATACGGTAGAGAATTAGGGGGAAATTAGAAGGAAATGGCCGGTATATATATAGGGAGATTGAGGGTTTAATAGATTGCCAAGTGGAGGAAGATTCTAAACCAAGTGGAAGTAAAAGAAGAAGGCAAGTGGAGGCTGCTGGATTTTCCAGCAGTTTCTTAAATAAAAATTTATTTTTTTTAAACCCAAAGGCTCTCTTTATTTGAGATACTAATGTTGACTGTATTTGCTCTCCGGATGTCGGATTTCGACGCACCATATCTCAAATTGATCATCTCAGAATGACGATCAATATGAGTATAATATTGTTATGCTTTCGATCGGGTTTGGATCCCCGAATTTTTCGAGATACGGTTTCGATTTGGGGTTAAATTTTGCGAATTAAAAATATCAAACGACCTCCGATTGACGAACGGTCGATTCTGTTGGTCTTGTATCGTCGAATCGGATTAAATGATGGTCTCTGTTCGTTTTGCGGTTTTCAAATTTTCGTCGCGGCTTTTTCACGGCGCGCATTACGATACGACCGATTTTCAGTCGATTTCGCCCGAACGACTTTTGATTCACGATCAATTGATCGTTTTATGTTATCTAATATTGTCAGATAACTTTATTGGGTTTATCGGACGCTAATCGGGTTGGTTTCGGGTTTGGCGGATTTCGGATGTTACAATTATAAAAACCTCAAAGGGAGTCTCATCCTCGAGACTCGAGTCAAGGTAATAGGTATCTTGGTTGAATCTTGTATGGTTATAAAAACCTCAAAGGGTTTCAAACCCATAAAAACCTCAAAGAGAAAACAAGCCATATATTTATCATGTATCTAACTACAAAAGCTTGTTTTGATGCTTACATCAGAAAAGCTGCGGGTATCGTGCCCGCATGTCGGCTTCGGTCTCCCACGTCGCCTCTTTGATGCCGTGTCGGTGCCACAAAACCTTGACCAATGAAATCTCCTTGTTGCGAAGCTTCTTCCCAGCGCGGTCAAGTATCTGGACTGGCTTCTCCTCATAAGTCAGATCCGGCTCTACATCGAGATTCTCGTAACTGATAATATGTCGAGGGTCGTGCACATACTTCCTCAGGTTGGATATGTGGAAGACATCATGAATAGCCGATAGATGTGGAGGAAGGGCTACTCGGTATGCAACCTTCCCCACACGAGCAAGAATCTCGAACGGTCCAACATATCGCGGCGCCAACTTGCCACGAACACCAAATCTCTGCACTCCCTTCATGGGAGATACACGGAGAAATACCCAATCTCCAACCTATAGTTTATAGGAATATAATTAGTATGAGATTAAGTTGAACATATATATATCATAATCGAGTGGATGAAGAGGAAATAATTAGATTACCTGAAACTCTAAGTCTCTCCTCCGACGGTCTGCATAACTCTTCTGGCTGCTCTGTGCCGTCAGAAGCCTCCGTCTCATAAGATCAACAGCTCTCGCAGTCTCCTCCAAGAGATCTACGGAGTATAAAGAATGATCACCTACCTCACGCCAACTGAGAGGTGTGAGGCATCTCCGCCCGTATAGGGCTTCGAATGGTGCCATAACAATACTGGAGTGATAGTTGTTGTTGTACGTAAATTCCACCAAAGGCAAATGGTCCTTCCAGGACCCTTTCCACTCCAAAGTGCAAGTGTGAAGCGAATCCTCTAGTGTCTGAATGGTGCGCTCACTCTAACCGTCAGTCTGTGGATGATATGCAGAACTCATCTTCAGCTCTGTCTGTAGTGCTGACATGAACTGATGCCAATAATGAGATGTAAATCTCGAATCCCTGTCAGACACCACCTCTCGTGGTATACCATGCAGCCTGATAATGTTCTGCACATAGAGCATGGCCAACCTGGATGGAGTGTAAGTCGTGTTGACAGGTATAAAATGGGCTGACTTGGTCAACCTATCAACAACGACCCATATAGAATCATGGCCACCTGGTGTCTTCGGCAGACCTATGACAAAATACATAGAAATGCTCTCCCACTTCCACTCGGGAATGGGAAGAGACTGCAGTAATCCTGGTGGTCTCCTGTGCTCAGCCTTAACCATCTGACAGGTCATGCATCTGCTAACATGTAGCGCCACATCGCGCTTCATTCCATCCCACCAGAAATGTCGACGCAGATCACGGTACATCTTCGTACTGCCTGGATGGATAGATAATCGTGAACTGTGTGCCTCATCGAGAATGTCTCTGTGAAGCTGCTCGTCATTGGGTACAACGACCCGTCCTGCCTTCCATAAAATAGACTCTGCTATGACAAAATCATCAATTTTGTCCTTGACAGCGCACATGTATCTATCATAAATCCAAGGATCGATCTTCTGGCCTTCTACAATACGATCCCAAAGGTTGTTGTATCGAGGAGGCACGGCGGTAGAAATTGATGCGCTATCCTGAGGATGCCAATCGCTCAAAGCTGCAAGTGTATCCCACGTGTATAGCCAGTTCACCGTACCCTCTGCATGCGCTCTCCTACTAAGTGCATCAGCCACCACATTTCCCTTACCGGGATGGTAAGAGATTGTGCAATCATAATCCTTCAGCAATTCGAGCCATCTGCGTTGTCTCATGTTCAGCTCCTTCTGATCAAAGACGTACTTCAGACTCTTGTGATCCGTGAAAATCTCGAAGTTCACCCCATATAGATAGTGGCGCCAGATCTTCAAGGCAAAGACAACTGCCGCCAACTCCAAGTCATGTGTGGGGTAGTTCCGCTCGTGCGGTCTCAACTGTCGTGATGCGTAAGCAATCACCTGTTCTCTCTACATCAACATTTCTCCTAGACCTTCTCCAGATGCATCTGTGTATACTGCATAGTCCTGAGTGCCTGAAGGAAGAGCAAGAATAGGCGTTGTAGTCAACCTCTCCTTCAGTGTCTGGAAGGCCTGCTCACATGAATTGTCCCAAATGAATGGAACTCCCTTCTGCGTCAATCGCGTCAATGGACGGACGATGCGTGAAAATCCGCTGACAAAGCGTCTGTAATAGCCCGCTAATCCGAGGAAGCTCCGAATCTGAGTAACTGTCTTGGGTTGCTCCCAAGACATAACTGCATCTATCTTCACAGGGTCAACTGCAATGCCTGCTCCAGAAATGATATGCCCGAGAAATGAGACCTGGGATAACCAGAACTCACACTTGCTCAACTTGGCATATAGCGTGTGCTCTCGCAATGTGTCCAAAACAATCCGTAGATCATTCGCATGATCTCATTCATTCCGTGAATAGATGAGCACATCATAGATGAACACCACTACAAACTTGTCCAAGTATGGACGGAAGATACTATTCATCATATCCATGAAAGCTGCAGGTGCATTGGTGAGCCCAAACGGCATCACCACAAACTCGTAGTGTCCATAGCGAGTCCTGAAGGCTGTCTTCGGAATATCCGACTCGCGAATCCTCAGTTGATGGTAGCCTGAGCGAAGATCGATCTTCGAGAAAACCGAAGATCCTTGGAGCTGGTCAAACAAATCATCGATACGTGGCAAAGGATAACGGTTCTTCATCGTTCTCTTGTTCAGTTGTCTGTAATCGATGCACAGTCTCATGGATCCATCCTTCTTTTTGACAATAGAATCGGAGCACCCCAAGGTGAAGTGCTCGGTCTCACGAATCCCAAATCAAGTAACACCTGCAACTGCACCTTCAGCTCCGCAACTCGGCTGGTGCTAAGCGATATGGTGCCATAGAGATCGGTTGTGTATCTGGCAACAATGTGATCTCGAACTCGATCTCTCTCTCAGGAGGTAATCCTGGTAGCTCATCAGGAAACACGTTAGGGTATTCTGATACTACTCGGATGTCCTGTGTCATCGGCTCCTGATCAGATACCTCCCGCAAAAATGCAAGGTATGAATCACAACCCTGATCAACAAGTCACTGGGCTTGCAACACTGAAATGTACTTCATGGTGGAGTCATGTATAGTACCCTCAAAAGTGAACTCGGGTAGATCTGGAATCCTGAAGACAACCGTATTCCTAAAGCAATCAACCAGTGCATGATGAGCGGATAACCAATCCATGCTCAAAATCAAATCGAACTCATCAAGCTGCAGAAGTAGACAATCTGTGATCATCTCGTGACCGCCAATCAGTATGGGCAAGTGCCTGACTATCAGTGAAATAATGAATAACTGGCCACCTGGCCCTCGGATGTGATATGGAGAAGAGAGTCTCTACGACTCTACCTAGAGAAGCAAGTAGACTCGAAGCAAGAAAAGAGTGTGTCGCACCAGAATCAAATAAGACGTGGAAAGGTCGGCCCAAGACTGAGACCATACCTTTCACCACGGTAGCGGCTGAACGTTAATGCTCCTCAGTAACTGCGTGTATCTGCCCCTGCCTGGCTGGTGCGGCACTGGAACCTGCCACACTCTGCGTCTGTCGTTGTTGCGGTCGCCTCAAGTTGGAGATCTTTCCACGGAAACTCCCTGAGCGTTGTGCCTGGGGCTGTGACTGTGAAGGCTGTGGCTGAGGCTCACCAGAAACCTGTGAGCACTGTGAGCGATAGTGTCCCCACTCGTGACATCGGTAACACCGGACTGGTCTGGTAGGTGGAGTAGCTGTGTCAGTGCTCCGAGCTGGTCCGGCTGGTGGTCGGTCTACTCGCTGCGACCCAGATGGTCGGGCGGAATCTGGCCACGTCCGGCAAGTGCTCCTCCTAAAGTAGTCGATGGAGTAGAGCGAACACTGCCGGTGAAGGACGAACCTGTAGGTTGAAACCGTCTGTCTGACCTCTGCTGCTGAAATGGTCGACGTATCGGTCCAAAAGATCGTCGCGGTCTAGGCGTTGCTCCAGACGATCGCCCGAAACGTCTCCCCCTGATGTCCCCGAACTTCTCCGCAGCATCGGTAGCCTCGGAGATAGAAGTGATGTATAGTCCTGCCAGCTTCTCCTGCACCTCCTCGCGCATGTCGCCAATGAACTTTTCCAATTTCTCCTATGAAAATGCGCCAGCTGCTCGTGTATGTCGTGATAGCTCTGTGTATCGGATAAAGTAATCTCTGGTGGTCATGTGTCCCTGACGAAGCTCTGCAAATAGTCGGCGCTGAGACTCCTTCCACTTCGCAGAAAAGAAGTCGGCTCTGAACTTCGTCTCGAAATCATCCCATGTAGGCTCTCGGCCTAACTCAGACACTACCGCATCCCACCATCTCTCAGCAAAATCTGTCAATGAATACTCCATGAAGGATAGCCACGTGTCTCGAGGCGCGCGAATCATCCTGAGCACCTTCGTCACCCGCTTCAGCCACTGTTCAGCAACATCTGGTGTACCTGTACCCTCAAACAAGGGTATGTTGGCGCGCTGGTAGGATGTGAAAATGGACTGGTGCATGTGAATAGCTGAGTACTCGTATGCACCCTCGTCAGCAAAGTCAACAGGGTCTTGTTCCCTGTCTAAGTATGCATCCTCCTCAGCTCCATGCTCTGGTGCCTCCTCAAGTGGATCATCGGGATGAGGCTGCTCCACCTCAACGGACTGGTGCTGGTCCTGTCGTATCCCATCCTGGGATGGATGGTACGTGAAATCTGACAGGTCCTCAAACCTCATCTCTATATCTGTCTGCCTGTCGGCAATCTCAGTCTGCTGAGCTAAAATCTGCTCCTGCTGACCTCGCATGGCAGCCTGCTGCTGCTGGAGGTCGGAGAGGACAGTCAGTACGCATGTCAACTGGTCAGCCGTCTACTGACCGGGTCGAGATGCCATGGCTCTGCATGAGAACCATAATTAGTCATAAAAATGCCATTGACAGATATTTATCATAAATGATTTTCTCTTTTTGGGATATAATATGAAAATTAATGAAATTGGTGACATGTAGTTATTGAATATGAATGTCATATTTTCCTTCTCGAACTCACGACAAGTCGGAAGACTGTCGCTATTCGAGAACTTAATGTGATCGGAATTGTAATACCGCGAATGTACGTATCGGGGTACCACTGCTCTGATACCAAATTATGTGAATCCCTTAGGATCCGGGTACCCGTTTACGACAAAATTCGCAATATTTTATTCACATAAGATCACACAAGTCTCAGAAAAAAAAAAGAAAATTTTTCGCGCAATTATGACATTCATTTCCATCACATAACCACAAAGTAAAAGAGATAAATGGCACCAAAATTTCTTTTCATAAATATTCATATCAATTTACAACATGTACAAGGATCTTCTATTTTACAACATATATCCCAAAGTGTGATACAAAAGAAATAGCATTTACATCACTATCTGAACAAAAACTGAGACAAAGTAATTCATATCGTCTAGTATATACTCTGTCTCCAGGAAGCAAGTATAGCTACTGAGCTGCTACTAAACTGCAGGCTGTTTGCCCGCCAAACACGTTAGGAAAGAAGAGGCGTCAGCAATTGCTGGTACCTCCCAAACTTAAAAGACATCTAATATGTGCAAAAGCAAGCAAGTAGAAATGTGGAAAGTAAAGTTTACATCTACTTGCGTAAGTAAAAAGATTTTTCAGGCTATTTGTAAGCGTCTCAAATGTTTGTCCCATAACCCAACATTTCACACATGTGACATATTTATATAGTAGTTGAGTATTCATGAGTGTATGAGTGTAAGCACATATATCATTTTCTTCAGAGATCACGTTGGTGAGTGATAATGGAAAAGTTAAGATTGGAAAGATCTCTTAATTTATTTAAATTCTTAGATAGAGAGAATAGTCATTTCCTGTTAATCCCAACTTTTGATCGTAACTTTTCCAATTCTTAACTTCAATGTTTCAGATATAACTCCAGATGATGTAGATGTAGATATGGATGATCTAGATATAGAATCGCCAAGTCTGTTGGCGAAGTAAACTCAAGCGGTGAAGAAGCCTACAAATGGCTCTTCTGTCTCGCCCTCTAATTGGAAGCGTGGTCCAATAGAGGGATAGGTCTACTCCCAAACTACGCCACTGAGACGGGTAAGAGAGACTCCTTAGAAAAGTCGCTCTAGAAACCTGCCTGACTAGTACAGGCGAACGAGCTCGTACGAAAAACTGAAAACCAAGGATCCCCAACCTGGGTACTAAAGACAGGGTCAGCGGAACTGGTCTAAAGTCTGGATACCAACGAGGCGTAAAAACACTGTGAGCTCGCGTAAAAATCGAAAAGGGACTGGGATCCTAGACCCGCGCACTTGACAGCCGCTGCCCTAACTGGGCTTCCTATTCTCCCGCCCAGTTGAGAGTCACCGCGCCCTCGCACGGTCAGGCATTAAGGTCGCCATGACCGGCTTAATATTATATGTCATCATTGGTTCATTATCAACTTTCTTAAATACCCAAACTTTCCTCAAACTATAATTAACCTTTCAATTCTAAATATTCTGTCACGTAGTCAATATGATCCTAGGAATCATTTGTTGTTTCCAAAAAAAAAATTTTAAAACAATTTCATATTTACTCTAGGAACCTAAAAGATTGGATACTAAATCAAAGAACTGGAAGAATCCTAGACAGAGAGGCTCCAGTTCTGACTTCAATACCAAAGGAGATGATTAAGATGGAATGAATCATTTTGGACTAAACCTACTATTACGATATTCAGAGTCCCAAGGATGTATGTGAAAGGTCTGGGAATATGGAGTTTATATTAATTATTTTACCCTTCACCTAGGTATTAATAAATTGACACGATCTTATTGAACTTTGTGACCACAGTTCTCAGTTTGTTTTTCTTATACAGGTAGTATATTTGATTATCGATTTACTACATATTTTGATATTATTTTCAAGAAGACCTTCCATGCTTGGTCAAGGAGTGAGAAATTGTTAATTTCAGTCCATAACAAAATAATATTTTCTAAAGAACATAAACAAAATTACTGGTGTTGGTGGCTGACTTTAGTCGATTTGACCAATTACCACAATGATATTGTGGGACTCTTTCCTTACCTATGACTCCATTTGGATCTTAAAGTTAATGTAACACTGATAAAGGAAAGTTATACCATTTAACTACTAAATAACATTTTTGATACAGCCATATTACTAATATCCAAACCATATATTTATCACAAGAACAGGAATTTAGTTGGCCACTTATTATAAGACCATAAATAATAGCATCTGGATTGATATTGGCTTATAATGTACAACTTATATAATTCTGATATGCATCAAAAAGGCTTGGTTGTTTATAGGTAATTAAAAATCATTCCAAATAACGAGGATATGTGAAATAAATTATTACTCATTTTCAACTGTAAGGTTCAGAACATATTCCAGTATATGAAGAAAATTTCTGGAATTAATGGTATAGCAACTCATGAAACTGGTGGATTGTATCCTTCTCATTGAAATTTAAGTCATTGAATTAATTATTATTTAGTATGCAGTGCCAGAAGGTTTAATAGAACATATATACCTTAACCTTTTTCTTTATGATTAGAACTTCACTGGGATCGCTCCCCAAAGAGGTTTATATTCTTTAGCAATAACATGCATAGATGGCTTCTTATCTCACTTTAAAATAGTAACAGTATATTTATTTTCTACTTCAGTTACTGCCATTAGAATTTTCTTAAATTGATTATTTAAGCCGTATGGATCAGCGGAATTCTATCCATGTGACATTGTCATAACCAGAGAGAGTGATTTTAACCCTTATTAGGATACCATTAACATGGCCATTGAGAGAAAAGAAAGATCATAATAAATTTTTTTTTAAACTCAAATTACATGGAAGATCCTAGATTATCATATTGAAATATTATGGTAATTAGATGAAATAAATTCATTTAACTGTTACTGGATGAAATTGATTATTGTAAGGATAATACAGGATTTATACATCTTGTATTCACAGTCCAGATACCAAAATCCAATCATTTTTTTTAGATGTGCATGTTGAAAAATCCATGAAGAGAAAAACAAAAGTTGAATTTGCACATGTATGGCAACAAAGGAAGGGGGAGAAGGGTAGTACCTTAAAATTTTCAAAATGAAAATTTGTTTGTATGCAGGAACAGCTCCAGGGGAGAAGTAAATCAAGAAATGGGGCTCCAGGACCTTCCAATCTTCGGGGTGCAAGATCTGTAGCAGCAACAGTAAGCTCCAGGAGGAAAGGCAGCAACTGAATCTTGGAAGAAGAAGGGTAGGGATGAAAACGGATACGGATATATCCGAATATCCGCTTACCGTATTCAAAAAATTACCGAATACGGATATCCGGATTCGGATATTGATTCGAATACGAATCGAATACGGATATGGGTTTTAAAAATTTTTCGGATACGGATACGGATATGGAAATGGCATAAAAAATCGGATTCGGATCCGGATATCCGAATACAACATTTATTTTTTAACACATTACTTAATTTAATATTAAAAACTCTATGGGCTAAAGTGCAAATACACTCATTCACCTCTTCTCTTCCTTCTTTAATCGTGTAACCCTAGCCGTTTCCATATTTCTCATTGGCAAGAAACTGGAACGACGGCATCTCCGATTCCCATCCTCGTCGCTCCGATTCCCCATCCTCCTCATCTGATCTTGTGTCCACATCGCTTTGCTTCAGCCCTCGCCAGCCCATCACCACTTCCTCGACGTGGTCGCGGCCGACGGCGTTGTGCATCAACTGCAGTCCGCAACAACATTCCTTTCCAACCGGACTCCTCCAATCATCCTGATTCATTTTGGGTATGATTTTGGATAATATTATGTGATAAGCTCGGCTATTTTTCGGTTTGTGCAACTTACTCTCTGTTTTCGAACAAGAACATACATCTCACTTAGACGAAATCTGTGTTTTGGTGGTTCTTAGTTGGATTTATTTGGTTCCTCTCCCAACGTAATGCCCTTTGATTGGAAAGGAGATCTCCAAACATAGAAAGGAGATCTCCAAACACTGTGTATTAATACGTAAACAGAGGGGAAGGATTTGATGCAATGTTTGGCAATTTGTAGTTGATGCATAATGTTTTGTCTTGAGATTTCTGGATCCGGAGGTGGACCAGTATCCCCCTCATCCGTAATCCTTTTTCTGCCCATTATTGCACATTTTCTACCATTTGCTGTTGGTGTTCAAGGCAAAAGGCGAAGTTGACCATATCTGGTTTAGGTGCACTCCATGGTTGTTCTCTTCGTAAGTCTAAATGAATGATCTTTACGGTATATCATCGAGGAAACCGTGCAATTTTGATAAAAAAACATTTCCTGATTTGCTGGATTCTGATATTCAATTGTAATGCGATCCGTTTTTGGATCCATATTCGATTTCATTCTTTATGCGATCCGTTTTTGGATTCGCTCTTTATTCTATTCGTATTCGGGTCCGTTCAATATTCGATTCGTATTCGGATCCGATAAATATCCCATTCGGATTCGTATCCGTATTTTTAAGGATATGGTTTCCATAATGCATATCCGAGTCATATCCGTATCCGTATTCGTATTCGATAGACATGAAGCGAATATGGATATGGAAATAGGCATATCCGATCCGTATCCGATCCGTTTTCATCCCTAAAGAAGGGTTTGAGAGGGTTCTACGACTGGAGTTACAGCTGGAACATTTTGGGAATTTTTGAGAATCAAAAGAAGGGGATGTTGGGTTTCTCGAAGGGGAATACGGTAGAGAATTAGGGGGAAATTGGAAGGAAATGGCTGGTATATATAGGGAGATTGAGGGTTTAATAGATTGCCAAGTGGAGGAAGATTCTAAACCAAGTGGAAGTAAAAGAAGAAGGCAAGTGGAGGCTGCTGAATTTTCTCTTAAATAAAAATTTATTTTTTTTTAAACCCAAAGGCTCTCTTTATTTGAGATACTAATGTTGACCGTATTTGCTCTCCGGATGTCGGATTTCGACGCACCATATCTCAAATTGATCATCTCAGAATGACGATCAATATGAGTATAATATTGATATGCTTTCGATCGGGTTTGGATCCCCGAATTTTTCGAGATACGGTTTCGATTTGGGGTTAAATTTTGCGAATTAAAAATATCTAAAGACCTCCGATTGACGAACGGTCGATTCCGTTGGTCTTGTATCGTCGAATCGGATCTAATGATGGTCTCGGTTCGTTTTGCGGTTTTCGAATTTTCGTCGTGGCTTTTTCACAGCGTGCATTACGATGCGACCGATTTTCGGTCGATTTCGCCCGAACGACTTTTGATTCACGATCAATTGATCGTTTTATGTTATCTAATATTGTCAGATAACTTTATTGGGTTAATCGGACGCTAATCGGGTTGGTTTCGGGTTTGGCGGATTTCGGATGTTACACATAGGGATCGATTTGGTTCTTTTAAAAACAAGCATAAAGAACCTAAAAACTAAATGAAAAAAACTAATTCGGTTCTTTTAAACCTACATCAACAAGCATATGGAATCTAAACAAAAATCCTTTAAACTTCAAGAACGGATATTGATGTGACTATTCGTTAAAAGGGATTATGTAGACACAAGGCTCGGAATATCAATTCGTAACAATCAGATCCAAACGAGTATATCGGGAATATATCAGGATTTATCAACAATTTCAGTGGAAATCTCACGCTTTCCCAAAAAATCAGGTAGTCGCAAAGAATAATACTGAGGATGCGCCCGCTCCCTCAGTTTCACCTTATGCCTCTTTGTCCTGGATCAAAAAAATAGATTTTCTTCTAAATGAAGATTATCCTAAATCTTAAAAGAACGAAGTATATTTAGCACATCAATACACATTATATTGCACATACAGTTGAAGCCAATGCTGATTGTTGACTATTGACTACTAAATGCTTAGAGGCATTAAAAAGGAAATGATGAAATTCGAACAACGACAACTTAGAGATATAGTGTAATTAGCACAATAACTTTATATTACATTGCATTTATCTACAAACAAGATGTTGAGCTTATGGGAAATCAAAACAAGCAAATGAGCAAAATAACATATAACTTTTAAAGAACATTAATTATAATAATATTACTTTTAATGAAAAAAGATGAATTAAAGTATATTAGAAACAACGCTTTAACTGAATTATCAATTCAGAGGTCCCCATCTTTCTGCTTTTGTTGGCTACGGTTTTCATGTGGTTTCTTAGACACTCCAGAGTAGAGATCCCATTCTCTGAGCCAGTATGGGAGAGACCCAGCTCTCCGACGAGGAGACTTTTCCGACTCCATTCTCCAGCGACCGTGGACTCCGACGAGGATGTTTCCACGGCTTCTCCAGTTCGAACCTTCAAAGATGGAGCAGTTGTCCACATGAATCAATTTTCTACATGTGGCGGGTCAGAGTACTCCAACGAGGAGACTCATTTCAGTTTTGGTGGTTCTGACAGACACAGTACAGAGCACACCCACTTTGGCTCACACTCCATCCCGTTTGTTCCTCCTCAAATGCACGGCATGAGAAGCAATGTCTTCGACAGCAATCGATGGTTGTGTTTGCGTTGAGTTGATATTGTCTGTAGTGTCATGTAGCGTGAGTTTGAGATTGCTTTCCGATTGTCCAAGATGAGCATTGCATGCTCCAGCTTGAGGGGGAGTGGTGGAGTATGTGTTATGTGTCATGTAGGTTGTAGATGGGTAAATGGATCCCTCCAGCATCCATTTACCACATCCAGTTGTTTAGTCACACATCGATCATCTGTGTGATGTAGAGACTCGGTGAGGGCTATATAAGAAGCCCCTCACCCTCATGTAACAGTTGAGAAAGTGCAATGCAACATATGGCCCTTTTAGGCATTCTCCTGTGGTTTCATTCCGCTGCTTAGGAAGTAGGGTTCCACGTGAATATCCCGATCTTCTTCAATGTTTATTCCTCTATCTCTAATTCTGCTTCCGCATTCGTAGTTTCTAACAATATGCATGATACGATTTCCTTTGCAAAGTCAAAAATGCATACATATGTGTTAAGATTATGTTGGATGCTTTCCATCTTAAGTGGTTAATCATCAGAACCATTTTTCTTCCGTTCAATAAAATGTGTCCTACAGATCCCTTCCCTTGATTTACGTGGCATGTATACGATTGGTCGAACTAGGGATAGTTGATAGAAAAGGAAAAAATAGGCTAAAGAGGTTGAGCCTCCAATATACTCTCTAGGAAACCATCTAATTTTCGGAATGATAGTTTTATTTATCTTGCATCTTAACAGATATCCACTACAACTCATTGTATGTCTATTTTCAAGATCACAAAGTGTGTATAATGAAGACCAAATGCGTTACGAAGGATATTCTTCGGGAAGAGTCCTAAATAAAAGTGTGAATCTCTTAAAAAATAGAAGTGTAAAATATAACATATGATAAGATTTCAGATTTCGGAGAGATAACTGGACGGGAGAGGGTGTTCTTAGGGGAAGGTTTCCTAGGCTGGAGGCATTGGCAGCGTCGAAAGATACAACTCTTGCCTAGGTGGCGGATCGCGGGGTGTGGGGGCCGATGTTCGTCGCGGACCTTTCGGACAACGTATCGACGACTTCATGAGGATGATGGCAGAGGTTCCGCCGTCGGGGCAGCTGACACAGGAGGCAAACCATTTCGAATGGGAAGGGGGGAGGTTTTCTGTAAAAAAGGCATACGAGTCAATGAGGGGTTCGGTGGCGGCTGAGAAGCGGGATGAGGATCTATGTCAGGATATGAAGATCATCTTGGCAGCAAAGATCCCGCAAAGGGTGAAGATTTTCCTTTGGTGCCACAGAAGAAACCGTATATGCGATAAAGCAAAGAGGGGAAGATTGTTTGGCATCGACGACACGCGGTGTAACAGATGTGAGGACTCTGTGGAAGATGCGGATCGTTTGTTTTTTGGATGCTGAAAAACTCAAATTTTATCATGTTAATTATGTCGAATTAACGATTTCGTTGCAGTTGAATAAATTCTAGTCAATCAAAACCGCTTTAATTAATACAGCAACTAATATCGAGCGGCAATTTTTATTTTACTTGGGCAAGCCTAAGTTCGAACTCAGGGAAGCAGTAAATTAATTTAAAATCGATTCAGATGCTAGGCTTTCAGGAGAATATTTTTTTATGAATTTTATGCAATTTAAAAAAATGCAATGCAATCCTGGACGAATTCGAGTGTTAAAATGTGAATATGATCAAACTAAGTCCAAAAATTCTCAAACTTGGCAAGAATGTCAATTATGATGAAATGAAGCTACCCTGATTTTTTTGAATTTTTCCGACTCTAAATGAATTACCTACGAATTAAAAATGAATGCAGGGTGGTTTTTGCAATTTTAATATTAATAAATACCAAATTAAATTATGAGATAAAAGTTATCCTAGATACTTCTATGTGAGATGGATCCAGAAAAATTACTAGACCTCCAAAATAATTAACTTTTGGCTTATTAAAAATCAATTAAGCGAAATACCAATTAATTTATTTAGACCTCATTATGCGTGCAAATGATGTATTTTTTTGGGCACAAAATAGAACTACTCAAACTCTACCTACTGTGAATTTTTGGTCATTTTTAGAGCAAGGATGAATTCAATATTGAACTAATGGCAAACAGTGGGTAAAATATGCTATTTTCCACAAAAATAATTGGGATAATTACACCCATAACCCTGAGTAATTCCTCAATCTCAATCATAACCCTGCATAATCGCGAATTATGTGGGAAACCCTGAGTAATCACTCTGTCTCACACTCATGACCCTCCGTTAAATTTTCCCTTAACCCAACCATATCATTGGGTTAATCCAACCCTTCTTGTATCCAACGGCTGAAAAAAATTAAAAAAATCCTCTTCTTCCAGCTTAGCCGACCCCCTCCCCTTCTTCCTCCTCCCTCCCTCCACCTGCAGCTACCCCTCCGTTGGCCGTCCGACCGCAGCCACACCCTCCTCCCCTCTACCCTCGCCTCCCAGACGCCTCGTCACGACGGGACTGAGGTTTGCAGGCGCCTGCAGGCTCGGGCAGGTTGTGAAGGATGGCGGGTGGTGGGGGGCGGCGCGCGCGGGGGCAGGGGAGGGGGCAGCGGTGGGAGTGGGGCGGGGCCTAAGGGGTTGCGGGCTTGGGCAGGGTGGCGGGTGGTGGGGGCAGCGCGCGCGGGGGCAGGGGAGGCGTGTGCAACTCCGTGGCGTGTGCAACTCTGTGGCGATTGTGATGAGAAATTATTTAGATGCTCAAATCATTGCATCGATCCTCATTATTAATAACAAACGCGGCGGCTCGAATTGATCAGTGCTTCGACTGCGATGCTTTAGTCAGATCTCTGCTTCATCTACACGTAGATCGATTTCCAGGTGTTTGGTGCTTACAGGGTCGATCTTCGACTAGAGATACGCTTCAAATCAGAAAGTGTTACAGTACAAGAGATAATCTTCCTCGTTCTATAAGTATTCTGCACAATGGGGAATCTCCATGCGAAGAGGCTATGCTTTGGATTCAAATGTTGTCGATGAAGACCAATCATCTAAGATTTGTCGTCAGTGCTGCAATAGTTCAAATGACTCGAGCAGCAGAGCTCGGTCCACAAATAGAACAATAAGAGTATGAATGGACGTGTGATCCTGTGCAGATGGGGGAAAAGGACCGAGACTCGAATCCTAAGGATTTGAGATGATCGGATGATGAGAGAATAGGCGTAGAACTGGAATAGATCGAAGATGGAGGTGATAGCGTGAAATTGAGGGTTGCGGAAAATGATAAAAAAATGAAATCGGCAAATACGTGTTAAGATTCACAAACGAATACTCAGAAGAATGGAGAGATTGGAGGAGAAGAGAGAGAGAGAGAGAGAGAAACAACGACTAACCTGGAAAATACTGGTCATCGTCGCCTGTGTGGGAGGCGGGAGGAAGAATTACGAGTACGTTTCCCTTGGATGCGACACCTTACAGATCGATGGGAGGGTTGCGGGCTTGGGAAGGGTGGCGGGAGCAGAGGGGTGTGGCGGCGCTGCGTGTGGGGGCGTGGGTTGCAGGGCAGAGGCAGGGGTTGATCTACAGGATGGAGGCGCGCTGGGAAGGGGGTGCTGGAGCGAGCGGCCGTAGGGGGGGAGCTTGCTGCCGGAGATGCAGGCAGGTGAAGGTCCGATGGGAGGCTTTGGGTTTCATTTTGTTTCATCTACGTAGTGGCATGATTTGCAAATAAGAATATGTTTTAGGGATAACATTGTCTTTTTCTTAACGGAAACCGTCAAAGATAACCGACATTTCAAACGGAACATAACACAGGGGCATGTTGTGTAAGAGTTAAGCATTACTCAGGGTTTCCCACGTAATTCGCGATTATGCAGGGTTATGATTGAGATTGAGAAATTACTCAGGGTTATGGGTGTAATTATCCCAAAATAATTATATTAAATAATCCTAAGCTCACAAAATTCAAACAAACCTTCACAATGATAAAGCACTAAGTGTTTTACAATATGCTATTTTTAGAATCATGAAATGATGCCAAGTGCACGTTCAAATGAATATGCAAACAAAGAGATATAAATGCAATACATAATTAAAAATGATTGAAGGAAATATGTCGACTGGACTAAAATGATTTTACCTATACTTGCGAGGGAATGGATGCAAATTTTTCAGTGGGGGTGTGTCTCGCACGTGACTTCCTGCTGGCGGGATTTCTGAGGATTTGCTAAATCGTGGAGAGTTTCTGCACAAATTCCCCACCCAGGCATGTGCAAAGCACGTGCCTGCTTGAAAGGAACTTGGGCGCAATTTCCGTAGAACTCCAGGGGCCTCAGGTACAATTTTCACCCCCCCTCACCACGTGTTGCTCACGTGATGAAGGAAGGGGTTTTGGCAGGCGTTGAGCACGTGAGGGGGAGCGGCACACGTCCTCCGATGCGGGGTCTCGAGGGCGAAGAAGACGAACTCCCAGGGAGCTGCCGGTGGTCGAGGGGTGGAGCAGCTGGTGGCGTGCAGCGGGCAGCCGGAGCGAGGCAGTGACCCTGTTGTGCTGTCGAGGAGCTCCGTTGGCGTGGGACTTCTCTGGTTGTCGACGAGTTGGGTGGTGCGTCCTGTGTGACGAGGAGCTCGGAGGAGGTTCTAACGTCGACGGTGTGCCTGCGCACGGTGGAGGCGATGAGATGAAGGCCGCAGGTGGCAGCGGCTGGCGGAATTGCTGGAGTGGCCGAATATGTGCGGATGCACGTGGTGATGGCGCCAAGAGGTTGTAGTTGCTATTTGATCCGCACATGGTGGATCTGGCTGAAGACGGCGAGGCGCAGGGCAGGTAGTCGGTGCACCACACTGGAGCAACCGGGGCTAGGCCTCGCGAAGGAGCACGGCAGCTCTATGCGAGGGACGGCGGCCGCGAGGGAGGTGCGTGATGCGAACAGGGGTAGCCTCCCTGTTGTAAGTGTTGCTCTAGGAGGTGCAGATACTCTGTGTCGACGAAGTTCCGCAAGTTACCGCACCAGCAAAATCTGCAAATGAAGAGCTACTGCTCGAGACTCAAGGTTTCGATCGGAGGGTTATCTCACAACTCAGGTGATCGGGACCCAATGAGGAATGTGTGTACTTGCTCCTGGTGAGTACGAAGGGTGGGAGCTAATTGGATGAAGGGAGATGAAGACGAATGATGTGGTTTTGTTGTTCAGACAGAGGAAGAAGATGATGTTTGGGACGATATTGGATAATAACGGAGAATAGAAGAAGGATAAGCAAATAGATTAACAAGGAAGGGAAGAGAGAACAATGATAGAAGAAGAACAGCAGGAGAAAGAAGATTCTACCTGGAGAAGATGATCATATGCCTGTGGAAGGACCTGGGAAGTCCGTGATCTTCGCTCAACGGCCGGTTAGCCGGAGCTCTGGCAGCTACGGTTGGCGGCTACGACAGTGGATGAAGGCCACTGAATCTCGCCTGGGAGGAGCAGGGTCATCGCTCAACCTAAAGAACCCAGCCGTCACCAGAGTTTTTCTTGGAAGCTCTTCTCTCCTTCGCTCTAAAATGGCGGATAAGGGAGCAGCGGGAGGTCGTCGGCCTTTTACGGCCGACGCGAGGAGGAGTGGCGCAGGAGGTGGAGTTCGTGGGGGCGCGGAGGAGCGCGAAGTGGGGGAGGTGCGTGGAGGAGGCGCGCAACGCGAAGGGCGCGGAGTGGGGGAGGTGCGTGGAGGAGGCGCGCGTCGCGGAGGACGCGGAGTGGGGGAGGGGGCAGATAGGAAGGTCACGTATTGGGCACGTGATCGGGCTGGGCGTGGTCACGTGTTGCGCACGTAACCGGATGGAGAGGAGGGACGGCGCCACGTGGCGCCTATTTTTATTTTTATTTATTAATTTTTTTTTAAATAAATAATTAAAATAAGTAATAATATGGGCAACATGTGGCGTCTCCAGGAGCTGCCATGTGTCGCTACCTGAAAAATCAAAATTAAATGTAAAGAAAAAAAGAAAAGAATTATCAAAAGAGGCCATATCAAAAAGTGGTTGTTGGAGCATAAGTTGTAAACGCCTATTGAGTTGTAGCAGGGTAAATGGATCCTGGAGGAGATCCATTTACCCCATCCAGTATTTAGTCCCACATCGTCCAACGGTGGGACTTGGAGGCTCTGGAGAGGCTATATAAAGAGCCCAGACCTCCTGTACTCATTGAGAAAAAGGAATGAAGTATCCGCCCCTTTGAGGGCTTCTCCCGTGGTTTCATCCCGCTCCTCACGGAGTAGGGTTCCACGTAAAATCCCGCGTTCTTATTATTATTCTTTATCTTGTTTCATGTTTTCGCTTCCGCTTCCGATTTTCTAACATGGTATCAGAGCGGGCTGATTCTCGAGGAATTTTTTTCTTTATTTTTGATTAGAGACTCGTGTTCTGGATTTATGTTCTTGAAGATTATGTTTATGTTAAAGATCTGTTCATCGATTGGAAAAAATTCTAGGGTTCTGTGGAAACCCTAGATCCTGTGTCGCATGCAAATCCTCCAGATCGGCTCTTACTGGGCTCACAGGCGATCGGTGGCGGCACTTTAGCCGCGGTGACATCTCCAGCCCTCTCATAGGGACACCTCGCGGCTACAGGCGACAGTCTCGCCGCGATTCAAAGCGTGCTCTAAGCGGATCCCTTCAACATCTTCGGAATTCCCCCCTGCCCGCCAAGGTATCATCAACGCTCACACAGGAGCGTACTCCAGGCAACATCAAGCCCATAGCCGAGTCGTCTCCTGGCAGTAGATCCCTTGCGATAAACAAAAAAAAACAAAAAGGCAGCGATGTTGCCGCACCATCTTCTCACAGTCATGCAGCGGCGTCTGCGCGGCATCACCCAGTCCCAGGCGGCTCCTCTCTTCCTCACGAGCCAGGCGATGAAGCCCCGTATTCCAGCCCTCTCCCTCCTCGCGTGCTGGCCTAGGCGGAGCCCTCCTACTCAGTCCGTTCTCCTTGCGCGCAGCCCTCGCTCTCTCCTACTTCAGCGCGAACCCCAAGTCGCGGGCGCACGACGCACCCCCCAACGCGGGAAAGCCCTCGCTGCTCCCAGCGGCGAAACCTCCATGAGGGCGGTGGCACAACTCCTCTCCCATCGCGCGAGCTTGTGTCTTCCAGGCGGCGTGCTCTTGCCGCAAGTGCAGAAGATCCCCTAAGGGGGCGGCGGCATCGCAAGAAAATGGGTTCCATCGGGTAACCCTAAAAGAGGGGGTTTCCAAAAGGGAACCTCAACGTCAGAAAAAACGTGGGACGAGATGTCCGGTTAAAATTTAAAAAAAAATGAGTTGTGCATTTCGTTGGGCCCGAAATTTGGGCTGGAAGTTGCTTAAAAAAGAGGGGAGAAGAGTTTGTAAAAAAAGGAGAGAGGGACAGAAAAACAAATAAAAAAAGGGAGGGGTGTATGGCTGTTTTCAAAAAAAAAGGGAAAGAGAAAAGGTATATTTAGGCCCAAATGGGCCAAGGTTCACGTAAAAAGAGAGAGAGAGAGAGGGAAGAAGTAGGAGGTTGCAAGTTTTTCAAAAAAAAATCAGAAAAAAAGGCGCGTACATCTAGAAAAAGCCGTATGCAAATTCAAAAAAAATTGCAAAGCCGTAAAAAAAGGAAAAAAAAGTTGAACGGCTTGTGAAAAAAATTGTGACGGCATAAAAAAAAAGAAAAGCCGCGAGAAATTTTTTTTGGATGTTTTCACCCCCTATTTATCTTGTCTTCTCCCAACTTTGTCGATGTTCATGTTCCGACAAGTATGGGAGAAAGGGGGAGTATATATGTAGAGTCACAGGTCTAGATCCAGATTCAGATATCAGTCTCCAGACCAGCCAGATGATCAGACTCTACCGTTCAGTTTCAGACTCGACGATTGTCTTCCGAGTCCAGTTTCAGACATGCACGAGTATGCGGTCATTGTCAGGTGAGCATATGTTGCCATCATTTGTCCGTGGTCCCCATCATTCTTCTAGTTGTCAGGCCAGAGTTTTCATCTGAGCCATAGGGACTCCAGAGCAGAGGATCATTCCCTTGAGGGCAAGGGTTCTCATGTGGTATCATAGGTGCACTAGAGCAGTGCACCATTCTCTGAGCCAGATGGGAGAGACCCAGTTCTCCGACGAGGAGACTTCAGACGCAGTTCAGTCTCGATCTTCAGATTCCGAATCTTCAGTTGACTCACACTTCAGCCCGTTCGTCCTCCTCACCTGCACGGCATGAGAAGCAACGTCCTCGACTGCAGCAATGTGCGCGTTGGGTTGATATTGTCCGTAGTGTCGTGTAGCGTTGAGTTGAGTTTCTGTCTGTTTGTCCAAGCTGAGCATTGCATGCTCCAGCTTGAGGGGGAGTGTTGGAGCATAAGTTGTAAGCGCCTATTGAGTTGTAGCAGGGTAAATGGATCCTGGAGGAGATCCATTTACCACATCCAGTGTTTAGTCCCACATCGTCCAACGGTGGGACTTGGAGGCTCTGGAGAGGCTATATAAAGAGCCCCAGACCTCCTGTACTCATTGAGAAAAAGGAATGAAGTATCCGCCCCATTGAGGGCTTCTCCCGTGGTTTCATCCCGCTCCTCACGGAGTAAGGTTCCACGTAAAATCCCGCGTTCTTATTATTACTAGTGTACTTACCCGCGCTTCGTGACGGGTTGGAGGAAATGCATTTGTTTGTAGTAGTTTTAAAATTGTGGAAATTAAGCAAGATATTGTATTATAGATTTTTTTTTACAGAATAGATAAATGAATCGAACATCTTTGGAAACAACGATTGTAATATCGTGAAATATCAATTCACATAAACCAATTATTAAGCGTTGATTATAAAACTAACCAATTTTAAAATAGCAAGCAACTATATTTTTAAAAAAATAATATGTATATGTTAGCATCACTAAATAAAAATTTTGGTAACAAATTAAAATTATTCATATGCATTATATGCACGCAGTTTGTTTCAATTATAAATCACAAGAACAACTAATACTGTGTATACATCGAACATTATAAAGTTTAAATATTTTTTCGAGAAAAATTATTACCTGAAATAGAATTTAATTAAAAGTTTAAAATATCCATTCATTGATTTTTATCTTTTTTATATATTTCACATTAGTTTTAACTATGTTATTATTCGTACCACAACTATGTCAATATATGATAATGGATTGTCAAAATATACTCTAGAAATCCATAAAAATTTAAATAGGTGATAAATAATGTGAAAATATATATATATATAATCCATTCAATTGATGGAGATAAATAAATTACTATAGGTGTCCTGATTTCATAATATGATGAAGAATAAGTCAAAATGTGTGTATTTATATTATATTTTAATTATAATATTATTTTAAGTTATCTGTAATATACATTATTATTAAATCATTAAAAGAATTAAAATTATTTTACTTATCCTTTTCATTATTTTAAAAATTCATAGTTATTAAATTATTTTTAATTGTATTAATTAATATTAAATTATTTGTATTATGTAATACGAATATACTAATTCAAAAGTAGTTTCTAAATTTTTATTATATCATTTTACTATATGATTTGAATCTACAAAATTGAGTTTATTTTAAATTATTTGTTAATTACTGTAGATTATTTTAAATGTCTAAAAAATTGAAAACATTATATTTTCAAAAGATAGTCTAGAGAGAGAAATCGAATGAGAGGTAGAGAGCTTTTTTCTAAAAATAGTCTAGAGAGAGATTTTTAATATTGTATGTTAAGAAGATTTAAAACATGATCTTCCTTATTGTAAATATAGAAAATGAAGAGAGAGAGAGAGAGAGTAGATAAAAAGAGAGTGAGGGAGCATGTGGTGTTGTGGGAGGGAGTAGAATGAGAGGGAGCGAATGCATGCTCCTGGAGAGAGAGAGAGAGGAGGGGTGCACGGGAGTCGGGGAGGTTAAAAATATGGGGAGGGGAAAGGCGCCACAAAAAGCCACATGATTTGTAGATAGAAACTGTATATATAAAAATTATCTCATATGCAGAGTAAAGATCATGTAAAATATGGATATACTAAGGTCAAAATCGCATCATAAATGTGCAAAGATTCTATGCGAGAGGAAATGAAAGTTCTAAATGTGGTAATTAAGCTTACATAACCCTATAGTGCATATGTGAAATCATAAAGTTTAAAGTTTAGTACCCTTATTGTAATATTTCAAAATAAGTAAGCTTAAGACAATTGAAATAGATCACATACACAAAGATATTGAAAGAATTTGATAATATTTGATATTTACATAGTATATGTGTAAAAAACACCATGACTACGAGCTATTGCAATCAAATCCTCCTTAAATGGCTACACCATAACATACCAAGAGAATCTAATAACACCTAATGTTAATCTAATTTATCCAGATCAAGTCAATCTCAAATGGTCGAGTCCAAAAAACATTAAGATCTTTCTTGAGAGAATAATGGACAAACCTCGAAGTAGTATGGTTTGTTGTGATCAAAATCCCATTAAAATGGTTACATAATAAAATAGCATAAGAGCATAATCAAATCAATTTAAATCCAATCAATTCGACAACTAAAATAAATCATATTAAAATGTTACCATTTTTAAGAGGGCATATATGCAAAGCACCTAAAGGAATAATTAAAATTGAAGGAAAGAGAGAAGACAGAGGATATGTAAGAAAAAGAAAGAAGATGGAGAGAGTCCGAGAGGGGCGATATGAGAGAAAAAGGACATGTGAGGATTTAGCTACTAAAGGTAGTGGCAGTCAAAATTTAGAAACATATACAGAATAGGGGAGAGAGTGTGTGAATTGAGGAGCGGGAGAGAGGGTGAAGATATGACGTAGGATGGGAGTAAGAGAGAACGTGAGAGGGATAGGAAGAAAACCACGTTGAGAGTAAGAGTTGTAAGTAGTTACTGTGTGTAAATATAGAAACATGAGAGAGAGAGAGAGATGTTTGGGTGATAAAAAGGGAAAGATAAAACTCATCATAAAAGAGAGATGTGTGGTGGGGAGAGGAGAGCATATGGGAGAGGTCAAAAGAGGGTTCCACATGTCCGTTGGAGGGGAGGGGGCCTATGCAAAAGATGGGTGATGAGGGTGGCCATGTGTCAAGTAGCTGAGAAAAAACTCAGCTTTAGTATATTTATAAAGATTCTTTATCTTGTTTCATGTTTTCGCTTCCGCTTTCGATTTTCTAACAATGGTCAACACGAAAGTTGTTTGTCTCGATGAGATCTACAACTTTTTTGATCGAAAATCAAAATAAGACATATATACAAAGTATATTTTTGGGTGGTATCTTATAGGTATAAAATACCGTGTTGTTTTGTCTTTTATAAAAAATTTGTCATTTTTAAATAAGAGAAAAATCAAACTAAAAATAAAGGAAATATGAAAGGAATATTTATAATTTAATGTATTTTTATTTTTAATAATTAAGAAAATAAAAGGATAAAATACAAGGGTATTTTGGTCAATATGTACAATATACAAAAGGGGCCCAAAACCCATGTTTCACATACGATCTCTGATGTTTATGAAATTAGTATTGTTTTGAAGGTCTTTGAATGTATATTACTTTAAAAGTGGGTAGACTTAAATCGGACACTGTATGAGAGAGATATGCACATTTTAAGGTTCTTATTCTAAAACTTGGATTTGGGTTTTAGCGGTCGGTTTTACATGTTAGTATTTTTTTGATATTTTTTTTAATTAGTGTTAGTAATATATACACAATAGAGTTGAATTTATTGGATTTAGAGTTAGTATAAAATATATACAAATATGGTATTTATTGGTGATTTTTACAAAGTGAATTGGGCTTCTTATTTAATGTGAATATGAATGCTAAAATGCAAATATTATTTATGCATGCATGAATGTTAATTATGCAATATAAGTGGAAATATGCAGCTAATTACTCGGTAACAAAGCTCTATTTTCAATTTTTAGAGTGATAAATCACAGATTCATCAGATGCGCGACGTTGAGCCAGGTTTGGAGGGATGCGGAGGTTGTCTAGGTTGAGAATATTGGGTATGAGTCGTTCTGAAGGTCGATCCGTTTTGTGGGCATGGGATCGTCGGACGACTGCTCCAAGCCATTTGCGGTAATGTGGGCAATTTGGTTAGGGCGGAATGATTTCATATTCAAAAATCAGAGGTTCTACTCTGAGAATGTTGTTTCTCACTTCAAGACCTTATATAATTTTTGGGCATCTACGTAATGTAACCCATCTTTCCGAATTTCAATGCAATCTGTGTTGACTCCCGTCTCGGGAGTGCACCCTATTTTCTTGTCAAAAAAAAGCGGAATCAAGACCTAATAGAAAACTTCGATCTATGTGAAACCTTACATCCGAAAGATCGTGTGGAACCATGAGATAAAGACATAAAGGGTTGGATACTCCGATAGAACTTTCACCGAGTACATGGAGTTTAGGGCCCTATCTGTAACCCCACCAACTCAATCAGGCCCTACCACTTAGAAATGTGGGACTAAGCTCTCCACAAATAGAGGCGCAATTGCACAAATATATCAGCACTCCCCTTCAAGCTGGAGCATAAAACGTAGAGCTTGGACAACTGAAAACTCACCACACAAGGAAATTATCAAACACAACTCTCAACTGCATCTTCTTGTGCATGTGGTTCGACGATTCCGCAAATGTTGTTGCTGGGCTCCTGAATGCTCTGGATACAGAAGTCTGAAAAAGCACCTCTCCAACGGTGACCTTTATGAGTGTTGACATCATATGAAGATCTTAATAATGGGTTTCATCATGAAACATGTGCAATGGGTCTCTCCACACATAGAGGCTCAATTACACAAATATCTAAACACAAGATTCATTACTCTAGTTTGGCGTTGGATTTAATTATTCAATGGAGAATTGTGGAGTTTGCGCCCTCATGATGATGAATACGAGAGTATCATTAAAGTAAGTTATAAAGCGGGCAGGAGGTTCGTGACAACCTCTTCTGCAGTATTATTTTTGCATGACAAAGCAGTATCCCACTATTGACTGAGATTGTGAGACTTCACTAAAAAGTCGTCCTTTCTTGGAAAGATGTCGCCAAGATGGTGCTTCGTAAGGTCAGGAGGAGGAGGAAACAGCTGGGAAAGACAGAGAGTTCTTCTAGTGTCTCGATAATTAGTCAATCAAGGAAGATAGTTCTGATGATGACACACAGCCTCAATGGCTGACTATTGGTGCAACATCATGTTATTACATCCTTGCTTACATGTCAAGGATTTCATGAGCCTCTTTACATCATGGGAGGGTAACACTTACATCTCGAGGATGGCCGGTGAGATTTCCTTTTGAAACAGTTTTTTACAAGTTGTTGCAGATGTCTCATCTCTAAATGGTGAAGAATTTAATCCATTTACGGGTTAAGATTCTGATGAAGAGGAAGAAGTCTACGGTTATGGTTTTCAGACGTCAGTGGGTTGTCAATGCTACTAGCACGGAGAGATGTAATCATCTTTTATATTTTTTTTCATTTTCTCAACAGGTCTAAATGTTGTGCCTATACAATGATTGGATGAATCTTCATAAAAAGATATTCGAAGGTCATGTCTGAGAACAAAAAAGGACAGATCAATAAAGGCACAAGTTCCTACATTATTAACCGAAGTCACTTCCACCCCTAATTATAAGTTATACTTTGCAAATAAAACATACTAATGTGCATTCAAGAATGCTGATCACTGATTAATTTTTTGTGAAGTGTTGGTCGCAACTGGGAGTGTTTGACGTATTTGGAATGGCTTGCATTCTTAATTTTAAATGTGATCGGATGAGTACTGTGAACATCTCTTACTCATCTTATCGCTTCTCAAAAATATCTTAATTACAATGGAAGATAATATATTATCGAGAATGAAATTCAATCAAATGAAGGGATAAAGCACAAAATAGAATCAGGAAAAACATGTATAAATATGAGCAGAGATTCAATTTTTTGTTATAGCAAATCAAGAAAAATAGCAGTTAACCTTAATGTATTTTATTCCTCCAAGGAAAAAAATATGTTACTAGTGTTAACGAGACTAAACCCAAAAAAGGTACTGCCAACATCTTGAGCTGCCACAATAACACATAAAAATCAACAACTCACTCCTCACAATTCAATCTTCCCAAAAAAAATCATATGGTTACAAATGGGTTGATGATATGCAGTGTTTTCTTTTCACCATGCAATGTACTCTAGCAAGGGATACAAAAAAATAGCCAGTGCATAAAAAATATTTGAGCAAGTACATTCTCGATGATCGTAGAAATGCACCCGATCTTCTGCATGAAAAACACTAAATAAAATATAATATAGTAATAATAAAAGATTTTAGCTTTGAGAAGATAACAAGATTAACATGATTATCTAACATAAGCTTAGACCTATATCCCTACTTGTTTACATATGAAAAAGAAAAGCCCACGCAGAAGATACTGACATCATCAAAGACATGCAAACTATATGCAAACCAAATTCAGAAAGTGCCTGAATGAAGCAATAACAAGTGGAACAGAAATACCTTCAGATACAGGCGGTTCTCCTGGGGTGATTTACAGAAAACACTTGTTAGTGCCTCAAAGAGATCAAGAGAACAAGAGACTATAGCCTCCATGTTCTTAGTGGCATCTTCCTTTGAGTAACCACAACTAATGCTCCGCAGTTCAAACCTACCCAGATCATCTGATAGAACGCTAGGTAACCCATCAGCATTTTTCCCATGCTTTTGTTCCTCAAGTGCCAACTTGTTTTCTTTAACAAGAACCTTCAAACAGGAATAATCATAAAAATTATAATTCAATTGAGAACAAAGCCGACAATTATAATGAAAGATGAAGAATAAGAACATATTAAAAGTTGCAGACAAGCATACAAGTGTTTTCTGGGTAGCTAAAATAAAAGCAATGCCCTAAAAAGTGTGTGCCATCTCAGAATGGAATATTGTGCGACTCAATGCGATCGAAATGATATCTTACAGCACATACGGAACTTATAGAGTAATAATCAGTACAAGCCACATATCATATTTAAAGTAACATTTGTGTTCAATTAAATGTTATTATAAATGTTAGTGACGTATCTTACGGTTCTTAATTATTATTCATTGTAACCCTTCTAGGGGAACTTATGTATTTTCTCCTATTTAGAGCTCTCTAGGGTTTCATCTTATATAAGGACCCCTACACCTCTGGAATAAGACAAGCTATTTTATTCTCCGCCACATTGTATCAGAGCAGCGGTCCTAGATCCGTGTTCCGACCTATTTCCCCACCGTCAAGCCTCTTCTCCATGTCGTCTCCTCACGTGTCCCTCCAGCCCTCACGTGTTTCAGCCCACCTCGGTCAGGCCTCTCCCGCACACTGGAGGCCACCGCTAGGGCTCCTTGCGACGCGGGATTTGGCGCGAGCCTCCAGGCCATCCCGCTGCTAGGGCCCCCCCTCCTGGCTCCTTGCGACGCGGGGTTCTCACGCGAACTTCCAAGCGATCTCGTCGCCCGCACCTCCGTGCCAGGTCGTGATCCAGGCGATCTTACCCTCTAGCGCCTCCGTGCCCAGTCTCCAACGGAGTCCTGGCACCGACTCCTGCGCAGGAAGCATTGCCAAGACCTCGCCAGTGTTGTAGGGGCGCTCTCCTCAAGCCTGCGCACCACCTCCAGGCTTCCAACGACGTCCTCGAGCATCGCCTATCTCCCACCCAGCACCGCCAGTGCCACCAGGGCACCCTATCCGCATCTCTGCGCTACCTCTCTCTGTTGACTCCTCATTAAAATACTATTAGGTCTCAGTGATTGTTAAGTAATATTATGGGAACCACTCAGGTCATTTTTTTTTACCTACACAACCACCATGGCATCTGCAGAGACCAAGCCCCTGTACCCAACTTCTTCGGTGATGGTACATGCACTTCTATTAAACTAAAGGGCTCCGAGAACTATGTACTACGGTCTCGATCATTCAAGGTGGTCATTGGTGGTCAACGAAAGAACTACGTTATTGCTAAAAATCCTCCTAAGGAGACAGACAAGGACTATGAAACTCGGTACATGGACAACTGCCAGGTGATTACTTGGATGACCAACAGCGTTGACCCGAACACAGCATCAAATCTTCTCTACAAGGAGACGGCAAAGGCAATGTGAGAGAGCCTTGAGAATACTTACTCCCAAAAGGCAACCAAGTCCAGACTCTCAGATATCTACAGACGGATTTAGTCTGCAAATCAAGGCGATGCATCTTTGATAGAGTACTACTGACTCCTCATAGTCCTGTTTGAGGAGTTCCTCATCTTTTAGCATGCTTGTTATGACAAACAGATAGGAGAACGCCAGAGTGGCAAGTGTATCGCTTCTTACCAGGATTACATCCGCGATACAAGATGGTGAAGGACCAATTTCTGACTGTTGCGTCTCTCCCCACTCTTGAGACCATCTTTGGTCGACTTCAGAAGCTTGAAACCCCTTCACACCCTCTGTCTGATGAGACTATTGTGCTAGAGGACAATCCAACTACTAAGGGGGACGCGGGCATGAATTTGGACGAGGTCGTGGATGTGAGTTTGAATAAGGACATGACTCAAGACGAGGATGTAGACATGATCCGGCTACTGTCTCTTTCCAGCATGCACACATTGTGGACGCCTGAACCATCCGTCTGAACGTTCCTGGGCAAAGTTTGGTATGCCTCCTAATGCCAACAATACCCATGAGACTGCCACATATGATGGCACTTATGATACTACAGACAACTCTCATGATCAGCCTTTTGGTGACATTCAGAATTCCTTTACTGCGTATGAGTATGCTCGTCTTCGACAACTGCTGCAGAACTCTGATAATGACACTACTGCTCCAGCTTCTACTGCTACTCTGGCCACTACATCGTCGATACGGCCTTCCATGGGAGAAGGTAGTCATCTCAGCTCTTCACGATCGTCTTCCGTTGTGAAGATTGTTCGTGTTGCCAATGGAGCCCATTCACCTATTACTGTTGTATGCACTATGGAGTTTTCCTCCAAACTCCAGCTTATTGGAGTTCACTACGCTCCTGACTTTCCTCTTAGTCTATTATATGTTCACAAGTTGTGCACCAAGCTTAACAGTCGTGTTATATTTGATGAGTTTTGCTGTTTTTTTTAGGGCATCCGGACGAGATAGAATTTTGGTGGGGGACATGAGAAGAACGGTCTTTATTATCTGGACATACCCTCTGACTCTGATTTTGTTAGCATGTGTCAATCTCCATTGATCCTCTTCTCTGGCATCTTCGTCTCGACCATCCGTCTACCAAAGCTCTCTTTTTAATGTTCCCCGAACTCTCTATGCTCAAGCCTTTTGAGTGCAAGGCATGTAAGTTCGGGAAACATCATCGAGCCTCGTTCCATGCTCGTACTGAGCCACGTTGTGAAGTTCTCTTCTCTTTAGTTCATTAAGATATTTGGTGACCTTGTCCATTCCGCACTCCGTGTGGACATAAGTATTTTGTAGTTCTTGTTGATTATTGTAGTAGGTCGTCTTGGGTCTATCTTTTAAAAAAACGTTCGAGGATTAATAATATTGTCAAAAACTTCCTTCATTATGTCAAAAATATTTTCTCCTCTGGTACACAAATTTCCTGTTCTGATAATGCCTTGGAATTCACCCAACATGACCTAACAAATTTCTTTGCGTCTCAAGGTACCATACATCAAACATCGTGACCATATACGTCCCAACAAAACGGGATAGCCGAGAGAAAACTCAAGACTTCTCCTAAATATTGCCTGCATACTTCTTACTCACATGAAAGTTCCAAAAACTTATTGGGGTGATGTTGTTTTGACCATCTTATCAAACGAATTCCATCTCCAACCCTAAAGAGATCCAGTCCCTTCTCTCTACTTAACCCAACTGAATCACCTTTTCCTCTTCCCTTGTGAATCTTTGGATGTGTGTGCTTTGTTCATAATTTTCACATTGCAGACAAACTTTCTCCTCATGCAATCAAATGTGTCTTTCTTGGTTACTCTCGTACTCAAAAAATTACATGTGTTGTGATCCATCTAGACATCTCTATTATATCTCTGCAGATGTAACCTTTTTTAAACAGACCAGTTTCTTCACTCAATCGGTTACAGATGTTCCTTTGAATCTCCCACCTCCACCCGTTGTCTATAAGCGCACACAAATATCTTCACCAATAGATGTTCCTTTACATGTTTCTTTGTTGCAAGATGATATGCCTTCTACAAGTGTCCCCTCCACTGATGTCCTGGATGATACTCAGGAGCTTTCAATTGCTTTATGAAGAACTAAAAGGCAATGTAATTCTCATCCCATGTCTCATTTCACTTCTACTGCTAGTTTATCTTCCACTGACATGTGATATGCAGATGATCTCATGACTATTTCTATTCTGAGAGACAACCATAGTGCTTTGCAGGATTCAGGATGGCGAAAGGCCATGAATGAAGAGATGGATGCTCTTATTTCCAAGGGAACATGAGATCTAGTGATGTATCCCAAGGGGACTAGATCTGTGGCGTGCATATGGGTCTTCACGACCAAGCAGTCACCAGACGGATCCATTGATAGATAGAAAGCACGTCTTGTATAAGGCTTTACACAAACATATGGAGTGGATTACTTTGAGACATTCTCACTGGTTGCACGAACGGGAACAATAAGGACTATACTTTCAGTGGCAGCTAATAAGGTCTGGCCTATCTTCTAGTTGGATGTGAAAAATATGTTCCTATAAGGCGACCTTGATGAGGAGGCCTCCGGGTTATGAAGTCGAAGGGGACTAGTGATGAAAACAGGATCAAATATAGATCGGATATGCCTATTTCCATACCCATATTCGCTTCATCTCTATCGAATACGAATACAGATATGGATATGATTCGAATAAGCATTAAGAAAACCATATCCTTAAAAATGCGGATACGAATCCGAATTGTGTATTTATCGAATCCTAATACGGTTCGAATAAAGAGCGGATCCGAATACGGATCGAATAAAGAGCTAATCTAGATACGAATCGAATAAAGAGTGAAATCCATATATGCATCCAATAAACATGGAATATGAATACGGATTGAATAAAGACTACAAACAAATACGAATTGAATTTTTATCAAAGTTCATAATAATTTAAAAATGGCAATGAAAAATAATTTGCATCATGACATAAGGGAGCGTCAAGGTGACTTGCGTTTTTGACCGGACGCAGAAAGGGGGAAAAGGGTTTTGTCACTTTTTTTTCGTGCACATCTCCAAACAAATGGAAGTTATTAATATCATCAATATATTGTATTTTATAATATGTAATACTAATATAATAACACATGGTTGTGGCTTATATTATATAAAACAATATTAAATATTGTATTCAGATATCCGAATCCGAATTCGTATATTCAAGCCATGACCATATCCGTATCCGTATCCGGAATTTTTTTACAACCCATATTTATATTCGATCCATATTCGGTTAATATTTGGATACGGATATCCGTATCCAGTAATTTTTCGAATACGGTAATCGGATATTCAGATATATCGTATCCGTTTTCATTCATAAAGGGGATTGTGTATGTTGACTTCGTAAGGCAATATATAGTCTGAAGCAGAGCCCGAGAGCATAGTTCGAGAGACTTACTGCAGAAATCGGTACTCTTGGCTTCCAGAAAACAACCTCTAACTATTCTATGTTTTTCAGAAGATGAACAACTAGTATTGTTATGCTTGCAGTCTATGTGGATGATATGGTTGTCACAGATGATGATGATGATAAAGAGATACTTGAGACCAAGGCCTTCCTCCAGAAGGTGTTTGTTACCAAGGACCTTGGTCCACTACACTACTTCTTGGGTATAAAAGTACTACGCACGACAGAAGGCCTTCATCTCTCGCAGAGGACTGTCTGGACATCCTTACTGAAGATGGATTACTTGGATGCAAGCCCTCTGGTATTCCTGCAGATCCAAAGAAACACTTCACAACCTCTGATCCTATCTTTAAAGATGTTACTCGATACAGAAGCTCGGTTAGCAAACTTATTTACCTAACGATCACCAAACCAGATATTTCTTATGCAATGAGCAGAGCTAGCCAACACATGGAGCAATTGTGTTAGAGTACTAGCGGGATATTCTTCAGATTCTACGATACTTGAAGGAATCACCAGGGTGTGGCCACTTTTATGGGGTGAATGGGCACTTCGATATAATCGCATATGCTGATGCTGATTATGCAAGTTCGCCAGAGGATCGACGCTCCACCACAGGATATGCTATGATAGTTGGAGGAAACCTTGTTACTTGGAAAAGCAAGAAACAGACTGTTGTATCCAGATCCAGTGCATAATCAGTGTATAGAACGATGGCTCAAGCTACCTGTGAGATCACGTGGTTATTAACTTTTCTGCAAGAACTTGGTATTGTTGTCATTACTCCTATTTCATTATACTGCGACAACAAATTTGCTACATACATTGCCACGAATCATGTGTTCCATGAACGAACCAAGCATATAGAGAGTGACAGCCATTTTGTTCGTGATGTTGTTAGGATTGGAAGGATTACTACTCCTCACATCAACACAGATCTTCAGCTTGCAGATGTATTCACAAAGGCCTTACCCAAGAAGCGCCTTTCCTGGATTGTTTCCAAGTTGGGCACGACTGATAAATATGCTCCAACTTGAGGGAGAGTGTTAGTAGTGTATCCTACGGTTCTTAATTACTATTTATTGTAATCCTGCTAGGGACACTTATGTATTTTCTCCTATTTAGAGCTCTCTAGGGTTTCGTCCTATATAAAGACCCCTACACCTCTGGAATAAGACAAGCTATTTCATTCTCCTCCACTAAATTATAATGATTCTACATCCAACCTAATTATAGTCAACTCTAACCAACGCAACATATAATTGATTTAATCTCTTAGCCAAGATCCATTTTATTCCGAGTTTAACTATAACTCCTCCAAATATGACCCTAGATGATCCAGATGGAGACATAGATGAGTGGGATGTAGCATCGTCAAGCCTGTTGGCGAAAAGTAACCAAAACTCAAGCGATGAGGAAGTCTCGTAAGAGGCTCTTCCGTCTCGCCCTCTAATTGGAAGTACGGTCCAATAGAGGGATAGGTCTGCTCCAAAACTACGCCACTAAGATGGATGAGAGAGACTCTCTGAAAAAGTCATTCTAGACGGACCCGACCGGTACGGGTAGACGAGAAAACCAAAATCAAGGACCCCCCGCATGGATATGCTAAACCGAGGGTCAGCGGAGCTAGTCAAACCCAACGATGCGTAAAACATCGCGAACTCGCGTAAAAAAATCATGAAAAGGACTGGGATCCCAGACATGCGCTCTTGGCGGTCGCTGCCCTAACTGGGCTTCTTATCTCCTGCCTAGTTGAGGATGAACGCGCCCTCGCACAGTCGGGTGTAAGGGTCACCATGCCTCTAATTATAGGTCAACCCTGATTCACGCTTATCTTCACTTGCTTGTCTATTCATTTCTTTCTCAATTCTTTTTGTGGTTAGATCTAGATCTCTTGGTCAACGATTTTATTAGTATCACTTTATAAAGGATTGAACAATTCTATGACTTCTGTCATATTAATGATATAAGATTGGTAGATTAAAAATGAATCACTTGATAAAAATTATTTGGCATAATGATCTAAATAATCATTTGATGGCTTCCTAAGAGAATGGTATTGATTTTCTAATATTTTATATTTCAGACTCTTCTATAAGGTCATGAGAATTTGATGGTTTTAAACGCATTATATTTGTCTCCCAAGAGTTTCAACGTTATAATCATGTATTCTAAAATTATTTGATGATCTGAGAATTAAAATGATTTAGTTTCTTTCATATCAAAGTTTAATAGAGGAACAACAGAGAAAAGTTCAAATATTTCCCCTTTGGATTTGTAACAGAACAAAGAACTGATCTTTAAATCCAGTCCGATATATTAATTTGTGGAAAATATGATGTATACTAGATACTTTGTGGAGGATCAACTTTTCCAACAGTAAGTTCAAATATTTCCTCTTTGGATTTATAACAGAACAAAGAACTGATCTTTAAATCCAGTCCGATATATTAATTTGTGGAAAATATGATGTATACTAGATACTTTGTGGAGGATCAACTTTTCTAACAGTTAGGTTAAGAACAAATATGTATATATATTAATTCAGATTTATTTATATATAAATTCAGATACAGATTTAAAACAAAGAACAGATCTTTAACTCTAGCCTGGCACATTAGTTTGTGGAAAATATTGTATAAACTAAGGCAGGTCATTAAGAAACTAAACTGCTCACTTCCATGTCCCAAATCGATCCTTGTCATCGCTCAAAAGAGATTCGAGCATCAATGTATAATGATAGTTGCTATTGCAGATTTTACATTCTATTAATCTTTTACTAGAAGAAACAGGGATTTATATACATAAAATTAGATTTAAAACAGAGAACGAACACCAGAAATTCAGATTTGGATGAAAGTCAGTGTAGCCATTTCCAACTAAATAGAACCAATATAAAATTTATGGAATTTAAGTTCAATGATAAGGAAGTTACAGATATCATAATTTCTTGGAATAAATTTCAATTTAAGGAAAATAGTTATTTAGTACTTAAGCTCAATTTTTCAAATGTATTGGAATATATTTAAATCTTCAAAGGTTGGAAAAGAATCGTTTATATGTTTGCAGATTTCTAGAAAAATGAATAAATATGTAGATCACAAAAATCACTTTTTACAAAAAAAAATCTATCAGCCCCCTTCCAATTTCCACCATATATTACTCAAGAAAAAGGTATCAAATTGGCTAGATCAACATGTGTGGCAGCAAGTGGAAAGGGAAGGGATTGTACCTAATTAGATCTCCAAAATGAACATCTAATTGCATGCAAAGGTTGGAAACTTGGAGCAGAGAACAACAACTCCTTGGCTGCAGCAATTGTTTCCAGAGATTGGCTTCAATTGGCGCAGAAAGTCCTCTTATCAAGAGTCTGGAGTGCAGTTCCAGGCAAGGAAGAACAGCAGCAAATATCCCTCCCAAATCCAGCAAGAATGGCTATGGAGGAGACATTTGTTGGAATTGGGGGGAAAATGAAAGAAGGGAAAGAAGTAGGAAGGCTTTGTCTTTGGAATTGGTTAAGTAGGAAGAAGAGGGAGAGAAATAAGGAAGGGGAAAGGTTCCTGGAACCTTTCCCAAAATTAATTTTTTTTAAAACATATGACATCAGCATCAATGATGTCATTGATGACATCAGCATCAAATGACAACATTGATGACAACATTTAACTTATAATATACTAATTCTATATGCAAAAAACTCTATTTATTTAGCATATTTAAAGTTGATCGTATATGTCCTCGGGCCTCGGATTTTGATGCGCGATATCACGTTTTGACCATATCAGAACGATGATCAATATGAATATAATATTGATATACTTTTGATCGGTTTTGAATTCCTGAATTTCTCGAGATATGGTTTTGATTTGGGGTAATTTTTACGATTTAAAAATATCAAATGACCTCCGATTGACGAACGGTCGACTTCGTTGGTATTATTTCGTCGAATCGGATTTTTGAGTGGTCTCGGTTTGTTTTGTGGTTTCCGAATTTATGTCGTGGCTTTTCCATGGCACGCATGCCATTACGATGCGATCGACTTTTGGTCGATTTCGCCCGAACGACTTTTGATTCACGATCAATTGATCGATTTAAGTTATTTAATATTGTCTGATAACTTTATTGGGTTAAAACGGACTCTAATCTGGTCGGGTTCGGCTTAATTGGATCCGAATGTTACATGTAAGGCCATTACTTGCGATAAGGATGACACCATGGATGTCCTTCATATGGTTTAGGTAATTGCGGCAATGGTGGTGGTTTCATTGTTAAAACTTAACTTGCCAATTACAACAATGATCGTCTAAGATTGGGCAAAGGTGAGGGAGTTCACAGAGAAAGCAATAGTGGTATTCTCCGTGTCTACGATATCTAGGGAGTCAAGCTGTGAGGCTTCTCCTTCGCTATGCTAACTAGCTGTTGAGTCTTGAGGCTTTGGAGGCATCATTCGATGTGGTGAAGGAGAACATCAAAATCTAGGAGTGTGATGACAACCGTGTTGTCAACCCTTGATGACGTCGGGTTTTGCAGCACCAATGGTTGTTGCGCCAGGATGGGAGCAAACACGATGCGAGCAATCGATCGTGGTCGTGTGCAGCATTCCTTGATGAGAACAGGCTCACTTGAGGCAGGGAGAGGCCGGTGTTGTCCATACCCTAAATCTCTAGTATCCCAGAATTTAAACATGGTTGCTCCTGGTTCAAAACCTGGCAGAGATCATTGACGAAAATAGTATGTTCCTTCCCTTTCTACGCTCACTTTCGCATCATGGTGTCGTAGAACTTAAACATGGTTACTCCGCTTCATTTTCTTCTTTTTTGTCATCGTGTACGTGTGATGCAACAACAGGATCTTCAATGTAAACAAATGTCTTCACCGAGTGTAACATCTGAATCCGCACAAACCCGAACCCGACCCGATTAGGGTCCGCTTAACCCAATAAAGTTATCAAACAACATTAGATAACCTAAATCAACCAACTGATCACAAAACAAAAGTCGTTCGGGCGAAATCGATCAAAAAACTGTCGCATCGTAATGCGTGCCCAAAAAAACACAGCGAAAATTCGGAAACCGCGAAACAAACCAAGACCGTCATAAAATCCGATTCGACGAAAGAAGACCAACGGAATCGACCGTTCGTCAATCGGAGGTTGTTTGATATTTAATTTCGCAAAATTTAACCCCAAATCGAAATCGTATCTCGAAAATTTCGAGCATTTAAACCCGATCAAAAATATATCAATATTATACTCATTTTGATCGTCGTTCTGAGAGGATCAAAACAAGATTTTTCATGTCAAAATCCGTCACTCGAGGCGCGAATGAGGACGGTTTTTGTTTCTTAAATAAATGAAAAAAATGAAAAAAAAAGTAATAAATTACAGTAGCAGCAGACTCCAGTCGTTGGGGCCTTTTCTTTCCTTCCACGTTGGGCTTCTCTCTCTCCACTTGGCTTTTTACTTTCTCCATTTGGATGGATTTGGAGCCTATCCTCTCCTATATATATAACAATAAGCCCATACATCCTACTTTCTCTAAATCCAACGAAAAATCTCTGCCCAAAATTCCAGCCCACTTTTTCCGGCCAGTGATATAATCCAAGAAGTTGAAGGTGTTGGAGCCTCCAAACCCTGCATATTATCCAACTTTTCTCCAAATTAGAAGATCAAATTCAAGGTACATTCCCTTCCCCTCATTTTTTTTAGGCTCAAAAAAAGGGGGATACACTCGTCGGTGTTCCCTTCCCCTCATTGCTGCCATACATGCCTTATCCTCTAAAAACCATGTTTATTGTGCACTGCTTGAGTCTCATTGGATGATCTGTACATCCCTTTCCCTTCATTGATGCCATGCATGCTTATTATGCTTGATTTTATGTACATTCCATAGCCATTTCCTTTTGCTATATGATCCCATATAGTTCAGACCCAATTTTTATTTTGTTCAGAAAATTTTATTTTCAAACAAACTTCTGATTAGATCTATTTTTCAAGATCTTGTTAGGCTACCCTTGTATTTTTAATACAAATACTATTTGGCAAAGTACGTGTCATTAATAAAGCTTCACAATGAAGCTATAAAAATGATCTAAAAATCATATGCATACAATTATTCCTAATCTATATAATCTATCTTGGGCCCGGGATTGACCCAAGATAGATCTGAATGGAGGCGAAGAATCCATGTAGCTGACCCTACTTAATTGTGGGAAAAGGCTTTGTTGTTGTTGTGTTGTGTATATAAGCTAAGTTTTTCTGTGATGAGTTAAAGTAATACCAATTTCAAGACTTACAGGCAATTGTGTGTTCTATATTAATGTTCCTCACACTACTAGGTTTTTTTATTTTTTAAAACTCATGTTCTAAATAATCACATGCATGTTCTGGATTCAAAAAAAAGGAAGGAAAAAACAAATCTGGCAACTGTTAAGTTTTAAAATATTATGACCTACTGTATCATATTCATAAATTTTAGTTATTTTGAATTAAAATACAACTGTTAAGTTGATCCATAAAATATCCAGTAGATTTTTGTTGATTTGAATTTACTACAGCTGTTTTGTTGAAATAAAATATAACTATTCCACATATTACTTAGGCTAAATAGAATCCAACTGCAGATGTGAAGTGGTTAATATCCAGTAACTTTTGATTAAATCGAAATAAACTTCAGTTTTTGGTCAGTTGGTGTAAGTGTTATTTCTCTTCTGTACAAAATTTTTGAAATATTGTATGTACTGGCAGACTTCTTGTACATGTTGTAATTATATGAAAATTTATAAATGAAATGTTGGTGACATTTGTTCTACTTGTCTATGTGGTTTATTTATCTGAATGTGAATGTCATGACAAAAACGCGCAAAATTTCCCCACATTTTCAATACTTTGTGCAATCTCATGTGAATGTAATGCCGCGAAAGTGTTGTAAACGGGTACCCGGATCCGAGGGGGTTCACACCAAGCAATGAATCCAGCCATTGGTGTACCTTGAGGCTTGATTGAAGACAAGTCTCCAGCTTATTTTGCTGCGAATAAGAACTACGGCATAAACCACTTAATTTGAACATCGTCGGACAAAATACGAGAGGATTGTTGAATCTTCATAATGATTCAAATTCCATGCTCTGGCACCACTTAATGTAGTTAAAATTTTGAGAGAAATCATGCACTAGACTTGTGGGTTGAGGGAGGACCAGAAATCAAAAGTGAATTCCTAGAAAAAGGGGGAGATATGATAATGGTAAAGGCAACCTCCAAACACAATACTAAATTCATAATTTCATAACTTTCTCTCCTAAACAAAAGCTTTCTAACACCTTTCAAATAGGGAGAGGTGTTATTACAGGGAAATAAAGAATGGAAAAATTGACCGCCCTTAGAATATGCCTACTAAGATTATTTGCCATAATAATTGGGATTCGAACTTTTTCCTAAAAAATAAACGAGATACTAGTTGATCTCAATTTATTTAACAAATATAAAATCAATAATTGAACAAATGTCGCATCACACCATTTCCATTATAGTTTCATTTGATTACATGGCACTTCATTATCGAATATTTAACTGAATGGAGGGAGAAAGAAAGTGAGGAGGATTCATGAGAACAACTCATCAGAAGAGGAGAAAGGAAGGAGATCGATGGGTTCTCCTCTACAATAATCCCTCATAAAATGGAGGTAGGGATGTTTGAAGTTTAAACACAAAGTTGAATAAAATTACAAATTACCATGGCATTAAAATCCTTAGCTTTTACTGTGAAATCTAGCATGTGATGATAACTTAAAGATGCAAAAAACTTTCCCAGAACAACTCCTCTAAATTCTCGGAATTCTAAGGCATTTGAATGTCATAAATGCGAAATACCATTGGCAATTGTTGTAAAAGATAAAATTCTCATCTGTTTGACCAAGAGTTCAGTTACTTAGAGGCGGCTAATTGAAAAAGTCAAAAGCTCTTATAAGCAACTAACTCAAAATACTAAGTAAAAAACAAGCATCATGCATGTGAGCATATAAAAGCCCACTTAATTTATTGTTATTACAAAGAGAAGATTGGCACTGGAGCTTCAAAATCATATATCAACGGTTTCAAAACTAATTAGAAATTTCCAAGTAGAACTTGCGATCTGTATTGATAGGGCACTAAGATTGAACAGGTAACGAATGGATAGAATGGACATTCAAATCCACCAAATGCATCAAGGTATAAATATCAATGTTTCGAAAACTGGACCAAACCGGCCAGTCAACCGGTTCAACCGGTGAACCGGGCCTGGACCTGTCCGATTAACCGGTTCAAGCCGGTTCGGTTCGAAATCTCAAATTTTAATCAACTCGCTGGTTCAATCTATTATATTAGATCTGGTTTAACCAGGTTCAATCGAAATTAAACCGCATTTAATTTAATTTATTCAAAAATAATGCTAGTGGGGGGAGTTGAACCCATGACCTTTGGTTGTCTATCTCAAACTCTTGCCAACTACTCTAACACAACTTTTTGCATGTATCGGATTTTAAATATAATTAAACTACTATTACTCTATAGAGCATCAAGTCCAAATAATATAAGGTGTATATAACATTTGATGGTGCATAACAACAACAACAAAGCCTTTTCCCACTTTAAGTATGGTCGGTTACATGGATTTTTTGCCTCCATTCAGATCTATCTTGGGTCATTCTCGAGCTTAGATCCAAAAAACTAAGATCCCTTCGTATAGTCTCATTCCAACACTTCTTGGGCCTTCTACGCCCTCTTTAGTCGGCTCAACATTCCAAAACTCACATCTCCTCACCGGTGCATCAGCTGACCTCCTTTGCAAATGGCCAAACCACCTTAAGCGATTTTCTTGCACCTTATCCTCAATCGGAGCTACACCCACATTTGATGGTGCATATGAAAAAAAAATATGTATACTGTAAAATATATGCATTATCTACGTACTTTATTTCTATTTCAATTATATTTAAGTGTATATTTATATATATTTTGTATCATTTTGGTTTGATAAGCCAGTTCAACCACTTTTTTCGCACCGGTTCGGTTCCATCCGGTTTTAAATAATGATATCATCATCCGATTGAACTGGTTTGATTACAAGGTTCAATTGGATCCGACCATTTTGGTAAAGTCACCGATTCGATTTCAAAAAACATTGATAAATATACGCCAATTAGTGAATAATAAACCTTCCATGGAACAAATTGTACACATTTGCTGCTAAAGATGTGGAAAAGAATAATGCAATGAATTTCTACAGTTAGTATACCTGCAAAGCTACAGCTATTGGTTTCTGAAGAGAGGCATCCTCCACTAGTACATCCACAAGAAGTTTGGATAGGGAACCAAAATTTTGAGAAGTGTCTATCGGGTAGTGACAAAATGCTGGAAGCAGATCCCAAAGTCCATGCATGCACAGTTGCAGATCTTTTACGGGAAATGATTTTTTACCTGGCAAAAAGAAATGGACAGATATTAGATAGCAAAAATGAAAGAACGGTCCAGTACCTCCACAAATTATTCATTAGTTCAAGAAAAAAATACAATACCTTTTTTGCTTATTTTCTTTAGGTGCATCACAAGAGGAGCAATATTCTTCATGAAAAAACACAATGAGGCTCCGCAGACATATTTCCTTAATAAAGGAATAAGCCAAGTGTTTGAGCAGATCATTCCTTCCCCAACAAGTGAGATTGGAAAGAGGTGGAGCATTTTTTCAGGCCCAATAGCTGTTATACCAGAGCCAATGCATTCCTGGAGCTGAAAAAAGAGCCAAATAAGGGGGAAAGGGATAGAATAAATCTGATAAAATAAATCTGAATTTCATGTAGAATGGTCGTGCATCGATAGATATGTTTGATGAAATGATCCTGGTCAACATTAGGGGGATTTAAATATCTGTTCTGTCTTGTTGTTCCAATACGAACACTTAGGTCCTCCCCTATATATATTTTGAAGATCCCTTTTTGTGGTGGGTCCCAAATTGGGATGCCACCCGGTTCTCATTCAAACAAAATATATTTTTTGAAGATGCATTAAACAATACGAATTACTCTAACATTTCTCACATGGTACAAATAGGCTGGCCCTTAGAAATTTTGCAAGCTGCAACCAGGGAAACCTTCTTTACCTACTCCTTAAACATTTTCTTCTTTTGCATGCCCATGTTTCCTTAATAACTTGCTAATCACAGCAGCCTCAAGCAGAAATTTCGCCAATCCATGGCTCGAGGCCGTTTTCCAAGCAGCTCAGGCACATGCCCATGTCGGGCACATTGACACTTTCTCTCCACCTCCAACACACAGCTTTGCCGAAATCTCTTTTCCCGTGATAGCATCATCTCCCTCATGCCAAGTCGACCAGTGCAATGATGAATCCGTGCGCTAAGTTTCATTAGTCTGCACAGCTTTCTCATACGGTGCATCACTACAAATCATTTATGTGCACGATGGTAAGTAGATTATAGAATATTCGATTTGTTTTAGTACTTGGACCACAGTAGAGTGCATAGAAATCCTACTGGAAGGAAAATATGAAAGATACTCTCACATAAGCATGTCTCCATCATTAAGAAGGTCGTTAGTCGAGAGGGGCAACGAGCGAGAGCGAGAGCTGAAGAACAAAAGCAGAAGAAAGGGAAAGGGGAAGGTCGGGCAGCAGCAGGAAAGGGAAGGCAGAGCGAAAGGAAGGTCAGGGAGATAAGGGTGGCGACAGAGCAAAGGCAGGAGGGGAGGAGAGCTTTCTCAGTGACCGATTTCAGAAGGTTGATGTTTCTGTTGCCGGAGGGAGGAGGCATAGGGCTCGCATCTGTTGTGATAAGATCCATTGCTTCTATTGTGAGGCATTCAACAGCGAAGTTCATTGACTGCATTTAATTTCACATATGGTAAGAGGGTGAAGAGTCTGCAAGTATGAAGGCCGGTGCATCAACGGTGAAGGGCGAGGTGATCCCGCTTCCAAAGGTGCATACCAAGATTCAAGAAAGCAGTATGCATGAGTTCCGCCATGTCACTGAATACTAAATAATCGGAATGCGGGGCATATGCGGGATATATGCAGGTATATGTGTTTTTTCTAATTTTTCAGTTATAAATAAATAAATAGCCACAGATATCTACAACTTTCGAATTTATGTAATAAAATTGGAGTAGCATATTTTTCTCGTAGAAGCTAGAAAAAACTCAATCGAGTAAATAGTTAGCATGTGATAGCGCTATTACTAGTATATAAGTACCGAATACCATAAAATGACACAAATAATCCTAAATTCGAGATGTTTGTATTCAAATAATTATATCTATAAATAGATATTATCAAATATTGGCGGCAAATAATAAAAGGGTGGTAAAAAAAATTGTAACTCTAAATATTTAGATAACGCCTTGAACATATACTAAAAACTTTATATAGCATTAAATGACTGTGACGGGAAGAAAACAAACAAGTTATCAATGGTGCATTCAAATGAAATGCCTTAAAAATGTGTAGCGAAATTGGATAATAGAAATATTAATAGGAAGATGAGAGAAAAAGGTAAAGACAAAAGGTCAAGTAGCAACTGCAACAATAAAAATTTGGTTGAGTAGCATAAAAAGTGATTTATTTAAATTTAAATTTAATGGTAATTTTTAAATAATGTTATTTTTTGGGGGAAAAGGGGAATTTTGCAATACTGAAAAGTAAAAGTTAAGTTTGTAAATTTGACATAAATTTCGATTGTAAAATCACGTATCAACACAATCTAGAATGCGGACCGATTACATGGTCTATATTGGTGATTGTGCGACTGTGCAGACTCGGTATGTGGTATACACGGCATAATGTACTGAAAAGAGAATGTGGTTCGATCTTCCTATCGGATAGAAATATGTGATCGCATATGCAGTTCATGCGGGGCATTCATGAACACTGATACCGGCTGGGAAGACCGATAGTCCGATACAAGGCAAGTGTCAATCAAGAGCCTCCTGAAGGGGCAAAGGGATGACGTTTATTGTAATCAAATTCATTGCTTTCAATGTGAGGGATTTAAGCATCGAAGGGTCACGTGCTTAACGTATAGAACCAAATAACGGCATTGTCGAATGCATGTCATGCCTTTTTGTGCAAGAGGTCGGTTGAGGAGGTTGCAAGTGGAAACCCAAAGTCGGTGCAAGTGTCAGAGGTGTATGTTAGGAAGATTGGGTCATCTTCCCACTAAGGCGCCTCTGGATGACATTTTTCTAGGAGTTTTCTCATCGGATAATGAAAGTATTAAAGCAGCATCGCTTACCAGAAACACACTCTCGATTCTTCATTCTTAGTCGATGTGGTTTCAATGAAGAGGTGGATGATATGTGCTAGTGGGCACTCGAACGTAGAGGTGTCACGAGTATTGTCAACAAATGATAATGTTGATTCGCGAGCGAGGATGCGTAAAGTTCAGTACTACAAACAACTCATAGATCATGCTTCGTCGTAGGCTAGTTTGGTGGAAGGCGTGCGTTAAAGAATCCCCTCCCCCCTGAAACGCATATGCCTAACCGAACTACATTCTCTATTTTATGTATTATGCGGTCTACACCACATATTGGGTATGCATAGCCACATAATTGGCGACATATATCACATAATCAGTCTGCATTCTAGATAGAGTTGATATATTACTTAGACGTTTATGTTATTTCTATTAGCTTTTTTAGCCCTTGTGCAAGTAATATGGAGAATAATAACTACATGTACTCCATGTTTAAATGATTTTATTATCGAAATTTATGTTAAATCTACAAACTTAACTTTTTATCGAATCTGAGAAAATTCTTTTTGTTCAAATTATAAAACATTAATAATGAGATGTCATTTTATTTAAATTCAAAATATATAAATTACTTTTTTGCTACATTTTTGCTACCATTACTTTATTGTTGCGATTACGACTTGTCCTTGTCTTTACCTCTTATATCACATCTTCACATTGAAATTTCTATTGACCTATTTCTCTTCATATGTTCAAGGCATTTCATTTGAATGCATCGCTGATAATTTAATTGTGCTCTTCCAATAGTTATCTAATTCCATGGTTTTTTAAAGCTACAGCTTTTTGCATATGTTCAAGGTATTCTCTATTTTTTTAGCATCACAATTCTTATAAACCTTGTTATTATAAGCCGCCAATATTTAATTTTATAGATTCATAAATATAATTATTTGATTACAAATACTAACTAGCTTAGGATTGTTTGTGTTATTTTATGGTATCTTGTACTTATATATTGGTGACTAGCACTATCACATGCAAACATTTTTATCAAATGAGATTGCTCTAAGTTCAACGAGAAAATATACAACTCCCCATTATTACATAAATTTAAAAGTTGCAAATATATAGCTATTTATTTATTTATAATAAAAATTTAGAGAGAAAAAAGTGCATATAATAACATAGGCCTTGGCATTCCACTTATTCACTATTCAGTGGCATGGCGAACGCATACGCATACCACATTCCTGAACCTTGATCTTCATTCAAAAACCAACAGTCTCTTCATACAACACTTTAGAAACATGATGTGATTGAAGATGTATTTTCAATGGGATGTCACTAAGGAAGACCTTGGAGGCCTTTGTGGCCCGCAGCAAGATTGTCTACAAATCTTTCATGCTCCGCGTGGTCGAATGGTCGATAGAACAACCTCGAGCAAAATCTCGGAAGCTTTGATGGTGGTTCATAGTAATGTTTCGATTGCCAAAGCTAACCTAGTTATTGGGAGCAAAATCAACACAAGCATGAGAAGGATCTCAGCAGTTAAGGGATTAAATTCACAAAGAAATCAATGGGGGTTATTTACTCCCGCAAATTCCCATCTGATTGTTAGTTTGTTACTCTTTCTCTGGCATGAGGAATCGAAAATGCCTTTTCAGACTTTTGTATCATAACTAAGTGTGCTAATTGAAATGAATCATTGGAATTCGACTAGAATTCGTTCGATAAAAATTCAAAATAAGTTCGATTCAAAGTTAAAAGAACTGAATATAAATTTAACTTGTTAATTCGATTCCCAAACGAAGTGAATATGAATTGATGTGAAGTCATTCAAAAATGATTCGATTCGATATATTTTATGAATATAATTATAAACACGTACATATGGAAGGCCGTATTCTGATATATCGGCGATATATCGCCGATATATCGATATCGACATGGGACCGATATCGAAATCGATATATCGATACATCCGATTTCAGGCATTTTCTTCAGAAAGATTCATGGATATAGCGATATATCGGCGATATATCGGTGATATATATCGGCGATATATCGGTGATATATATCGGCGATATATCGATATCGACACGATATCGAAACGATATCGATATCGATAAATAGATACGTACATTCACACGCATACACACAGTGAATGCTATTTGTTAAAGACTAAAGATTTCGTTATTATAAAATAGAGTAGAAAATAAAAGTAAAAAATGTGGTATTAAACGGTAGATGTTTAAGATTTTTATCTCATTTTCCAATCCAACGTTTATTTCATCATTCATCCATTCCCTATCCTACTTTTTTCTTCCATTTTTCATTTTTTAATAAAAAATCCATCAATCTTAGAGAAGATGTTGATGCTCCCTCTCCTTACACAAGAAGACGATAAACCCACTATACCAAGTTTCTCCTTAATATCTATCATTGTGCCTTATTCAGATCTCTCCTTTAACTAGTTAATGTATTGGTTATCCACGTATGACAACCCACACTCTCTCCTATCATTGTTAAGATAACAATAATCTTCACAAAAGAAATGTACAAACTCTTGTCATCGTAATGCAGGTTGCTCCTTTGTACATCGAAAATCTCATTTGATTCACAAATTTAGTTTTTAGATAATGATGATCATCGTGATGCACGAATTATTGGTTGTTATTCCTATTGTTTCAAAGAAAATTATTAGTTTACATATTTTTAGTCTTGTTTTCTTCAACATGCAATGATAATAATAATGCAATCATTTTTTGTCGATATATTTTCTTTTCAATGGACATCATATATTCTCCGTACATATTTATATCATCATGGGAGAAAAAAGAAAACTTAGAGTATAAAAGATACATTATAATAGTACAGAATAGTTATTTTATGCAATATATATCTACTATGTAATTTCTACTAATTTTAGTGATCTATATTGAAGAATAGAATTATAGTATAATCTATTATTATACTTTTTAAATTAAAATAATACATTTTAAAAGAATTCGGAATAAAATGAATCAAATTTGAATATCCGAAACTCGAAATGAATCGAATTAAAATTCGAGTTAGGAAATCCTTTTAAAATTTAATTCGAGTTAGAATTCAAAACTTTTAATGAAGTGAATCTCGAAGGTATTTAGCTCGATTAGAATTCCAAATAAGACCATACCATATTGGTTGGCTCCTCACTTTCGTAGGGAAATTCATAGGCCAATATCGAGTGCCAACTCATCCAAATTTGCTAAAGCCCTTTTTGAGAGAATTCTATATCTTTGTCTTTATTTATATTTCTCTAGTTTTCCCATCTTCTTTATGTAATTTCTCCCGAGAACCTTTCTCCTATATAAGAGGATTCTAAGGCTATGTGGAATATAACTTTTCTTTTCACACCTTCCACAAGGTATCAGAGCCACGGTCCTAGACCAGAGCCTGTGACCTAACCCTAGCCCCTCCCCACCAAAAATCAGGCCGCCTCTCTTCGTGGGTAGCCGCCGCCCCCGCTCGCGGGTGGTCGCACGGGCCGCCGCCCCCATCGCGGGCCACCGCTCCTTCAAGGGTCGCTGCCCCTCTCGGGCTATCGCCACCTCTCGCGGGCCTCTAACGGGTCGCCGCTCCTTGCAGGTCGCCGCCCCTCATGGGCTTCTCCTGCCCTTGCTATTGCCGCTCATCTCGATTTAGTCCTCTCTTGGGCCTCTAGGGTGTGGTGTGATCATCTCAAAACACCCTAGTCACCCAAAGGCACCATCAAAGAATGGAAGAGGTTGTGCAATGAGTCTACACCCACAGCCATATTCCCATATGTCATTGTAGACGCAAGTCTTATTTGTTGCTTGCAGTCCCAGTCTTGGTGGTAGTTGTCATTATGGTTGACAGCAAAGCTGATGTTCCATCCCTAGGGGCCTTCAAAGGTCCAGTCCCCATCGTCAAGATGGATGGAACAAACTATGAACTGTTGGCCACGCAGTTCATGAGTATGATACAGTGTAATGGAAAAAGCACATCCTCATGGTGGAGGAGCCAAGTGACAAGATTAGGATAAATGCCTCATGGGAGACAGACGACGCCTATGCACGTGTATGGCTGTCTGGGATTGTGTCTACAGAGATAGAAAATGGTATATTGAGCCAGCTTACTGCAAAGGCTATGTGGGACATTCTCGTTGCGACCAAGGTTTGAAAAAACTAAAAGCGGAACGAGGCGGTTATCCTGGAATCGAGGCGAGGCGTAGCCTCGAGGTGATCGAGGCGTAAGCCTCAGTACTACCACCCAAAATATGTAATTTAATAGAGAATATTGTAATAATATTAGTAAGAGAATATTATCTAATAAGATTTCAATGTTTTAAAGCAATCAAAGCATATTTCAAGTAACTTCTCAAAACCAACAATAACAAACATCGCCGCTAGACTGTGTGTGTTAATGTAAAAGTCTAAAAGTTTAAGACAAAAGATTAAAATGGTTACAAAACATGATATAAGTTCGAATTTTCTACTTCTAATACATGACCAATAGTTCGAAAAACCCAAACGAGTATTAAGAGAGGTAGCTTCGCCATATCCTAAATTCTTAATCAAGGTTCTGGGCATTCTGGATTCTCCTGCTCATTGACATTGGCTCCAACTACAACTTCTTCGAAAAGATCAGCATCAGAAGAACTACTGCTTATTGGATCATCAAATGAGTCATCCATATACTTCAACCTTGCTTCATCTTCCCCTTTATCGCTAACTTCGTCATCCTGAAACTCCTCCTCATCAACGTCCACCACTGCTTTACCTAAATTAGATAATACCAATATTACTTAACTTGTTTTTGTTGTGTTTAAAATAACATAGTATGTTCATGAATCATAATAATAAGTAGTCATTACCTTCGTCCGTCCTCCTCTTCTGACGTGAATTTCCTTGTCCATTGGCTTCATCCTCGACTTCTACAACGTCATCCTCAATGGAAGTGTTCGCATCAAGTTCTTGAAACGCTTCGAAGTCACAACTTTGGAGCTCCGACACCCATTCATCACCAGAATCGACGTCATCCAAGCATAGAGGATCCTCCATGTTCTTTCTCCTAATCTCTCTATGCTTCAACTTTAGGTTAAACATCACGTAGACTAAATCATTCAATTTGGCTCGTGTAAGTCGATTCCTTCTCTTTGTGTGGACCTAGTGCCAGATTTCCAATATCAATAAATATTGTATCATAAATCTTAATAAAATGTAATTGTTATTATTACCTGATTAAAAGAACTCCAGTTACGCTCGCACCCCGATGCACTACAAGGCAAGCTCAAAACTCGGATGGCAAATTTTTGCAACTCAGGACATTCGTCCCCAAATTGAGACCACCAATCCGCTAAAAATGTTATATTTCACAATCATGGTAAATCTTAGATAGTTATCAATTGAAAGAAATAATATAATAAAACAAAATATATACTAACCAGGACTCCTCTTCTTGCGCGTACTTATTGCGCTTTCCCATCCAAAAAAACCTCTTGCATGCTTAAAAGCATCAATCTGTAAATCAATTTTTTCCCTTGCAGATCGATCATCTACCATTTTCATGATGCAATCAAACAAGCTTTTTTTAATCTCAAAATGTTCGGAAAATGACGGCTCGTATGTACATTGGGGATTGAGAAAGTATGATGCCGCATGCAAGTTGGTATGGAGTTGACGATCCCATCTATCATCCACAATATCCCACAATGTTCGATATTTTGTTTCATCATTGCCCAATACTTTCGCCATTTCTTCCTTAGCTCTATCCATGACCTCGTAGAAGAAACCCATTGGTGGATATTTTTCAGAATCCACCATCCGCAAAATCAAAACTAACGGTTTAGTCGTTTGTATCACGTAGGCAACATCAAGCCAAAAAGTTTTGCTTCTCAAAATTGTTTGACTTATACTTTTCCCTTGAGGCTTAGAAGCATAGGGACTCTTCTTCCATTTGCAGGAAGTAAAAAAGGATTCCAAAGGACCTTCATGCTCATCAACTTCTGTAGTGTGAGAAAAGCTGTAGCAAAACGTGTGACCGCTGGTCGTACCAAATCTCCTCCTATTTGCTTCCTTACCATGGCCAAAACCCATCCATGCGCATAGATGTAATTAATAATCCTTTTCGCTTTCTTGAACACAGAGGAAGGTAGAGGCAATTTCAAGATATCTTCCAACATCAAGTCTATGCAGTGGGCTGCATATGGAGTCCAGTAGAGGTGCTTCCTTTTCTCCATCAACATTTGTCCAGCCGCCTTGTAATTTGAGGCATTGTCTGTAATAACCTGTATAACGTTGCCTTCACCGACCTCCTCTACAATCTCATCCAACAGGTTAAATAGCAATGTAGCATTCTTCACTTTGTCGGATGCATCTACGGACTTCAAGAACCATGTGCCTTTCGGGTTGTTCACCAAGAAGTTGATTAAAGAACGACCCTTTACATATGACCAACCATCTGACATTATGCTGCATCCAGTTTCTGCCCATGAAGCCTTTGCCTCACACATAATGTCCCCAATACTCTTTACTTCTTCTTTCAAAATCCAACCCCTTAGCTCATAAGCAGATGGAGGCTTCAATCCCCTCCCAAAGGAGCCGACAGCATGAAGCATAGATGAAAAGGAAAGGCTACTTGCACAGTTAAATGCCAACCCATTCTCATAGAAGAATCTACTGATAATACGACAGACATGACTTCTCCCCTCTTTCATCCAAGTCTCATTCAATGTAGTTTGATGGCCACTCACCCCAATCGTAGTCGTAGGACTTGGACTTCCCATTGGTGATGGGCCAGCAACAAAGAAGTCCATGGGACCTCTTAACCTCTTCATGTTACTAGATCCAGAAGGAGAGACTGCTTGATTGTCAGCACCAAATGGACTTTGCATGTCAAAGCTACCCGCTCTGCACAATTCTTCCATCTCCATCATTGCTCTTCTATTTTTCTCTTCGTTGGACGATAATATAGCTTTCATTTCATTCAACACTTCAGTAGGAACTTGTGCACAACCTTTAACATTTTTTCCGGTCTTTGCGAGATGATGCTTGAGTCTAGCGACTCCACCTGTAATCCTCTTCCCACAAAAATTGCATTGGACATACACATATCCTTTCCCTTTTTGAGCCTCGTCCATCTCAAGTTGAACACAATATTTCCATGCGGGATCATTCCGACCTCCCTCGGAATTCTTTGCGCCCTTGCTAGACTTCGGCATCTCTAAAACTTCAAGTAACAAAAATAAACAACATAAAGACTAAAATTTAAGGATTTATTCTTAACCGATTTAAGGAAATTATAAAGCATAAAACTAATTTAAGAAATTAAACTACGGTCGGTTCAAATGATGTATTGATTTTTAAAATCCGAAAAATATGTAATTCAAACATTAACAGGGCCTTAAAAGGATTTTGTCTTGAACAAGGGGTCCTCGTGTTTGTATTTTTGGTCATTGATGCCTATCTAAAATTTATCATAGAAAACTAAAGTTGTACTTTTCCGTCTATAGATGGGCCTCTCATTGTTTTCATCTCACATTTAGGTGGTAATAGTGCAGACATCGATGTCATAGAAAAATTAAAAAGAGAATATGGATGATGTTAGCAATCACAGTCCTGATGGATAAAAAAGAGAATATCACAAAAGTTAATTAAAAAATTAAAAAATCTTACTTTTGTTTAAAGGGCAGAGGCGGAGCAGCTTTGAAGGCGGAGGCGGAGGCGGAGTAGCAGGAGGCGACGCAGTGGTTGCTTGCGCGCAGTGCAGCGCCGAAGAAGAGCCGCAAGAGGCTTGGTGGTGCTGGCGACTGGCGAGTCGACAATGTAGGAGTTGGAGGAGACGACGCTCGACGATGGTTAGGGTTTTTCACCGTGAAAACAGAAGGACCGGGTTTTTCACCGTGAAAACAGGACCCCCGTCATTTCATCGATGTAGAAAAAAATTTAAGAGGGTCACGTGCGAACCGGGACCGCCTCGCTGGACCGCCTCGCCTTACGCCTCGCCTCGCCTCGCCTCACAACGCCTCGCAGAATCAGCTGAGGCGCTCGCCTCAAAACGTAATTTGGGTGCCTCGCCTCGAGGCGTACGCCTCGAGCGCCTCGAGGCACGATTTTTCAAACCATAGCTGCGACATATTCTCCAGCGAAGAACGAATCGAAGATATTGTAGCTCCAGCATGATATCTTTACGTCGAAGCAGAATGGTCGACCCCACCATACCCTCTACACTTCTTTGAGGGATGTTTGAGAAGCTACATGGCTACATTGCCTTGACTGCTACGCCAAAGCAACTCAAGGCTTACAGCGACTCTGTGATGACTAAGGCCTTTCTAGCGGCCCTTGATCCTGAATATGACTCAGCTCGCGTCCAGATTCTTACAGATGCTACCATACCTCCAATGGAGGAGGCATATCGCAGATTGAGTAGGCTATCTATATCCTCTGGTGGTAATGTGCAGTCTCAGACATCATCAGTCATGGTTGCATCTCGTGGTAGGGGGAACCCTTCTCCGTATCGTGGTAGGGGATGATCTAACCATGGCAGAGGAGGGGGTGGTCGACCCCGTCAGTCGTGCACCTTCTGCCACAGGACTGACCACTCTGAGTAAACATGTTATTCTAAACATGGGTTTCCTGCTTCCGCTAGAGTTGCAGAACAGACTCAACAGGTTGGGAGACCTTCTCCTGTTGATGAGCAGAGATTTGACGAACTTGTGGCCATACTCAGGGAGATCATGCCTACTCCTGGACCATCCAGCTCTCCCTCAGGATCCTCAGAGGTAGCTACCTCTGCTGTTGCAGCTTCATCAGGTATAACATAAGTCGTTACTAGTTGTTACAGGGCAGATTTGTCAGAATGGATTATGGACTCAGGTGCATCCCATCACCTCTATGGTGATAGAAGTCAGTTTAGTGCTTTCAATCCAACCTAGCCCAGACGATCTATTATGATCCAGATGGAACACATTCTCCCATTACTGGTCAGGGGGAAGTGCAGTTAACTCCTGCAATGAGACTTCAAAATGTTCCTTATGCTCCTGAGATTTCAATGAATTTATTATCTATTAGTCAAATCACCAAGGTCTTGCATTGTCGTGCCATTTTTGATCTGTCTGCTCTTGTGTTTCAGGACATTCTAACGGGCAGGGTGATGATTGGTTCTGGCCGTGAGCAAGGAGGCCTCTACAGACTAGCGCAATCTTATTATGCAGGTGCTTCTTCCATTCGCACTGGGTCTGTGTCTCCTTACATGTGGCATCTTCGTTTTGTCATCTTCCTCTGCAAAAGTTGTGTCACGATCTTCCACAGATTTCCCCTCATTCTACCTTTCAGTGTGATGCCTGCCAGCTTGGGAAGCATCATCAGTCTACGTTTCAGAGTCGCCAGGGTCGAAGTAGCCATGGTCTGTTTGAGTTAGTTCATTTTGATATTTGGGGTCCCAGTCGTGTCCCTGATCATCAGAGGCATAGATTTTATCTCGTTGTTGTTAATGAGTTTTCAAGGTTGTCATAGGTTTTTCTTCTTAAAAACAAGTCTGATGATGGTCATGTTATTCAGTCCTTCATTAATGAAATAATGAACACTTTTTTAGCAAAATTCATGTATATACGTTCTGACAATGTCATGGAGTTTTGTACTAACCAAGTTGCCACATTTCTTGTGTCTCATGGTATTGTCCATCAAACATCTTGTGTATACTTTCCAACGGAATGGGGTGGCTGAAAGAAAACACCGCCATCTTCTGGATGTTATAAGGACTCTTTTGATTCAGAGCCGTATTCCTCATTTATACTGGGGGGAAGCGGTTCTAACTGCTTGTTACCTTGTTAATCGTATGCCCTCTTCAGTTCTGGGAGAAAAGATCCCGTTCTTGATTGTGTTTCCCGAGACGAATCTTTTCTCTCTCACACCTCGAGTATTTGGTTCAGTGGCTTTCGTTCTTCAGATGTCCCCTGATCTTGACAAGCTCTCTCCTAGAGCTGTCAAATGTGTGTTTGTTGAGTACTCCAAGACCCAAAAGGATATCGTTGCTTCGACCCTGTTCGACGAAGGTACTATGTTAGTGCTGATGTAACCTTTTTTAAGTCTATTATGTACTTCTCTCCTACAGGTGACAAGCTCATTTCTTTTGAAGATGGGGAAGAGGTCTATATGCCTCTACCTCAGATCTCTACTCTACCATCATCAGCACCTCCTCCTCCTACACCACCTCCTATGTCTCCTACACCACCGCTGCCACCCCTCCACCTCCATTCTTTCCCCACGTTTATCAGCATCCACCTCGTGCTCATGTGCCTCACCAATCATCCAGCACGCCCAAAGTATAACTTGAACATTTGAGTTCTTCTAATGACAATGGTGAATTGCATGTACAGCGTGAGGACCGGGATGACCAAGATGCTACATCTCATGTGAGTACTAAAGATCTAGATGTGCATATTTCTCTACGGAAGCAAAAGCGTGATGCACTATACATCCTCTTGCTTCCCATGTGTCATTGGATCGCCTTTCCGAGGACTTTCAGAAGTTCGTTCTGGGGCTATCAGCAGTGGAGATACCACATCTTATCAGGAGGCATTGCAGAGTAGTCGGTGGCGTTTAGCTATGGAAGAGGAGATGGCCGCTTTACAATCTCGAGGTATGTGGAGTGTTGTACAGGCTCCTCCAGGTGCGTCTATTGTTGGCAGCAAGTAGGTGTTCACTGTGAAACACCGTGATGATGGTACAGTTGACAAATATAAGGCCAGGTTGGTTGCTCGTGGGTTCACCCAAACGTATGAGGTGGACTATCAAGATACTTTTTCACCAGTTGCACATTACTCCACGTTGCGGATTCTTATTGCAGTTGTAGTGGTACGTGACTGACCGCTTTTCCAGTTGGATGTGAAAATTGTTTCTTGTATGGTGATTTGCAGGAAGAAGTTTACATGCAACAGCCTGTCAGCCACCGGGGTTTGCTGCTGAGGGGGAGTCTAGTATGGTGTGTCGACTTCACAAGGCGATATATGGTTTCAAGCAGAGGGCTCGGTTTCATAAGCTCTTAGAGTTGATTGAACAAAATAGTTTTGTCAGATCTACTGCAGATCATTCTCTTTTTGTTAAGAGAACTCAGGGAGGTACGGTTGTTGTTCTGATTTATGTTGATGACATTGTTGTTACTGGTAGCGATGAACAAGGTATTCATGCAGCTAAGGATTTCCTTGGACGACAGTTTGTGACCATGGATCTTGGCAAGTTACGTTATTTTCTTCGCTTAGAGTTTGCACGCAGTCAGCAGGGTATGATTATGACGCAAAGGAAGTATGTTGTTGATCTTCTGGCTGAGACAGGTATGACAGGATGCAGACCTGCTACTACACCAATGGATCCAAATGCTAGACTCTATGATGATGACTCTGAGGAGATAGATAAGAGATGGTATACGAAGATGGTAGGAAAGTTGCTATATGTTAATATTACCAGGACTGGCATATCATTTGTTATGAGCGGAGTTAGCCAGTTCATGAAGCAACCTAGACAAGTTTATATGGATGCAGTTTGTATAATCTTAAGATATCTGAAATCTTCTCCAGGTGCAGGTCTACTTTTGAGAAGAGACATGTCACTCTCAGTTACTAGATATGCATACGCATATTATGTTGGGTGTCCCAAGGACAGGAAGTCCACTTCATGCTTTACTGTGTTTGTTGGTAGCTCATTAGTCTCAAAGAAGAGTAAGAAACAGATTGTAGTTGCTCGATCCAGCGTTGAATCAGAATATAGGGTTATGGCCCAAGGGAGCACGGAAATGATGTGGGTCATGTCCTTCTGACTGATCTTGCAATTGAGGTGCCTCTTCCAATGCATCTCAAATGTGATAATCAAGCAGCTCTATTCATAGTTAATAATCCAACCTTCCATGAGAGAACAAAGCACATCGAAGTTGAATGTCATTATACCCATGACTTGATCCAAAAGGGGTTTATTTCCACCTCCCATGTTGCTTCAGGAGAACAGATTGAAGACATGATTACCAAGGCTCTCGCGAGGGGTTTCCACAGTTGTTCCAAGCTGAGCATGATAGACATATATGCTCCAGCTTGAGGGGGGTGTTGAGAGAATTCTATATCTTTGTCTTTATTTATATTTCTCTAGTTTTCCCATCTTCTTTATGTGATTTCTCCCTAGAGCCCTTCTCCTATATAAGAGGGTTCTAGGGCTACGTGGAATATAACTTTTCTTTTCACACCTTCCACAGCCCTTGGTGAGGGGTTACGAGTTGATGCTTCTGACAAGATTTTGCTAATACTTTAAACTCTATAATCAGTGGTCATATGTTCTTCATGGGGTGAACGTGATCGTGAAGAAGATAGATGACAAAGGACAAATTCCAATGTGCTCTATAGCGGAGAACCTGTATCAAGTTGCATTGCCGGCACTTACAAGTACGAGAAAGCTAAACGTCATGGGTTTGTGAAGAGTTGGATTTCGTCATGGGTTCTACTCAAAAAGGTTGTTCTTTTCATTTTAAGAAAGGAGAGATGTCACCCTAAGCCACGAGTGGCTTTAAGAGATTATAGTTAGTTGCATGTGTTTTTTTAGGCTCATTAGTTGCATGTGTTCGCAAGAGAGAAACGGTGGCTAAAGAGTAATGTCGAAGCTCCGTCTTTGTTGAAGAATCCATCACGAGAGGAGTAAATGTCCAAGGAAGATCTATCATCAGAAGAGAAATTGGAGCAGGTGATGGCGAAGGCAACTGTAATAGGGCAAGACCAATGGTATCATATCTTGATAGCATGAAACAAGGAAGCCATGCGCTCAGCAGGATAAAAGCTGGTTAGGATATGACAATTACCGCCTGAAATGTTCGGTGTCTACAGGATCCTGAGAAGACGATGATGGGTAGTTTGATAGCAAACTGGCACAGTGATGTAGCACTACTACAGGATACAAAGCTAGCAAACCGGACTGTTTATTTATGGAGGCTCTTGAGTAGCCCAAAGTTGTTAGAGTTTAGGCTGTCAACTCGACATGGAAACTTGGGGAATCCTTATTGATCGTTTTCTCCTAGGGGAGATCGTAATCGGGCAACATGTGATCTCAATTGTCCTCAGGAGGGTGATCAACAGAATTATCCTAGTTTTCTCATGTGTATATGGCCCAACAAATAATTTACGAAGAAGTGATCTTTGTGAGGACCTCAAGCTAGCGTGTGTTGTCCTTGGCTTTTTGGGGGTGACCACAATAACCATAATCTCAAGTGAGTGTCCTCGTATTTGTGGAGGGCAAGATCATGGATCGAATGCATTCACATCTAGCATCAGCTGGAGTTGTACCAAGCGTCAGACTACAAATATAAATGGTGAAGCTTGGATTCCAGCCCATGTTTGAATCACTTTTTGGCTTTTGTGGAGCTGTTGAAACTCTTTTAGTAGATCTCGGTCAGGTTGCTCCTGAGGTCCTGCTCGAAGCATACTGACCTCCCTCATGCGATTCCAAGGAGGAGTCACACCCTAGATAATTCTTCATATTTGAGACATGGAGGATATTTTAATATGATTTTAGGAAGATGGTGATAAAAAAAGGAGCAATTTCCAATGTGACAGTTGTTCACCCATTGTGTGCATGGTTCCGAAGCCGGTGGTACTTGAGAAGATGAACGGAAATAAGGGTTGTAAGAGGATCATGGACATTTTTTCCAAACTGGATGGGGTTGAAGATTTTAGAGATTTCAACAGAAAAGAACACGAGTGTGTAGCTCAGCAGAAAGTAGTGATGGAGGATATAAAGTGTAAAGTTGAGTGGCGTGAGAGGTCAAGGTTGAACTGTCGTAGGGGGCAACGCAAAAACGAAGCTCTTTCATGTAATGGATAATAAGATGCAGAGACAGAGCTTTATCCACTTATTTATGATGGATAATGGCATGATACAAGGAGACCGGGAGGATGGAAAGGCGATGGGGGGTTATTTCTGGAAGAGAGGTAGTTGGAAGCGGATGGGAAGTAGGGTGACCAAACATCAAATCGAGAAGGCATAAAGACTTAATCGTGTTTTTTGCTTGGATGAAGTTCATGATATAGTGTTTGAGCTAATGGGTCTCTTAGTCTGGATGGATTCCAAGATTTTTTTAAGGGAAACTCGGAGATGGTAAATGATAATGTCATGGATCTGATTGAGGAGTTTTTTTTTTTGGGGGGGGGGGGGGGGGGGAGGGGGGGCGTATCTAGATGCAGTCGATTACCCACGGGTAAAGACTTGGATTGTTAATTCTGTGGCAACCAAGATATGTAGCCACTCAGCAACGAGTACAATAAGATATCAATTTTGTCGCCATTTTCCATAATTAGGCTCGCAATTTTTTGATATCATGACACAACAACAACAAAGTCTTTTCCCACGATTAAGTATGGTCGGCTACATGGATTTTCTACCTCCATTCAAAATTATTTTGGGTCATTCTCGGGCTTAAATCCAAAATACTAAGATCCCTTCAGATAGTCACATTCGAACACTTCTTGGCAAGGAAGGTCGTATCGATATCGATATCGTTTCGGACCACACGGAAATGGACGGGATATATCGCCGATATCGATGAAAATGTTGGAAATGGCTCAAAAAAACCATTTTTATTGTTTTTTTCAGAAATTAAGATCATCCAAGATATTAAAACGACAAATAACCTACAAATACACACTTATGCCGCACATATCAGTCATTTATAGCCCATATATCGAACATATCGTTGTTAATGTTTAATCCTGACTTATAGATATTGGAAATGGATTCCATTCAAGTTCTTATAACATTATAACTTACAATTATACACTTAGATGACACATATAGATCATTTGTGAAGACTATGATCCTTATATTGCACATATCGGTCATATCGAATATATCACTGGTATTGTTAGTCGTTGGCCTGTATATATTAAAAAGGGATTTCTACACCCATAACCCTCGAGTTAACTTCCATCCAATATTCCGTTAACTATGACGGTATCCATCAAACATTTTAAATTTTCTACCCTTTAAGTTATATTATTTAAAGTTCTGCCCTTCCCCTCCTCCTCATCGACAACCACCTCCTCCCCCTCCCCTCCTCCTTCCCTCTCCTCCCTGTCGACCACCACCTCCTCCCCGTCGAACCCCCGACCTCCTCCTCCTCTCATTGCTCCTCCAGCGAAGGCAACCCCGTCGAAGCCTCCCCCCCTGCTGAACACCCACCTCCTCCAGACCAAGCTGGCCCTGACCTCCCTCGACCCCCCCCCCCCCCGGCCAACCCTCCCCTTGTCAAGCCACGCATCCTTCCTATAGACCAAGACCTTCCCCGACCCCCTGTCGAGCCCCCCCCCCCTCGAGCTTGCCCCCTCACCCCAGTCGAGCATGCCTTCCGCCCACCCCCCACTACTCGACCCTCGATTTCGATACTCCCCACTGGCTGCACTCGAAGCAACCCCCCTCCCCGCCACTGCCTCGCTTCCCTGGCTTCAGTCCCCCCCCCCCCGCCAACCCTCCCCCACTACTCGACCATCGGTTTCGATCGCACCCGCTGGTTGCACTCGAAGCACCTCCCCCCCCCCCTCCCCGTCGCTGCCTCGCCTCCCCGGCTGTAGAGTGATTAAATTAACTCCCTCGTATGGTTGAGTTAATGTATTAAACTAACGGAGGGTTATGGGTGTGAGACAGAGTGACTATCTAGGGTTTTTCATGTAATTCACGATTACGCATGGTTATGATTGTAATTGCAGAAATATTCAGGGTTATGGGTATAAAAATCCCTATTGAAAATAGAGTTCATCCAAGTTCTTAGATCACTAAATAACTTACAAATATACTCTTAGATCACACATATCGATCATCTATGAAGCTTATATTAAATATATCGATCATTTTGAACATTTCATTATTGGAAATGGATTTCATTCAAGTTCTTACAACATGAAATAACTTGTAAATATAACACCAAGTTGAAGAACCATTGTATGCACCCTCTTGTAGCTAGATATGTGTTCTAACACTGGGTGTAGCCAAATAAGTAGTGGAATCAATCTAGCAAGAATATTAGCATTGATATATAGAAATATCGGTGAAACATCGGCGATATCGATCGATATCAAGGATTTTTGTACTGCATCCATTCATTTTTTATTGATATGAGCCGATATGGGAATATATCTCCGATATCCCTGTAAAAAGGATATACTAAAGGATATACTGGGTGATATCGAAACCCCTCCCCTGTCGAAACCGATATATCGACGATATATCGCTGATATATCGTCGATACGGCCTTATATGCTTCTTGGGCCTTCCTCGCCCTCTCTTAACTGGCTCAACATCACAAATCTCGCATCTTCTAACGAAAGCATCAACCGACCTCTATTGCAAATGGCCAAACCATCTTAAGCGGGTTTCTCCCATCTTGTCCTCTATTGGAGATGCACCATCTTTCCTTCGGATAGCGTCATTCCGAATCTGATCCTTTCAAGTATGACCACACATCCACCTTAGTATTTTCATTTCTGCTACTGTCATTCTATGCACATGCCTACAGATCACATGCCAACTTTCTGATCCATAGAGCATAACAGGTCTCACGACTGTTTTGTAATATTTTCCTTACTTTCAAATGGATTCTAGCATTGAAGGAGCAATTTATGGTCTAGCAGGAAGTAGTATGCGTGATTTTGAGAAATAATCACAAAATCTATGATGAGACATGCTACAGCTATGCATTGGCTTCTGCCAGATCATAACCCAGGTCAAACTATAATCACACATTGTTTATGTGCACTTCTAGGAAAGAACCACCACCTGTGATTCTGCTTCAGGCTTAAGTACTCATAGATGTTGGTGCATAATTTCAGGGTCCATAGTGATAGAATCTGAAGCAGATGCCATGTCAAGTGGTCGACGACCAAACGGATGGTAGTACAACTAGCAACATTGGAAAATCACAGGTCGCTTACAGAAAGGTGTTTCGACTCAACAAAGTCAAAGAAGTCCCGCATATAAGTAGAATACTAGAAATGACATATTGGAAGAAGATATGGTAGAGTAAGATAAGAAATGAGAGACAAAAAGGAGATAGAGAACATGGCAAACTTAGCTGAAAAAGTCAATGCAAAAGTAAAGTTCTTCCATATCACGGCTAGTGACCTACGACGTGGAAATTTCACACATGCCTCAAGTATTGGTGGGGAGCTCATCCATGGAGACCTGGGGTTGGTGCAAGTTCAGTGGATCCTTTTCAATCTTTACTCATCCACGAAGACTTGGGGGAGCTCATTCACGGAGACCTGGGGGTTGGTGCACGTTGTTTGAGACCAAAGGTTCAGAATGATAAATCCTTCAAGTTTTGAATCGACTACTGATCAGAGGTAGGGAAGCTTGTTAGCCCCTTTCCTAGGCTTTATTATATGTCGACCTATCAAAGAGCGTCGTGTCAGATGCCTAATAAAATGGGGCATGAGTGCCTTATGATTGTCAGTATCTCTTGAGTGGTAGCTACATGGTTTCCATAGGCTCAACGCCCCTTCTAGTTGGGATAAAAGGTTCTTCAAAAGGTCGAGACTGCAAGACATGGTTCGTTGGAACATTTCTAGTAACGAAGGCTTGCAAGACACACTCTTCCACTGCCTACAAATCCTAAATATGTGAGGCGTGACTACACACTAATTTAGGATTCTACAATGCCAATGCCAGTAAAGGTCTTCCTTGGTTACTAAGAAGGGTTGCCTGTTGACAATGGTTCTTAAAGCAAAAATCTAAAATGGAGATGGCGTGCCATTCATGAGATGCTGTAACACTCTAGAAGATGCAAATCACATATTCTTTATATGTTCACACTCAAGAAGAGTTTAGGATAGATCACAGCCGCACTGACTTGATTCCAATTATGTTGAGAGATTATGGGCCTCTGTTAAATCTGCATATTATAGATGCAGAGGTGACGCCTATGAACCCTTGATCTTCTCTGAATGATTTGGCTACCACAAAAATGTGACGATGCAAAATCAAGACAGACTATGTGGAATGTGTACTAGAATGTTTTTTTTGAGTCAATGTTTGTACTAGAATATGCTGATTTTAATTGAGTACTAATTGAGTACTAATTAATTGAGTACTAATTATTGTAATATTTTAGTGGTTATCAATAAGCATAGGTGTGCATAATTGTGGCTGCACACGTTTCTTATTTCAAAAGAAGTCCCCCTCCGGTCTCCAGAAATAACAGGCATTGGATTGTGTATCATAGTTTCTCAGATGCATTGTCAGCATTTGAAGATAGGCATTGCACATTTGTAAAAAGAAATCACATCACATTACAATGAACAAGAAGGTGATGTACCCAGATCCCACACAAGGTGTCCAGACATAGCTGTGGTCCCATAACACAAAAATATATGGATCGAGCACACCTTTGAGATTTGGTGTTCTTAGCACAAAAGACCCATGTAAGATCACAACAAGGATAAACTCTTCTCTCCAAGAATCGTACATTCAGTGAGCTTAAAAGGAATGCATAAATGCTGATTGTCACATTATTCAAATCATGATATATAGGGGTAGCATTCTGTGTCTATCTATATAGAGCAGTTTCCAAAACTTCACCAAGATGATCTCTGTCTGCAAACCGTTTGCCACATTGTTTTCATGTTCTGCAGGATGTATGTGCTCCAACTTGAGGTATGCTATAGGTGCTTATGTTTTGCGTCCTTAATCATTTTATAACCTCAACGTTACTATCTCTGTAAGTAAAAGAAAGATGCCTTCTTTGATGAAATTTATTTACGTTTTTTTCTCAAATTAATATTCTTTCAATAGAAATCTTGAAGTTTACACTGTTGCCTCCTGGCTTTTTGCCTTTGTCCCATGACAAAAAAGACGCTTATACAGCTTCATGGACAGCTAAACAATGTGGTGTGTGGTTCAAGGTGGGAAAAAAGTCTGAGGTGAAATCGTATCTAACAAAAGCAAACTATCCAGTTAACTTTACAAAGATAGCATGTCAAGAGATACACCATATGAATAACATACATGCTCAATATCAGAGGATTCCTGTGCAACAGGTACCCTTTGCCCCAGTTCTAGAATGATGCTCTTCATAAACTGAAAAGAAGATTCACCTGCAGCCAAAACATAGAAACTAATAAAGTTTTCAAAAGCATCAATGCACTCAGAAAAAATCAAAAATCTCTGGCATTGATCTCTCTATTGAAGGGATCGGGAATCATAATGCAACTTTTTAAAAATGGTAAGAATAACACGTCCTCATGTAAATACCAATACTTACAAATGATAAAACTGCACAACTAAATACAGCACAAAGAAGAGGTCAGTCAGAAAACATTTTTGAAGAGGCCTAGACTTGACTGAATCTGTGGAACTCTACAAAAGAACGAGCAGTTTCTCCTATCATGTGGGGTTAGTGTCAATTAAAGAAGGTCCAGACTTGAATAAATCAATGAATACTACCAAAGAACGAGCATTTTTTCCCATCAAGTGGGGTCAATGATAATGAAAGAATGAGGTGGCACGGTAAGGCAATTACAAGAACAAGAGGGAAGTCGGGTGATAGGGCAGCAGGGAGCGTGTTGCAACAATTCTACAGTTTCTACTAAACTACCGAAGAATCTGTTATTCATCTACTCTAAATGATTGATCTTAGCCATTATCCTCATGTAATGAACCCAATAAAACCCCTAATTAACATTTCTTGTTATCCCACCAAAATTTACAAATTAACATCCTCATGTAAAAAGCCGCAAAACATGCAGCGTGTCTGTGTAAATATTCACATGTAAATAAGCAACACTTCACTTATTTTTAATTAATTCATACTAACTCCAAATTGACTAAAATCAAATCGATTACATATCACTAATCTTAAGGAAAATACTATGAAAATAATAACGTGTATATTTGACCAATAAATCGAAACCCTAGTTTGAAATTCTGAAAGCCACAAAGCTCGATATCTCATACATACGGTATCCTATGAAACTCTACTCACCTTTGTTTTAATTTGCTCTTAATTATCTATAAAACTAGATCAAAATCAAAGGAATCGGAGTTGATATGTGAAATTGGATTTTCGGACCGAATTGTATACTGTACAAAAAAACAAATTTTTAACCTATTATTTTGTGTATAAAAATAGACGATCTTAATTTCTTTCTTTTTCATTTGTTTTCTTCGAGTTGTGTTTAATTAACCACAAAGATATAAAATCCAAAAAAAAGACCTCGAGAAAATGAGGTATTGTGATTCTATATATAATGATCATACTTCTCTCATGATTTTATTTGACCTTTTCTTAAATATTAAACATCAAAAAATATAGCTTATGGTTAGTTTTCTTTCTAGTATGTTATTTAACTTTATTTCGTATATAATTTTTTATCAAAAATTATAGAAAAAGTGCAAAACATAGAAAATTAGATATTTTATCCATTAAAAATACCTTCCAAAAATATTTTTATATATGCAGATGATTTTTTTACATTGAGGTCTTATAGGTAATTGAGATACATGTCTTTTATGAAGACCTTTTTTTCCATTTGAGCCCTCTTTTTATTTTTTTTCTTTAATTTTCTTTCTTTTTTTAGTCTGGTCAACGGTCAAATGTCCATTTGGCATCATCTCATTCGCCAGGCACTCTCCACTCAGCCACCTCATCCACACCCCCATCTCTCCCTCCTCTCCAGCCAATCATGCACCTCTTGTCGTTGACCCAAGTCAACTCTCACATTTCCAACCATTACATGCAGATCCCACCTTGGATCCCGTGTTCCCTCGCCCAGTTCACGCCAAATCCCTTTTGCATGTAACCCTCTCCTTCACCGCATGTGACGTCGGCGACAACCATGGCCTCAAATTTCGGCGAAATTCGACCGAATTGCGGTTTCGATGGGTGACCGAAATCCGACCGAAATGGTTGATGTCGACCGAAATTTGGGGGTCTAGTTCAAAAAAAGACCAAAATTTCGGTCGAATTTTGACCGAAATTCGATCGAAATTTCGGTCATTTGGTCAGTCTCCGAAACGAAACTGAAATCCGACATTTAAGGCCTTGGCGACAACCACACCTTTCTCCAGTCGTTTCGACCTCCGACCACCACTAAAAAACCTACTCCTTCCCACCATCTAGACCACCTACCATAACTTGCGAGCTTACAAGGCAACAGCCTCGACCCTCCTATAGGTGACAGCTTCAGGAGGCTGATCTTGAAGGCTACGATGCCCCTTCTCTGACGAGGCAAGATCCAAGGAGCTCATTCGCTCCTTGTTGCAGCTAATGCTTCAGGTGAGCTACAGAGTCTCAGATTTGTGTCGTGAAAGCTCTTTGATGCAAGAACAGGCCAAGGGGTCTTTGACCTCCAGCCTTCCATTTTCCGACGAGAACCCATATCATATATGTAACATGTACCCTTTTACCTTCCCATCTTCTTCTTTTTCTTTCTATTCCTTAGTTCTACTCCAGATCTATACCCCCCTTTCCCATTGAGACCAACGACTTTGCTTGGTACCATCATCCTTCAGCTACCCATCGTGAACTACATCGTCATCTCAGATCTCAGTGCCTTCTTCTTCTTCTATCCACTACAACCGCCCATTATTCTGCTCCGCGTCTCCCACACGAGACCGAAGCTTCACCCAACATTCCCCCTTTTTATGTGCTCTACGTCCATGCTGGGAACCCACAAGACTCGAGCCCCATATTACTCGCAGGTCCCTCGGCACAACATTCACGCATAATTTTAGCATGGAAAAAATATTTCCAGAGTAAAACCGATCACTAGCAAAGATAGTGTCACTTCTAGATAACCAAATGGCCCATAAAGTGGCAAACGGACAAAGGAGCTCATCAAGCAGGCTACTTCTTTTAGCATTCAGGGCTTCCCAAAAAGGCTCTGAGTATTTAGCCAAGTTATTCCAATAGCTTCCCAGATGGACTGTGGCAACAGGAATGCAAAAAACAGCTTAAACGGTCGTTTAAACAGCTGTTTAAATGTATGTGGACTTCGAACGCACCGACTAGTCAAAGTCGAGCTCATAAGCGAGTGGGTCGCATAAACAACGTTAAACAGCTGCATAAAGGATGTCAAACGGCTGTTTAAACTATTCACTTGCAAACTTTTGTGTTATCCATGACTTTTGGATTCATGCCATGAATTGTAATTGTTTTTTTTTAAAGTAAAAGGGTGATGTCCTATTTTTTAATTGTACTTTTTATGTTGTCTATTTTAAAATTTGGATATGGATTCTAGTTGTTTATGCTATCTATTTTGACATTTAGATGAAAAATTCCTTGAATTGGACCATATTTGATCTAAATTGTAAATCTTTTTTTAAAATTTCTTATTACTTTTTTATTAACTATATAAACGTAATATTTTTTATTGACTAAAAAATGCAAAACAGCACAACTCGTTTAATTTACATTTAAACTCCCGTATATCGTTTAATCAATAATCAGTGACCCACCAACTGAATACCGACTATCGCTTTTTGCAACCTTACGTGGTAGTGGAAGAAAATGTGGTCAATGGATTCCCTATCAAAGTTGCGTAGCGGACAAAGATCCGTAACACCTGTGAACAATCGTGCTAATACACCATTGTCTGGGACAAAGATCCGTAGCGGACAAAGATCCGTAACACCATTGTCTGGGATTCTGGTGAATCCTCTCGCCCTCGTGGCCACTTTCGCTATGAACGGAGTTGGTTGCTGGAACCTCACTTCAGGGACATTGTGCGAAATCATTGGTCCCAGTCTATCTATGCCGGCAGTGCTGCTCGTCGGTTCGATCAAAAACTTTCGTCCCTACGAAGATTACTGACGTCCTTTAAAATTAATACTCGACAGGCTCGCTTAATCACCCATAACGAGGCTGATGACATCATTCTTCGCCTGGATCATTTAGAGAACGAGAGGGAGTTATCTCCCGCGGAATTGGCCGATCGTGCTTCGGCTTTGCAGGTGGTCTCAGCGGAGGACAGGAAAAGGGCTATCGAGTGGCGCCAGCGATCGCGCTTGAGATGGATCAAACATGGGGATGCGAACACCGCTTTCTTTCATCGGGTCGCCAGTGCTCGAAAACGTGCTAATACCATCTCTTCCCTCACGGTCAATGGTTCCCTCTTTCAGGGGGAGAAGGAGTTAGGCGTGGCTTTGGGAACTTATTTCAAGAATTTTTTTGACCGTCAACCTAATCGTTCGTGGCGGTGGACGGGCCGTGGGGCCTCCGTCCTTGCGCCTTCGGAAGCGGCGACGATTTCTCGGCCTTTTTCTCTGGAGGAGCTCAAGGGGGCGGCTTGGGACCTCAACGTCGATGCTGCCCCAGGGCCTGACGGCTTCCCTATATCTTTCTACCGGGATTTTTGGGACGTGCTCGCAAATGATATCTTGGACGTTGCTCTCGAATTTTGTGAGGGGAACAGGGGCTTCAACAAAATCAACAGGGCTAATATTGTACTTATCCCCAAGACCCCTTCGGCCAACCGTATAGAGGATTTCCGGCCTATTTCTATTTCTAATGGCATCTACTTAATCATTGCTAAGGCTCTCGCTAGAAGGCTTGCGCCACTCCTCGACTCGCTCATCTCGCCTTCACAAGCAGCCTTTGTCCAAGGGAGGCAAATCTCTGAATGCTATGCGGTGGCCTCCGAGATCGTCGATGTTTGGCACAGAAATGCTACGAAGGGGCTGCTGTGGAAAATTGACTTTGCAAAGGCCTATGATTCTCTGGATTGGCGCATCTTATGGTCGGTATTAAAGCGGCGGGGCTTCTCGCCGATCTGGATCTCTTGGGTTCGACGGTGTGTTAACAACGTCTCTTTCTCTGTTTCTATTAATGGCCGGCCGGCTGGAGGGCTGTTCCAGCCACACAGGGGGGTTCGCCAAGGGTGCCCCCTTGCTCCCCTCCTCTTTGTTTTGGCGGTGGATGTCTTGCCGCGTATGATTGATGGTGTGGCCGAGGCCAGCCTTACGCGCGGATGTTCTTTGGGTACGTATCATATTTCTCTTATACAGTTCGCTGACGACACATTATGTTTTATCGAGGGCGGCCAGGCTAATGCCTCGGGAATGGCTACTACGCTCCAACTATTCTGTGAGATGTCGGGGCTCCACATCAATGGGAACAAATCGAAAGTCGTTCCGTTTGCTATGTCACCGGTGGAGGCTGTGGAGTGTGCTCGTGTTTTGGGCTCTTCCCCGTGCGGCCTCCCCCTGGAGTATCTTGGTTTGCCTCTTTCGGTTGGTCGTGCTCGGCTGCGTGATTGCCGGAAGGTGGTTGAGAAGATGGAGGCTCGGCTAGCTGGCTGGCGCGCGGCGCTTCTCTCCAGGGGGGGTCGGTTAGTTCTTATTAAATCCGTGCTCTCCTCGATCCCAATTTATTTCCTGTCCGTGCGTGGCATGCCGAAGGGGGTTCGGGAGAGATTGGAAAAATGTATGCGGGGTTTTCTTTGGGGTAAGAAGGGCGATGGGAGAAGGGGGGTCCATTTGGCGGGCTGGGAGGTTGTCTCGCGTCCGAAGCGCGATGGGGGCTTGGGAGTGAGACGGCTGGAGGTGGTGCACGAGGCTATGCTTCTCAAGTGGGCAGCGAAGGTGTGGGGCCGGGAAGATAATTTCATGTTGAAGTGCCTTAGGGAGGCGGCGGGGATTGATTTAATATCCGCTTCACGGGGGCGTCTCGAGGGACACATTTCCTCTTTTTGGCGCGGTGTCTTGTCCGCTTTTAACCGCAACAGATCATTATTCAAACCTATTCTAGGCGATGGGAATTCTTTCCGCTTTTGGTCGGATGATTGGTCCGGGAGGGGAGCTTTGCAATATTTGTTTCCTCGCCTGTTTGCGCTGGTGGGCGATAAATTCGCCACTGTGGCTTCCTGCTGGGCCGATGGTTGCTGGTGTCCTTTGTTCGTTGCTAATTTATCGGATCAGCGTCTGCTCGATTCCACGTCCTTGATGGCTCTTCTTTCTGATGCTCCCACGCCCACTGGGGGGCGTGATCACTTCGCTTGGAAGGAGGGTACTTTCTCTACGCGGAAGGCGTACTTCGCTATTCTTCCCAGCGCCGTGGGGGTCGATGCAACCCTGTTGAATCATTGCAAGTTCATTTGGAGTCTCAAATTGTCGGAACGGGTTGGTATATTTCTATGGCTTCTTCGGCGTGGTCGGCTGCTTACTCGAGACTGTTGTGCTATGATGTTTCCTAATGTCTCGCAATTGTGCGATCTTTGTGGTACGGAGGTGGAAACCAGCGGGCACCTCTTCTTCCATTGCGACCGTGTTCGTGAAATATCTCCAGCTTTGATGCATTTTGCGACAGTTTGATTAACGCCGGGAATCGGTCGAGGGCGGACATGGTGGTCCCGATTGCGCGTCTGTGGAGCATCTGGTTGGGAAGAAACGAGACACTTTTTGCTCGGCAGAGGTTCTACATGGAAAATATTTGTATCTCGGCGTCTCGCTTTTGTCTAGATTGGCCTTCCGGGTAGCGTTGTTTCCGGTGCGTGGGGGGTATCTCTATTTTGATACCATTTACCCCTCGTTTTTGTTTTCTTCATCCATCTTGTAAGTACTCCCTTCTTTACTTTTAAATGGATTGGGGCGAACACCGATGAGTGCTTCCCCCTTTTTTGAGCGTCAAAAAAAAACACTTGTGAACAATCTTGAGCAATGATCTCGGGTTAAAATACGTCTCCTTCGAAGTATCCAAAGGAAGATACAAATTCTACTCTGTAATTTCATCTCCCGAATATGTTTGTAATCACATACAGTGATGATATCAAAGGCTCCTGACGGTATAACAACCGATTTGTAGGGTCCGACTTACCAAAAAATCTCAAACTCTCCATTTCCAATGGTCTCTACCTCCTGATGGACCAATGGTATGTCTCAAAGAGTGTGAAAGAAGCATAAATTCCTCCATGCGTTGGCCTGAAAAAAATAGAGCGGAAAGTGGACATCCAAACACCGTCATCCCAACAGTCCCTCACCTTCGCATTATGAGGAGGAAAGAGCGGATAATCGTTGGAATCGAGATGCCAGAGTTCCAGAAAATCCAGTTGTCGGTCCAGAACGCAAAAGAGGTTCCTTCTCCCAGAGATGGTCGGAAGAGATCACCAAATTGCGGCATCACATAGCAAATGTCTTTCCAGAAAGCAGAACAAGATGCGGATTGATTGTGAACCAAGGTCCCATGTACATATATACCAAACAACTTTCTGATTAGTATGCAACAGAGATAATTATTTTCTCCCCAAATTCCGGTCACCCATTTCAACAGAAGTGCCTTGTTCATAGATTCCATGCGAGAGATGCCCAGTCCTCCAAGATGTTTAGGTGGGGTAACAGATTCCGAGTCAATCAAGTGGTTTCCATTCCAAACTGCCATGAACTGGACCAGAAAAATCACCTCATAATCATCTCTAAGCGTCGTCGAACACCACTTGGCAATAAATGTGATGACAAGAAGAATATTGAGATAGGCAAAAGCACTGCCTTCAGAAGCACAAGCCGCCCTCCGCTTGATAACAAAGCTCCCTTCCAACTTGCTAGTTATGCCTCCATCTTCTCAATTATTAGCAGTCGATCCGAAGTTTTTTAGCCTTCCACAAGTGAGCGTGAGCTCAAGGTACTTGATAGGAAGAGTGCCTAACTCTGTACCCAACTCCAAGAAGCAAGCAACAGTTTCTTCCTCTGAAAGTCTAAAAGGGATAGATGTAGATTTGCTCTTATTAACAATGAGGCCAGAGAGCACGCCAAAGATCTCCAGGTTATGTGCCATGCCCTTTGACTTGTCCTTTCCGCCCTCAACAAAAAAAAAGTGTCATTTGCATATTGTAGTAGAGGCACAGAAATATCTACGATAGAGTGTCCAGTTGTGATCCCCTAGGCAGTTACTTGATGCACCATGCAAGCAAAAACATCTGCAGCAATCATAAAAAGAAAAGGGGCAAGAGGGCAACCCTAACGCACTCCTTGTTGAGGTTGGAAAAAACACCCTTCAGGACGACCATTGACAATAATCGAGTAAGATGCAAAGGTCACACATCTTTTCATCCAAGATATCCAAATGTCAGGGAAATCTCGACGAGCAAGAGCATACCACAAGAAGTGTCTATCCAAAGTATCTTAGGCCTTAGTAAAGTCCACATTCCATAGGATTCCTCTTTTACCGCTTTTTTTCCAAACTGCAAGGATCTCTGTTGCCACAACCAAACTATCACTAATTTGTCTACTGTGGATGAAAGCAGACTGAAGTGGCGATATAATGTGATCCAACACAACGTTCAGTCTATTTGCCAAGACCTTCGCGACAATCAGGTAGACGGCATTTGAAAGCAAGACTAAGTAGCCAAAATCACAGCAAAGATCGTGTATATCTTCATCCATCACTATTAAAAGTCATCCCAGGACCCTCCCTATTAGACACCCAGAATATGTCTCACATAGAAGTCTCAGCCATGGAACGAATACTCATTCAAACCAAGCATTCTAAGAAACCATGGAAGAAAAGTTGTTATATATCCTCCTCGTATATATCCTCCCGGATCGAAATGCACATGATACAAGTCAAATCCGCATCGTTCGTGTATATCCTCCTCGTATATATCCTCTCGGATCGAAGTGCACATGATACAAGTCAAATCCGCATCATGTATCCATCTCTACTCCAGCAGTAACTTGTCTTTTCTCTTTCCTCGTCTGCCACATCAAAATATTAACCTGCAAGGGAACCTTTGTCCATGAAAAACAATGGCAATCATATTAAAAGTTGTGACCAATTGGATAATGAGGTTGAAATCGTCTTGTATACACAGGCTATTGATAAATTCCCAACAAAAACATTCTCAACATCCCACACGTTTGGCAAAAGATGAGCTTGCTAACCGAACCATTAAATTCATTGATTTTTTTAAGCCAGAAAGTGGGGGATACACTCTTAGGTGTTAGCCCCTTGTATGAAGAAAAAGTTAAAAACGGGAAGAAAAGTACAACAAGGGGAAAAAGACGCTCTAAGCAATCCACGAGCGCACCAGAGACGACGCAGGAATACAGACATTCTCCTCGTAAAACATGTGGCTAGAAAACAACAGATCGTTCCTAGCCAACCAAATAGACCACACAAAAGCCAGAGGCCGCAGCAGCTCCCCCCTCGGGCGATGCCTAGCCGAGAAAAGCACACAGCAGAAGTCATCGACCCTTGTCCTGTCGACCCACCCAGAACCCGGGTCTTCCCGAAGAGGCAACACAGTCGGGCACGAGAAGAAAAGATGATCCGGGGTCTCGACCCCCCCCCCCCCACAAAGCAAGCATCTGTTAGAGACGAACCCGAGCAGCCTGGCGCAACGGTCCCGCATCATTAGCCTCCCCCTCCTGAGCAGCCAAAAAAAGAAGGCAATCTTCGCCGAAAGGCCCAATCTCCAGAAGAAAGCGCAGTCCCTCACGAGTGCCGACGAAAGGGAGGGGGTTTGCATATCGCCAAGTAAGCCCTCCGCACCGAGAAAGGACCGCTCCGCCACGCTCAGAGGCCACGACTCAAGGAGGGCCTCGCCACCTCCCGGAGCACGTCCAGCAGCAGAAGGAACTCGTGAAGGCGCTGGTCGGAGAAGCTCGAACGAAAAGACGGCATCCAGTTCCCATCCGCCCAGCAGGAGGTGACTGAAGCTTCACGATCCGCAGCAAGAGCAAAGAGGCGAGGGAAGCGCTAAGAGAGAGCTCCCTCGTCCGTCCAATCATCCAACCAGAAGGCAAAATGGAGCCCATCCCCCAGGACGGGCCGAAACAGTGACTTGAAGTTGGTAGAGAGAGAGTGGAGGGCCCTCCAGAAAGGGGAGGGCTTTCTCCCGCCCGTGGCGAGCGCCGGAGCCCCCCCGGGCGGTTGTACTCCGACATCGTAGATCCGCCTAAGGAGGCGGCAGGTGAGGTCCTCCTCGCTCCCCTAAATCCTGGCCACCCATTTCAGCAGTAAGGCCTTATTCAGCTCCTGAAGGCGATTTCCCAGCCCTCCGTCGCACTTCCTCAAAGTAATGTCGCCCCAGCTCACCAGGTTCATCCCTTACCCCTGCCCGCTCCTGCCCTAAAGAAACCTCCGCATTAGGGATGAGCATTGGGCTGGGCTGACCCAGCCCAGCCCGATGCCCGGCCCGCATAGCCCGGCCCGAGCCCGAATTATTTATGGGTCGAGCTTGGGCCAAAGATGTAGGCCCATTTGATAATTGGGTCGGGCTTGGGCTTAGCCCGGCCCAGCCCATTAGGCCCGATAGCCCGGTCTGCGTAGAAGCCCAAAATTAGGCCCGTTAGGCCCGATAGCCTAGCCCACATAGAACCCATATGTGTCTAGACTCTAATATCTCACTTTAATATATTCATCTGGATTTAATGAGGGAGTTGACGATGTCGACAGATAATCCACTTGAGGTACATTTTCAACATGTTTGTTTACTATTATTTGCACATGTTTCTATAATATCTCTATGAAACTCTTTCCATTAGATATTGTAGAATCATAGATATGACCAAATCCGTGCAAAACAGTAGGATAACTAAATAATAAAGACCTAAATAACTAATAAATACTTCATAACGAAGATTACAATCAAAATAACCAAATGAGGGTACGCCAAGTTTATGGGCCCACCAAGTCTACACCCATAAGTTTTTTGCTGGTACAAGCCCAATTGACGATTGAGACATTATGGGCCGGCCCGGCCCAGGCCCGGCCCATAATAATTGGGTCGAGCTTGGGCCTGGGCCTTCAAAAAAATTTAGTGGGCCTAGGCCCAGCCCAAAGCCCACAAACTTAAATGGGCCTGGGCCCTATAGGGCCCGGCCCATGCTCATCCCTACTCCGCATCAGACCCTCCAGCCTTCTCCAAATGCCCCCAGGCATGAGCCTCGTGGAGGAGTGGTACACCGGCATGGCAGAAAGCACTGCTCTCAAAAGAACCACCCCCCCGGGGACAGGATCGACGCCTTCCAACCAACGATCCGCCCCTCCACCTTCTCGACCAAAAGAAGCCAATCTGCCATCTTAGATCTCCCGGTGTTGAGCGGCAGGCCAAGGTAGTGAATGGGGAGATCAGAGCACTCAGTGCTCAACGCGAACCCACAGAGATTCGCCAACTCCTCATCCATGTGAAAGGGAACTAGTTTTGATTTATTGCTATTCTGCAGAAGCCGGGACAAATCGCTGAAAAGCTCCAGAATGGCCGCCATCCCTTTGGCCTCCTCAAAGCCCCCCTCAATGAAAAAAATGGTGTTGTTAGCGTACTGCAGCAGCGGGACCGAAAGGTCATCCCGCAAGTAGCCCCGCTTAATCCCCGCCCGAAGAACTCCTTCGACCATTCGCGCCAGAACGTCCGCCGCGATGATGAAGAGCAAAGGGGCGAGAGAGCACCCCTGCCTCACCCCCCCTCTGAGGCTGGAAGAAACCGCCCTCTGGCTTCCCATTCACGAGAACGGACATGGAGGCCGTAGTAACGCAGCGCTTCATCCAGGAGATCCAGATTTCAGGGAAGCCCCTCCTATGCAGCGTCGTCCAGAGGAAGCGCCAGTCCAGCGTATCGAAGGCCTTGGAGAAGTCCACCTTCCAGAGCAGGGCCTGAGTGCTAGGCCGCCTCCGGTCAGCCATAATCTCATATGCCAAGATCAGGCTGTCCGCGATCTGTCGTCCAGGAACGAATGTCGTCTAAGTCGGGGAAATGATGTGTTCCAAGACCCTGCTCAGTCTGGTCGCGAAAACTTTGACGACAATGAGGTAAGAAGCATTAGAGATCGCAATTGGTCGGTACTCCTCGATCCTCCCCGCGCCAGGCCTCTTTAAAAGAAGAACAATCAGCGCCTTGTTGAGCCTCTCGAAACCAGCATTGCCATGGCACCATTCTACCGCAACCTCAAGCACATCTCTGCCAACCAAATCCCAGAAATCCTTGTAAAAGGATACCGAGAATCCATCTGGGCCCGGAGCGCCGTCGTCGTTGAGATTCCAGACCGCCGCCTTCAGCTCTTGCAACGTGATAGAGAACGTCAAACTAGAGGCATGCGCGTCGGAAAGGCGCTCCGCCCCCAAACCCGACCACCTCCAGCGTCGGTCGGGCTCCCTAGCGGAGAGCCTAAAGAAGTAATCCGCAATCACCTTCCCGAGTGCCATGTTCCCCTCCACTAGCTCCCCATCAACCAGCATCGACCTAATGGCGTTCTCCCTCGGCCGCCCGCTGGCAACACGGTGGAAAAAGGCCGTGTTAGCGTCACCCTCTTTTAGCCATCTGTGTCTGGACCGCTGCCTCCACTCAACCGCCCTCTTCTTGTCCTCCTCGTATATCTGCCTCTGAGTGTCAGACTGCACCTTGAGCTCATCCCCAAGAAGGGGCTGCTGGTCCTCTAACGCGTCCAGCGTAGCCACCACCTCCTCAGTCGCCGCCCTCACCGCACGGCGAGCTTCCCTGGACTCCCTCTTGAAAGCGCAGAGCCTGGTTCTCAGGGAGTCCAGCTTTTGCACGAGTCGTGCCGTGGCCGTGCCCTCGACCGAGATAGAAGCCCAATGAGAAGTCACCAAATCGTTGAAACCTTCCTCGAGCAGCCACGCCTTCTCGTAGCGGAAGAATCCGCGAGCAGGCGCAGGATCCCCCGAGTCCCACAAAATAGGCATGTGGTCAGACCACGTGCGGGGCATGGCCGAGACGAAAGAAAGCGGGAAGAGCTCCAGCATCTCGGACGACACCAGGAACCGATCGATGCGTGACCTCGAGTTTGCGTTACGCGAAGTGTACATGGTTCCAGACGCGTCCAAGACCTCCAGCTCCAGCGAGTGCACCACCTCAACGAAAGTGTCAGAGCCCGGATCTTGACCGCCCCGCTGCCTCGGGCGGTCCGACGAAAGCAGGGTGACGTTGAAGTCCCCACCAACTAGCTAGGGGACATCCGGGAAAGCCTCCCTCGCGTTGCGCTGGTCCGCCCACAGCCGCTCCCTCTCGGAGCCAACGCACGGGCCGTAGACGCAGGAGATAGCCAATGTCACCCCCGTGAGGAGGGACTCCAGAGGCACGGTGAGGACGTGAGTGCCTCTCAACTCCCCCCGCCGAGCAAGAGCAGATCCCTGCCAAGCGACAAGCATACCCCCTACGGCGCCGATGGCCCCGAGATAGCTGAACTCAGTTAAAGGACCCGCCCCCAAGGTGCGCCAGTCCAAGCCGAAATCGCGGAAAGCTTCGATAGGGTTTTCATTGATGAACCATGGGTGATGTTCGATAGGGTTTTCCAAAAAAATGATGGTGTGTAGCATATGCTTGAATTTCACTGATCTTAGCGAGACCACAACCAGTACCCAACAAGAGACAGGAATAGGCGTTTTGACTTTACCAAGCAAGCACAAGAACAAAGAAAGAGAGGAAAGTGAACAGTGATTGAATGAAGAAGCCAAGAAAATGCCAGCAGTTAATCATACGTGCTTTCAAGAAAACATCATGGTACCCCAATATCAAAGTGTGTAGAATTGCTAAATTATTATTCAAGACAGTATTATATGCAAAAGGGTAGGTGGCAAACCAAGCTTCAGGAAGAGATCAGAGACAACTGCTAAAATGTGCCTGTTAGGAACACCACAGCAAGCATAAATATTCTTCTCAAGCAGACTGCAAAGTGATTGGACTGTCTCTACTTCTGCAGAACACGATGACATACTGTCCAAAGACATGTTACTGTCAGTCCGAAATATGTTCTGGTCAATATGACAGCTGATCAACTCTTTTAATATCTCTGAAACATGCTGAGATGCATCACTTTCCGGTGATAAATAAACTGAAATTTTGTCAATAAAACATGAAGACCAAAATAAGCCAGATAGCAGAACATGATGACTAAAAAAGAGAAAGTACAAGGCCAAGAATGAACGATATAAAAATTACCTACTGAATCCTGAAAAAAAACACATGAAAGCAAATCTTCTGCAACACTAGAACTATATAATGCACTAGAACAATTAGAGGGACGAATGACAATTTACCATAGAAAAAGATGGGGGGTTCACAGTGGCGAGGGAGTACAGGGCGGTGGATACGCCACCTCCTCCCACGCCAGGAGAGCTGGTTCATAATTGCAAGCCAAACTGGGAACTGCATATTCCCTCTGGGCTCTTAAGGAACAGGAGGAGGGTGATAACAAAAGAGTGTTGCGTTAAACATCTTTATGGGCAAAGACAACATTTGCCCTCTTTGAGGAACATAGAGACCGTGTCAGCATGGATCATCTCTTCTTGGGTTGTGACAAGTTGAAAATAATGTCGGCCGAAATGGACACGTGATGGCTGGACATTGGCAGTGTGGAAAGACTCTGGGAATCCCTTTTCCTGGCTCATTTCCGTACACCTACTATTTGGCTGAAGCAGGTTGCTTTAAATTGGTCTTTCTGGCTTGCTCCCAAAGGCATGCATTTTCGTGGTGAATGCTATTACTTTGAGACTGTACTTCATCAACATGCTAGGCCTATCATTGAGTCCTAGCTTCTATTAGCTTCTCTATATTTTATAATATAATCATGGACGGACATCTATGTGTGTTTTCCCCTTTTTTACCTCAATGTATTCCTTGAAAAGTTATGACTGTAAAGGGCCCATCGACAGAGCGAGATGTGTCCCTTAGTTGAACTGACGAAGTAGAAGGTCCACTATCGGGGCCCAGTAATGGAGGAAGCCTACGAACTTGAGCCTCGTGTAACATTACAGGAGAGGGCCCATTAGAGGCCTTAGTAGGATCCTTGCATATCTATGAGTTCACACGTATCTGTCCATGTTAAATGCGGATTCTCCCGCTCCTGACCCGACTAGCCAACTGCGGATAAAGGAGATTGCGGAATCGGTAGAGGATCTATTTGCATATTCGAGTCCACAAAATTGCCACATATGCAAGCAGTATATCATTAAAAGAAGGGCATGCCTCCTCGGGAATGAGCTCGACAAAGAAAGAATCCTCCACTTCCTGAAGATTCGATAAAGGAAGGCCAAGGGTCGTGTTGTTTCATGTTCCAAGTTACAACTGGAGCTCCGTTGCAATCAATTGCCGAAGCGAAGATTGGGAGCTCCTCCATTGCCACCTAGAAAAAGGGTTTCCCGATCAAAAGATGCAGGAGGACGGGAGGCGAAGGGCTTCTCAGAGCAACGATAATGTCTTTATCGTCGCCTCTCCTCAAACTATCGGAGATAACAGATATGACCTTGCCAAATCCAACGAACATACTCTCGAGGGAAGCTTGATCGCACGAACGAAAAGGCACTCCTTTCAGCAGTAAAAGTTTGTAGTTCTACTTGTATGCAGCCCCACTTCTTACTTTGATCTGCGAGCAGAGCCTGTATCACCTTAACAGATAGCCCACGTGCGCACACCATTAGGCCATAGAGGCGGATCACATCGCCGCCAAACGTATATCCAATTTTTATGTCGATATCCTTCATGGTCTTATATGGGAACTCATCTTTAGATGTTCCAATGCCCACCAAAAGTGTGTTGATCACCTTTGGAAGTTCAACCGGAGTTGTCTTCGTTGATCTGGTTGCTGATGCCCTTATGGGTCTGGATGGTAATGACTGGAAGGATCAAACTCGATGACAGATGCCACCGCAACGAAAGCATGTGGCAGCATTCCTACACAATGTCGTGACATAGGAGTGTTCGCCACAATGGAAGCATGCTTGTCTGCATTCTCGACGTCACCATCGAGAGAATTCAATCTCCTACCCGATATTGGTTTCCATTGGAAACGAGCCTCCAATGGTCGTGTTGTCGACTTTCCACTGGGCGTGAAGACAGTCGAGTGCTGAGACCTTCCACCCACCATCGTGCGCCATCCTTCGCTTCGAGGTCACCCCATCCACAAAACGCAATGTATGTTAGCAAAGGGAGAAAGTTCAATTGTCCCACAACTTTACATGGCTTATGAAGCATCTGTTGCAACCTTTTGCTAGCATACTTTGATGACATACTGATTTACTACACAAACAAAAATTACCATAAATACATTTACTTCTCCGGAGAGAAAATCATTTATAGGTGAATCTTAAGGAGTGCTCTTTATTATCTGATTTTTTTTCTCTTTCCGTTTCTCTTTTAGATAAAAGACAAGTATATGTCATATACTAACCTTATAAAGGATATATATGATGGGGCTTCATCTCGTGTAAGGAACCAATATGGAAATACTGGCTACTTTAACATCAACATCAGTCTGCATCAAGGTTCAGTTTTGAGTCTATTCCTTTTTACTTTGATTATGGATGAATTGACTAGTCACATTCAGGATGAGATATCTTGGAGTGTGTTCTTTGTCAATGATATTGTGTTGATTGATGAGATAAGAAATGGAGAGTACATGAGAAGCTGGAGGTTTGAAGATATGCCTTAGAAACTAAAGGAATTCATATAACTAGGGCTAAGACTGAATACACGCAAGTGCACATTTGATGGAAACAACGGTGAAGGACTCAAGGTGAAGATTAAAGACGATAACATTCAGAAGAAAGATAGATACTTGGGATCCATTTTGCAACAAGATGAGGAAATTGATGGAGATGTTACTCAAAGAATAAATGCATGTTGGATAAAGTGGAGAGAAACCTTTAGTGTTTTTTATAATAAGAAAATCCCTTCGAAAGTCAAAGGAAAGTAATACAAAGCAGCCGTGAGACATGATATGCTCTGTTGATCACAATGTTGGCATGTGAACCATAGACATGTGCAGAAAATGACATTAGCAGAAATGAAAATGCTAAGGTGGATGCGTGGTCATACATGAAAAGGTCGGATTCATAATGATGCGGTCAAAGAAAAGTTGGTGTAGCACTGATAGAGGATAAGATGAGAGAAAACCGCTTAAGATAGTTTGGTCATTTGCAAAGGAGGTCAGTTGATACACCAGTAGAAGATGCAAGATTTGGGATGTTGAGTCGGTTAAGCTATGGTGAGGAAGGCCCAAGAAGTGTTGGAATGAGACTATCCGAAGGGATCTTAGTTATTTGGATTTAAGCACGAGAATGACTCAAAATAGATTCGAAAGGAGGCAAAAAATCCATGTAGCCGACCCTACTTAATTGTAAGAAAAGGTTTTGTCATTGTTGTTGTGATGGGTTATATTGTACTCACAGATGGACTCGATGTTGGCTTATCCATAATTCAATCCATTGAGAGTTTGCCAATACCACAGCTTGTCATGGAAATCTGCAATTTCCTTACTATGTCTTCTTATGTTGTCTCTTCATTCACAACATCAAGACTAGAATGTTTGTTTGATGTACGTGCAAGGGAAGTTAGAATACATCATACCAATGTTTGAATGTTCGAATGATCGATGCTGACGTAAAGAGAGAAATAAAGAGGATGAGAGATAAAAGGGGAAAATGCACCTACAGCACTGAATTTATGAGAATCGGAGAGATGTATTTGAAGAGAGGAAAAATGAAGGAGAGATAATTGAGAAAACTCCAAAATGATATTCCACGAACTCGATTTAAAATATAAACAAAAGCTCATTTATCAAGAGGGATTTGGGTTACAAAACGAAACAAAACACACCAAACCATAATTGACTCGTAAAAAGATCCCAGTTAAACTAACCAAATTATCCGATGGAGATATGAATTAATCTCAATTTATTTTATACAAAACAAAAATTACAACAAACTTCTTTCAAAAAAAATATAACAATCGATGGAGTGTTGGGGGAGCGGTTCCCACGCCTTATGAGGTTGGCAGTCGACAGGGAAGTGTGTGTGCAGGAGATTTGGGATCGTGAGGCCCGGTCTCCGACATTTTTATCTGCATTGTCGAAACAGAGGGTTGAGGAGTTCCTTTCTCTGCAGACCAAGCTGCTTCAGAGCGAGTGCCCGTCATCGGGAAGAGATCATCTTGTCTGGGAGATGGGAGGTTTACGATGCATAAGATGTATCGTTTTTTGGTGGAGGATGGGGGAGGAGGTTCGAGTCGACATGAGGCTCATATGGCAGTGCAGGGTACCTAACAGAGTTAAGATTTTCTTATGGCTTTTTAGACTTGGGAGGATCCTTGTGAAGGATCGCTGGGGACATTTGATTGGCCTGGAGGATATTGCATGTGACAGGTGTGGTGGGCCGAGGGAGGATGTGGATCACTTATTCTTCTCTTGCCCTCTCTCCCATGAGACTTGGAGTCGAGCAAGCATCTCGTGGATTACGCAGAGCGATTGCCCCGCCTTCTGGAGGGATATCTGATTGGCATGCGGGCCTAGCCATGAGGGCAGTATGTACCGCTTGCGATAGTGTGGTCGATTTAGTGTGCCAGGAACAAGATCATCTTTAGGGGAAGGGTTTAATGCATATAATGATCTAGGGCACTGTAGAGCGCTTTGTGTATCGTGGCAAATGTAAAATGTTGCAACTCCTTTCTTTTTCCCTTTCTTCTTAAACATATACATATGTGTTGCGGTGGATCCCTCTTTGGGACGCCACCATATTTTTCTTCAAAAAAACAAACTTAAAATTAATGGAAAACTGACTAAACTCCAAAAACTTGACATAATTCACGATATATGCACCATTGAATATAATTGTCGTGTAAAAGATAATCTTCAGATCCTATACAATTTAGCAAACTGTATGCCGTATTTTAGTTCCAAGAATTCTGTGAACAGAAAGTGAGTAGAAAGTTGGAATTTTATAGGAGCTGAAAGTGGCATTTCACTTATTCATTCAATGTGCCACGCAACAACTTATGACCACAAATATGCACTTAAAAATATAAAATAGTACCTGATAGTGAACTGAATATCGCAGGAAGACTATGCAGGCATATGCTTCGTTTTCTGGGATGGATTCGATGCAAGGTATCCCTTAGTAGAGAGGATACAGAAATGATAATATCACCAGCAATCCTTCGATTAATAGATATATATGATGTGAGAGAAGATATTATTTTCTCAGATTCTGAAACAAGATCATTAAGCTTTGCACAATCCAATATAACTTCAAGATTAGGAAGAACATATTGACTGAAATGTGTGACCGGCAAGATGTCATAAAATGCAGGCAAGAGCTTGACGACAGTTTTCTTCGGTAGATATGGAATGACAAACTTCATAATTTGGAGCATCTGCAGCATCTCCACATGCTCAGATTTTGAAATATTGCTATTCCACGGTTTTTCAGAAATACTTAAAGAAACATACTCTTTAAAGATAGAGATTATGACTTTTCTGTAGCTTTTCCCCAAGTTGGTGGCCTTAAAATGCAAAAAAGATTTCTCAACAAATGATTGTGCACTTTTACGAACCTGCATATAGAGAAACGAGGTCTATGAATAACATCATTTTCAACCTGCTAGCAGTTTTGATGATAAATATTCTACAAAATAATTGTTTACAAATGCAAACATAAGAAGTTTAATGTGTAACAAAATAAACTATCCTCTTTCCTGCCACTAATAAAAAGAATTACAAATGTCGGAAGGGGAATGGAAAAACAAAGAGATCCATAATCCTTCGTTATCCACATCCGTAAAGAAGGAAAAGCATCATATTTCCCGTATCATGGTATTCATTTGTATTTATAAAACATTTTTTAGGAAAACGAAGGTGAGAAGTCGAGGAGAGGCCGTAAACTTCGATATGTTCACATTACCCAAAAGTGAATTTTACACATACCAAAAGGTCCCGAGTCTTTTTCATTCTCCATGTGCATTCTATCTCCCCGAAATATGGACCCATATCACGCTAGCCGCATAGACTATAAAATAGCCGTCATCCAAATCTTGGCAGAGTTGCTCCTATGTCCCAATTTGTCAATGACTCCCAAAAACCAAACCAATCAAAGGTTGGCACAGATCCAACAAGCAAATACTTACATACCTCCCTCACAATAGAACATCCAAAGAAGAGACGCTAATGTCCTCCTTCGTTGTCATATATAGCTGACAGTGTAAATCCCCCGTTATTTGAATACTCATCAAAACACATCTAGACACACGATCCCACATTCAAAATACCAATTTGTACAGCATATGCAGGAGAGTAGTAAAGAAGAAAGAACAAGCAATTCTTTTTCCATTCATTTCCATTCATTTCCGTTCATAGCATCAATGTCCACAAGGTACGCACCCTAATCGAAACTATATGAAACAAAATATGCATGTGCGTGATAACATCACATCTCTCAAAAACAAGTACAAAAGAGCAGAAAAGTTGAATGTACCATGAAGCTGAGTTCTACAAAAGTCAACCTACAAAGCATGTAAACCTACCGAATTTCACGCAAAGTAGGTTATGAGAAAAACACTGCCAAACTCGAGGAAGAACCTAGTTCTTCACTCACCAGTCATCAAATGAACCCTTCTTAGTAATCAAATGAAAATCCAAACTCGTAGCTGAATTGTCCATTTCTAAATGTCTCTAAATAAAGAAATCTATCGCTACAAGATACTATATATGCATACACACATGTGTGTTTTTAACCTACTCATGTTTCCATCTTTAGAAGGGTATAAGAAGTCTAGCCAAGCATCCGTTAAAATATAGAGTATCGAGGAGAACATGTATGCAGCCGCATGCGACAACTAATATCAGAGCTGAGATACTCTGTTCCATTCCACATATATAATTCTTCAGTGATATTCGAAATGCAGAGTAGTGTTTGAAAGTCTTCTTACCAGAGCATAAGTATAGTATCAATGTTTATGGGCCTCTCATAGAGTAAAAATGAATATTGATGTTATGGTTCTTTATGCAGAACCATGCCACCTCGTGTGGACAAAGGTCTGGTGAAGCAATTGACCATGTTTGTATAGGTTGTACAAGGCATTTAGCAGTGCCAGGAAGTGATGGAGCAGAGGCTCCATCAGCAGAATGATGCTTCCTACCATCCTTCTCGTGAGGAGGAGGATAGTGTACACAAGATACTATCCCTGGAGCCATAGGAGATAGATGACTTGGTTACCAGAGAGCTCATCTACTGCAGCTTTTCGGTACCAGCTTACTAGATGACGAAAAGCTATGGATGGACCATGTGCACAAGATTAATCATCTGCAGAGGATACACGGTGTATCATTTGCATGGTTTTAAGGATGATCCATGCGCCTGAGGATACACGGTTTATCATTTGCAGAATACTCGTTGGCAGGATACGTAGAGAGATAGTGGTATGCCACCAGGGAGCACTCGACTGAGCCACTCACTTGGGAGGCCTTCGTTGACGAGTTTCGCAGTGACTTGAACCAAAGGAGACAATTCGTCAAGTTGGCACAAGGGTCGATGACAATCGAGGAGTACTTGATTCGAGATACAGAAGTTGTCTCATCGTTCCCAACCGTCAAAACTTATCTATATGAGGAACTTGTAGGAGTTCTTCTGTGCCTTGCACAAGGAGGTTCAGGAGAGATTATCTATCATGGACCTCACCTCCATTAAGGAGGTTACGGCAAAGATGACGAAGTGGAAGGCCATATAAAGCCGATTACAAAGAGATCGGGTACAGTTACCACCTCTACGGCAGTAGCAATGAGCGGCTCGTAGTTTGGACTTCTTTTGGGATACTCGTACCATCCGGGGTACGTAACTTTTGGGGTATTGTAGCTTACTTTCATGCTTTTACTTGTAAATATTTTAGCATGGTTCAAAATTTCATGATATATCGTCAATATATCGGTATCAAAGAGGTTCGATATACCTAATATATTAATCGACCCATATGAATTTCCCATCCCTGCATATGGTTGAAACGGCCCTCGTCGCTCGAGAATGTGGCCCAGTTAAGGGTGAACCTCGTAAATCCGTGTGCACGTGTATTTGTCGGTTTGTGCGTGTTTACTTCTGCTACTCGCAACAAACTACTATCAGGGCATCATAGTCATCCAAATCATCGAATAGATGATGTCACACAATCTGAATACCAAGAAATTCGTAGGATCGGGTTCAATCTATGAAAGGTTAAGAAAGGTACCATTCTCAAACAACAAGGCATCTTGGCATCGTTGGACAAGGAGAGGGCGAATGTACTCGAACCCTCCAAATTAATGGTACAAAAATAGAAAGCACAAAGAATTCCACGATCTTAGACAACTCATACATGTGGAAGAATCAGAAAAATACTATGAAATGAAGTGAAGCTCACGGATACAAAAACTGACCCTTTCCTGATGTATATCTTAGGATATCTCATGGGCTTATTTCGGTCATCTTAAGGCTGATTTTTGTCATCTCAGTGGCTTGTTTTGGCCATCTTAGGTGCTTGTTTTGGTTATGTAGGCTAGTTGCATTCCCCTGCTCACTTGTCCTCGTACGGTCGTACCAATCATTGTCTTTTGGTCAAAGCTAATCTAGTGGTTGATGGAAGGACACAGGGATTGTGCTTAATATCCCTAAAATATATTGATTTAATATATTATGAACAATATGTTTCGATTAACTATCACTATAAAAATCTCATCCACCTTAAGATGATCTTATTTATGAAATTCGAACATAAACTCAATTTATGATTCATTCATTATTTCGATCTCATCGATTACAAGTACAACTATAGTTGTTGGAGTATATGTGTCTCTTATGTAGATGGGTAGTTGGATCCCTCCACATCCAGTGCTTTAGTCCCACATCTACTATCTGTGGGACTTGAAGGGTCAATGGAGGCTATATAAGAAGTCATAGGTCCATTGTGTCAAAAGAGAAGGTTGAATGCAACATACGGCCTTTTGAGGTCTTCCCTCGTGGTTTCATCCCGCTCCTTAGGGAGTACAGTTCCACGTAAAAATCATGTTGTTCTTCCTTGATTATTCTTTACCTCTGCTTAAACTTCCGCATTACATATTTCTAATATGGTATGAGAGCGGGTTCGATTCTCGTTGATTTTTTATGTTCTTTATTTATGTTTGAGGTTCGATTATTAGATTGGGTTCTGTTCTAAGTTGCTCTGTGAAGATTTGTCCAAGATCTATTCGAAGTTCTTCTTTGTTTCCAGCAAGTTCTGGATTTTGGCTTGAAGATTATTCTTCAAGTTCAAGTTTCAATTTTAGCGTTTACTGAAACCTTAACTTTTCAGCTCGTGGCAGTGATGCCTTCTTCCATACGCATCGTGATGCCCTTCTTCCACACGCAAGAATGCACGATAATCTGGCAACCATCGGCGCAATCTCCTGGATCTGCTCCAGCACCAGGCAGAGCCCTAAGCCTCTGTGCATACTCGACACGCATCCTAAGCAGTGCTACAGGAGCTCTCGTCATCCCTTTATTCCAAGCGGGGTGAAGCGCTAACTGTATCAGGACGGAACAAATCCCAGCCCAGGCAACTCCCCAACTTGCGATGCAAATCCTCGCTAGAAGACTCCCCACCTTCACGCGAGACATCTCCAGCCGCATCTTCTAGGCAAAAGAGAGCAGCTAATCTGGGTGAAGGCAATAGCGACGCTCTCTAGCAAAGCCGCCCCCCCCCCCATCATGGGCAGTCAGTGTCGTTTGTGAGAAGGGTTCCGATGATGGGAACCTAAATAGAGGTGATTTGTTTTGCAGGGTCCAGTTGGGTCAAAATATAAAGAGAGAGAGAGAGAGAGAAGTTTTGGTCTAGAAACAGAAGGTCTGGTCCAATTGGACCACAAATTTAAAAAAAAAAAAGGATACGTGCAAAAAAAATGTACGCAAAATTCAAAAAAAAAGGCTCGAACAAAAACAACCGTACGAAAAAAGAAAAGGAAACGGTTATTAAAAAAAGGAGAAATAGTCAAAAAAAAAGGAAGAAGAAAAGCCAAAAAATGTCATGGATTATTATTTTTATTATTTTTCCCATTTTCTTTACTTCTCCCAATTTTGTCGATGTCATTGTTTTCCGACAAGTATGCGAGAAAGGGGGTGTATTGTGCAGAGTTACAAGTCGGATTCAGATTCTTCAGGCCAGTTATTAGACTCTAACATTTAGATTCAAACTCGACATTCAGATTGGTTCCGAGTCTGCGATTTGATGCGCGCATGTTTGCCATCATCAATTTTGTGGATCCATTCTTTGTTAGTCGGTCTCAGAGTTTTCATGTGATTGGACTCCAGAGTAGAGATCTCATTCTCTATGCCATTGTGGGCTACGATTTTCATGTGGTTTCATAGACACCTGAGTAGAGATCACATTCTCTGAGCCAGTATAGAGAGACCCAGTTCTCCGACGAGGGGACTTTCAAACTCCATTACCAACGATCGTGGACTCCGATGAGGATGTTTTCCATGACTTTTTCAGTCCGTCCCTTTAGAGATGGAGCAGTTTTCCACATGATTCAATCTTCTACGTACGATAGGCCAGAGTACTCCGACGAGGAGACCCATTCAGTTTCAGTGACTTTGACAGGTGCAATACAGAGCACACATTCTCCGACGAGGAGACCCAGTTTGACTCACACTCCAACCCGTTTTTTCCTCCTCACGTGCATGGCATGAGAAGCAACGTCCTCGACAGCAACCGACAGTCGTGTATACGTTGAGTTGATAGTGTCTTGTATTGTGAATTTGTGAGTTGAGTGGTTTCTTTCTATTTGTCCAAGCTGAGCATCGCATGCTCCAGCATGAGGGGGATTGTTGGAATATATGTGCCACTTATGTATATGGGTAGATGGATCCCTCCATGATCCAATTACCGCATCCAGTGATTTAGTACCACATCTACTATCAATAAGACTTGGAGGGTCAGTGGAGGTTATATAAGAAGCCCCAGACCCGTGGTATCAGATGAGAAAGTTGAATGCAACATAAGGTCCTTTGAGACATTCTCCCGCGGCTTCATCACGCTCCTTAAGGAGTAGGGTTTCACGTAAAAATATTGTTGTTCTTCCTTGTTTATTTTTTTATCTCCGATTAAACTTATGTATTTCCTATTTCTAACAGTAGTATTCAATTTACGTGGATCTAGACTAATTCGAGTGTGTATCTGCTCTTCTAGCCTCAATCTTGTGTTAGTGAGTTGGTTGGTTGGCGTCGAACTAATAAGCTGCTTAATTCAAACTTGCTTTCCTTAGCACGAAGAGTGCTAAGGTCATGCATGATAAGTGGTAGGAGAGCAGTGGGGAGTAGCCATTGTTTGAGGATCATGGCAAGCACATATGAGGTGGCTAATTAGGACCAAAGACTTGACTACTATATATTTTATTCGATCGAAAGGGAATAGACATCATTCTTCCTATTGAAAGTGAAAGAGGGTCTTCCCCTCTCTTCCTCTCTCGATCGTCCAAATCAAGGAGCAAGACGGTGCTATATTAGCATTCACTCCGTTGAAATCCGTTGAAACCTACAGGACTTTCCCATATCTAGCCTATATTGCGAGAGCCAAGAAATGAATGGGGCAAAATCTATGTTTTATAGCACTAATGGCTACTTTAATATATTAAAACTTCTCTACTATTTTTTTAATCGAGAAAAAATTATACATTGTGAAAGGCATGCAAGGAATTATGCTTTCTTCATTCTCAAAATGTGAAGACTCGATGCGAAAATGAATCTAAACTATATAGTTTCATTGGCATCACTCACTCATGGGTCTAGTATCAGGAAGGATTGACTATGTTCTTCTATTGATACGGTCTTCGTAATCCCTGCTTCGAGGACAAGAAGGTTCCAGACTATATAAGAGAAATTGAAGCGTTCATGCCCAAGCAGAATTAGTCATTAGGGTCGGATAGCACACACCAAGAGGGAAATGCTAGTCTTTGAAGTTACTATGAAAATCAATATATGCATGATCTTTCTACCTTCCTGGTAAAAAGAGGGATAGGTGTCTCGTATAGGAAGTATGATTTGCCCTATCTGACAAATGAAATCATCGTCAAGGTTGTTGACGAGAAAACCACATTAGATATGTGGTTGAAAGTCTATATATGATAACGTTTGTAACCAATAAGTTGTTGGAGCAATGAATGTTTTATCTCCGCATAGAAGGTTCACGGATTTAAGAAGCATATATATTGTTGACGGATTTAAACAATATAGATCTCTTGAATACATTGTTGACGGATTTAAAAAGCATGTATATTAAAATAGAAGATAAGGACGATGCTTTGGTTATGTTAGTTCCATTTCTAGTATCGTATATAAATTCAATTCAATATTTGATTTGTTTATTTGAAAAAAAAGGCATCTGTCGTGTAGGTATGTACCCAAAAATTCACAATTTATCACCAAAAAAGTATTACAAACCTATTACACTAATGTATAAAGCAAAGTAACAAGTTCCAACTCTCATTCAACGCCTTAGCATGCGCCATCACATTTTAACCGTAAAAATGTCATGGCGAAACAATACCCCCATTTCTATCCAGCCACAGCACCCAGATCATTGCCATGCATCATGATCTCTCTATTTCCATATCATTCCAATCCGCTCCACTGGAGCACCAGATGCTGGAAACACTTTCGGTACGTATCGTGTTATTCGCAAAAGTGTTCCAAGCCCCCACGGAGCTCCCACAAGTGAAGAAAATGTGACAGGCATCCTCAATGTCCACCAAACATCTGTAGCATGTCGAATCAGCAACCTGAATGAAGCGAGTACGAACCTTCCATTTCCATGTCCGCCTGCAGTCTGCCGCACAACCCCCTCGGTTGAAGGTCAATGGGCCATTCAATGCTATGTAAGCCTTAACAACAGGAACCGTCACACCATATCCAGTAGTCATTCCAATCAATTGGGCTTGCCATATTCTCATGCTCCTCGAGTAAGAGCATAAGCCCCTCCATTCGGTGATCTGAGAGCTCGGTACCAAACTACAGAAAAAACAATGCCCATCCCATACCTCCACCACTGAGAAATCAGGGTGTTTCGCTAATGTTTTGAACCGCAGAGCCTTGCCTGTAAAGCCCTGCCCTCACTCCAATCATTGTCCAGAACCGAAAGCAAGTGTCGTTTCAACAACATGTCTCAAGAAAGGATGAATCGCATGTGCCACGCTACAAACTCCTCTCTAGAAGTGCGAAGGTGCAAGGCCAAGAGCACCGGATCCAGGTAAAGGCAGTCCAGATCCATAGATCCTTTGTATCAAGCTGCATACCAGACTGCTACAATCGACCCAAATGCGAGCGACCCAAATGCGAGCGACCCACTTGCTAGGTAAGGCCCTATTCATCCCCTCTTGGCTGCAAACTCCCAATCCCACATCCTATTTTGAGCACAACGCCGTGCTCCAATCCACCAGAGGAAACCTGTTTAATCACCCAGATGCCGATCATAAAAAAATGAAAGAAAAAAAGGGCTTCCACCGTATGGGTGTGCGCCCAAAAACTTCACCATTTATCACCTTGAAAACATATTTACAAGCCAGCTTTCGGTGGCAATAAAAGAGGCAAAAAAGATTACATCATCCAACACTCAGCAAGTGCCTTAGCATGCGTCAGTACATTCCCACCATACATTCTGTCCCCTCGAAAAAAAACACCTTTCCTGACACTCCAAATTGCCCAGAGAACTGCCAAGCACCCAAAACATTCCCTTTTTTTGCCCCTCCAATTTTCCCAATGGAGTCCCATTAGTTGTCCATATTATCACTCACACCACACCACCGGATTCCCAAAGAGGGACCAAGTCTTCGCAGAGCTCCTGCACCTGAAGAACATGTGATATGCATCCTCCACCCCCGCAAGACATCGCAACACAAGGAATTGGCATTTGCGAAGAAGCACGCAACCCGATCCCCTGTCAAGAGCCTACCTCTTCTACACAGCCACTGAAATTACTTCACGGTTATCGACACTTTCCAGCCTCAGCCTTCTACAATCCACCATCGGACCTCCCAAGTCATAAGCATGGTGCCCCTCTAAGACCTTGTAAGCTTTCCCGATCGAGAAGATCCCATCATGCCAACACCAGTGCTCTTTGCTCTCAGTGGGCCCTGCCACATTTTTCAGAGTCTCCAGCAGCCACATCAGCTCCTCCACTCTCTGGTCTGAGAGGTCAGAGCAGAAAGATGGGAAGAAGCCGTGATCGTCCCACACCTCAACCACTCGCGCACACGGATTTTTAGTAAGGGCCAACAGCCACGGAAAACAATCAACCAGAACACCACCTCGAACCGATCGTCTGGCCAAAATCGAACACATGATCTGTCCCTCAAAATCAGCCTCAACGATGGTCGAATCTTCTACGGCATATCACAGATACCTCTCCAAAAGAAGGAGCAAGATCCAGATCATTAAGGTTGGGAAAGATGGTCCCCGCCCCGTAAATCCTATGGAGAAAGGAGCAAACCAAATTGCCACAGTCACCCCAAATACGGGCAATCCACTTGCACAAAATGGCCTTGTTCATCTCTTCGAGACTTCGGACGCCAAGACCCCCATCATCCTTGGCGCAGTCGATCGTCTTCTAGTCAACAAGGGCCATACCACTAATCTTTCACGGGACAGCCCAGAAGAACCTCCTCATTAAGCCTTCAAGCCTCTTCCTCACCCCTACCGGCAACAGTTTCGATGATACAAAGAAAATCGGAATGGCTGAAAGGACCGACTTAAGTAGTACCAGCCTTCCAGTCCTAGATAGACACACGGATTTCCATCTTGCTAATCTCTGCTCCACCTTCTCAATCACAGGACCTCAACCTTCCAACCTCATCTTGTCTCCCACCAAAGGAACACTAATGTACATAATAAGCAAATGACCACATGGCAAACATAGCCAGTCCCCACAAGTCGTAGCATCCACCTTAAACAACCCAAAGGTGACGAACTCCGATTTCTCCTTTTTAATCATCAATCCCGACAACATCCCGACCAAATCAAGGATCAAAAATACACCTTGACAACTCTCTGGATCTCCCTCAACCAAAATGATTGTACTATCATCAACGTACTAGAGGACGGGAATAGAAATCTCCTCCTTCGAATAGCCCCAGAAAAAACCACCTGTTACAGCTCGATCCACCATAATCATCAAGGCATCTGATACAAGTACGAAAAGCAACGGTGTGAGAGGGCAACCCTGTAGAATACCACGTTGTGGCTGGAAAAAGCCACCCCTCGGATGCTCGTTCACAAGCACCACACAAGACGTAGTAATGATGCACATTTTCATCCATGTGATCCATTTGTCGAGGAAACCATACCTGTGCAGGGAAGCCCAAATGAAGTGTCAGTCCACATAATCATAGGTCTTAGAAAAGTCCACCTTCCAATGGACGCCTTTAGTCTTGTGCACCTGCACCAGCCCGCCACAATCTTCGAAGCTAGCACCACGCTATCCAACAACTGCCTACAAAGAAGGAAAGCACTCTGCACCAGGGAAATGATCTTGCTCAGGACACTCTTCAACCGATTAGCGAGTAACTTGGTCAGGATCAAATAGATCATGTTTGATAGAGCAATGGGTCAAAAATCCTCTACTTTGGAGGTGCCTTCCTTCTTAGAGAGTAGGAAGATGAAGGAGCAGTTGAACCTCTCAAATCCCTTGTTCTCGTCCAATAACTCCCCCACCACCTCCATGAGCTCCCAAAATTCTCTGTAAAAGCAAACCGAGAAGCCATCTGGACCAGGACACATGTCCATATTGAGAGAGAATAGTGCATCATGGACCTACACTTAATGCTCTCGTCAAAGCGTCCGCTTCGTCCACCGAAACTAGGGTCACCCCAAGGCCCGGTCACCTGCAGACACAATAAGGGGCCCGCCTGATCGTGGACTTGAAATAGCCCATGACAGCCCTTGCGATATCCACCTGACATTGAACTTCCATGTTGTGATTGGTTATGACTCATAAGAAAAGTCATAGTGGTTCTAGGAAAGCGGAAAAAGGAAAGGAAAAGTTGAAGTTGAAGAATCACAATTCTAAGAACATCTGCAAGTACTGTAAGGAATCAGGATATTGGAAGAATGATTGTCTGAAGAAGAGAGCGAAGACCACAAGTACTGCAGTGGCTCATAGAGATGCGGATTTTGAAGATTATTTGGTCCTCATCTTCGCATATCAAATATTGATTGATAATATATAGATATGTGATTCAGGTTTTGCTTACCATATGACTGTCAATGAAGATTATTAACAATCTACAAAAAAAGATGGTGGAAACGTCATCATAGGCAATGGTGCACTGTGCGAAATTATAAAGGATAGGCTCCGTGAAAACCAATATGCATGATAGAGTCGTGAAAACAATGATAGGCATTCATCATGTTCCTAACCTGAGAATGCATACCGACCAAAAGTTTGAGTTTAAGCTAAAGGCCAGTTCGAACCCGAAATCTAATGTTATGCATGCGACTTTAAAACAGATGCCACAAGATCGTGTAGGCAAAAATGAAAGAAGACGACAGCAGCACCATGAATTGTTACGTAAATTAGTTAATTTCAACAAATAAATCGAGTACTGAAATCACGCTTCTTGAGAGAAACACTGTTGATGTCTACTCTACGTAACAATTTCAGATGAGTAATATTTACAGTCCTCCTATCATCCGGGGAACTCTGAAAATAGCATAAGCTATATTATCTTAATCAGCTATTATATAGAAAGGCATGTTAACAAAACGGTTCTTATGTACTAGACGGAGAGAAGCCTCTTCTGGTTTATTTAGAGCATGTTTGGTTACTGGGTTGGACTGGGTTGGGTTGGGGTATCCTCCTGTGAATAGTAGCTATTTAGAGGGTTGGGGTAGTTGGAATGATAATTGTGATGTGATGTGACATTGATTATGTATTATATTAACTTTTTTAATGAATATATTATGTTTTTATGTTAATAAGTGTATTTGAACAAGGTTAAAAACCATTATACCAAAGAAATTATAGAGTCAATACAAGTAACCCCAACCAAGTAATGCAGGGTTGAAACCAGGGGTATGCCAAGGTACCCCAGGATACCCTAGCAACCAAACAGGCCCTTAGGGGTTTATTTATAAATCTGACAAAACCATAAGAAACATTATGTACATACCTTGGGGCGCTTATCCACGGCAAACTTGAGCAGCATCTCGATGGGCACCTCAGCCGTGCTCCAATCATCCCCGTCTAAACCGAGAACCAAAAACCCAAGAGCCGAAACCAGAGATCTCACGGTTGGAGCTGGCAGTGGGCCGCCGGGTGCTGCCGACCGGAGAATCGGGATCACGGTGGAGACCATGGCATCCTGGAGCTTGGGACGGGGCAACGAACCGACGGTCACGAGAGGGAGGAGTACGGAGAGGAAGGAGGAGAGCGCAGAGACGGCCTCGCGGTCAGCGACGTCGGCGTCGCGTATAGCGGTGAGGGCGGCGAAGAGATAAGACGTGGGGGTGAGGGGGTGGCCCTCGTCGGAGAGGAGTGAGCGCATGGCGCAGGCGGATGCGCAGAGGTGGCGGTGGTGCGGGGCGGAGGATTTGCCGTAGCGGTCCAGGAGGGATTGGCATACGTCGCCGGAGGTGAGAGCTGCAGAGTCAAGCTCTTCTTCTGCTGCCTCTTGTGGTCGTTGTTCGTCGTGGTGGCGTTCGTCCGCTGTGTCTTCCGCGCGCGGCCGTTTCTGCCCCATCTTTGGTGGCGTTGGGCGGGAGGGAATCGTGGGGACTGGTCAGCGACGTGGGAGGTGGGGGTAGGGTTTATAACGGGTTTCTACGAATGCGTGAATGTACTCGAGGGGAAAAAAACAATTACCTGTGTTAGGTTAATGCTGTCTAGGATGTCTAATTTAAGGTTTTTATGTAACATGTAGGATCGTGGGGTTTTGGAGGAGGAGAAGAATGTTGCATCTCCCGATATCTCGATGCGACGATGTGGAATGCTTAAGGTATTTGAAAAGCGATGGCTGAAATTTGCAAATCAAAAGCAGAAAATAAGTAAATCACGTTAGTTCAAATTTGGGCACTCGATTGTTTGAGGAAAATGGTGTTTAGTTTGTCATATCTCCCTACTTATTTACCTTTATGTTGACTCGTCTTATTCTCAAAGACAATATTTCCTTGTGAAACTTCTCCTGATGGCATATTCCTCGTTTGGGGTTGACTTGCAAGTATATTTAGAATGGTGCAATGGAATTGATATATATTGCACATCTCCTTACAAGTGATAGTTGTCAATTCAACTCCGGATCTTCGGTCTTTTGTTCACGATTTTGAACTTCTAAAAGATGTAATGATATGGATTACCTGGCATTTCTCTTAGTCGGCACGAGTCAGCAAGTTCTTCGTGAGTAATCATGGACTTCAAAAGATGAAATAACGAAATGGCTGGCTTAAAGTAGAAGATGGGTGGAGAATGTGCATCATGTTATGATCCCTTCTAACCATGGTGGAATAGAAGATTTTACTTATATTATGAGTCTTATCATTTCTTTCCATTTGGTATCAAGGTGGTGGTCCTAAACCACAACCATGGTGTCATATTCACATAGCCCCCACTTGTTGGCCTCCCTCCACCGTTGCCTCGAGTCCACCGCGCACCACAACGCAGCATGTTTTTGTGCGTCCGCATGGCTCCAACCAGCCATCTCGCTTTCGTGTGGCTCGGACTGACCTTGCAACTGTCCCCACACACCATTGATCACCTCATGGTGCAATTGTGCCTCTCATATAGTGGTGCCTAGTCCTGTCTCGGGCCTTGCGCAAGCTCCAATAGGCGTCTATCAATGCTTGAGGCTTTGTGCTAGAGCCCAGTAGCGTGTGCATCCACGTGACTTTTGTTGGCACTCCATCTCATCATTTTGGTGTAGTCCATGTCCCGTTCAGCAGTCCAAATCCAACCCACTTGTCGTAGAGTGCATTCTCATAATTGTGTAGACGATATAAAATCTTTCTACCCATGATCGCATCCTTCTTGGTATCCTTCATTCATCATAACAGTTAACAAGGTCGATATATCATCCTTTGTGGTCTTCAACGACCATGTGAGACCCCTCGTAATTCGGGCCCAAACTTCTTAAAATCTGCTCTTAACCAGTGACCAGAAAAATTGTTTAAGCACTTCATACTATAGAACTCGTCGCCTTTCCAATGAGTCCAAGAACCTGAAAATCTAAGTTCGTAAGCCCGAGTTATGGCTATTTTAGCGAGATAGGGTTCGAATCCGGATTCAAATCCGGTCCCATAAAACAAGCCAACCCCTCTCCCAAAACGCACAAAATTCATATCAATCACATCCCCCTGAAGAGCGACAGATCGGCGATCCGAAGATGCACCCACGTAGATGAGCTCGAGGCCACCCTCGTGAGCGATTTTTTGTCGTCATCCAAGCATCGAACACATTGTTTATTCGTGGGAGGAGAAACCGAGGTCGTGAGTTTGCTTGAGGTACAATGGCACTCCCCTCTTGGTTTCCACGCGATTTCCGCTCTTGATCGCTTTCATGGTTTGTTTTTTCATAATGCACACAGCGTTTCTGTTTCATTTTATCGGTCACGGGTTGTAGTAAGAAACATTGCCTTACATGCAATGTTGTTGATTCTCGTTTGGAAGATGTTAGCTTTATACCTTACCTGCGAGGATTCATGACCATGTTTGTATTTTCGGATTGATTAGCCATTTAGTTAGAATCTTTGATGGGGTTGGTGTATAGGTTATTATGTTTGGGGCTTTAACCATTATCGAGCAAGGACACAGACGTACCCTTGTATTGCAACATTTGAGATTTATTGAATCTACTCTTTTCCAAAATTTAGTGGACAAGATTGAATGCAATGTTGAATTGGGCATTGATTCATTGATGTTTTTACCGGAATTTGGTCTAACAATCTGATGCGCATCTGATTCATCTGATGTGTGAGGGAAGATAAAGGATAGGTTATGTTAAAAGTAAAATGTTCTGGTTGTGTGGGAAAAGAAGGGGAAGATATATTAGATGTGCATCTTTCTACAGGGAAAGAATTATAAGAAACTCACGATTGTTCATATTGTTGAGCCCAACGATTCAATTGGTCGGTTCCTTCTGCCTCTTGAAGTGGCTGAATTCACTGATTCAATGGTAGTTGATGCAAGATAATTTATACATTTTCGAATTTTCATGTGAAACATTTATTACATGCCGGTAATTTCTTTCCGACCAGAGAGGAAAATAAGAAGGCATGGGGGTCCACAGTGATTAACATGGACATCCTCAAATGTTAACTAATTATAGACATGGACATCCTCAAATGTTAACTAATTATAGACATTGACAGTTCTTACTAAAATCATAAGTGTGTATTTTACTTAACCTTATTCAAACGAATGCTGGCAAGGTGCTTAATTTAATGTGAAGGAAAATCCTCATATTAAAATCATTGCCAGCCAGAACCAAGACCGTGAACACATTAAATTCACAGGAGATTCCTGTGCAATCCTTATTTGAATTACACCGGCATTGATTTAGACACATTGACTATGGTTAATGTTATAGACTTTGACATTGCCTAAGTGCTTCCTCAATAATTCATAAAAAAAACGTTTCATGTGGTAGGCGACATGTATGAATGCAATCCTTCTGTGTTAGTAGAGTCGTATCATACTGTACAGATCCTTTTGGGACCTTCCCTGCTTCCTTCTTTTTTTGCTATATTTGACTCCTCCTGGCTTTCTTCTTTTTTTGTCGTAGGGGTTGCTTTTGTTTATTTCGCTAATATGTCAATCACAAAGATTCCTTATCTAGATAATTGAAATGTTATATTTTTGTTTCCAGGTGCATATTCTTCTGATTTATGTTTCAGAAGGAGGGTAATATGAAATCTGTATGGAGTTTGCATGTTAAACTTGTACTTGGTTGAATTGTTGTGCGTGAGAGATGATGTCAATCAAGTCCAATGAGTTGAGCCCTCCACCCTTGCTTGAGCTTGAGCTTGACAGTGATTTTTGTGTATGGGCTACGCTTGTTTGTTCATAGAAAGCCGACTTGAACTATATGTATGGAAGGTCATCTACGAGGAGGAATAATGCACATTCTCTTGCGTCTAATAACAATAAACACATTCTTTATTTGCTGATCATACAGTTCCACCAGAGAGTGGCACAATTTGGTAAATATTTTGATATATTCATCCCCATTCCAAGCGATTAATTTTGTAAAGAATGTGCAGTTATGGTTGTCCCATACATTTACACATGTGAATGCGAAAATCTTACATAGTCGACCATATAATGATTATTCAGTGGTAATTACTAATTTATGGGTGAGGTTTTACGGTGATTGGGTAGAGGGAATTAGGTGCGACAAGGGATTGGGCATGTACCCTCGGGGTCCCGGGTAGAAACCTAGACGGTCGTGATCCTAACCGCTACTTGTATATGCGACGATTGGAGGACACGTTGCTAGGAACACCGAGGTGCAAATCTGACATGTTCGGCCTCAGTACTTGTGTGCATTTTGCCCACTACTTCGAGAGTGTGCCAAGTAGTCATGGTTGGTAGTCTAATGTTCCGATTGTTCACTTAGAGTCAACACTTATGTACTAGTTGGTGTGGTTAGTATTCAGAGTTGGTGTGCTGAGAGGGGAAATCTGAGAAATAAGGTTAAACGGAGTTGGGAATGAGTTACGAGTCTCATGTGCATAAGGAGGATTGGGTTATTCTTGGTGATTCAGTCTGCATTAAGAATGATCTTGGAAATCTATGCCCTTACCCGTGTCGTACACCACGTTGGACTATTATACGTGGGTCATGGACTTGGGCGGTTTGCGATGATTTGCAGGTTGGAATTTGCTTTGAGAATTAGAGTTACGATCTTATAAGTGAATCCAAGTGGACGTGTTGGAAACTTAGTTAGAATGCATTGGAGGCACCCCAACCCTAAGGTATTCTTTTTGCCTTGGAGTCATTGTGTGAGGTCCCCACCCCAACTCTAAGTGGTCATGAAGCTTGGTTGATTCATATCAAATAATAATGATTAAAATTTGTCTCTTTGCGAGGTCAGTTTACCCATTTGTTTCTTTTGCACACTTTTTAAGTATATCATGTTTCTTGATATTCTTACATCGTACAGGGCAATTTTGATCATAACGTACGTATGTGTGAAACCGCAGTTTCTCAGCAGAAGTCGTAACAGTGAGCGGCTTGGAGTTATTTCTTTTTTGCATCCACATAACTTTTTTTCATGGTATAATTATCCGTAGCTTCTAGTGCTTTACTTTACTTGTACAGGCACAGTTTTTGAATGCATGCATGTAATATTATTTGTGGATGTGGATAGTAAATGAATGGTGGATATGAAGTGAATGGAAAGAAATTTTTTGATACATTCTGTTGTGCCTGCTTCTCCTACTTACAGTTATATTATGTATTTCGAATGTGGAAATGTATGTACGTGGAACCGGTTTGATGAGTACCTGAATCCCAAGGGAACGGTCTCGAGAGGTGCCATGCCCATCGTCAAGATGGATAGGACTAAATATAAATTGTGGGTTATGTGGTTCCCCTCGCAATCTGTAGAAATACAACACCCTTCCCCCACCCTTGTATCATAGTGAGAAGACTTCTCCATATACAGATTCCCCTAACTCAGGACTTTACTAAGGCTATTTGTAGACTAAGTATAGGGGGGTTCCGTCTACCCATCTATCCCTCATATTATCTTCTTGTACTTAGGTCAATTTTTGACCTAAGTATAGGAGGACCCTCCTCAACGATGCATTTACACGTGTGAATGCGAAAATCTTACATAGCCGACCATATAATGATTATTCAGTAAAATTACCAATTTATGGGTGAGATTTTATGGTGATTGGGTATAGGGGGTTAGGTGCCGCAAGGAATTGGGCATGTACCCTCGGTTCCCCTAGATGGTCGCGATCCTAACCGCTACTCGTAGTTGCGACGATTGGAGGACATGCTACTAGGTACATCGAGGTGCAAATCTAATGTGTTTGGCCTCCGTGCTTGTTTGCCTTCTGCTCAGTGCTTCGAGAGTGTGCCAAGTAGTCATGGTTGATAGTCTAATGTTTCGTTTGTTCACTTAAAGTTAACACTTGTGTACTAGCTGGTGTAGGCCACATTGGTTAGTATTCTGAGTTGGTGTGCTAACAGGGGAGTTCCAGGAAATAAGGTTAAACAGAATTGGGAATGAGATATGAGTTTCATGTCCATAAGGAGGATTGGGTTATTCGTGATGATTCAGACTATGGTAAGAATGATCTTGGAAATCTATGCCCTTACCCGTGCTGTACACAACATTGGACTATTACACGTGGGTCGTGGACTTGGGTGGTTCGCGATGATTCACATGTTAGAATTCACTTTGAGAATCAGAGTTACGATCTTACAATTGAATCCAAGTGGACGTGTCGGGAACTTAGTTAGAATGCATTGTACCCATTGCATGCCTACGGAGACACCCCGACTATAAGGCCTTCTTGTTGCCTTAGAGTCATTATGTGAGGTCTCCTCGGACCAAGACCACTGGCTATCCATGAAGCTTGGTTGGTTCATATCAAATAATAATAATTAACATTTGTCTCTTTGTGAGGCCAATTTACCCATTTATTTCTTTTGCACACTTTTTAATTATATCCCGCTTGTTGATATTCTTATATCGTACAGGGCAATCCTGATCATAACGTACATATGTGTGAATCCGCAGTTTCTCATCAGAAGTCGTAACAGTGAGCGTCTTGGAGTTATTTATTTTTTGCATCCACGTAACTTTTTTTCATTGTACGGTTACCCGTAGCTTCTACTGCTTTATTTTACTTGTAAATTTTTGAGAGACATGAGATGTATACCGTATATATGGGCACAATTTTTGAATGCATACATGTAATATTATTTGTGGGCGTGGATATATATGAATGGTGGATATGAAGTGAATGGAGAGAATTTTCTTGATACAATCTATTGTACCTGCTCCTCCTACGTACGGTTATATTATGTACTTCGAATGTGGAAATGTATGTACGTGGAACCGGTTGATGAGTACCCGGATCCCAGGTGAACGGTCACGAGTGGTGGCATGCCCATCGTCAAGATGGATGGGACTAACTACAAACCATGGGTTATGTGGTTCACTAGCGACGTAGGGAGAAACACAAAGGAATATATCATGACGCAACCCGAGTCGACCGACGAGACCAGACGAACTCTTCATAGAAGCGAGACGAAACATGGATGTGTATTTAACCCTATAGTATTCTTATCATAAATATATCCAATGATATGATGGCACGAGTAGCCATGTCCTCATCGGTGCCTTTATACCTCCCTTGGAGGAGGCTTATAGCAAACTAGGTCGGATCTTGGTGTTCTCTGCAGGTACCATACATACCTCCTATGTTGTGGCTACATCTCATATTATATAGGATCGACTCAATTCAAAGTACGTGATATCCATGGTAGAGTAGGTAGACATCCTTGCTCGCAATGCACATACTGCAACAGTGTAAGGCATTTCGAAGGACATGTGCTTTCAGAAGCATGACCACCTTTGATGAATCCACAGTTCATTTGCCCTGTCCATTAATCCTAGCACAGGTCCCAAGACAAATCAACCAATGAAACTCCTTAAAATACATAATACATAATTGATATGTGTTAAATGATAAGTGATACTTACTGTATATTAAATTCACAATAAAAACTATGTATTGATTGTGTATATATTCGCATGTATATTGACCTAACTTCAGCAAGTTTCAATTATTCATACTAATTCAAAATCAATTAAAAATCGAAGTCATTGTGTACATATCACTAACTGAAAAAATCATAACTTGTATATATGTGTGGAATAAAACCAAATCATATTCGGAGATAAAAAACCATAAATGCAAATATATCTCACATACATACTCCAACCTATACGCATTAACATATGAATTTAGGTGCATTCAAATACCTACAAATCAAGACCAAATTCAAAATGAAATGGAGTTCATACGTGTAGCTAGGGTTTTGGGCCTAACTGTATACTGTAATCATTGACTAACTTTGACCTGCCATTTTACGTGGACAATTAACTCATTTTAATTTGTCCATTTTGTATTTTATTTTCTTTGATTTGTGTTTTATTAACATGGGTAAAAATCCAAGGTCGTAAAAAATGTAAAAAAATGAAGCAATGTGAGTGTTTATATACTATATAGTAAGCACATGAGTCTCTTATGTTTTATTTATTTTTTCTTAGTTATTAAAAATCCCAACAAAAACAGATAATGTGTAATGCATCCCTCAATTTTTTATTTTGACTTCTATCTTCAGTAAAAAACATAAACCAAATTACAAAAATCAGAATCTAGGTACCACCAAAAATCCAAGTTTGCATAGATGATGTTTATATATATTTATCTCTTCATGTATGTTGTAGACCACATCGAGACGAGACTTTCATGGATGAAGTTTTAAATTTTGACTCTATTTGCTATTTTATTTTATTATTGTCTATGGATATTTCATACGCTGTAATGTGGTTTTTCTGAGCGCTAACGCGTGCCTTCCCCTCTTCTTCGAGCCACAAGTCACTTGAATCGTTAGATCCAGATGAGATAAAACGGTCTTTATCTTCTCTGTCGCTTAAGCTGCTTCTCTCCTAACCTCTTGCTTTCTCTTACTCCTTCATGTGGCCACCCCTCGCTCGTTGGATGAAGAAGGGATCCACCGAGAGAACCTTCTTCCTCCTTCTACCTTCTATATGCCATTGGCCACACCAAGTGGCAACATCTGGTCCCCCCACTACCCTTCAACCAAGCAAGACCCTTGAGCTCTCCGCAAGCCTCGCACGCCCTTCACCACCATCGTTCTCTCCGTCCTAACCCCATCATTCTCTACAAGCTATGCAGCCCAAACAAACCACCGTTGAAACTCGACATCCGCTGTTAGTCCAAACTATTTGCCATTCTAGTGACTGAGAGAGAGCCCATGAACACGTGTGGAGCAAGCCCAGTTGAGTGATGGCCTTTCTTTCTCCGATGAGATCCAAGGGCATTGGCCTTTGTTGCGTCAACTTCTTTGGCTTGCTGCTTAAGCTCGAGAATCACTGTGATCTTGATGGAAGACCTACATCAAGAGCTTTGTGCCTCGGCCTCCTTCCCACTCGATCCTCCCTTTCTCTAGAAACTTATTATGATTTTTTGAGATGACTCGATATGCTATAGTTTTGAAAAACTCCATTTTTCTCGATGTTTGTTATTGACTTTAAATTTATTATCTTATTCCATGAACACTCGATGTGTTTTTTAGTTCGTACTTTTATTGCTCATTTGTCTAAAAAACAAAAACAAACAATCAGAATTCATTAAAAAATCAAGTAATTTCTAAAAATACCGATGTTAGGATAACGTGTAGTGGGAGGGAGTGAATACAGTCCCTCAACAAAAGAGTCATTTTTCCTGGAAAGTGGATTGAATTAGAGCCCCTAGGTGGATGTGGATCCTGAGCCGCGGGAGCCAACGCGTGCAACTCAATTGAACCACGGGGCAAGCTCCCCAACCTATGTGCATGTGCACACACACACATGTAAGCAAGAAAGTATGTGCATATATAGGAGGTTCTCGTTTTGATTCTCTTTCTTCCTCTCTATTCAATTCATTGACTCAACCAATGTGCTCGGGTCTCAGGGTCGTGCGAAATAATATACGATTAACATCATATTCTCTGCTAATTTGTACAAGTAGGGTTTTAAATCTATGGTATTTACCCCAAATCAATACTTCTTATTCTCTGGCATGTATTTACAGTCCATGAATGCATTTTTGTTATTGTTTTTAAGTCTACTTTCTTGTATTAGGTGGATAAAACATGGATTCATCATGAAGTAAACATTTTTTATATGTATTTCATTCAAGTGTAAAATATATACAAGGACTAATGTCTTGAACTATCTGTGTGGAAGGTCATCTATGAGGAGAAATAATACACATTCTCTTGTGTCTAATAGCAATAAATACATTCTTGATTTGTTGATCATACAGTTCTACTAGGGAGTGGCACAATTTGGTAAATATTTTGATATATTCAAGCCCCATTCTAAGTGATTAATTTTGTAAAGAATGTGCAATTATGGTTGTCCCATACATTAACACATGTGAATGCGAAAATCTTACACAATCGACCATATAATGATTATTTGGTGGTAATTACTAATTTATGGGTGAGATTTTACAATGATCGGGTAGAGGGAGTTAGGTGCGACAAGGGATTGGGCATGTACCCTCGGGGTCCCGGGTAGAAGCCTGGATGGTCGTGCTCCTAACCGCTACTTGTACATGCGACGATTGGAGGACATGCTGTTAGGTACACCGAGGTGCAAATCTTACGTGTTCGGCCTCAGTACTTGTGTGCCTTTTGCCCATTACTTCTGGAGTGTGCCAAGTAGTCATGGTTGATAGTCTAATGTTTCGTTTGTTCGCTTAGAGTCAACACTTGTGTACTAGCTGGTGTAGGCCACGCTGGTTAGTATTCAGAGTTGGTGTGCTAAGAGGGGAGTTCCGGGAAATAAGGTTAAACATAGTTGGGAATGTGTTACGAGTCTCATGTGCATAAGGAGGATTGAGTTATTCGTGGTGATTCAAACTACAGTAAGAATGATCTTGTAAATCTACGCCCTTACCCATGTTGTACACCACGTTGGACTATTACACGTGGGTCATGGACTTGGGCGGTTTACGATGATTTGCAGGTTGGAATTCGCTTTTAGAATCAGAGATACATTCTTGTAAGTGAATCCAAGTGGACGTGTTTGGAACTTAGCTAGAATGCATTGTACCCATTGCATGCTTGTGGAGGCACCCCAACCCTAAGGCCTTCTTTGTGCCGTCATTGTGTGAGGTCTCCTCGGACCAAGACCACATGCTATCTATGAAGCTTGGTTGATTCATATAAAATAATAGTGATTAAAATTTGTCTCTTTACGAGGTCAGTTTACCCCATTGTTTCTTTTGCATGCTTTTTAATTATATCATGCTTATTGATATTCTTATATCGTGCAGGGCAATTTTGATCATAACGTACGTATGTGTGAAACCGCAGTTTCTCAGCAGAAGTCGTAACAGTGAGCGGCTTGGAGTTATTTCTTTTCTGCATCCACATAACTTTTTTTCATGGTATAATAATTCGTAGCTTCTACTGCTTTACTTTACTTGTACATTTTTTATAGACATTGGATGTATATTGTATGTATGGGCACGGTTTTTGAATGCATGCATGTAATATTATTTGTGGGTGTGGATAGTAAATGAATGGTGGATATGAAGTGAATGGAAAGAAAATTTTTGATACATTTTGTTGTACCTGCTTCTCCTACTTACAGTTATATTGTGTATTTCGAATGTGAAAATGTATGTACGTGGGACCGGTTTGATGAGTACATGGATCCCAGGGGAACGGTCTCGAGAGTTGCCATGCCCATCGTCAAGATGGATGGGACTAACTATAAACCGTGGGTTATGTGATTCACAAGTGACACATGGAGAAACAATAAGGAATATATCATGATTTGTTGATCATACAGTTCTACTAGGGAGTGCCAACGTTTGGTAAATATTATGACATATTCAACCCTATTCTAAGTGATTAATTTTGCAAAGAATATGCAATTATGGTTATCCGATGCGTTTACACATGCGAATGCGAAAATCTTACACAATCGACCATATAATGATTATTCATTGGAAAATACCAATTTATGGTGAGATTTTATGGAGATTGGGTAGAGGGGGTTAGGTGCCACGAGGGATTGGGCATGTACCCTCGATTTCCCTAGATGGTCGCGATCCTAACCGCTACTTGTAGTTGCGACGATTGGAGGACATGCTACTAGGTACACCGAGGTGCAAATCTGACGTGTTTGGCCTCGATACTTGTGTGCCTTTTGCCCAGTGCTTCGAGAGTGTGCCAAGTAGTCATGGTTGGTAGTCTAATGTTTCGTTTGTTCACTTAGAGTTAACACTTGTGTACTAATTGGTGTAAACCACATTGGTTAGTATTCCAAGTTAGTGTGTTGGGAGGGGAGTCCCGGGAAATAAGGTTAAACGGAGTTGGGAATGAGATACGAGTCTCCCGTGCATGAGGAGGATTGGATTATTCGCAGTGATTCAGGCTACGGTGAGAATGATCTTGGAAATCCATGCCCTTACCCGTTCCATAAACAACGTTGGACTATTACACGTGGGTCGTGGACTTGGGTGGTTCACGATGATTCACAGGTTGGAATTCGCTTTGAGAATCAGAGTTACGATCTTATAAGTGAATCCAAGTTGACGTGTTTGGAACTTAGTTAGAATGCATTGTACCCATTGCATGCCTGCGGAGGCACCCCAACCCTAAGGCCTTCTCCGTGCCGTCATTGTGTGAGGTCTCCTCGGACCAAGACCACATGCTATCTATGAAGCTTGGTTGATTCATATAAAACAATAATGATTAAAATTTATCTCTTTGCGAGGTCAGTTTACCCCATTGTTTCTTCTGCATGTTTTTTAATTATATCATGCTTCTTGATATTCTTATATCGTGCATGGCAATTTTGATCATAACGTACGTATGTGTGAAACCGCAGTTTCTCAGCAGAAGTCGTAACAGTAAGCGGCTTGGAGTTATTTCTTTTTTGCATCCACGTAACTTTTTTTCATGGTATAATTATTTGTAGCTTCTACTGCTTTACTTTACTTGTACATTTTTGATAGACATTAGATGTATATTGTATGTATGGGCACAGTTTTTGAATGCATGCATGTAATATTATTTGTGGATGTGGATAGTAAATGAATGGTGGATATGAAGTGAATGGAAAGAAATTTTTTGATACATTTTGTTGTACCTGCTTCTCCTACTTACAATTGTATTGTGTATTTCAAATGTGGAAATGTATGTACGTGGAACCGGTTTGATGAGTACATGGATCCCAGGGGAACGGTCTCGAGAGGTACCATGCCCATCGTCAAGATGGATGGGACTAACTATAAACCATGGGTTATGTGATTCACAAGTGACACATAGAGAAACAGCAAGGAATATATCATGATTTGTTGATCATACAGTTCTACTAGGGAGTGCCAACGTTTGGTAAATACTATGACATATTCAACCCTATTCTAAGTGATTAATTTTGCAAAGAATATGCAATTATGATTATCCGATGCATTTACACATGTGAATGCGAAAATCTTACACAATCGACCATATAATGATTATTCATTAGAAAATGCCAATTTATGGTGAGATTTTATGGTGATTGGGTAGAGGGAGTTAGGTGCCACGAGGGATTGGGCATGTACCCTTGATTTCCCTAGATGGTCGCGATCCTAACCGCTACTTGTAGTTGCGATAATTGGAGGACATGCTACTAGGTACACCGAGGTGCAAATCTGACGTGTTTGGCCTCGATACTTGTGTGCCTTTTGCCCAGTGCTTCGAGAGTGTGCCAAGTAGTCATGGTTGGTAGTCTAATGTTTCGTTTGTTCAGTTAGAGTTAACACTTGTGTACTAATTGGTGTAGACCACATTGGTTAGTATTCCAAGTTGGTGTGCTGGGAGGGGAGTTACGGGAAATAAGGTTAAACGGAGTTGGGAATGAGATACGAGTCTTCCGTGCATGAGGAGGATTGGATTATTCGCAGTGATTCAGGCTACGGTGAGAATGATCTTGGAAATCCATGTCCTTACCCGTTCCATAAACAACGTTGGACTATTACACGTGGGTCGTGGACTTGGGTGGTTCACAATGATTCACAGGTTGGAATTCGATTTGAGAATCAGAGTTACGATCTTATAAGCGAATCCAAGTTGACGTGTTGGGAACTTAATTAGAATGCATTGTACCCATTGCATGCCTGCGGAGACACCCCGACTCTAAGGCCTTCTTCTCGCCTTAGAGTCATTGTGTGAGGTTTCCTCGGACCAAGACCACATGCTATCCATGAAGTTTAGTTGATTCATATCAAATATTAATGATTAAAATTTGTCTCTTTGCGAGGCCATTTTACCCATTTGTTTCTTTTGCACACTCATTAATTATATCCTACTTGTTGATATTCTTATATCGTACATGGCAATTTTGATCATAATGTACATATGTGTGAATCCGCAATTTCTCAGCAGAAGTCGCAACCGTGAGCGGCTTGGAGTTGTTTCTTTTTTGCATCCACATAACTTTTTTTCATGGTATAGTTATTCGTAGCTTCTACTGCTTTACTTTACTTGTAAATTTTTGAGAGACGTGAGATGTATATTGTATGTATGGACACAGTTTTTGAATGTATACATGTAATATTGTTTGTGGATGTGGATAGTAAATGAATGGTGGATATGAAGTGAATTGAAATAAAATTTTTGATACATTCTATTGTACCCGCTTCTCCTACCTATAGTTATATTATGTATTTCAAATGTGAAAATGTATGTATGTGGAACCGGTTTGATGAGTACATAGATCCCGGGGGAACGGTCGCGAGAGGTGCCATGCCCATTATCATGATGGATGTGACTAACTATAAACCGTGGGTTATGTGGTTCACAAGTGACGTAGGGAGAAACAACAAGGAATATATCATGATTTGTTGATCTTACAGTTCTACTGGGGAGTGGCAAAGTTGGGTAAATATTCTGATATATTCAACCCCATTCTAAGTGATTAATTTTGTAAAGAATATGCAATTATGGTTATCCGATGTATTTTACACACGTGAATACGAAAATCTTACACAATCGACTATGATTATTTAGTAGAAAATACCGAATTGTGGGTGAGATTTTATGGTGATTGGGTAGAGGGAGTTAGGTGCCACGAGGGATTGGGCATGTACCCTCGGTTTCCCTAAATGGTCGCGATCCTAACCGCTACTTGTATTTTTGATGATTGGAGGACATGCTACTAGGTACACTAAGGTGCAAATCTGACATGTTTGGCCTCATTACTTGTGTGCCTTTTGCCCAGTGCTTCGAGAGCGTGCCAAGTAGTCATGGTTGGTAGTCTAATGTTTTGTTTGTTCACTTAGAGTTAACACTTGTGTACTAGTTAGTGTAGGTTACATTGGTTAGTATTCCAAGTTGGTGTGCTAAGAGGGGAGTTTCGGGAAATAAGGTTAAACAGAGTTGGGAATGAGATACGAGTCTCATGCGCATAAGGAGGATTGGATTATTCACGGTGATTCGGACTACGATAAGAATGATCTTGGAAATCCATGCACTTACCCATGTCATACACAACGTTGGATTATTACACGCGGGTCGTGGACTTGGGCGGTTCGCGATGATTCACATGTTGGAATTCACTTTGAGAATCAGAGTTACGATCTTATTAGTGAATCCAAGTGGACGTGTTGGGAACTTAGTTAGAATGCATTGTACCCATTGCGTGCCTGCGGAGATACCCCAACTCTAAGGCCTTCTTCTGGCCTTAGAGTCATTGTGTGAGGTCTCCTCGGACCAAGACCACATGCTATCCATGAAGCTTGATTGATTCATATCAAATAATAATGATTAAAATTTGTCTCTTTGCGAGGCCAGTTTACCCATTTGTTTCGTTTGCACACTCTTTAATTATATCGTGCTTTTTGATATTCTTATATCGTACAGGGAAATTTTATCATAACGTACGCATGTGTGAATCTGCAGTTTCTCAGCAGAAGTCGTAACAGTGAGCGGCTTGGAGTTATTTCTTTTTTGCATCCACATAACTTTTTTCATTGTATAGTCACTCGTAGCTTCTACTGCTTTATTTTACTTGTAAAATCTCGAGAGACATGAGATGTATAATGTATGTATGGGCATAGTTTTTGAATGCATACATGTAATATTATTTGTGGACATGGATAGTAAATGAATGGTCGATATGAAATGAATGGAAAGAATTTTTTTTAATACATTCTATTGTACATGCTCCTCCTACGTACAATTATATTATGTATTTCGAATGTGGAAATGTATGTACGTGGAACCGGTTGATGAGTACCTAGATCCCATAGAACGGTCGCGAGAGGTGCAATGCCCATCATCAAGATGGATGGGACTAACTATAAACCGTGGGTTGTGTGGTTCACTAGTGACGTAGGGAGAAACATCAAGGAATATATCATGACGCAACCTGAGTCGACCGACGATACTAGACGAACTCTTCATAGAAGCGAGATGAAACATGGATGTGTATTTATCTCTCTAGTATTCTTGCCATGAATATATCCAATGATATGATGCCACGAGTAGACATAACCTCATTGGTGCCTTTATACCTCCCATGGAGGAGGCTTATAGCAAACTGAGTCGGATCTTGGTGTTCTTTGCAGGTACCACCCATACCTCCTATGTCGTGGCTACATCTCATAGTATACAGGATCAACTCAATTCAAAGTACGTGATATCCATGGCAGAGTAGGTATACGTCCTTGCCCACAATGCACATACTGTAACAGTGTAGGGCATTTCGAAGGACGTGCTTTCAGAAGCATGGCCACCTCTGATGGATCCGCAATTCAGTTGCCCTGTCCATTAATCTTAGCTCAGGTCGCAAGTCAATTCAACCAATACAACTCCTTAAAATACATAAATAGTTAATTGATATGTGTTGATAATTACTGTATATTAAATTCACAATAAAAACTATGTATCGATTTTGTATATATTCACGTGTGTATTGACCTAACCTCATCAAGTTTCAATAATTTGTACTAATTCAAAATCAATTAAAAATCAAAGTCATTGTGTGCGTATCACTGACTAAAAAAATAACTTGTATATACGTGAAATAAAACCAAACCATATTCGGAGATAAAAAACCATAAATGCAAACATATCTCGCATACATACACCAACTAATATGCACTGACATATGAATTTAGGTACATTCAAATACCTACAAATCAAGATCAAATTCAAAATGAACTGGAGTTCATACGTTGAACTAGGTTTTTGGGCCTAATTGTATATTGTAATCATTGACTAACTCTGAGTTGTTATTTTACATAGACAATTAACTCATTTTAATTTGTCCATTTTGTATTTATTTTTCTTTGAATTGTGTTTTATTAACATGTGTAAGAATCCAAGGTCGTAAAAATGTTAAAAAATAATAAAATGAAGCAATGTGAGTGTTTATACAATAAGCACATGAGTCGCTTCTGTTTTATTTATTTTTTCTTAATTATTAAAAATTTTAACAAAATCAGATAATGTGTAAATACATCTCTCAATTTTTTTATTTTGACTTTTATCTTCAATAAAAAATCATAAACAAAAATACAAAAATCAAAATCAAGGTATTTTATTTTACATAAAATACCATAAAAAATCCAAGTTTGTAGAGATGATGTTTATATATATTGATCTCTTCATGTATGTTGTAGACCACATCGAGACGAGACTTTCATGGATGAAGTTTTAAATTTTGACTCTATTTGCTATTTTATTTTATATTTTTAGATATTTCTTACGGCGTCGTGTGGTTTTTACGAGCGCTACCGTGTGCCTTCCCTCTTCTTCGAGCCAAAAGTCACTTGAATTGTTCGATCCATACGAGATAAAACGGTCTTGATCTCCTCCGTCGCTTAAGTTGCTCCTCTCCTAACATCTTCCTTTCTCTTACTTCTTCATGTGGCCACCCCTCACTCGTTGGATGAAGAAGGGATCCACCAACAGAGAACCTTCTTCCTCCTCCTGCCTTAAATATGCCATTGGCCACACCGGATGGCAAACATATGGTCCCCCCACTACCCTTCAACCAAGCAAGACCCCTGAGCTCTCCGCAAGCCTCGCATGCCCTTCACCAACATCGTTCTCTCCGTCCTAACCCCATCACTCTCTACAAGCTATGCAACCCAAACAAACCACCGTCAAAACTCGTCCTCCGCTATCAGTCCAAACTATCTGTCATTCTAGCGAGTGACAGAGAGCCCATGGACATGTGTGGAGCAAGCCCGGTCGAGCAACGGCCTTTCTTTCTCCGACGAGATCCAAGGGCATCAGCCTTTGCTGCTTAAGCTCGAGAATCGTTGTGATCTTGATGGAAGACCTACATTGTGCCTCAGCCTCTTCCCCAGGCGATCCTCCCTTTCTCTAGAAACTTATTATGATTTTTTTCGAGATGACTCGATATGTTATAGTTTTGAAAAACTCCATTTTCTCGATGTTTGTTTTTAACTTTAAATTTATTATCTTATTCCATAAATTTATGAAAATATCAATGTAACTTCCATGTGCATATAAACACTCGATGTGCTTTTTAGTTCGCAATTTTATTGCTCATTTGTCTAAAAAAACAAAATAAACAATCAAAATTCAGTAAAAAAATCAAGTAATTTCTAAAAATGCCGATGTTGGGGCTAACATGTAGTTGGAAGGAGTGAGTACGGTCCCTCAAGAAAAGAGTCATTTTTCTTGGAAAGTGGATTGAATTAGAGCCCCCTAGGTGGATGTGGATCTTGAGCCGCTGGAGCCAACACATGCAACTCAATTGAACCATGGGGCAAGCTCCCCATCCCTACGTGCATGTGCACGCACACATGTAAGCAAGCAAGTATGTGCATATATATGAGGTTCTCGTTTTGATTCTCTTTCTTATTCTCCGTTCAATTCGTTGACTCAACCAATGTGCTCGGGTCTCAGGGTTGTGCGAAATAATATACGATTAACATCATATTCTCTGCTAATTTGTACAAGTACGGTTTAAATCTATGGTATTTACCCAAATCAATACTTCTTATTCTCTGGCATGTATCTACAGTCCATGAATGCATTTTTGTTACTGTTTTTAAGTCTACTTTCTTGTATTAGGTGTATAAAACATGGATTCATCATGAAGTAAACCTTTTTATATGTATCTCATTCAAGTGTAAAATACATACAAGGACTAATGTCTTGGAGTTCCATGATTATTACAAAATGACAATAAACACTAAACAAAACAATTGTCCATGATCTCTTATTTCTAGCGTGTATAAAGACATTGTTCCAAAACCTATCCCATGCAGTGCAGTCTCATGCCAGTCCAACTATTTGAAGAATGATAAAGAGCCCCAGAATTGTCAATTAATATTTCCTTACATCCTTATGCAAAAAAAGAAAAAAAACAATGCATGTTACGATCCTAACACTTGGCGTGCTTCAAGTTGGGTTTGAACTAACTATGCATCGAAAATCAAATATCCGTTGAACTACTTAAACAATTTCATTCATAACATCGATAAAAATAAACATTTCTAACATCACATCAAGAGGTTTTTTTTTCTATTTACATACTTAGAATGATGTTCATAAACATACATTATCGGTGGAGACAATTTTGTAACATACGCCATTGTCCGGGAAAATAAAATATGCGGGGTTAATGTTATTCTCTTATAAAACTTACAGTATGAGTTGCCATGTCAATGTAAACACTTTTAAAAAAATCCATCTTGCACCTGCACAAGTATCTTCAACAGGTTTCACATATACACCATTATCTTAGCATGAATTGAGACTTGCCTTATTCTCCTTTTAACTTCATAATATAACTTATTGTAACATCCATACCCGCCCTCGCGTCATTTATCCGTATTTTTTTTATTTTTCTTGAAAATTATTTCCATGTATATTCATCTATATATCCCTCCGATATATCATTCGAATTTTGTTAGAAACATAGACTCTTATACACTCCATCTATAACATGTAATTGTAACGGTCTAAATATTGTTGTAATTGACCTATTGTAGATGGAGGGCATAGAAGTCTCCGTTTCTGGTGAATTTTGAATGACATATTTGAGGGATATATAGATGAATATACATTATGATATTTTAAAAAAAATAAAAAATAATAAAATTACGGAAAATGGGCCAGGGACAACCATGTTGGCTACCCCAGGGGCAACCCCATATAACCCTATTATAAAGGAATATTATAGTTGGAAATACAAGACGTTTAATATGCCATCCCTAACATGCTATACAACACACAATTCAGAACCATGGATGATGTAGAAAAGTCATCCAACATATTGATATCAAATAATCACATTGTTGGGTATGCATACCAAATTATAAATGCAGACATGAACCGATTTCAAAATTAGTTACGCATAACAAAAGAGAAGGCGGTGACGGCCCAAGAAGTGTTGGGAAGAGACCATACGAAGGGATCTTTGTTTTGTGGATATAAGCCCGGTGACCCAGGATAGATCTGAATGGAGGTGAAGAATCCATGTAGCCGACCCTACTTAATCGTGGGAAAAGGCTTTGTTGTTGTATAACAAAAGTTAACATGTTCCTTACCATCGATTCAATGTAAACCCTATCTTCCATTTTATAACCATTAGTATGTACACCTCATATTATGTGTAAACATGCACCTCTCAACAGTATTACGTATGAGTCTGGATGTTGGAATTTTAGTAAACAGATATGATTTACATATAATTTCGTGTTTCACTTGTGAGCATATAGCTCTATATGTCCCCCTGTTCTTACTTCCGATTTTACCAAATTAATATTTTTATCCAACATATTTTCATCTATCAAATTCATTGAAAACATCATTGGCATTTCGAGCATGCGGTGATACTTTCTGTCACAAGTAAAATGACATACCCTTTTCAGCCAATTTAAACATACGTTTACAATCTAACAACCAAAGTAACCACACAACCTGTTGGCTATTGCACCATCACACGTAACCAATGAACCCGATCATCACTAAATTATCTAACTATCCACGCAAGCATGACTCATATAAATTAATTATTGCAGTTATATAATACACGAAATGCACCAGGAAGCTGTTCAACTTTAAATAATGCCAATTATTTGAAGAGGAAAACGGGGCTGCCCCTAGGGGAGCTAAATTAGCTCACTGTCTCATTTTCTCCATTTTTTTATTTTTTTAACTTTTTTCCGTTAATCTTCATCGCTATATCCCTATATTATATCATTCGAATTTCGTGTAAAACATATTACTCCTACGCCTCCATCCAGACAACCATTATTTAACGGTCCAGGATTTTTTAAAATCGACCCTCTCTGGATGGAGGCCGTGGGAGTCTCTATTTCGCATTAAATTTGGATGACATTATATATGTATATAATATTGAATTTACATATTTTTTATTTTCAAAATAAAATAAAATAAAAAATGTGAAAAATGAGGCGGAGGAAGCTAAGTTAGCTCTCCCTAGGGAGCATACACATTCTACCCTTATTTGAATATGCAATGATTCCCGTCAATAAACTTTCCTCAAGAAGGTAAATAGATACTCATTTTTTATGAACACATATTTGGGCAATGGTCAATGATCTAGTGATCTAGAAGTTGTGCATCATGCCTACCACCCAAAAGACCAACATTCAAATCGTAGGGGTTGCGTTGGGTAGTCGACTAACACTGTAAAAAACAGTCGAATATTTCAACATGGATTTGAGCAAGAAGTCTTGTAGCGACCATACTTATGGTGGGAGAAGGTTTTATCATTTTTATATATTTGAGTAATTTGCGTAATAAAAGAGAGAACTCAAGGGAAATATTGTGTTCGGCTTTTTCAACTATGGATATCTAATCCCTTCGAAACCAACTATTTATAAACAGTTTTTATCCATAACACCCAATAAAATAAAGGCTCGTACTGCGCTTTCCGGTTTACCCCGCACATCCGCCGCTAACCCGCAGCGCCTCCCCGTTTAAACCGCGGGTTTTGAAGACAAACCCTCGCCCCTCCCCACCTGTGACCTCTCCCGCAGCCCCAGACGTCCCGTCTTGTCCATCACGTCTGCCACGAGTTCCGACTCTCCCCTGCGCTTCCCCCATTTCCCCCCTCCGATCGGAGCTAGATTGGAGGTACGAGGTGGTTCTTGGACTCCATCTTCTCTTGCACGATCTGGAGAATCACCTTCATGGGTCTCCTTCCTCGCGTGAAGCTTTCGATTTCGATCCGAGGTACTCTCGACCCCTCTTGTTGACGCTACGTACGTCGATCCGGTTTTGGGATTGGTTCTTGTTATGCGAATGTTGTTGGAATCTCCATTTTTGGCATTTGGGGTGATCGATTCTTGTGTTAGTCATTTTCTCCGGCGGTGGGGGTTATGGGTGGCCTGATGTTGATGCTACGTCGGTGCTGAATGGGACACGTGGATCTGGTCCCTGCCGTTGTTGGGCGAAGGGTTGGTTGACGAGGATCGATTGTTGTGGTTGCTAATTTCTCCCGGTATTGGGGGTGATTCGTGGCTTGATCTTGGCCACTTTGGACGTCGGTGGTGAACGACAGCCGGGGCTCTGTCCATGCCGTTGTTGGGCCTTGGATGATGGTGGAGGATCTGCTATCTAGATTTGAGACCTGTGCGATAAAATGGGGTCAGTGGTGCTGGGTATGCTTGGAAATGGATTCCTACTTTGTTGTTGTTCATTGATATATGCTTGGATTTCGATGGGGCTTGCAAATATGTTCATTGACATATGCTCATCTCTCTCTCTGGATATGTGATCTTTACATCCCCACCGCCTTACCTATCCAGTGTGCTTGTTTGTTTGAGATTGTTTCTGGTGCTTACCTCTCTGGATATGTGATCTCTGGATATGAGGATTTTTTGAGCACCGTCCACGATCATTTTCGTCAAACATACATGATGCTTGCCTTTGAACACTGTAATCGTGCTGCCTGTATGCTTTGTGAATGTATGCACCCTGCTATGTGATTACTTGAGATGGTAATGAGGATGGAATGAGCTCCTGTTGATGACCCTTTTTAACAACTAAAATTCAGTGATGCCGTCCATTACGCCCCCTATGATGATGAGCTTGTGCTTGCTCTGTGATTACTTGGCTTGGTAATCCGGATGAGCGTAGTTCTGAGGAGCAATGATGATATGAGCTCCTGCGATGACCCTTTTTTAACAACTAAAATTCAGTGATGCGGTCCATTTCGCCCCCTATGATGATGAGCTTGTGTTTGCCATATGAATGTGTGTTGCCTTGCTCTGTGGATAGATTACTTATCATGTGCATGCTAGAAGCCCGTGACCAAAACTATTGGTCGGAGGAAGTCTTTCACCACAGTTGGGTAGAATGGGATCCTGCAACAGTTTAACGAACATGCGCTTCACAAAGGACCATATACAATCAAGGTGGAAGATATTCAAAAGGGACCACGTTGCGTACTTGTACCTGCGAAACAAGTCCGGCTGGGGATGGGATAACGTTGGCAATTCGTCCAGTCGCCCCTGATGAGATGGCATGGTTAAAGGTATGACTTTTGTTGCAAAATGATTGCCGCACTCGTAAATTGGTATTCTTGCGTCGTAACTGTGATGTTCCATATTTCAGGTCGATAACTCTTATCGCAAGTATAAGACTCGCCCATTCCTGTACTTTGAAGAAGTTTCTTACATCATCGGGGCGGGCACTGCAACAGGACGGTTTGCACGCTCATCGCGTAGAACGATCATGTCGCAAGATCCAGGAATGCTCAAGCGACAAAAAAGAAGAAGAGCAGGATGAGGCAGAGGACATAGCCGAGGTACCCACACCGCCCGTTGTTAGCAGGGCTACACAAAGATCATCGGGCTCTAAACGTCGGAGGAGTGCGGATGGGAAGACCGACCCGCTGGAGATGTCCCCAGTTCGTGGCTGTGATCCAGGAGAGGATTGGGGCCCACCGAGAGAACAAGATGAGGATGTCCGAACCGCATACCGGGAGTTGAAGGAGGCATGCCCTACAATCTCTCCTGCTTCATTTGTCAAGCTTGCAGATTCATTGGCCCTCCCAGCTAAAAGGGAGTTGTTTCGGACGGTCAAGGATGATCCAGACTACGTGCAGGCTTGGGTTCATCATATCCTAGGCCAACCATAAGTACTCGAGAACGTAAGCGTCTGTGGGAATTTATGAATAACCTTGTATCTTGAATATTTTATCCTTTCGTAGAACAATTTAATCTGTATAATGCGTCGTACTGGTAGACATTTATCTCGTTGTTATTTGTCTTATATCGTTGAACTCTTGTATGTTTTTATGACATTGTTATGTATGTGTTTGCCTTTTTCTCTTCATATTCGCTGCCTACTTGCTACTTTGCTACTTATAACCTAGTTTTCATTTAATTTTTATACGCTACATGATACTTACACCTATTTTTTAGATGGATGAATCAGCTTTACAATCCGTTCGAGGAGATTCTCACTGAGGCAACAGAGTTATCCTATGCGTTGGCATTGTATATATTCTTCGTGACAACACGCAATGGTGGACCATCTCGAGTGACCGTTCCTCTCAATACGAGGCCTTAGACAGGACGTGTGTGGATTGAAGATATGATGTCAGGTCATGTCAAGCGTTCTTATAGATGCTTCCGAATGGAGCCTGCAACTTTGATGAAGTTCGTACAACTGCTTGAGCAACGCGCATGCTTAACTAGCACGCACAACATGGATACCGTCGAACAAATATGTATATTCTTGTTTGCATTTGGACATGCGCAGCCGAACCGAGTGCTCCAAGAATGGTTCCAGCACTCTGGGTCCACTATATCATGGCACATCCATAGGATACTTAAAAAGATTCTGCAGTTGGAGGATCTGCTAATTCGTCTTCCCACCACAGAGACCCCACATCGTATATCGTCGGATCCTCGTTACGCTCCTTACTTCCAGGTATAATCGTTGTGCCCCTGATGATATCATTTATTGCCCTTTGTTTATGTGGCTAATATAAATTCCTTATCTATAGGGTGTTATCGGTGCTATCGATGGGACTCACATTAAGGCAACCGTCTCAGCAGGTATAGAGGTTGCCTACCGTAACATGAAGCATGTCATCTCACATAATGTAATGGCAACGGCATCGTTTGATTATATGTTTACTTACATCCTTGTTGGTTGGGAGGGATCCGCCTCAGATATGTCTGTCTTGCGAGACGCAATTGACTGGGGAGGATTCATCGTACCGGAGGGATGTAGATATCTTGTGGACTGCGGGTATACGAACACGGACTCTTTTTTGGCGCCATATCGCGGCATCACGTACCATCTACCGGAGTGGAGGGTCCTGGACAAAGCTGAGAGGTACATCTCCCACAAACACTTGTTTAATCATAGCACTCGAAGCTGCGCAATGACGTAGAGAGGACCTTTGGAGTATGGAAGAAGATGTTCCGGTGTCTGTCTTGTATGCCCACATACGCATTCGAGACGCAAAGGGACGTAGTTACGACCACTACAATAATTCATAATTTCATAAAATTGTATGGTTCAGACAAGTGGTTTGACCGGGCTGAAAAGTATTTGGTGCCAGAACCTCCAGAGTTAGAAGTTGAACCTGGCGTTGAGGTTAGAGTCACGCGTACGGAGATGCGACTGGGTGAGCAACATCGAGATCGCATCGCACATGCGATGTACAAGGACAGGTTGCCGACGTCTGCAACAACATGACTAAACTGCAAGTGGCCGTATAATTATCCTAACCTAGTATTTTAACTTTGTTATGGACATTGCTACGTTTCTATTCACCGATGTTGGACATTGATACGTTTTAACTATGTATTTTTGATGTTGCTACGTTTCTATCTACCCATGTTCTTCTGATTCTATGCTTAGTTGCAATGAAAACATTTATTTTCATATCTGAAGATCTATTTTATCTTCGAAGGCTAACAATTACTTCTGAAAGTATACGTACACAATGACAGGACCTTGCAAAATTTAATCGTAAATGAGAACAACTTTCCTAATGTTTTGTTTAACGAAATACAAAACGTACACGATAGGACTTCGTCTAATAAGTAGCACAAAATATTTAACGGTCTCAATAGATTGGATGAACAATGCTAACTACACATTTAAAAGTAAGTTCGATATAAATTAGGAGTAAATATTGCAATTCGGATGCACATAATCTTTGTTCATATTACCATGAATAACAAGGGTACAAGTTGCAAAAGTTAAAATATTTAAAAAAGTAATAATCCACCAACAACCCCACTAACTACAAACAATCAAAATCCAATCATTACCCCAAACTCCAGTAAAAGTCACATAACAGGTAAACCCTTTCAACAGTAAACCCCGCTTTCCAAACACAGAAACTGCAAATCAGGTTACCCCTCAGGTTAGCAACTCCTGGGGTGGGTTAACCTCCCCCAGTTTACCCGCGAACCAAACGCACCCACGTGGAGTCTGAGTTTTACTAATATCACAAAAGCCAAGGTAACGCCATGTATCTCGATGGTACCAAGCATCCACTTCTCCCCTCGACTATGCCTACACAGACAATTGTTGTCTACGTTACTCCATCACCAACCTTACCGAATCAAAATTTGGCACTAAGAGTGCGTTTGGTTAGCGGGTTAAGGCGGGTTAACTGATAGAGGATAATCCGTTTTTGGGTTTTGGTGTTTGGATAGAGTATTAAACTGGGGGTGGGTTACAAGTGAGTTTGTTGTGATATGATTATATTGAAGTTTGAAGAATTGAGTAGTTATTGTGATGTGATTGTATTGAAGTTTGGAAAAGTGAGAAGTGGAGTAGTTTATAATTTTTATATGATATGATGGTATAATATATTATCTTTTGATAGGATTAGTGATGTAAAATTGATTTATTTATTTTTTAAAAAAAAAAGAAATAAAGTGAGACCCACATGGAGAGAGAAGAGGTGGTTAAGGGGAGTAAACTCTCCAAAGGGAGTTTACTCCTCCTGTCGCACGACACCTAAGGGAAGGGCTACAATGACCTAATATCCTCTCTCTCTCTCTCATACATGGTAAACCAGAGGTTTAGCTGGTGCCTTGATGGGTTTCAAAGGTCCGCGATAACGATTCTTCAATCCCAATTAAGGAGTATTAAAATATAATAAAAGGCTAACATAGGTAACCCCCTAACAAATAAATATTTAGTTTACAAAAGAAGAGCACATCCCTCACATTTCAAGGGATCATCGAATCGTGGGGAAATACTCCACGCAAGGTAGCTCCCATATCGTGTGGAATTGAGTATCATTGTGATTGTTATTCTTACCTCATTAGATCCTAACAAACTTACGAATGGAATCATCCTTCTAACCATGCAAAATCACAATATAAGTAAGGACTTAAAAACAATCATTAATTGACTCATAATTAATTAAATAGGAACGGAGTTGAATTATTTAAAATTTTAGCCATCAATCAACACCTTAGGTGCCGATTCAGAGAACCAATCTCAAATTGTCACCTGAGGTGCATACTTGGATAGTTGATGTTGCATGCATTCAATTTATATTTATATTCATGGTTATGATTTTCTCTTTGTCAGTGCTTATGTATTCTCTCGATTCTTTCTCACATGCATCAAATCGTATTTATATCCATGGTCATGATTGCATGCTATTTATATGTTTTGGTTTCCACTTGTTGTATGGATATAAATATGATTTGATGTGATAAAAAAGAAATCATGATCATAGATATAAATATAATTTGATACATGCATATGTGAATAAGAGGGGCGAATCAAGAATTAAGAGAATATATTAACACCAAGTACCCAAGTCAACACCCCGAGGTGTCCATTTGGACATGACTCCACAAATCGATACCTTATCCAAATCGGCACCTGAAAATGCGATAGATGCTTAAAATTTTAAATAGTTCAACTTCATACATATTTAATTAATTATGAATTATGTAATGATTATTTTTTTAAAAAAAGTCTTTGTAACGGAACGGGTCGAGCCGACCAGCGGAAGCATAAAACATTGAGTCACCCGACGAACCGTTACCGGAAACTTGCATGGTATTCAAAGAGCAGATAAAATAATGATTCTCAAATAAAGTCCATTACTCTATAGAGTTCCGTTATTACACTCCAACAGGGAAATTGCAAAATAGACTAGGAAATAAAATAACATAACAATGTTCCAGTGGGCATAAAGACATCCTTCCTTAAATAATCCATCATAGTCCGTACCGGTTCAACTTCTCGTGACAATAAGTCTCCTTGATCTGGAAATAATTCAATGCTCGTATTCCCCTGAAAAAAACAAAACATGTTATGAGCCTAACGCTCAGTATGTGTCGAGTTGGGGGTCAAGCCAGCTAGCGCGGAAAAAACAAGTCTCCCTAAGCTAACTTTACATATTTAAAACATAACCTCTTCTATACAATCAATTATCAACACAACTATACAATTTGCATAATTATCTTGTTGCATGTGATACTAACTTGTCCTCATGTACCATCATCACGCGACTCATAGTTTCACATAAACATGCTTAAGAAAGGTATTCCTTGTGAAAACTTTCGTTAAAGTCATAATTACATATATACCCATAAAGTTTGCCATATTTGCATATATGCCTTAACATTTTCATAATTTTCACATATACCCTCAGAATTTTTCTGTAGTTGCATATATGCCCCAGAACAATCATAACACTTGCATAATGCCATTACTTGGCCATAGTTGCACATATGTGCCTTAGCAATTTCAGAACTGTACACATACCATTGGTTTGTTTAATGGTTAAAGTTGTCTTAATTGTTACTTCTTAATGGCTTTGATGGCTTTGCTGGCTTTGGTGGCTTTACCGCTGGCACAAGCGGTCCATGAACATGACATACTTGACAGTGTAGCTACACTTTATAGGACTTATCTTTTGCCTCAATCGGTTTCTTGAACCGTACGCCCCTTGCGGCGTAGTCCCTTGGGCCTACGATAATTGGACTCTAGAGGTGGCTCCCACCATTAGGTGTAGCACTTAGCTCCGCTTATCGTAATCGTGCCATTTTGCACGTTAAGGAAATTTCAATTCTATAAGTACAATCTTCATTTTCATGCAATAGCAGTTCACGTGACATATTCAGTTCCACTAACCAAAAAGGTCTTCAATGTACAAAATAAAGAGATCATATATGTATTTACACCTACTTTCATTTTTCCATCAACTGATCTTTTATTATGTTGAGAATAACTTTCGAGTTAATAACGCTATTTTATTATCAGCTTTAGTTGGCATTAATGATTAGCGGTTGTCCTTGGTTATTCCTTGCATCGTGGATACGTATTTTCGCTAGTCACAATAACTCATTGGTCTATAATAGTCAATGACGTTAACATAGCAATAACTTAATTATGACAATTAATAATTCACCTTCCAATTAAACGATGTATTTTATGAAAAGAATATGCTGCAACCAATCAATCTATGTGTAACTTGTGATATGCTGACACTTTTCTAAATCTAATTACTTGTGGTTTCATGTCCAGGTAAATTGCAATATAGGAAATCTAACTTTTGATTTTGAATCGAGTGTTTTCATCTATTATTTTATTCGGACGGAAAATACAAATCCACTGTATACTCAGTTTATCTTAAAGTAAATTTGGATGACATAATTTCATCATTAACTTAAGATAAAACTATCATTACGTCTCGTATAATTCCATCTAATTAATCATGTATATGGCAAAGGCATATGTACGTTTCTTCGTTATATGGAAATCTAATTCCAATATAATTTAGCTTGTTATTGCCATGCAACTGAAATTTCCGTGTATTATAAAACATGTGTGTAAAACTTGATCCAACTTCGGATTATTCGGGAAATCACTCATTATATATATTGTGTATTTACTGGTTTAATACAATATCTTTCTTTAGACCAACTATGAAGCATCATTGATATAATTAAGTATGATATGTGGTATCCTCACATTTCTAATTCACAGAACAGATTTCAATGGTATGCATGGTAGATATACAGACTGCATCGTTAAACAAAATTCTACAGCATAGACAAGTATAATGCAATATCTAATTATAGATGATTTAGGAAAATAAGGTAAAGTATTTTTCGTTTCTTCGTAGCTATGACATTATGAAAATGATTAATAAAAGATATGCATTTGAATCTATGGTACAACATATGATCGCATAAGGCTGAGGAAAAGATTTCATATATTTTCTTGCAGTGAAAAAAATAGTTGTAATATATTCGTAATAAGTAATATTCATTTATATATAAAATTTGCAACACAATAGATTCGCAATAGAATTGTTGTTATCAGAAAAATAGCAATGATTGGTGTGGTGTTATATGCCAAGAAATGACACCATTTCTAATGTATCTAGCGAAGGATAAGATACAATCATCACTGTAATAATAAATTTACAGATATTGTGAGAAATATAGATAACCGTTGTTACCTAATCATCAATATAATTACAGTATGTTCCTCTGAATTCATCTTTTTTTTATAATCATCAAAATTATTAACACGTGATATGTTCCGTCATTTTCGAACCAAACCCAATTTCAACGTTCATATACTACTAACGATCCTATGTGTTCGACACATACCTCAAGTTGACGGATTCGTATCTACCCGATTGTTATGCCTTCTCCTTGCTTTCGAACCCACGTTCTCCTCCACCAAGACGCCGCCGACGTGCTCCTCTATCGGATCGGCGCCGAAATCTCCTGCGACGGGGACAACTCTCTCTTCTGAGAATTCCTTCTCTACACTCCCTCTCTCTTCCTCTCTTGCTCTCTCTCTCTCTCTCAAAATTCTCAAGGACAAGTGACGAGTGGGGGGGCAAGGGGTCCTTAAATTTTTATGCCTCTCAATGAGGTAATTTATGGGTCACTAATACCCACTAATTTCATAATCAAATCCATGCTATTGATTAGAGAAATATAAGGAAATTATGGCTGGAAAACAAATGGGGAAAAAGAAGGAAATATGAGTTGGAAAAAAAAATCAGCCGTTACAATCTACCCTCAAAAAAATTTCGTCCTCGAAATTTCTTAGAAAAAGGGACATACCGAAAAGCTGCGGATGCTTCTTCCGCATTTCGCTCTCCAGCTCTCAATGGCTTCCTCCTTCCGGTGATGTTGCCAGAGGACCTTGACCATCGGAACTATACGTCGACGAAGCTGATGGTCTCTACGATCGACTATGCGAACAGGTTTTTCCTCAAAAGTGAGATTGGGCTGAATGTCGAGGACCTCGTGCTCGATAACGTGCGAAGGATCAGGAGTGTACTTCCTTAGCATAGATACATGGAATACGTCATGTAGCTTCAAGTATTGAGGTGGTAATACAATACGATACGCCACCTCTCCGATTCGTTGTAGAATCTCAAAAGGTCCTATGTATCGAGAAAGTTTCCCCTTCTTGCCGAATCGCAATACACCCTTGGTTGGGGAGATCTTTAAGAACAAGTGATCTCCAACTGCAAAACTCAACTCCCTTCGATGACGATCTGCATAAGACTTCTGCCTACTTTGAGCTGCCAACAATCTCTTCTTGATTAGCTCAACACCTTGCTTGCTGATCTCGATTAGTTCCGGTCCCAAAATATGCTTCTCACCAACATCACTCCAACAGGAGGGTGATCTGCAAGGTCTCCCATACAGTGCCTCATAGGGAGCCATCTTGATGCTCGAATGGTAACTGTTATTATAAGCAAACTCTGCCAATGGAAGGTGTCTATCCCGGTTGCCTGCAAAATCTAGAGCACAAGCTCTCAGCATATCTTCCAGCGTCTGGATGGTCCTTTCTGATTGGCCATCAGTCTGCGGGTGGAATGAAGTGTTGAACTTCAATTGAGTTCCCATATCATCTTGTAAACTTTTCCATAACCGAGACGTGAATCTAGTATCCCGATCTGACACAATTGATGTAGGGACGCCATGTAATCTGACGATTTCATTTACGTACAACTCAGTTAGACTGTCTGTCGATTGATCCAAGCGGATAGGTAAGAAGTGAGCCGGCTTGGTCAATCGATCAACAATCACCCATATGGTGTCATAACGATGTTTCTTGGTCTTGGGTAAACCTGTAACAAAGTCCATCGTTATGTGTTCCCACTTCCATTCAGGTATATCTAAGGGTTGAACAGGGCCTGCAGGTCTCTGATGTTCAATCTTAATCTGCTGACATACCAAGCATTTTGAAACAAAAGCTGCGATGTCATTCTTCATCTTCGGCCACCAGAAATTTCGTTGCAGATCCTTGTACATTTTTGTCGTACCTGGGTGGATGGTGTACATCGACCTGTGGGCTTCGTCGAGAATCCTCCTGCCTCAGTTCGACATCATTGGGAACTATAATCTGTTTCGGTACCTTATCACTTCATCAATTCCAATTGCGAAATCGGAACCTTCTTTCTTGGATGCCCTCTATCATTTTAGAAAGATCAACATCAATTTTCTGTGCTGTCGTGATCTTCCCATTTACTTCGGGTTGGATTCTAAGGCCTGCAAAAGATATCTTCCTCTCCTCACTTAAGAAAGGTTTCCAGTCTTCAAATCTTTCATCATCTTCCACTGAAGTTTCAAGCTAGATAGCTTACCTTCCCACTTTCGGCTTAATGCATCAGCTACGACATTTGCTTTTCCAGGATGATAATTAATAAAAAAGTCGTAGTCCTTTAGGAACTCCAGCCAGCGTCGCTGCCTCAAATTAAGTTCTTTCTGAGAGAAAATATATTTGAGGCTCTTGTGATCGCTGAGCACCTCAAATTGTTCACCATAAAGGTAATGCCGCCAAATTTTAAGAGCAAAGACTACCGCTGCTAACTCCAAATCATGAGTAAGGGTAGTTTCTCTCTTGCGGTTTTAATTGTCGTGAGGCATAGGCAATGACTTTCTCATTCTGCATAAGGACACATCCGAGTCCCGTGCCTGATGCATCCGTATACACCACAAAGCCTCCACTGCGTGATGGTAAAGCCAAGATCGGAGCTGTAGTCAGTTTCTGCTTTAATTCTTGGAAACTTCGTTCACACTCTCAGACCAAACAAACTTCACATCCTTTCGGGTGAGCTTCGTTAATGGTAGCGAGATCCTTGAAAAATTCTGAATGAAACGCCGATAGTATCCGACCAAGCCGAGGAAGCTACGGATTTCAGAAATATTTTTAGGCTGACTCCAATTCATCACAGCTTCTACCTTAGTTGGATCTACCTCAATGCCATCCTTGGATACCACATGACCAAGGAATGCAACTTTATTCAGCCAAAAGTCACATTTAGAGAATTTTGCGTAAAACTGATGTTGACGCAGGGTTTCAAACACAATCTGCAGGTGCACCCGGTGCTGCTCCGGATCTGATGAGTATATCAAAATGTCATCTACAAATACGATGACGAACTAGTCAAGGTATTCTCGGAATACCCTATTCATAGTTCCATAAAGGCTGCAGGTGCGTTAGTAAGACCAAACGGCATGATCAAGAATTCATAATGGCCGTACCTCGTTTCTGAAAGCGGTCCTTTGATATATCCTCCTCTTTTATACGGAGTTGATGGTAACCCGTACGTAAATCAATTTTTGAGAAGACTGTTGCTCCTTGCAACTGATCAAATAAATCGTCGATGCGAGGTAGCGGGTACTTGTTCTTCACCGTTACTTTGTTCAGACCTCGATAATCAATGCAGAGTCGGAGAGATCCATCTTTCTTCTTCACAAAAGAGACAGGTGCTCCCCATGGGGAGATACTAGGACGTGAAAATCCCCTTATCCAGTTGCTCTTGTAGCTGCTTCTTTAGCTCCTCAAGTTCTGCAGGGCCATTCTGTATGGAGCTTTAGATATCGGTGTTGTCCCCGGAATAATATCAATTGAGAAATCCACCTCTCTGTGAGGAGGTAGTCCAGGAAGATCGTCTGGAAATATATCGGCAAAATCTCGAACCACATCTAAATCTTCTAAACGTGCCTGCGACGATTCAGTGCTAATTATACTAGCTGGGTACGCGGTGCAACCTTCGGCTAGTAGTTGGCTTGCTTGCAGAGAAGAGATAACCAATCGTCCGCTCTTACTAGTGCCTCGGACGACTATCTCCTTATGATTTGGTCTGCTCAGGACCACCTTCTTCTCTTACAATAAACTGCAGCATAATTCTCCCATAAACCAATCCATGCCCAAGATGAACATCATAGGTTGTGATGGGCAGTAGGATCAAGTTAGCAGTGAGGGAGTCTTCTCCTATCACGACCGGTATGTCCTTTAAATACATACCCGTTGCTCTAATATCACCCATTGGTGAAGAAACGGTAAGGGTGTATGGAAGCTCAATAGCTTCAAAGTTTAGTTTTCTTGCAAAACTACTTGAAATAAAAGAGTGTGTGGCTCCAGAATCAAAAAGGACATGGCATAAATGACTTGCAATGAGAAGGATACCTTCCACAGTTGTGTAAGCATCCTCTGCATCCTCGTGCGTAAGGGCGAACACCCTTCCCAGTATCTTCTTCTTTTTGCTCGAATTGGTTTCCTCTGATCCTTGAGCTTCTTTCTTGCAGTCTTTAATGAAATGACCCTTTTTCTCCACACCTCAAGCAAGCTCCTGTCAATTTGTAGCACCCGCCTGGATGTCTTCTGTCACATGCGGACATACACCCAATACATTTTCTGGTTGGTTGGAGCATCATCAGTCCTTGTCTTCCTTGACATTTATCGCATTGTGACGTCTCTTGTCATTGTAGCTTGGCTTGTGCGGGCGCTTTCGAGGGTTCACTTGCTGCGTCCTTCGATATGCTGCATCAATTTCTACACTTGCTGCAACTGCATCAGATAGGGTCGTGGGACCCCTAGTGAGTACTCTAAGGCTCAAACCGCCATTCAAACCTTCCACAAACTTCCTCGCTCGCTGCTTTTCATTTGTACAGATTCCCTTGCCATATTTTTCAGCTCCTGAAATCTTGCAGCATACTCGTGTATCGTCATGCTACCCTGGCGAAGATCTATGAACTCCTGGCGTTTAGCATCCCTAGCATGCTCAGGGATGTAACGCTCAGAAAAACGCTCCACAAAGTCACCCCAGCTGATGATCGAAGTCTCGGAAAAGTGAATTCCCCTTGCAGGAAGTCCACCACTCCTTAGCACTATCTCGTAGACGAAAAGTACAAAAAATAACTTTCTTTTCTTCCCGGGCACTCGGTCGCTTCAAAAGCCATCTCCATCTCCCGTAGCCAGTGTTCGGCTTTCTCTGGCTCATGCTCACCTTTGAAGGTCGGTGGATCATGCTGGAGGAATGTTTTTAAAGTGAGTCCTCCAGAGCTCGATGGGCAGGTTTGCTGCTGCTGAACCATCAATGCCATCAGCTCCATCATCTGCCTCTGCATGTCCACAATGGTCTCCTGACTCGTCGATGACTCGCGGTCTCTGTTGGCTTCAATCGCACGACGAGGAGCCATCTAAATCAAATCCAAAAGCAACAATGAGTTACTGTGTGGGGCTAATTCACTCTAAACGTCTAGATCTATATCATTATAAATTGTGGATATCTTATGCCCAGAGGAACTCTAGCTCTGATACCATTTGTAACGGAACGGGTCGAGCCGACCAGCGGAAGCATAAAACATTGAGTCACCCGACCGAACCGTTACCGGGAAACTTGCATGGTATTCAAAGAGCAGATAAAATAATGATTCTCAAATAAAGTCCATTACTCTATAGAGTTCCGTTATTACACTCCAACAGGGAAATTGCAAAATAGACTACGAAATAAAATAACATAACAATGTTCCAGTGGGCATAAAGACATCCTTCCTTAAATAATCCATCATAGTCCGTACCGGTTCAACTTCTCGTGACAATAAGTCTCCTTGATCTGGGAAATAATTCAATGCTCGTATTCCCCTGAAAAAAACAACACATGTTATGAGCCTAACGCTCAGTATGTGCCGAGTTGGGTCAAGCCAGCTAGCGCGGAAAAACAAGTCTCCCTAAGCTAACTTTACATATTTAAAACATAACCTCTTCTATACAACCAGTTATCAACACAACTATACAATTTGCATAATTATCTTATTGCATGTGATACTAACTTGTCCTCATGTACCATCATCACGCGACTCATAGTTTCACATAAACATGCTTAAGAAATGTATTCCTTGTGAAAACTTTCGTTAAAGTCATAATTACATATATACCCATAAAGTTTGCCACATTTGCATATATGCCTTAACATTTTCATAATTTTCACATATACCCTCAGAATTTTTCTGTAGTTGCATATATGCCCCAGGACAATCATAACACTTGCATAATGCCATACTTGGCCATAATATGTGCCTTAGCAATTTCAGAACTGTACACATACCATTGGTTTGTTTAATGGTTAAAGTTGTCTTAATTGTTACTTCTTAATGGCTTTGATGGCTTTGCTGGCTTTGGTGGCTTTACCGCTGGCACAAGCGGTCCATGAACATGACATACTTGACAGTGTAGCTACACTTTAGAGGACTTATCTTTTGCCTCAATCGGTTTCTTGAACCGTACGCCCCTTGCGGCGTAGCCCCTTGGGCCTACGATAATTGGACTCTAGAGGTGACTCCCACCATTAGGTGTAGCACTTAGCTCCGCTTATCGTAATCGTGCCATTTTGCACGTTAAGGAAATTTCAATTCTATAAGTACAATCTTCATTTTCATGCAATAGCAGTTCACGTGACATATTCAGTTCCACTAACCAAAAAGGTCTTCAATGTACAAAATAAAGAGATCATATATGTATTTACACCTACTTTCATTTTTCCATCAACTGATCTTTTATTATGTTGAGAATAACTTTCGAGTTAATAACGCTATTTTATTATCAGCTTTAGTTGGCATTAATGATTAGCGGTTGTCCTTGGTTATTCCTTGCATCGTGGATACGTATTTTCGCTAGTCACAATAACTCATTGGTCTATAATAGTCAATGACGTTAACATAGCAATAACTTAATTATGACAATTAATAATTCACCTTCCAATTAAACGATGTATTTTATGAAAAGAATATGCTGCACCAATCAATCTATGTGTAACTTGTGATATGCTAACACTTTTCTAAATCTAATTACTTGTGGTTTCATGTCCAGGTAAATTGCAATATAGGAAATCTAACTTTTGATTTTGAATCGAGTGTTTTCATCTATTATTTTATTCGGACGGAAAATACAAATCCACTGTATACTCAGTTTATCTTAAAGTAAATTTGGATGACATAATTTCATCATTAACTTAAGATAAAACTATCATTACGTCTCGTATAATTCCATCTAATTAATCATGTATATGGCAAAGGCATATGTACGTTTCTTCATTATATGGAAATTTAATTCCAATATAATTTAGCTTGTTATTGCCATACAACTGAAATTTCTGTGTATTATAAAACATGTGTGTAAAACTTGAACCAACTTCGGATTATTCGGGAAATCACTCATTATATATATTGTGTATTTACTGGTTTAATACAATATCTTTCTTTAGACCAACTATGATGCATCATTGATATAATTAAGTATGATATGTGGTATCCTCACATTTCTAATTCACAGAACAGATTTCAATGGTATGCATGGTAGATATACAGACTGCATCGTTAAACAAAATTCTACAGCATAGACAAGTATAATGCAATATCTAATTATAGATGATTTAGGAAAATAAGGTAAAGTATTTTTCGTTTCTTCGTAGCTATGACATTATGAAAATGATTAATAAAAGATATGCATTTGAATCTATGGTACAACATATGATCGCATAAGGCTGAGGAAAAGATTTCATATATTTTCTTGCAGTGAAAAAAATAGTTGTAATATATTCGTAATAAGTAATATTCATTTATATATAAAATTTGCAACACAATAGATTCGCAATAGAATTGTTGTTATCAGAAAAATAGCAATGATTGGTGTGGTGTTATATGCCAAGAAATGACACCATTTCTAATGTATCTAGCGAAGGATAAGATACAATCATCACTGTAATAATAAATTTACAGATATTGTGAGAAATATAGATAACCGTTGTTACCTAATCATCAATATAATTACAGTATGTTCCTCTGAATTCATCTTTTTTTTATAATCATCAAAATTATTAACACGTGATATGTTCCGTCATTTTCGAACCAAACCCAATTTCAACGTTCATATACTACTAACGATCCTATGTGTTCGACACATACCTCAAGTTGACGGATTCGTATCTACCCGATTGTTATGCCTTCTCCTTGCTTTCGAACCCACGTTCTCCTCCACCAAGACGCCGCCGACGTGCTCCTCTATCGGATCGGCGCCGAAATCTCCTGCGACGGGGACATCTCTCTCTTGTGAGAATTCCTTCTCTACACTCCCTCTCTCTTCCTCTCTTGCTCTCTCTCTCTCTCTCAAAATTCTCAAGGACAAGTGACGAGTGGGGGGCAAGGGGTCCTTAAATTTTTATGGGTCTCAATGAGGTAATTTATGGGTCACTAATACCCATTAATTTCATAATCAAATCCATGCTATTGATTGAAGAAATATAAGGAAATTATGGCTGGAAAACAAATGGGGAAAAAGAAGGAAATATGAGTTGGAAAAAAAATCAGCCGTTACAGTCTTATTTACCGTGACAATGGCTGGTAGGGCGCAACTTCTCAATACTGTGATTCGTGGAATCTTTCTTTATTGGTCCGCTGGTGTTATCATCCCAATTTCTAACACAAAACGCCTTGACAAGATGTGTGCACATTTTCTTTAGGATCGTCCGTGCCACGACATTGCCTAGAGTCGTATATGTCTCCCGAAAAAGGAGGAGGCTTGGGTTTGAAGTCCCTCGTTTCTCTCCGCCATGCTATGATTGCTTCTTGGGTGTGGAGGCTCCTTGCGACTGACGCTTCTATTTGGGCCGTGTTTATGCGTTACAAATATCTTAGCAATGGCTCGTTTTGGGATATTCAGCCTGTCTCCTCCTCCTCCATTCCCTAGCGTAAGATGCTGGCCAGCAGATCTGCCTTGCTTGCTACTATTCGGGGAGATATCCATTCTGCGTCGTGGGTCCTTTCTCCATGTGGTTTCTCCTTTGCAAGTGCTTATGATCTCCTTAGACCTTGGGCTTTGCTGGTCTCGTGGTTTGCGATTATTTGGGACCGGCACATCCCCCCTTGCTTTGCTTTCACGCTCTACCGGGCTAATCTCGGAAGGCTTCCTACGAGGGACAGGCTCTTCGCATTCGGCCTGGCCCTTCCCAACACTTGTGGAATCTGCTACTTGGAGGCTGAATCGCACGAGCACATGCTGTTTCGGTGCTCCTTCGCATCTTCTATTTGGCTTGACTCATGTAGCTTGCTTGGCTTGCCGACCCCCCGCCGGAAATTCTTCAAGACCTGGTCTCCTGGATCCTGAATCTGCCTTCACCGACCGGGCGATCCTCTTTTGCCACCCTCATTGCGATTGCGGTTTGACACATTTGGAGGGAACGAAATCGACGCTGGTCTAGCTCGTGCCGCAGGTCTCCCGAGCGCACTATCGCTGACGTTGTGTCTACTTACAAGCTCATTAAATTTTAGGACGGTTCCTGAGTTTTTGTTTCACTCTCAAGCTCCGTCTTATTAATGCTCTCAAAATTGTCCATTTTCATATCTGGCTAGCACTGTTAGTCGTATTTTTGTATATCTTCTTACTTTCCATTTGGAAAATATAGTTTACAATTTACATACAAAAAAAAATCCACCGTGAAATAGAAAATTCCATGTTGTACACACAAATTATACAATACAGTCCAATGACGCAGCCGTTGGGGTCTCGGCCTTTCCACTTCCCACTTTTTCCACTCCCTTTCGTGGGAACGGACCCACTTGTCCCTTCAAATAAATCCCATCGTCGTCCACGAAAACCCCCCAATTCCCTCTCCTTTCCTTCCTCGTTAAGCACTCTCGATCGGAGGACCCCTCCGCCGCCCTCGTCCAACTGAGCCGAGCGCGATGAGCGGAAGCGTGAGAGGAGGAGGAGGGGAGGCGACGGAGGGGGAATTCTCGGCAGCGAAGACGTCGGTGTGGTGGGACATCGAGAACTGCGCGGTGCCGCAGGGATGCGACCCCCACACCATCGCCAAGAACATCAGCACCGCCGTCGCCGATATGGGCTACAAGGGCGTCGTCTCCAACATCTCCGCCTACGGCGACACCAACAAGATTACCACCTCCGTCCAGCACGCCCTCCACAGCACCGGCGTTACCCTCAACCACATCCCCGCAGGTATCAACTCACATCCCCCAATACTCATCTCTTTCGCACTTTTCGAAGTCGGTGCTACATATCGGCTTAAATTTATCTAACCTAAATGCTGAGCTCTGAAGTGGACCCCAAACTGCTCTCTCTTTTTGCCTGTAAGTTGTCTTTGCTAAGTGCTGCCCTTTTTGCGCGACCTTGCGGGGCGAATTGATTGGTGAATGTGGTTTTTAGTCGGTTGAGCTGGACTCTGCAGTATATATTAACTAAATGCCGTTTGAGAAGTCGGATCAAGCAAAGAAGATGGATATGAACAGGGGCGGAGCCAGGAATTTCTAATAGGTGGGGCCGATGTTCGGTCAATCAAATACATATATACATAATTTAAAAACTATTGCTATTGAGTTACATTATTTAGTAAAAGATGGATAGAGTCGAAGAGAAGCATGTATAATGATTAGTTGAAAATACTAACAAAATTATCAATATGAGCATATATATGTTTCAAGTCAATACGAACAATATTACTATTATATGACTTGTTTTATTATTCGTGTCGATATACACATTTTTTATTGAAATTATTGCATATCACATAAAATATTGTTTCATATATAATCTCATATATCCTAGTGCAATTGCAATTAATATCCTAAATTGTAATAAAGGTATGCATAGATAAAACACAATAGGAATTTATAAAATTCGATATCAGACTTATTATGATAATTTAACATAAATAAAATTAAATACCATCATTAATCACAATACCACAACATTTAAAAGTCAAATTTTGCATCGAATAAATTTAAGAAATTTTAGCGTATTTTTTTAAAATTACCATCTAGTGATGTGCGGATGAAGGAACCCCACAATTAGGACAACTCGATTCGGAAGTTTGTTGGGGGATTTCTCGCAACAGTGAAAATAGTTGATTCACAAAAATAGTTGGTTTATGTGCATGTCGTTGACGCAAGTTTGCAAGAAAATAATGATTTTCAATTTTAATAATAGCATTATGTGAACAACATTGGCATGTTGCAACGTTAAAGGAGAATGAAACTCGAAAAAGAACTAGCATCCGATAATGAGAGAATTGGAGGGGCCATTGCTTAATTTGCTTCCCATATTTTTTGAATTTGAAGGAGAATTTACAAAGAAGAGCATTTGGGACCACAATACATGCAATTACTAATTTGGGAGGGGGGCCACGACCCCTACCCGCCCCCCTTTCCCTCCGCCCATGGATATGAAAAGGATGAAGTCACGGAAAAGGAAGCCATCGTTAATAGGGAAACCCAATGACCACAGCATTCGTCCTTATATACGGATCCTCTACTACTTTCCTCAAAAAAGTAGTAGACTTGCAGAAAAATAGGGGGATGCCAAATAGGGGGACTTGCAGAAAACGGATGGTTGGACTTCTCAAAAAGAAAAAGAAAAAGAAAAGAAAGTCTTGGTCGGTGGCTATCTGATGATGGATGGGATGCCAAATAGGGGGAGGTTTCTTAAAGGGATCATGGGAATTAAGAAAGGTGTCTGTAGACTTACAGAAACTCACTGGACAATGTTTGTAAATTCAGCTGTGCATTTTCCCACAGTTGATGATGCCATTGTTTTTTTTGACGTTGGCATCTATTTTCTCGATTTGGATGCTATCTGCCAATGGTTCTTGTTGATCCGAGTGGATACTTGTTATAGATATATAAATGACAAATGTTTGGGTAGAATTGAGGGGCTACGAAAATTTCGCTTTCTTTCTTGGAAAATGGAAAATTGGAGCCATTTTGTCTTGATCAGGCTTGAGGTTTATTTGTTTAAAGAAGATGGGGAACATGCACATGTGTGCTCCTCGAGATTTGAATTCTAGTCTTTTGGGTGGTAGGCACACTACACTACCCTCAGACCGTTAGGTGGGTTCTTGAGGTCGATGTTAATGGGAATTAACCTTCTCCCTGCGACCCTCACAGATCTGCACAAGCCGAACCAGTGTGGACACGTTCCAACTTATTACTGCAGAATGAATAGCAGACTTTTGATACTTGCCAAGCAAGTAGTTCATTTTTTAAATGACTAAATGTATATCAACATTGACACCTGTAAAGCTGTTACAATGCTGTTATATGGATGGAAACTAAAGGTGCATGAACAGATTATGATGTATACAGGCAGCCGAGTTCATCTCAGGTTCCCAACAATGTGTTTCATCATCTAGAGTTTTTACGGACAAAGAAACGCCAATAAAAGATTGCATGGCGGTCAATACTATACTGTTTCCCTAAAAGTAAGGTAAAATAAAATAAAAACTAAGAACACTCAAGGAAGTTTATGAGTATATAAAACAGACATAAAAAGTTAAAAGGATGAGAAAGAAGCACTGTGCCAAAACTAGAAAGCAGAGCTGTCATTAATTGAACACCAGTTGGATGCAGAGACTTAAACGAGGAGATGCCGCTAATAACGTGAGTAGAAACACCATAATATGCTCACTCAAGGAAGCATCATGGCCTCAAATTTCAGCGAAATTCGGTCGAATTTCTGTCGAATATCGATATCCAGTCGAAATCGAAATTCGACCGAAATGACCGAAATGACCGAAATATGGGGGTCCTAGTACAAAAAATGACCGAAATGACCGAAATTTCGGTCGAAATTCCACCGAAATTCCATCGAAATTCTGTTTTCGTCGATACCGAAATGGTGACCGAAACCGACATTTAGGGCCTTGGGAAGCATGAAGCCTGAGTTCTGGAATGTGATTATGCCAGGAAGCATACATTTGGAAACACGAGTACACATAAGTGGAATGAGATGAAAATCATATAAGTTCTAAGGACAACATTTAGCATTAGACACTTGTTCCATAAAAAATGGAGGTCCATCCTTCTACGATGCGTCGTTTGCCTCAACAATTTACACTTACTTGAATGGGTTGTATATAAAAAATGTCAGTGTATTGGATTTGAAACCCCTAGAAATTAGTTTTGTATTTTTCTTATTCTTATGTATTCTCTCTAACCCTAATCTATACATCTTTTTAGAGGTCTAGAGTTTGTTATCAATCATATCTATCTATTTCATTTTGACACAGCTCATATTTAGATATTATAGTTGAAAACATGGGTTTTATCAATCGTTTTTTCCCTTTTTATCTACTTAGAGTCGCTAATTTGATTTGGGTTAGAGTTAGCTTTGTTTGCGTCCAATTAAGTCAATGAAATTAGAGTCACTAATTTGATTTGGGTTAGAGTTATTTTTGTTTGCGTCCAATTAAGTCAATGAGACCGTCTGTGATATCCAATTAATTAGTTATACGATTAGAGATATTTTATAAGTTAATTATGATTTTTTTGTTTGATTTGAGTTTTATTCTTTTTCCATTTTATGTGATTAGAGATATTCTAGTTTCACTTCTCTTAGTTAGTTCTAGTTATAGTTAAATTTGGAGTTTCTCCAATTATCTCTTCCTTCTCCCCCCATTCCTGTGATCTATGCATTTCTTCCCCAAAACAAAAACTTTTGCAACAGGCATGTTCTTCCTCTTCCTTCATAAATTTGTTCCACCAAAAAATTTCAATCTGCATCAATTGATATCATAGCATGTATTTCAGATTGTTCGTACGATCTTATGATCCGTCAATATATTCGAGGAATTTGTAAAAGTCTTGTTCAAAGGACCATCCAACGGATATCGAGGATGAAGAAGTGCTGCTCGCGAGGCTTTCGATCTATTTAGATATACACGATTTGGCTAAGTCACTGCAACAACCAAGGGTGTTGAAATCACTGAAGCAACAATTAGAAGATGTAGATTTGGCCACTCATGCTACAACAACATTAAAAGATGCAGAATTGGCCACTCATGAATCAACCACATCCATTCAAGATGCTGAAAGCAAAAAGGAACAACCGTTTGATGTCCAGGAGGTCTCGGGCCTACCACCACTGGTGGATACAACAACTCCCATCAATCTGATAACATGGTGCTACATCCTTAACACCTACATTGCTACCGCCTTCCTCATGGCACCAACACTTCCCCCAACGACAACACTGGCACCTCCTCCTTCGATACTCCCAACTTACCTCCTACCATGCAACATCGGCACCACCACATGTATAACAACCACGAACTCCACCAACCCTGCCATCGTCTTCCCCGGCCTCGCTACAACCCACACCGCCACCATTCTACCTTCACTAGCCCCACCACCCCTCTCAACTTTGTACCATCGACATCGCCTGACCCTCGAAGATCATTGCTATTCGAAGCAAGGAATATTGCTATCAGCCTGTTGACAACGCAAGCTCCATTTTCACCGTGCGTGCATTCAAGAACCCATTACTAGCGCCTCGACAACGCAAGCTTCATTACCACAATGCTTCTTTTTATGGCGCATTAGAAAAAGTAAGCAATAGCTTCTTTCCCTCTCTCACTCATTCTTTGCCTTCGCAATCCGAGAACCTTTCCACCAACATTGTTGACAACGCAAGCTTCATCATTATTGTGCTCACATATGGGAACCCTACTATCAACATCGTTAACAACACAAGTTCCATCACCACGGTGTTCACATTCAGGAACCCTACTATCAACTACACGAGCTCCATTGCATCTTGCGCTTCTTTTTGTCTATGCCACTGCCTCTATAGGAGTAGAGAGGAAGGAACCTTAAGAAGATCAAATGGTTTCTCTCAACAACAACATCATCAATGCCTTTTCCCACTAGCGCATATGCCGACCTCCTTTGCAAGCGGACAAACCATCTTAGATGGTTTTCTCTCATCTTATCATCTATTGGAGCGTCATTAACATTCTAATTGCATCATTTTGAATCCGATCTTTTTGTGTACGGCCAGACATCCATCTTAGCATTTTCATTTCTACTACTATCATTCTCTACACATGTATATGGTTCACACGCCAACATTCATAATCCATGGAGCATAGTAGGTTTCACGACTGCTTTGTAATACTTTTCTTTGATTTTCAAATAAATGTTCTTATCACATAGAATAGTAAAGGCCCCTCTCCACTTTAGCCAACATGCATTTATTCTATGAGTAACATCTCCATCGATTTCCCCATCATGTTATAAAACAGATCTCAAATATCTAAAAGATTCTTTCTTCTGAATGTCAGTATTCCCAAATTGGATCCTTACACAAGATAAAGCCCCCTAATAATGTATACTTTGACATCATCGTCGATCTGCACCAATGTTCAACTTTGAGTCCATTCCTTTTTTGCTTTGATTATGAACGAGTTGACTAGTCACATTCAGGATGAGATACCTTAATGTATGTTGTTTGTTAATGATATTGTATTGATTGATGAGACTAGTGACGGAGTAAGTGTGAAGCTTGAGTTTTGGAGGCATGCCTTGGAGACTAAAGGATTTCGTATAAGTAGGCTAATATTGAATATATGGAGTGTACATTTGATGGAAGCAATGATGAATGAATCGATGTGAAGACTGGAGACAATAACATTGTTGTGATAGTCAACCAATTAGACCAATGTTGACCGACAAGACCGAAGTCATATCACCTATGAGGTGTGAGGTGGCCAACTAAATAATCAGTAATCGATCAATATCTTGTCCGACCAATTGATTAGCTGTTGAAATATATATTTCTTTTAGTTTTATTTTATTTTATTCATCCCACTATCACAAAATGTCAAATATCCATCTCAATTTCTCTATGATATTGTTTAGATTGGCTTCACCTACTATGATTAAATAGAAGTTATGACGCATCACTTGTTCTTTTAGGAATTAGACTCACCAATATGTGCATCTTTACTTTGTCTAAATTTCAATTGTTACTTTAATCTTGTTAACTAATGACCATATATAGAAAATATAAGAATGTGTATTTGATATAACTTTTATATTTGAAATAATTTTAAAAATAAATAAACAGATAACTCTGAATAGTCGCTCGAATTTCATTTATTCTTTATTTGGATCCCCTACGACGAAATATTGGATACCAACTTTTGCAACATTGCACTCTTCGCTGCCCTCCTCACTATTTTCATTCTCGGTTATAGATAGACAGAAATTGTGATTACACCTTACTAAAAAGAGAAATATTACAAATTGAAACCTTTCTAAGCAATCAAATGATCACAATAAGATGCAAACAACAAAACGAACTTCTAACTATGAAACAACCATCTGATGTTTAATTGCCATAAAACTACTATATGTGTGCTTATATTGTTTTTTTATTATGACCATATTTTATATTTCCTACCCCAGTATATGTTGTTTTCTATGATTACCATATTTTATTTTCCACCTTAAAGTAAAATCTTTCAAACTTAAGATTTGATATTCCGTCCACATTACTATTTTCATTCACAACCACATAGAGATAAAAATCACGATTCACGCTTGCTAAAAAGAGGGAAATTACATTAACTTTAATGCTCTCCCTCAAGCAAGAGCTTAAAAATCCACGAGTTGTTACATAAGGAACCATCGATACATCTTCACTTAGACACATTTGTTTAAAGATATAGGAGGAGATCCACTCAATTGGGATGCTATTAGGAGAGGAGTCCTGCATGAAGGAGACCACACTAGGAGGAGACCCATGCCTAGAGGACATTCTTAGAGATGATGATTGTTTCATGTACTTTGATCTGTATTAATTACAATTACCACACGCCACTCGTATATCACTCCGTACTTCGTAATTTGGGGCTTTGGTTTGCTTACATAATATGGGAAGATAACAAGTTAGTGTCCTTTAGGCTTTAGTTGGAAATGCCAGAATTACGGGGGCAAAAATTAAGTATCTTTTGGTTATTTTATGCATATGATGATTTTTTTTGCTCAAGTATAAAGTTCAATACTTTTTTTTAAGAGAAAGAGGGTCGGACGTCATTGAGATGCTCGCCTGTAAGTGACTATATATTCACATTAAATATCAAAAAAGTAGCTACAAGTACCAAAAGGTCCTAACTAAGACTCTTTGCATGTTCTAAAACATTTTCCATATACGTTCTCTCCGCGGAAGATGCTCCCATTCCGCGCTAGCCATATGGACCAAAAAATAACTGCCACCTATGCCTTAGCCTGACAACTCCCATTCACCAACGCCTCCACGTAGTCCCAAAACCCCATCGAATCCTTGGTTGACTCCAGCTCGACATGTGATGCTGCCCACACATCCCTAGCAATTGGGCAACCCAAGAAAAGGTGCTCGATGTCCTCATCAGCGGTATGACACCTTTGACACGTGCTGTCAACTCCGAGGAAAAACCTAGCTCTTTGCTCAACAGTCAGGAGGCGATCCCTTCTTAGCAATCAAATAAAGATCCTTAAGAGCGACTTTCCACCTCCAGATGTCAACCAAAATGTTCGCAGCGATTGCTGGATCATTAACCATCGTTTGATAGAAGGCCATGTATGCCTTCCTAACAGAAAATTGTTTGTTAGCCCAAGACCAGTGGTCCATAAAATCATGAAAACTCTCACATGCTGGCAGTCCCTCTAGTAGACATAGAAGCTTTGCAACTTGATGGTCAGAAAGCTCAAAATGAAACAAAGGGAACCAATTTCCAGATTCCCAACACTCACTTACGGAGGCCCCTACATAAGATGCCGGAACGAACAAACGTGGGAATCGGTCGATCAACAACCCTTGACTTGTCCAATCATCAGTCCAAAAGCATAATCCACGACCATCACCAAGAATTGGTCATAAAAGCAGACTCATTTGTGGTAGCGTCGAACAAATGCCCTTCCAAAAGTTGGGAGGTCAACAATTGTAGTAACCTATGAAGCGAGGTCCAAAGAGACACCATAAATTGACCGCAACGCCGTATACAACAGATTGGACCCCCTCCCAGATACGTGTCACCTACTTCGCCAAGAGGGCGGAGTTCCTCACCTCCAAACTTCGGATCCCCAACCCTCCATCCTCCTCCCTCAGCAACATAGTCTTCCATCCCACTAATGATAACCCTTGAAACTCCCCAGAAGTGAACCCAAAAATTCTCCGCATAAATGCCTCTAACTTCACCTTCACCCCCAGGTAGGTTGAAGGCGTGTAGACAAAAAACAATACATGGATAGTCGAGAGGATCGTCTTCAACAGAACAAAACACCCACCCCTTGACAAACAGGTCGCACGCCACCCCGCAAGCTTCTTCTCCAACCTCTCATTTATAGGAGCCCAGTCCGCTTGCCGTAACCTTCCACCCACCAACAAAGCTAAGGTACACGGCATATCACTGGATGTCCCGACCTGATGAAGAGTTTCTCAGAATCTATCCAAAGATAAGGTGCCCACCTAAAGCATGCTGCCTCATGCTAGAACATCCGTGTATATTCACTGGTGAGATGCTCCAAGTCCTCTGGATGATTGACATCGAACGAGCAATACACATTTGTCCTCGCCGTGAAGGAAGCCCTCTGAACCCACATTAGTATGCCACCTTGACACATGAACGACAAGAAAAGCTTGATTTGAAATGGGGCCATGGAGGTCCAAATCACATTGAAGTCACACTTGGAATTCACCCAAGTAGGAGGTAAGTAAGGCATCAAAGTCGGTCAATGAACTACTCGACTCCCAATGGTCCCCGAGAGTGGAGGGGTACCTTGCCTTGTCAATGACTTCTAAGAGCCAGAAAACTCTGCCATGCACTGATTCGAGAGACTAGTGTCAAAGGCAAGAAACCATGCTCATCAGACACTATCAAAATTTTAGTTAAGGGCCAAAGCAAAAAGGTGAGAGAATCTATCACATGAGGTAATGTTTCTCATGCAGTCGTCCTTCTAGAAATGGAAGGAAGAACCATTCCCAAGAACATGCGAGAGGATATACACTACTATCGGGAGGAAAGAGTAAACCCCCTTTCAAAATGGGGTGAGCATTGGGTACACTTGGAGGGTCGTTGATTGGTTATCCCTTAAACCATAGGCACTAGGAATCAATATGCAAGGTAAGTCGTTATCACCACCCAATAGTCGCACTACTTAACCAAGATGGCTTTCATCTCAGCAATGGACTAGATGCCAACATCATCTCGCCTCGACAGGAATGACAATGTCATCCCAATCAACAAGATGCAATTCTCTAGACCATGGTATTAAAAGGCTAGCCTCGAGGCGGTCGAGGCGGAATGAGGCGGTGGTTTTTAGCCTCGAGGCGTACGGAATTGATGAGGCGTACGCCTCAGAAGGTCGAGGCGGTCCGAGGCGGTGAGGCGGTCGAGGCGAGGCGAGGCGGTCTGTGAGGCGTTTTCTGGAATTTAAATTTTTTTTAAGGATTTAAATTGTCTTATTGGTAGTTTTAGATGCTTATAAATGTATAGTTGTCTAGGATATATATTTACAAGATGAATGCTTGGAATTTTAAGTTTATTCATATTCAAATTAATCATTAAACTTGTCTAATTTTTTCAAGAAATTCTTAATATTGCACTTTTAAATACATAATCCATAAAGCTTAAAGAAAAGCTAGTGTTAAGAGATGTGACATAATGAGCAATGTAATATACCAACTAGAAAAAAGCAAGATTAGATTCAAGGTATGTCCATGTTGTCATATTTTATATATTAGTCATATATCTAATCATATTTTTTTATGCACCTCAATATTTTTAACGAAAAATATACTGTCTTTGATATTTTAATGACAATTATAGCTAATGATTCTATTTTTGATTGGGTAGAAATTTAGCAGATAGGTTTATGGAATTTACATATCCTTTATTTCACATTCTTATCTTCATAAGTTCATCATATATTGCAATGTTATATATTATATATATGTCAATTAAGATAATTTCATCAATAAATATATTTATTATAGTTTTTATAAGTATTTTCCTATACAAACTGAGGCTTACGCCTCGACCGCCTCGAGGCTACGCCTCGCCTCGTTTCTAGGGAAAACGCCTCGTTCCGCCTTTCGTTTTTTCAAACCTTGCTCTAGACTGACTACTACCACTACCCAAGAAAAAAATGATTCATAATAGATTTCAAGTGCTTTTGAATATCACTCGGGATCAAGTGAGTGCAATAAAGAAAGCATGGATCGCCATGAGAACCACATTCAACAAGACAAGCCGTCGCCCTTGGAGAAACAAGATGCCTTCCCCTCAGGAAGCTTCCCGTTCGTATTCCCCTTCAATGAAGCCCAATTAACTTGTGTTAGTCCTCCTGATGTAAGAGGGGGCCCAAGTAGAGGATTAAAGAGAAACCATGCAAGATCCACATGCTTAACCAACCATTAGGACCTCGGGATTCGAAAGCCCAAAAGGGATAAATATTGACCTCGATCGATTGATTAGAAGCCTAGAAAGTTTGGTAAAGATGTTGAGAGTTGTCGACATGGCACGTGCCTCAGAGGTGCCCCCTCCATAAAAAAACAATATCATTTGCAAACTGAAGCATTGGGATGGAAATGTCACCAGACTGGTAGCCATGCCACAAGTCATGCTGAACCACATGATCCACCATGCAAGAAAGAGCATCCGCTACTAGGATAAAATTATAAATATTAACATAGCAAGAGGACATTTCGTTGAAGAGCATGTGCGTGCAGGAAAAAGCCACCCTCGGACTTGCCATTCAACAAGTTAGAGTACAATGCAGTAGTGATGCAAGTCTTCATCCAAACAAAGAGTACAATGCAGTAGTGATGCAAGTCTTCATCCAAACAATGCACAAATCCCAAAGCCTTGCTTCACAATGTAGCCCCAAGAATCACTACTTCAATCAATCATAAGTCTTCGAGCAATCAACCTTCCACTTGAACACCCTTGTTGTTACGCTCAAGGTTTGAAAAAAAAGAAAGGCAGAATGGGGCTTTTCTTGGAATTGCGACGATGCACACGGGGTGTAAGCCTCGGTTTTTAGTAAAATTTTATACAACTATAATTGTATATGTTGATGCTATTATGTAGTTTGTAATCAACATATAATACATAACACTCTACTATATTATGTAGTAATAAAAACACTTAAAGAGAAGATATAACAATTAGCAGTTTCATTACCCTAGTTCTGTGATGAGTCCCATCTCGAGATTTCACCTTTTTTTAATAAAAAGCAAATTCATTACCATTTTCGCAATATTTTCATCCAATCAATTATGGATTCATTGTTTATAAATATTATGATAGAATTAAATAATACATATCTAATATAAATGTTAGAGTTATTATATTTACATTTATATTTGTAACCCTTCGGGTTCCGTAACACCCCATGACCCTTCGGGTTCCGTAACCCTCTGTGACCCTTCAAGTTCCATAACACCCTCGTGACCTTTCGGGTTCCGGAATAAATATCTCATTTGTCTCTCTTCTCCACATGGTATCAGAACGACGATCCTAGATCGGAGCCTAATACCCTAAATCCGCCGCCACCTCCAGCCCTTTCTCCGCCAACAAGGAGAGAGGGTTGGACCTCCTGTGCAGCTCGTGGACTCGATGGTCTCACACAAGGTAGTCCGAGTCCCTAACAGCAACAACTGCCTCCTCCGGTGGCACCTAAAGCGTCGCCCGAGGCTCCGACAGCTCCAACCGCACCTCCTGCATCGCCGGCATCACCTGGAGCCCCTCCTCCAACAATCCTTGCTTTATATGACTTGTTTCTCCCAACTTGATGTTTCATACTCTTTATTCTATCAAGTATGGGAGAAAGGAGGAGTCAGAAATGAGGAGTCAGAGATGACTCTTCAAGACGTCTGTTGCCTTACCACGACTGACAGACCGACACTCCAGATTACTACTCAAATCATCCGTCTTCACTGAGCATGGATTTCTTCTTCAGGGCGTATACTTCTTCTTTTATGACCCGACTACTACTCGTTGGACTTCTTCTATAACGATTCTTCTCCAGGCACGGCAAAGATATGTTCCGGTGACCTGCATGCATGACAGAGATACGTTCCGGTGACCTGATATCGCAACGACTCTATAGGCATGACAGAGATCGTTCTGGCGACCTTAAAGCCGCAGACCCGTCCTCGAGCGATGTCTTCTACCAACAACATGCAAATGTTATTATGATGCATCGCTTGAAGATGTGGTGTATACTTTTTCTTTTTGTTACAAGCCGCAGCTTTCTAGGCTCCAACTTGAGGGGAGTGTTAGAGTTATTATATTTACATTTATATTTGTAACACTTCGGATTCTCTAACACCCAATGACCCTTCGGGTTCCGTAACCCTCTGTGACCCTTCAAGTTCCATAACACCCCGTGACCTTTCGGGTTCCGTAACTCTTGTACTCTCTAGGATTTTCTTTCTATATAAGAGACCCTAGCTCTATGGAATAAATATCTCATTTGTCTCTCTTCTCCACAATAAACAATGGCGAAACGTTCTCCAACTTTAAGTAGGGTCAGTTACACGGATTCTTGCTCAAATCCACGTGAAAGATCATGCTACCTAATGCAATCTCCACAAGGAGGGATTTGAATTGTGGTCTTTTGGGTGGTAGGCATACCGTACACTGTACTACCACCAAACCATTGAAGTGGGTACACATTTGATATTTGTCACTAAATTATTATTGTACACAAAACATATGAGTAATATATATCGAAGGAATTTACACTATGTGTCTAACAAATAATATACGACAACATGAAAAACCTTGAATCTCATCTTTTTTGTTGGATGCATTGCAAAGCTCATTATGTGATTTCCCCCAACAATGACAGGTGAAGACCACCGTCTAACTAGGGGTATCACTTGATATTTATGGATTCATTTGTTTAAGAGTGTAATGTTAAGAGTTTACTGAAATAATTGGACACATTTAATGGTAAATATGAAGCTACAAACACAAAAAATATCAAATTTAGGCATTCAACACAACAACAAAGCCTTATCCCCCATTAAGTAGGACCGGCTACATGGATTCGTTGCCTTCATTCAGATCTATCCTGGGTCATTCTCGGGCTTAGATCCAAAAAGCAAGATCCCTTTGTATAGTCTCATTCCAACTAGGGATGAAAACGGATCGGATACGGATCGGATATGCCTATTTCCATATCCATATTCACTTCATCTCTATCGAGTACAAATACGAATACGGATATGATTCAGATATGCATTGTGGAAACCATATCCTTAAAAATGCGGATACGAATCAAAATCGGATATTTATCGAATATGAATACAGATCGAATAAAGAGTGGATCCAAATACGGATCAAATAAAGAGCTAACCCAAATATGAATCGAATAAAGAGTGAAATCCAAATATGGATCCAATAAACATGGAATCCGAATACGGATCGAATAAAGACGACATACGAATACAAATTGATTTTTTTAATCAAAGTTCATAATGATTATAAAAATAACAATGAAATATAAATAAGTTGCATCATGACAAAAGACAGTGTCGAGGTGACTGCATTCTTGACCGGAAGCAAAAAGGAGGATATGATTTCGTAAGTTTTTTCGTGATCATCCGCATACAAATAGAAATTTATTAATATCAATAATATATTGTAGTATATAATGCATAATACTGATATAATAACACATGTTGTGGCTTATATTATATTAATTAATATATAAAATGATATTAAATATTGTATTCGGATATCCGGATCTGGATCCGGATATTCAAGCCATTACCATATCCGTATCCATTTCCGGAAAATTTTTACAACCCATATCCATATTCTATCCGTATTCGATTAATATTCGGATGCGGATATCCGTATCTTGTAATTTTTTGAATACGGTAAGTGGATAATCGGATATATCCGTATCCGTTTTCATCCCTAATTCCAACACTTCTTGGGCCTCCTCACCCTTTCTTAGTCGGCTCAACACCCAAAACTCGCATCTCCTCACCGGTGCATTGGTTAACCTCCCTTGCAAATGATCAAACCACCTTAAGTAATTTTCTCGATTTTTACGTGTGTGTGTCCATATATCTGCCTTAGCATTTTCATTTCCGCTACTGCCATTTTTTATACATGTCCATGGTTCGCATGCCAACATTTAGATCCTTAGAGCATAGCATGTCTCAACTCCTTTGTAAAACTTTCCTTTGATTTTCAAAGGAATTTTCTTATCACAAAGAACAATAGAGGCTCCTCTCCACTTTAGCCAACCTGCATTTATTCTATTTGTAACATCTCCATCAATTTCTCCATCATGTTGCAAAATAGATCCCAAGTATCTAAAAGAATCTCTTTTGATGTTATCATCACCCATCTTCACATCGATTCCTTCATCATTGCTTCCATCAAAAGTGCACTCCATATATTCAGTCTTAACCCTACTTATATGAAATCCTTTAGTCTCCAATGCATGTATCTTGATCTCAAGCTTCTCATTTACTCCATCTCTAGTCTTATCAATCGACACAATAGCATCAACGAATAACATACACCAATATATCTCATCTTGAATGTGACTTGTCAACTCGTCCATAATAATAAAAAAGAATGGACTCAAAGTTAAACCTTAATGCAGACCAATGCTGATGTCAAAATAGTCAGAGACTATCCTTACACAAGATGAAACCCTATCATCCATATCTTTTATGAGGTTAGTTTATAGGACATGTACTTGTCTCTTCTCTAAAACTCTCCACAATATCTCACATGGGATAAAATCATAAGCATTCTCCAAATCAATAAAAATCATATGGAGGTTATTCCTTTTTGTTCTATAAATCTCCATTATTTTCCTCAACAAGTGGATGCCTTCAATAGTTGAATGACCTGGCATGAATCCGAATTGGTTTTCTTTTACTTTGGAAACTTACCTCAACCTTCTCTCGATCGCACGTTCCCAAATTTATATAGTGTGACTACTCGGCTTGATACTTCTGTAATTCGAAAAATTTTGAATGTCTCCTTTGTTTTTATAGAGGTACCACATTGCTTCTCTTCCAATCTTCATGCATTTTCTTGCTTCACCAAATAACATTGAATACATTTGTAAGCCAAGTCAAACCACACTCATCTAAAACTATCCAAACTTTTATAGGAATGTCATCATGTCCTACACATTTCCCAGGTCTCATAATCTTCAAAGCTTCCTCTACTTTCTTTGTATTCATCTACAACTTGCATTATTCAAGTAACTTTCACTACTAGCTAGATCTTCCAAAGTGATCTTTCTATTTCCTTCCCCAATGAAAAGCTTATTGAAGTAATGCTTCCATCTAGTCTCTATATCCTTTTGAGCAACAAGCATGTGACCTCCCGCATCCTTAATGCATCTCATTTGGGAAAGGTCTTTGATCTTTCTCTCTCTTGCTGTAATCGCCTGAATATATCCTTCTAGCCTTTCTTAGAGGCGAAATTTTTGTACAAAACTTAATAAGCTTTTGACTTAGCTTCGCTTACATCCTTCTTTGCTTCCTTCTTTGCTATTTTGTAGTTTGTGACAGTTTCATATGTTTTATTCTTAAACAAAACTTTAAAGCATGCTCTTTTAATTTTGAGCTTCTCATGCACCCATCTACTCCATCACCAAGCCTCCTTTTGGCATGGAGCTTATCTCTTTGACTTGCCTAGCATCTCTTTGGCTACCCTTAGGATACAAGATGCTACCAACTCCCACATCTTGTTTGCACTTCCATTACAATCCCAAGATAAGTTTTCTAAAACCTTCTCCCTGAAGCTTGATTACTTCACTATCTAGTTTTAGTGATATTGGAGATCCTCCTTTTCTTTACCAACCCTTTTATTTGCACAATCATTACTAACAAGCGATGTTGATTGGTCAAACTCTCCATTGAGATTTATTTGTAGTCTTTGCAACATAAATGATCTCTTCTCCTCAACGTAAAGTAATCTATCTGCGTTCTAGTCGAGCCATTCCTATAAGTAATTAAATGCTCCTCCCTCTTCTTGAAGAGAATGTTTGCTATGAAAGGATCACAAGCCGCTACAAGATCCAGAATGAGTTTTCCCTCTTCATTTCTATCCCCGAAGCCATGCCATCCATGAACACTAGCATACCCTGGAGCATCCTTTCCCACAATGTCTATTAAGATCTCCACCTAGGTAAATCATCTCTTTTTGCAAGATTCCTTGCATAATCTTATCCAAATCCTCCCAAAAAGCTTGTTTAAGCCTTTTATCTAAACCAATTCACGGTGCATAAATTGAGAAGATCTTCAGAATTTCTTCTTTGATCACCACTTTTAGCAAAATAATCCGATTCCCGAATCTTTGTACCTCAACCACACAATCCTTAAAATCGTTACGAACAATCACTGTAACACAATTTTTGCCCTTATCTTTACATGAATACCAAAGTTTAAAGCATGTCGTCTCGATCTTCCTTACTTTCTCCCAACCCATTGTCTCTTGGAGACATAATATCAGAATCTTCCTTTTTTCCATCGTATCGACTATTTCCATCGATTTACCGGTCAAAGTGATAATATTCCAACTACCTATTCGCAACTTCCTTTGCAACATCATTTGGACTAACTTCTTTTCCCACACGCGTCCATCATGCGAGAATCCTTGCAACTTTTGGACTGCATCCGAGCGGCGATGCAACAGAACTTGCTTATTTACTTGCATGCATTCCTCATGCGAGGACCCTTGCAAATTTTGAGCTACATCCGGGTAATGATGTGGCGGCCATTGCTTCTCATTGCATTCGGACGATGCAACACGTCGCTAGTAGGGAACACTCCAACAAAATCTAAATATTTGCTTAAATCCATGTTGAAAAGATCTGAACTGTTTTGACTCTTGAGACAAATTCCTAAATATTGTCCTTAAAAAGAACACTATTTAGGAATTTGTCTCTCTTGCGATGGTTGTCGGCTACCTAATGCTCAACCCTCTTCTGTTTACCCATGCTTAGGACGAATACCCCAATGTCTATATCTCAAACCATGCTTGAGGAAGAGAAAAATATCGTGTCAATGACTATATGCTTAGCTTTTCCATATATTGGTTGACTTTGCTCATTGCATAAGAGATGTCGAGTCCCATGCGTGAAAAAAACATTGAACAATTAATATCCTTAACAATTAGCTTTAGGCATTTATCTTATATAAATATATCCTTAACAACTAACAAGTACACATAAGTTTCTCAAACTACCAAGTGGCAATTAATATCACCAATAAAATGCTCTAAAATGCTAAAACACCTCGTCAGAATGCTTTACGACCCTTACTTCGTCTCGAGGCATTTCGCTTCGACTAAGCCTCATGCATTTGAGGCGTACGCCTCACAAAATTGGATCGGGGTGCATGCCTCGAGGCAAAATGGGACTGCCTCGCCTCAATGCTAGTTTTTTTATACCATGGTCATGCCTCTTCCAATCTGCCATAATCTCGTCTGCCATCACCAAATTGTCCCTCATATTTTGCCCCAGGATGAAGTTTGTCTAGATTGGAGAATTATGACCTAATATAATATGTTAGCCATGACCGTAGCCACAATAAGGCATATTGCATTGGAAAGAGCGATTGACTTGAAGTCCTTCATACATTCAGAGACCTCCTTCTTGGGATGCAAGAAAACGAGTGGTCTGTTTAATCTATCACAGCTCGTGTTCCCCTCATAAAACTTAACCACGAGCTTCAAACCTTCCTCTTGAACAACTTCACAAAACTCCCAAAAGAAGAACATCATGAAACCATGATGGCCTGTTGAACCATCCGCATTGAGATCAAGGATTGCTTCCTTTACCTCAGACTCATCAAAGCGCTTGATGATACCATTATCCCGTGCATGTTGAAGTGAGGTGGCCTAGTACCGAGCCACATTCACTCACTGCCATGTATGCCTATGCAATGAATGGAAATGATCAACCATGACCAGACCCATGAACTTGTCCCCCTTTAGCCGTCTCCTTGCCATCGACATGGAGTGGGTAAGACTATGCCAAACAATATGGAAGAATCTCGTATTTACAAGGCATAACAGATCCTTTTCTGCCGAAAATGTTGTATCCATTCCACCTCACTCTTCTTGTCCTCAAGAATTACTTTTTGCTCAGCTGCATGATCCTCCAACTCGGTTCCCATGAGGTCAAGGCATCATCAACAGATACCGGACGAGACACATAGTTTTAAGCCCTTGCATGACTTAAACCATGTGAGGTACGGAGGCCCTACGTGTAAGTCATCAATAACTTCCTTAGCTCAATCAGCTTATGGGAAAAAACAAAAAGATGCTTTTCTATACATGTCCAAAGAGTCGAAGTGCTGCACCACCTGGTTAGTGAAACCGAGCTTGGGTTCCTTCTCTTGAGCACTACACGATCATATGGTTATTAGATCTAGAACACGACAAAGAACGGAATGAATCTAGGGGGAAGGAGAATAGCATCCCAACAAGAACAAAAATGGTCGAGACATGAACGTGAATTGGAATTTCTTTATATATAGTGGCAGTCCGACACGCCCAAGATTGCTTGCATGAGATAGCCAATTAGAGCCGAAAAATTTGACAATCTGCGCTCATAACCACCACAAATTTTTGGGTGAGATGTGAGCAGCATGACATTGAAGTTACTCGTGCAAGTAGAGGACTTACATCTATTTCAGGAAAAAGCACTACCTTGATATTCTTGCAGGTGCTGCTTTAGTTGGTTGTAAACCTTCCTCTATTCTAGTTGAGTCTCAGAGGCGTGGCACCTTGAGAGGCTTTTTGAGGATACTACGTGACATAGGAGCCTAGCGGCAAACGATTTTTTTTTCACGCACGGGACTCAACATCTCTTATGCAGTGAATAGAGTGAACCCATATATGGAGAAACTAAGCTTATAGCCATTGACTTGATATTCTTCTCTTCCTCAAGCATGGTTCGAGATATAGACAGTGTATTGGTCAATCTGAAAAGAGGTATTATCGAGATATACTACAGGTAAAATTCGGAATCTTGGAAATATCTCAAAAAATGTTTTTTTTTGTAAATTAAGATCACCGTGTTCTTAAAATAATATATAACATATAAATACATTCTTATATGCAAGAGTTAGATGTATTTAGCACGCTAATATACAATGTATCGCATACAATACACATACCATTGTTGTCAATACTGATTGTTGCTGTATCAGAAAGGAAATAATGAAATCATCAACTTTGAAATTGCATCATTTATTCATAAAATTAAATGATATGGTCTAAAAACAACTAAACAAGTATACATGCATCTAAATTAATATTTCATTCATAAAAAATGATAACATATAATAACTAACAAAACAAATGCTTGCCTATGAAAAAGATCAAAACAAAGAGTTTGCGAGGCAAATTTATATGACATCCCCTTTTCATCGCTCGTTTTGCATTGCCGATTCTATGTAATCATAATAATTCTACTATGTCATAAAGGGGTATACGACCTTGTAATCCATCACTTACTGTCTGTATTCATGGAGTTTCATAGTATCTCGATGCGAGGATAATTAGGACTAGAGCAGGTATCATGAATGGCACAATGACGAATGTGGAGCTTGGGAACCTCACAATGATGGCGATGGAGTTGGCGATGATCTTTGTGGAGGAGTTATTGCCACATGGTAGTAAGGATAGATCTCATAATTATGATTACAAAAAAGCTTGTCTCACTCTGTTTTTGGGATTCAGGATCGTGGCAGTTTTGCTGGCTACTTTGATAATTGACCACTATGAATAATACTGAGTTTAAGGAGGAAGAGCATGAAACTCTACCGGGAACATACAAAATGATTTTTCATCTTGTGATCTGTATCCCGTTAGGGCGTGTGATGTTGCTTCACCATCATGTGAATTACTCATATCCATACTCAATGACCCAACCTAAGATTTTAAATCCTCTATGTAGCTATTGTTTCCATATTCATGGTATCCTCATAATCCATAGGCTCCCTAGGATTCGGACTCGGACTTGGGACACATTGTTTTTGTGCATTTGTTTGTCATTCCATTAAATCCCAACCTGCTTGTAGCTCTTCCTCAAATCACCTATCATGCTGTCAACCAACACCCCTTCTTGATTGTGTTTGTCCATTACCACGAACCAACTGCATCATCCTCCTCATCTCAACTATCATCCTTTCATTTTGATTTTGTTTTGGAACTAGTGGGAACTATACATCATCTTTGTCATCAATTGGTAACCCTCTAAGAGGGTTTGCCATTCAATCAGATAGTGTTATATAGTTATGAATATCTGCATCCATTTGTTGAGTTCTATTTTGATTTGGACTTCCTCCCACCTCATCAACTAATATATTGGAATCCATCCACATATGAAGGACATCTTCCTCCACATTGTCATCACACATTTTGAAAATTTATGCTAGGTCAATGTGGTTTATGTAGTTTTCTTTCTCATGCTCATCTCCTGATTGTTTCATCTTCAACCTCAAGTTGTAATATATGTAGATAAGATCTCCTGCATGTTTCATCTCTAACATGTTGCTTCTTTTGGAATGGATGAGGTTGAATATACTTCAATTCCTCTTGCGCCCCCTGCAATCACTACAACTTTACGCAAGTTAGGAACTTCTAACCATATAGTAACCACTATTCAACCGTGGAGAAATTAAAAGAGAGAAATGATTTAATAATCACGAACCTTGCTATTTGAGGTTTAGCATATGTATGGAATCTTAGTGACAAGAGTATTGCTTCGTCTATTAATCACGATAATTTTGCCGAATGTCCACAATTAATCTTCAAAGAATTTGACTTGCATCAAAGTTGCTTTTATTGTTTTACTTGCGAGTTGTTTCAATCTTAAGTTTTTAACTTACCTTTTTCTTGCACAATGTTTGTCTTTTCATCCTTAACAAGCTTCTCCTCTACTGTTCGAGTGACTGCTAGATGATCTATATTAGCATCAAGATTTAATAATAAGCTGGACACAAGCACCCATATTTTGGAATCTAACAGAATATATCCATCCTCAATTAAATATAATCAATGCCATAAATAAATATTAAGCATGCATACCTGTCTTGTATATTGGTAATATTTTGGTCCATCTCTCATTAACGATGACTAGCCAGGTATTGAAGGTATTTTGAGTTGAAATAATAAACTGGACACAAACCCAAATTTTAGAATCCTAATAGAATATATCTATCCCTACTTAAATATAATCCATACAAATAAATATTTAACATGTCATACCGGCTTTGTGAAGAGGATGAGGTAGCATTTTGAACCATCACTCTTTAATGATGTCTATCTATGCCATGAATCCTCGCCAACTTGTTTTTTCACCTTCTCCCTCTTGTAAGACATTGTGCCGTAGATCACTCCCATGGTTGGTTTCTTATCACCATCCATGATCCTCCAATGCAAACATATGTGTGGTTCGTGTCTCATCATCCCGGAAGTGGAGATGATTGATAAGTGATTCCATTTTTTGTTCGCCTTTGATTCGAGTTTGAAGTATCTCAAGCCATTCACCTTAACATCACTTGGTTTTCAAATTGGTTTTGTGCTGTTTCACGCTTTGCAATGTTATAAAGTTGCAACCCTTATGATCCTATGCTTGACTAGTTCCCCATTGCGCATCCTCATCAATGCTAAAACTTTCGAATGGTTGCAAATGAATACGACAACCATCTGTGCTTGATCCACCACATCATTTTTACCACAGGTTTCTTGTAATGTATCACACAACATCCAAAAAATGTTGTAATGTATAACTCGACAATAATCGTACATCATGTTTACTCTATATTCCGGCAATCGTCTCTTCAGTTCCCTAGTATACTTGTTCATCTCTTCCTTCTCTATGGCTAGATACTTGTTAATGATCTTTTATGTAGGAGCTTTCGCTCCCGATCCTGAAGCATTAATATTCTTGATTGTATGTTGCAAAAAAGTCCATTTACAATATTTGTAGGAATGCTCTCTCCAAAAAAACTTGCTAAAGGACCTTCCGACCCTCTCCTTTACATTAAAAAACATGTCCTTGATTATCTTATGTCTCGGGTCTTTATCTTATGTGTCCTGTATGGCTGTATGGAACCACTCTTCTTCCAGAAGGGCTAACTCCCTTCTCTCTGTGTTTTACATTCAAAATCATGCTCTTAATTGTCTTCGGTCTCGGGCCCTCACTTAAGGTGTACTGTATGGAACCACTTCGCTTCAATAGGGTTCAACTCTTGTCTCTTCATGTTTTTTGCGGGTGGTGGTACTGGTGCACCACCATAACCACTCATATTACCACCAAACTATAGAAGCTGCCCACTTGAGCACCACTGAGTTTTCACCTGTTAGTCGAAGTCCGAAGGGGGGGGGGCATGATCGTGCTCATTAGAATTGGATAAAATGTCGAACTCCTCAAACATGAACTCATTGAATTCTTCATCCCGTTTCGCCTTTTGTTTGTCCTTCTCCTTCCCATTTAAGTTGGCTTTCATATCTTTCTAACATCGTTCGAACAACATCTGCACTTGGCAACATTCATATTGTTGCCAATAAGATGATGCTTCAGTCTAGAGATCTCCTTTCATCCAAGTGTTTTCCTACAAAACATGCATCCTGGTTCGATTAAAACATGCATCCTGGTTCGATTTTTTTGCTATCTGATACAATTTCATACCTCCACTCCAATCTCCTCACTGTCTCTCTGACACTTCACATCTTGAAGCAGAGTAGTGACCTATGATGTTGATTCTCGAAAGAAACCTGCATGGGAATTAGAGAACACCATACATGAAACACACAATTCAAACAAGTGATTAATTACTAATTATTTACTAATCTTAATGTCGGATTACTATATCTATAAGTCTATAACTGGTTAAAACAAACAAAAATAAACAATATACCGGAAATCTTGAGTAGTTTTTATTTAACATGATATCCAAGTTTGTATGCTACAATGTCTTAAAGAAATGAACACCTAGAGTAAAATTGGTAGATCTGAAGAAATACAACAAAACCCCCAAAGGCCCAAATTGAGTCTTCCTAATAAATCTTCCTGAAAAAACTCGGGAATATGCAGTATGATGACAAGGTAGACAAACACCCTGATAAGTCTACTTCAAAAATGATCTAAAATGAAGAAAACGAACTTGGTACCTTCTCCACGGAAAAAGAAATCAAGCAGCAGCAACACCAAGTTTTTCCCTGATATAGCCAACATGTCGGTCGAAAGGGGGGGGGGGGGGATTACAAAGGAAACTTCAACTTGTGATCGGCATAGACCGACATGTCGATATATTGTTGATATATCGCGAGATATCGACCGATATCCTAGAAATCGATATACAACGTAGTATAGATATGGGCTCCCGTGCGATATCGATACAACTCCAATATATCGACAGCATATCGCAATTTTTTGGGCAACGTCTTATAGTATTTGAAGAATTCACAAAGCATGGGATTTTTTTTATCCTGGTCACATCGACATTACATCCTATGCAAATGCAAACCGCACTAGTTCTCTCGAGGACAGACATTCCACCATGCAGTTTTTTGAAAATCTAGTGCAGAAGCACTATATAGGCCATGGCCCAGCCACTCCACTTGTGAGATTAGGTTGCTTGTCTTCGTTCAATTGGAATTTGGGTTGCCCATCAAACTCCAGTTCCCCTCTATCGGGACGATATGCTAGCTACTCATATTTCCACCAATCCTGTTTTTTATGAATGCATCAAACACATTGATATAGATGTCACTTTATCAGGGATGCAGAACGTGAAAGAAAAAACGCCACCTCTCACATTTTTGTAGAGGCACAACTTGCAGATATTTTCACTAAGGGTCAGTTCGGCTGGGGTTTTCTCCCACAAACTTCGGGTTCTTCCCCCCTTTTGTGGAGGGTTTCGGTTTCCTCCACAAACCCTCATTCCAACCCCGTGGTGCTCATCGGTTATTTTTTATGCCCACACGTGGGGTCCGACCAAAATTATACATTCTCTCTCATTTAATATATCACACATTTCTCTTTAATCCATTCCAATAAAAAAATATTACAGTATACCATCTTGTCATCTAGAAAGTATAAAATACTCATCTAATTATTTTCCCAAACTTTTATTAGATCACACCACAACAAACCCTCTCAATAATAAAACCTCTGTCCAAACGCCAAAACACGCAAGAGTGTTATCCACCAGATAACCTCCTTTTTTGGGATATTTATCCTCTTCAAGACCACTTGCCCAAAGGCATTCTCCTCCTGAGGTACTAGGTCCCCGCCAAATGATTCTTCTCTGCTAAGCATTCATTCTCCTGTCCGCTCCAAAGGATCAAGAGATGATACACACCGGAATTCCTACTCTCTCTTAAATCACAACTTTCTCTTCTGACTACATCCTTTATCATCTCTCCATTGCTTGTGATTTTTTTTAATAATTCTTCCGACTTGTTTGTTTTTTCATTCAACTCTGGCAACCTTCCACTTTGACATACTGTCCTGCAATTCCTACTCCCTCGTAAATCACAACTTTATCTTCCAACTGCATCTTCAGTCCTCTTTCTGCAGTTTCCCTTGCTGTCTTTTCCGTTTGGCTGGAGCCCCCTCCCCATCTGTTTTTGAGTTGGTCTCTTTTATTTATTTTACAAAAAACACGGTTATAATAGATCTTTTATAGCTAAGCAGAGTTTTGAAAACACAGAATTGGTGCGGAAGTTCTAAATGACAAAAAAAACACCTCTTAAATGCAAAAAGAAACCTTTTCCTTCCCACCAGGAATCTTATGGAAAACTTCTCAATTTTTACAGGTGTCAAAGATGCCAGCGATAAGAAAATTCTAGTTGATATGCTGTTTTGGGCGATTGATAATCCCCCTCCTGCCAATTATGTGCTAATATCTGGTGACCGTGATTTCTCGAACGCTCTTCATCAGTTACGAAGGAGGCGTTACAATATACTTTTGGCACATGCTCCAAATGTATCTCAAGCACTTGTGGCTGCAGCGAAGTATGCTTGGCTTTGGACCAGTCTCGTATCAGGAGGCCCACCACTCTCTAACGAAACAACTCCAAGTTCAAGTAGTAGTTTTTCTGGTGCTGAAACATCAGGGGTTTTTAGTTCAGAAAATTATCAGCACGTGGATCCTTCAAAAAAATCTCAGCCTGTTGGAAGCTCTCATGGTAACCATACTCCAAAAAAATCTCAGTTTGTTCCAAATACGCGAGATAACTTTAAGCAGGAAAGACGACCTTACAAGTCAGGAAAAAAGCAACATTTAGATCCTTCTAAAAAACCTCAGTTTATTGGAAGTACACAAGACAACTGTAAGGCGGGAAAGCAACCTTCCAACTCAGAAAAAAAGCCGCATGTCAATCCTTCGAAAAATTCTCAGACTGTTGCAAGTGCTCAAGAAAATGGTAAGCCAGATAAGCCATCTAAAGGGAAGCAAAACTGGAATCCTACTAACAATATGAATCCTCCTGCCTCGTGGACATCCAACATGGAACTTGCTGAGAAGGTTATAAACTCGAAGCCTTTTCCACCGCCACACAATCGAGGATCTTCCTTCTCTTCTACAAGCTCGACACCATCAGAGAGTATGCAAGCAAATGGATCTTTGTCAGTTTCATCCGTGCCTCCTACATTAAGTCGTACACCGTCAAATTTGTCTACAGAATCAGATTATGTTAGAGAAGCGCCACATAAGTTCTTTGGAACAGTTGATTGTAGTGAAGGTACTATGACTAGTCTCAGTTCTACACCCGATGGTCCTAGCAGTTACCAGATATGCCCTCCACAGGGTACTATGACTAGTCTCAGCTCTACACCCAGTGGTCCTAGCAATTACCAAATGTGCCCTCCACAGCTGCTAAGGCCCAGTGATTTTCATCCCCAGTCACCCATCATGCCTGGAAGTTTGCAGGAGATATGGACCTCAAGTAACGCTGAACAATCTTTCCGGCAGAATTCCTCTGGCTCGCAGCCATTAAATCTTGGATCACACTTTACCTCCTCGCCTGGTATGAATCTTCCCGACTTAAATAGGATAAATATCTCTGGGCACCCTCATGGTGGAAACAACTATGACTTATCATACCGCAGCAATCAAAGGCCACCTATGCTACCCAGAGTCGTCACTTCTTTTCCCCAACGACCGGAATTCAGTACTTCACCTATCCCTACTATAGATGGAGTTACTTTTGTTGATGGAGGCCAGAGAATGCCAGTGCCTGGTCTTCCATCCGAAGAGGCTCAGTTTCATATAGGGAATATATTACGTGCATTGCACATTCTAAAAACCGATAAAATGGCACCTACTGAAGAAAATATTGCAGATTGTATTCACTATGGGTTGGAAATAAATATTCAGAAGTTCAATGTTGGGCTTGGACTTGATCATGCTATTAGGTTCAATATGATCGAGAAGCGGGCTCTGGGTACTTCCCTGCAATATTATATTGGTAAAAATGACAAACTTTGGCCATGTGTCAATGTCTTGGACAGCCCTAAACACCCAAAGACCGTATGGAAGGTGATTCAGGGATATCTTACATCATCTTCTGGACGTTCAGCAATCTTAGCTACTAAATGCAGGTATTATTATAAGCAACTGAAATGTTCCAGGTTGTTCAGAACCACTGCTTCACATATTTGGTTTTCCACAGGTACCAAGCTGCTATTATTTTAAGGGAAAATTGTTTTAAAGGTCGAGTTCTTGGCGAGGTGCTTCAGATGTTGAATATGTTGATCAACAATAAGAAATGGCTTGTTCTACCTCATCCTTTCGGTTGGCAGCCACTTTCAATTAACTTGCCAATACCGTCTGAAGCACATGCGGGGGTTGTTTCGTGATCCGTTTTGCTCTTGGCAAGGGTATCAAAACAAACACTACCCTTGCATACAGGTCACGGCTTCTATGAACTGTGGGTTTACTTCCTGGAAGTGTAGTAGTGAAGTCAACTACTACGTATGGGAAGCCCAGCAGTTCATATTCCAACCGTTATGATAGCGATGAAGACATTTCAGTTACTTTAGCTAGATGGCTTACGGCGACAATTGTTATGTTGGATTTTTCCTCAGTCAAAGATATTCTCTTTTTTCGACAGAATCCAAAGGTAGACTTTAATTGGGGAAAAGTATTGGCAATTGTCTGGATTTGTAAGCTATTTGAATATAGTATCGGAATTTCTTATCGCACTTCATTACAAAGAGATGAAGTTTCACGAAGTTTTTCGTTTCAAGCTACCTGACGAAACATCAGGATGGGAACGGATCTGAAGTTTATCGGAGCGATCATGTCATGCATGGAAGGAGAACAGCACTTTGCACCCTTCTCTGACAAGAAACATGATCATATAACTAGCAAGGAGTTGCCTTGCCTGTTATGTTTGCCATATATTTAAGATGATACCAGTATTACGTTGCGTTTTGGGGGGCAATATATAGGTCAGACTTTGCACTTTAGTTCTTTCTTAATGCTTTGCTCCGTTTTCTGTGAAATTCTTCATGTTTTCCTTTCGAGGCCTTCGGCTGCTTTGTATGCACCCTCTACTGGTGATCTTCTGTACATAGCTTGCAATGCATTGTGCAGAGATGCTCTGATATTTGCTTTGGTATCGATTGGTCATGTGGGTTGAATTGTTGGCCCTTTTTATCTGTGAACTTTTGGTTTCTGGTTGTCGTATATTATATGACATACTGATGTACTTCATCTCTGGAAATGTCTTGTTTGATAAATGTTTAAACAGCTTTCAGAGTTTCATTTCTCCATTACCATGTATATTTTTTTGGAGGGACCTTGACATGGTTATTCGTTTCTTATTTTGTGTTTTGCATGTCCATGACCCTTTTTCTTATTTTTTTGGAATTTTTTTACCGTGACTCCCCCTGTCAAAGGGTTAGTAAGATTACAGGGATCGTGCTGTAATTTGGAAGGTTGATAATATAATTACATATAGTCTAGTTGGACAGGATACCATGGTATTGAAGTCCCTATATTTTAATGTTATTGTTTCCTCTGCGTATACAACTTGTGCTTTCTTCTCAGAGAGAGGATCCTCTGCTATTACAGCAGGAACACCGGCTGTAACGCAGGGGATCTGTTGGATGGGGATCGGACGGCCATCTAATGGATCCCCTGCGTTACAGCAGGGGATCGGTTCTCTTCTTCTCATGGGGTCTGCTACTTCCACAAGTCTTGGGACCAACATTTCCATACAGGTGGTGCTGCCAAAGGATAAAATCGCAGGGTAAGATCCCTGAGGACCCCTTTTATCAATTTTTTCAATCAGTGAGTTGGCGTTATTTGCTGTTCAAGTTGTGAAGATGACAGGCTCATTGAGTAGGAGTGTAGCTTGTTTGAACCTGTTGGGATGTTTGAGGGATGTTCAGGTGAAGATGGATAGCAGATTTCTACAAGATAACTATAAGTTGCGGCCACCAAGAAAATGAAGGTAGGTCTAGCTTAAAGTTAAAGAACTTGCCTGTTAGATTACCCCATGAATTCTAGTTATGGGATTTTTACACGTGTGCTTCTTTGGGTTTCTTTATCTATGTATCCCAACCATTTTCACAATTACACTCGTCGACCCATCTTGGATAAGTAACACTCATGCCCCCGGGCAAGTCGCCATTTATTCCTGGCCCAGACTCCCATATATATGTCAACTTACAGGCACGCGTAATTTGAAAGAAAAGAAAGGGGTATAAATATGTTTTTCTATTCTTCATCTTCTTCCTTAGCTGGACCTCCTGCTGCTCGTCTCCATCCTATCCCCGATACTTCTCCCTGGCATTCCTGCCTCTTCCGCCACCCCAACCTGCTCATCGCCTCTGAGCACCTCTGCCTCGCCCCTAACCCTCTTTGTTCCTCCCCCATCATAGTTGTATCATCGATCCTCCTACCTACCTCCAATCCTCATTCTCCTCTTCTCCCTCAGCCTCCTTTGCCTAACCCCCTCTGCCCCTCTCCCATCTTCGCCCTGCTCTTGATTCCTCGTTTCGATGCTCATCCTTACCCCAACTTTCTCTTGGTCATTCCTTCATTGCTCTCCATGTGGATGTAGTCACTCACTTTTTTATTGTTGTTGCAAGACTACAATATGATTCGGCTTAGTCAGTTTATGAAGTGACTTTCGCATCAGTTGCAAAAGCTTAGAAAGTTTAACTTGTTCAAAAAGTTGTTTCATTGATCATTTGTATTTTTGGAAAGTTATAGCCTATGGTAGCATGTTCTGCAAATTTCCAAATCATATTATAAAAAAAATCAGCTTTTATCAACAATCTATTCTTATTAATCAATCATTCTTGATTGACCATGTGTTTCTATGTGATCGATCACCCATGATCGACCACGTCTTGTAACCTGATCGATTATATTTTGTACTTTGATTCAACTGTCAGAAATGATCGACCACACTTCTTGACATGATTGATCATATAGGTCTGATTGATCATAGCATTTTGATTGATCGATCACTCGGTCCAAATCTTCACTGATTTGTTTCTTATTTTGTTTTCACTGATCATATTTCTTGGAACCCTATAAAAAGGACTTCATACCCATTGTTTGAACACACACCATTCGAGCATTCACTCTTATTTTCTCTAGAAAAGCAAGAAGTTCTCTCTGAGTGATTTCTCGAGTAATCTTGCCCCTTTTCTTTCATTAAAATTCAATATTTTGAGGATATTTTAGAAAGATATTTTCTTCAGAAAACTATTGATACAACAAAGTTTGATCGCTCACTAATGCTCAAGTTTTTGTGTTAGCAGTCAGAACTGTTTTGGTGGTCTTCTCAACCCCAGTGATATTTATTCTGTGAATTATTCACCTCTTGTACTTGTGATATAATTGTTGTGCTTATATTCAATAATATATGCGCAATTATACTTTGCTCCTTATCCTAGATATCACTGCTCTTAATTTGAGAATTATTATTGATATCTGTGGAAAAGGATTTGTTGTTAAAGAAAAGATTATTGCAAAATATATCTATTTCTGTCATTAACATCTTCTGCAGGAAATTGCTGGTGTTTAGTCCAATTTGCAGGAAGTGTTTGGATCTGCAGGATCTGCTTATTTTAGTGAAAGTTGGAAGAAAGTCGAAGCTTGCATGTTCTTCTGCGGTTGCTACAATGTCTAATATGTATCGTTGATCTTGGTGTTTGATCCGAGATTGTGAAGCTATACACTTTGTAAACAGTTGAGATATCCACACAAATATATCATGCTTTATAGTAAAGCTGTTGAAAAGCTCAGCTAACCGTCAAATTCCGAGTTAAGAGATCGTCTCAATATTGCGTGCTTGTTGGTTATTCCGGTAAAAATATCAATACTGCCTCGAACCACTATTCACCCACACTCTATTGCTGTCGCGACCTATAAACTCACATAATTGTCCCAGTTGCATGCAACCGCAATCGCCTCTCTAGACCCTTTGTCCATGCTGCCTATGGCGTGCTCCTCACGCCATGCGTCCTCCATCTTTGGTTCATGGGTGCACTCCTCGTCGCGTTGCTATGTCTCCAGCAAGACGAAGGATGTAGGATGTAGAAGACGAGGAAAGAGGGGCACAAATGTTTATAATATTTCTTAGCTAGATATTCCTTTGAACATACTATTGTTTGACTCATCTAATAGGCGATCAAACTAGTGGAACGAACACAACTATTGACGGCAGAAGAAGAGACAAGTTTTGTTATAAAAAGGATGGGGACAGGTGTTTTTTACTGCAATCGTTCCTTTCTCTTAGGCAGGAGCTTCAATAAATCAGGAATTAATGTGAGGTGATGCTTTCACGAAGTCACTTCAGTTCTAGGTGCCTTATTTCCATCTGTTTGATTGATAGTTCTAGGTGGCTTATGGTGAGGTCACAGCTTTCTTTGGAAGGGAGCCGTGACCTGAGATCACAGTTTCCTTTGGAAGGGAGCCGTGACCTGAGATCACGGCTCTATTCAAAGGAAGCCGTGATTTGAAGTCACGGCTTTGTCTGTTTCCAGAACAGACAAGTCCTCGTCCTTGGTGGTGGGATTGGATTTCGATAGAGAGGCAAGAGTTATATAAAGCCTAACAAACACAATTGTCCACGCTTCAAGATACTTTTAACATTAGTCTAAAAAAGAGAGTCATAAATAACACATAACAAGAAGCTCTTCATTTAATATACATAAAACTACATAGAGTCATAACATAAGAAGAAAGTCTTCATTTAATATACATTGTGATACATATCACTACGTTACAAATTCATCACACACGCTTCCTTCTACAAAAGAATCTAATCTTTGGTGGCCTTTCGTTGGGTTCCTACGGTATCACCTCAGGCTGCAGTTGGCTTGAGGGCACGATCTGGCTAGCTTGATCAATCTGTGAAATCATAGATCCATGGATAACCACGACGTCGTCCTTATGAAGTACCGGAAGTGGAGAGCAACGTGAAGGGCCGACGTCAGAAGGACCCCTCTCCTTCACCGGGGCGGCTGGTGTGGACAGGCTACTAAGGGTGCAATGGTCCTGAAAGGGAGTCTGAAAATCATCAGCAGTAGATGCTTCGACATGTCGCCTCCGACCACCACCAACTCTTGTGCTTTCACGTCCTTGCCCATGTCCTCGTCCACGGCCCCGCTCAACAGGAGTTGGTTCTGCGGAATCCCCTTCTTCATTTCCTCCAGTGTCCTCATCATCATCTGCCCCATCTCTGAACTGTCTCTCGATGGCTTCCAGTAGTCACCGCTCATAATCAACCGCCAAAAATATCACACGTTCTGGGTCATCCCTCGCTAGATGGTTGTCTCCAAACCTTGATACCTGAAAATGAGAAAGACTTGAGTCATATTCTATGTATGTTGAAAATGAAATGTTAATGTAATTGTTACTTTCAACAAAGTCCATTATGCACCCGTGTCTACCAATAAACCGTCAGGTGATACGATTATACCAACTCATGTAGTCATCTGTTACCCCATCTCCGCCTGGCACTATGGCACGATATGGAGTATATAACTCAACCAAACAAAAATGAATGAGTGGTACTCTTGCAACATGAAGATCCGGTGCTTGTAAGCAGTACGGAGAAAGCATCTGCATCACATCTGCCGTGTAAGGCCTCCAAACAACCTACGAAAATAGAAAGAGTTTTATTAGAATCATGGATAACTACTCGTAGTGTAACAACATGCTAGGTTTACTTTCACACCTGTGACGCTGTCTGAAGGTCAAATACATCTCGATATGGGCACACCATGTGTGTTGGCTCTGTAGTGACATCGAAATCTTCCCGTCAATGGCATCTTAAAGGGCCCCCCCGCAATCGGGCCTCCGGTGTGCAGTGGGTGCTATGTGGGGAACATGTTCCCATGCCCACAACTGCAATAAAGCCAAAGGATCACAGATCTCTATTGCTTCTACTTTGGATGCGATGCACAACTACATGTAAAGGAAAACCAGGCAAGCAGATCCTCAGGATAACTGTCCACATGCCTCCATGTCTTCGAGCATTGGAAGGTAAATCAGCGAAACCTCATTGCCGAACTTGTCCGGAAAGACAATCCCTCCCAAGAGCTGTAGTATATATGCACGGGTGTGCTGCATAATGGTCACCTCATCAGCATACTCTGGAAGTACGGAGAAATGCTCCACAAGCCATGTCATGCGGATACGTGCACCATCAATGTTAGGCTTCCCAGGCCTCACTCCAAGAAGCCTCTCGCATAGTCCAAATCAGCTAGGAGATGCTGTGTATCCAATCACGGGATGTCTATCGATCTTCAGTCCAAATATGTAAGCCACGTCCTGCAAAGTGATCGTCATCTCTCCATGGCGCATGTGAAAAGTATGAGTCTCTGAGCGCCATCTCTCCACCAATGCAATAATTAAGTACCAATCGAGTGAGATGAAGTCCAGTCGCATCACTCCTGCAAAACTCGCAACATATACATGGTCCACGATCCGTTCATCAATGGGGGCATGTCGCAGTATGCCCTCTCTACGTCGACATCTCAACCATCTTGCCACCTAATGGGCATTCAAGGAAACAACTACGTCAGATAACAAAATGAAATATAATGATAAAAACTCACAGTAATTTTTTTAACCACGCACATCTCCCTGTCAAACAGCTCTGAATCTACCAGAGCCCTGTAGATGTAAAACAGATCGATCAATGGGACCCGGCTCCATCTGCAACATATAAAAATTGAATGGTTAAATAGGTGATGTTATCACAAATATCAATAAATGGTTAAAAAATTTCCAAAAAGTAAACGAGTATAAAAAAATGTTATCGCAAATATCAAAAAAGTTAATAACCTTGACTAATGCGGTTGGGACATTTCCTCCTATTGTGACCACTCTCCCGACATAAGCCACATTTGTTTACACTTGGTGGACCATGACTACTATGCCGACGATTATGGCCAAGTTGACGACTAGCCTGCACTGTTGTTGGACAGGATCCTCACTATATCCATTTCATTATGAATCCGCTTTGATTTGGGCCGACCCTTGTATCATACTCTTGTTGGATCTGAAATTATTTTCTCTGTTGTGAGTTTTGGCCAATGGGGGTAGAAGACCCCTTCACAGATGTTCAGTTGATACTGCCATGTATATCACGGACCCATATACTCATCAATATCAATATTTAGATGTGCTAGAACAACGCATGCATGAGAGCATGGGATTCTGTGAACCTGCCACTTCTGACAGGTGCAAGACAAGTCACTGAGTAAGAACTGAATGTTTTCTTCTGTCCTTTAGGCCAAACTTTGTCATCCGTTGCCCTGTGATGTCTTCATATAAGTGTAAAGGAGCACCCCTGATTCGAGTGATTCGATGACTGTTGCTCCTATCCATCCACCTCTTTAGCATGTCAGCAGCGTATTTGGTGAATCGGTCACCACGAGCCAGATGAGACATTGTCTCACTATGACGGTCGTACAAATATTGAATGTAATTGTAGTATGTCTTCTGTACCAATGCTGCCATTGGAAGTGATCTTGCATCTTTTAATACAATGTTATAACTTTCGGAGAAGTTAGATGTCATATAACCGAAACGATGTCCATCATCAAAGGCCAAAGTCCATTGATCTTTAGGACAATTGTGCGTGTCAAACCAATACCATGCATTCTTATCCATGTCCTTCAACTTGTCCATGTAATTGGTCCACTTTCTCTGTGTATAAGCCTTCCCAGCCCTCATTACCAAGCTCTTTATTGTCTGGTTTTTCATAACATCATTGAAGTTACCGGCAACATGACGTAGGAAGAAACACCAATACACATAGGGCGGCTGGAATTGCACTTCTGGGCGACGCATGGCAGAACGAATTCCTGATGCCCGATCTGATATGACACAAATTGGACCAATAAGATCCCAAAAAATATGAAGCCGAACTCTCTCCAAAAACCAACTCCAACTATCTTCATCCTCCTCGTCCACGAAGGTAAATGCAAGAGGTAGGATGCGGTTTGCTACATCAATGCCACATGCAATGAATACCTTCTGCTTGTACCTACCATACATATGAGTACCATCGATGCTAACAACATGCTTGCAGTATCTCCATGCACTGATACATGGACCAAATGCCCATAAAGTCCACTTGAAAAGCTTCTCGTATCCACCAATAGGTTCCCCATAGAGATCGGTCACGGTTCCTGAGATTGATGTCTCCAATGCACAAAACATATATGGCAATTCATCGTATGAAGCCGCCCAATCACCATATACTGTCTCTATTCCCTTTCTCCTAGCATCCCATATCCTCCTACAACTCACCATGTACACGAACTCATCATAAATAGACTGCTACATGTATGAAACCTTCACGACCGGTGAGACCTTGATTTGATCCAGAAATTTCCGTGCCATGAAGTTGCTATCAAGTTGAGGGTGATCTTTGTTTGCTACACGATGCAAGCAAGTATGTGGTGCATCTAATTTTGAAATCACAAAGAGGCCATCAAGTGGGCGGTGATGTCCACGCAACCGTCAAAGGCAACCCCTGCTCTTCTCGCTACAATAAATAACCCATATATGACGGTCAGATTCGTGCACCTCAAAATTGTAGTGGTGTTTAATGTGAAACAATTTGACTGAATAAATCAAGTCTTCTTTTGACTTGAAGGTCATCCCGTTTCTTAACTCATCTGAACTTGCCGGTCCATCATGAATTCCCATCATGTCATCATCGTTTCGTATATAACCATCACTGCCTCACGTGTTATAAAAGGGAATGTCAGACTCAACATGCACAGTCTCGTTCTCATCGTTCTACATTTCTTCATCATCATTTTCCATTTCATCATCAGTGTTCTGTGATGTATCCTCCATCATACGATCAATCTTGGGATCGTGGTCCTCCCTTATAGTGTAGATGGGGTCATTCAGGTAGGGTCCCAAAGGTTGGGGTAAATTTACTGATGCGGCCATCTCCACATGAGTTGTAGATACATGAAGACTCTCTCGGGCCCTTCCAAAGGTGGTCACATCAGATGTACGAGAAACAAGATGCGTTCTTGGAGCCGTCGTCGCAGCTTGGCGTATACACGTAGGAGCTCTTGTGCATACAATGTCAATAAATAAAATTGATTGGTATGAGCCTCCCATCATCTCAGCGTAGTTCAAAATATCGTCAATGTCACCATCATACTCGACATCAACCAAAAATGTCTCATTATTCTCCAACATCCTGTGAAATACACGTAATTTTGTACCATTGGTTAAGTAAAGACGAAATGATTTTGCAATCATCTCGACCAATCCATTAAATGTCAAACCCATCCCAACTCTTATGGGTTTCACCCGACCTCCCTCATATCTGACTTCTTTGCTATCCTTAGAAATCTTTCCACCAACATGGAACAAGCACATTACTTCCATTCCTTTGACTATCTTCAAAAACAAGAATAATTAAAATTACACATGAATAAAACACCACTCCTAAGTAGACAATGTGTGGCATATACAAAACCCAAAAATATTACCTTTTTAAACATATAAGGCTAGGGTTTACTCACAGTGGATGATATGGAGCAGCACGACGAGAGGGGGGACACGAGGGGATCATCGGCTCGAGGGGGGCGGAATGGGAGGAGGTGCGGCGAGGGAGGGGAAGTGCTGGAGGAGGCGACAATGTTGAAGGAAGGGGAGGAGGTTCTGTGTGCGTGGAGGAGGGGCGAGTCGCGGCTGGGGCTATATTCAAGCCCTAGCCGTGACTTGGAATCACGACTTCCTTTACAGCCCGTTTGTTATGCTGGAATAGAGGTGTGAATGGAATCGTCATTCCTCCCTCGATTCCATTCACGTGTTTGTTAGATCATAGTAAGGCATGAATAACGATTACAATGGAAATCAGATTCCCTCATATATGGGAATTGCCATTCCTAGGTACCCCTTAGGAATTGAGATTCTATTCCTTACAAATGTTAACAATGTGTTCTTCTTCAATATTTTTTAATTATTATATTCTTATTATAAATATATGGTTAGCGACATGGATATGTGTTTTTCTTTTTTAGATATTGTTTTGGATATCGACATGAATATGATTTTTTGGACATGAATATATGGACACTGACATGATATAAATAAGTATACATATGCAAAAAATCGGATAATTTACAAATACACACATATATGGATACTAACATGGATATGGGATTTTATTGTGGATACATATATAGATACAATTCAATTCTTTTGGATACGGATAAAAATATAGTTACACGATATTCCAGCAGATACGGATACACACACATATATATATATTATCTATTATATGGATAAAATATATCAGATATGATTTGTTTTGCAGATACGGATAGGAACATGGATGTGCTTTTTTTCCAGATATGGATATGGACAGCGATATATAATTTTCTCTAATATGGATATGGATGCAATTTTTAATTTTTCCTAAGACATGCATATTAATTATATTCTAGCGAATACATATATGGACATGGATATGGGTTATAATTTTTTGCAGATACAAATATGGACATGGATGAGGATTTTTTTGGTGGAAACGAATATGGACATGAAAATGAATTTTTATTTTTTTGTAGCTATAGATATAGATAGATACCATTTTTATTTTTTTAGGATATGGATACGGGTTACATTTTAGTGGATATGTATACGGGCATGGATATGTGTTTTTATTTTTTTGCGAATACAGATACCCATAATATTTTCATTTTTTAGGATACGGATACAGATACGGTAATAAAATATTCTAGCATATATAGGTATGGATATATCAAATATATAAATTGCATGGCAATTTCTATTTTAGTTTGTCTATTGTTTCCTTATATGAAATATATCAATTATATGAAAAATAAATTGGAGGATACCGATTATTTTTTATATTTAACGAAATATATCAAAGAAATGTTATTTTCTTTATATTCTTTTCCCTTTCCAAACATAAGAAAGGAAGGTGTCATAAGAAATGTTTCAATTCTTAATATGCACCAAACAATGGAATGGAAAAACGCATTCCTTTCCATTCCATTGTCAATTCTATTCTTGTCTTGATTACATTCCATTGCAATTCCTTTCCAACCAACCAAACATGCTGTTAGTGGGAGCCGTGATTGCAAGTGACGGCTTCTTGATAAGGAAGCCGTGACCTCAGGTCACGGCTCCCTTGGGGTTTTTAACAGAATATATATTCGCTTGGGGGTTCCGTGGAATAAGTTTCCACAGGTACCGCTCAGGCAAATTTACCTTGATGGAGAAATATACAGAGGAGGAACAAAAGGGGAAGGAAACATGTATAGTTGAGTGCAGTATAGAAACTGAGCACTGAATAGCAACCAAATGCTACTGCCTGCTCATCTCCAAGAACATGGTTATTCTTAAGCTGTTAAGGTAGAAGATGCTTGTTGATGTTTATGTTCAGCAGGAGAATATAGAGGATGATAGTGCAACTAGTTAATCAAGTATACTTTGATGTGTCCACAACCTATACTTCGATGTGTCCCTTGTACCAGACAGATAACAAAGTTTTAAAGGCTTTTGTTTCCTTGGATGCTCTGGACGATTAGATCTCGGATGTCAACATGAGGGAGTTGATACCTTTAAATACTCAGTTTCACTTGGATTCATTGTAGAACTCCCCAATCCTGACAAGATTGGATAGCAACATCTATAGCCTAACGTATAACTATTTTGTTCAATAATTGGGGGATGAGGAACCCTGCATTGTTGGACTTTCGCATACTTATTATTCTGATCATAACTTTATCGTCTTCTTTCATAAGACTACCCAAAAGGGCCATTAATCCTTTAAATATGAAAACTTTTGGTTTAAATACTTTCGGCTTTAGGGATCTTGTTGCCAACTGCTAGTTTAGTTGCACTCTCCCTACACCAGCTGAGCTCTGTCTTGTTAAGAAACAAGTTCAGTGTTGGAAGAAATCTGATATTCCCAACCTCAACCCCATGCAACTTCATCATTACTATAGTCAAGTTGTCTATTTGCAAGGAAAGGATGGATTGAACCCTGAAATAGGGTCATCTTAGATAATCTTATTGAATCCCATCTGCAGTGCAATGAAAGGGATGCACTTCTTTTTTGAAATCCTGAAACGGAGGATTAAACAAGATTGGAAGAATCTAGGTGAAAAGAGTACTAAATTTCTTCATTTGCATGAAGTTTAGAGAAAAGCTCAAAATAGAATGTTGTGATTGAAGACCTCATATTTAACTACTTTGTTACGCTCTTCTCAAAAAATTACTCTACCAAGTTGTCCCTACAACCTTGTTGTTATGGGAAATGGGTTTGGACAAGGCGTCTGTGATGGAGACTTTCTCATGTCTTGTGGTATTTGGTTTAAGAAGATATGCGAAGGAGAATCAGAACCACCCCAAGCTCTCGGAGCGTGGATGCCGGAGCTCCACCGAGGTTGAGTCACCATATCGCAGCTCGCGCTTAGCGAAAGATTGACGAAGAAGGGGGTCTCCCATGACGTAGTACAACTACCTTTTGATTGATGGAAAACGATCCTCTGCTGTAGAGAGGATTGCAACAGAGGTATTGTAATCCTCTATTTTTTGTTAGTTAGATTCCAAAATCCAACCTTTTAGATTGAATCTTAGATTAATTCTTTAAATATTCATCAAATTTCATTTAAATTCGAGAGTATTTGTTATATTATCTTAATGGTCAAACATTGAGATCTTTTTTAAGTGGAGTTTAAGTTGCTTAGATTTTGACCGAAAGTTTGACTATTAAGATAAAATAGCAAATAATCTCGGATTTAAGTGAAATTCAGAGGATATTTAGAATATTAATCTAAGATTTAATTTATAAGGTTGGATTTTAAAATCTAAATCAAAAAAAATAAAGAGGGTTATAACACCTCTTACTGCAATCCACTCTAGAGTCGAGGATCCTCTTCCTTGATGGAGATCCCCAGCCATCTCAATCGTCTGCACTGATTGATTAAGATGAATAAATTACAGGTATCAAATTAGTGTGAAATTTGATGTATCTACAGATTAAGATACGTATTTTCAATCCATAAAGGTTGAAGTCTTGATTAAGATTTTTATCCCTGAGTTACACTATTCAACAACAAAGATTTTGTTTAGCCCGCTATATTGATGGATATGAAATGAAGAGGAAGTTATTGCGAAAATCCTCTGTAATTTGCATGTAACCATGAGGGTCCAATTATGTGCATGATTGTCTTTGTCAGACCATTCAGTTTTTCAATGTTCTTACTTTTTTTTTGTTAGAGCAATGGTCTTCGGTTCGGTTGAACAATATTTATAGTATTGAAATGAAATGCAGAAGCGAATCAAAGCAAGAACAAAACAAATGAAACACTTTGATTTTACGTGGAACCCTACTCAGTGAGGAGCATGATGAAATCACAGGAGAACCGCCTCAAAGGGCTAATTTTGCATTCACTTTCTCAAAGGTTACAATGGATGTGGGGCTCTTTATATAGCCCCACCAATGTGACCAAAAGTCACTACTCCAAGATGTGGGACTAAATACAATCTACAAAAGACCATTCTTCAACACTCCCCTCAAGCTAATCATGTAATGTTGAGCTTGCATAAACAGAAAGAATGCACCCACTCACATACAAAGTACATGACACTACAAACAATATCAACTCATCGCACAACGTCGATTGCTGTCGAGACGTTGCTTCTTATGTCATGATGGTGAGGAGGAACTAGAGACTGGAGTGTGAATTATGATCTGCAGCGATATCTAATCAACAATTGAGTCTCCATCATTGAGTACTCCTGCCCGCAACGTGTCTTCATCGAAGACTGCTCCATCACCCCGAAGGGCCAAGAAGAACGTCATGGGAATATCCATACATAGTGGAGTTCACGGTCATGAAAACATACAGTGGGGATATATAGTGGAGTTCATGACCACTAGAGGATGGAGCCAACAATGAGTCTCCCACTGGAGAACTCCACAAAACATTGGTACTCAAATAGAGCACTTCAAACAATGGTAGGGCATGAAAATCACTACCCATTCAACAATGGTAAGGCTTGACACCATTACCCCACAATAGATCACTCAAGCAGAGTGCCTCAACCAATGGTAGGGCTAGATAACCACTACTCAATAATAGTAGAACATGAAATGCTCTACCCATCACTCCCCCTTTCTCCCAAATTTGTCGAAAACGATCAAGTTGGGAGAATAACGAAGGATCAAATAAAAATTCTTTCTTCCTTTTTTTCCAGTCCCAATATTTTTTTGGACTGTATTTTTTCACAAACATTCATCTCTATTTTTTTAATCTCAATTTCTTTTCATATATTTGCCCCTTCTTTTTCAAAAGCATCATTACTTTTTTTCTCGGCCCAACTAGAGGACCCAAACAAATGCATCTCCTCTTTTTTTTTAACAGAACAACCCACAATTGGGCTTCTCTTCATTCTCCTTTTTTCCCTCATTTGTCCCACTTGAGCTCTTTCAATAGCCGAAGCCCACTTGGGACTCAAATTTTGTCATTTTTCTTTTTTAATTACACGGTTGCTACATCCCCCCTTTTTTTCTAGATCACGGCTCATTTGGCCCTTAAACATCATCCGATTTTTTTAGTGACTCTCGAGTCATGGTCATGACCCATTGGGCTCAATCTTAGGGTTCCCACCTAGGAACCCCTTCGTCAAGGACAACCACCCTCGATGGGTGCGTCTCTCAGGGCGTCGCCTGGAGCGCATGGCACGACTCGCCATAGCCTGCTGTGGAGAGAGGAGAAATAAAGAATGGCCGCCTGGAAGAACGACTATCTCCGCCTTCTATTGGGCTGGAGCATACATCATGAGTTGGGTGGCGCCGCCTGGAGGGTCTCGCGAAGAAGAAGAAGCCGCCGTGGTGCCGCCCCTATATCCATGGAGCATACATCATGGGCTGGTGGCTGGAGCATACGCTCGTAGAGAAAACCGCTTCTGCGGAAGTTGCGCCTCCACCGAGGGAGACTTGATTGCCACACCATGTTGGAAAATTCTCTATTTTTAGTATTATCTTTTGTAGTTTTCTATTTTTTCTTTCTTCTTTATGTAATTTACCCAATGGGTTTTTCTCCTATATAAGAGAACCCTTGGGCCTCTCATAATGCATCCTAGTATGTTCCCTTAACATGGTATCAGAGTGTCGGTCCTAGATCGGAGTTACCATATCCATCCCTAACCCTAACCCCTCTCTACTCGCAACCTGCACCCCCCGCCCCCCCGCACGTGCCCCCCGCCCCTGTGCCCCGCGTGTGCCCTCACGCCCCCGTGTTCTGCGCACCGTGCCCGAGGCCGCCACACACGCCCAGGCCACCGCGCGTGCCCAGGCCATCACGTGCGCCCAAGCGATCCACGCCCTCATGCCCCTGGCCCTCCCATCCGCACGCCCCCAGGTCCCTGTGCACCCCCAGGTCCCTGCGCGCCCCAAGTCCCTGCGCCACCATGCACCCGCACCCCTGGCCCTCCCATCTGCATGCCCCCAGGTCACTGCACGCGTCCAGATCTCTGCACGAGTCCAACACATGTCCAGAACTCTGCGCGAATCCAGGCCCTGCGCATGTCCAGGCCTGCGCGTTCCCTGGCCTCTTGAATACGCGACTCAAGCCCCCTACGCACATCCTGACACTCGTATCCTGGCCTCCTGAAGCTGTAACTGACTGCCCTGGATGGTGATCTCCAAGATCGACATCATTCCTCACCTGCACCTTCGAGAACATCGACAGGTAGTTCTACGATCATATTTCTGCCGGGAAGCATGATTTCGAACTTTTAACTCTCATTTTCCGGCCTTAGCAAGCGACGAGGATTAGCAAGGATGGTTGTATGAGTCTACACGTACAACCAATCCTTCGCATGATTCTGTAGACTCGTTTATATCGATCTACTCTCAGGTTGAATTCCGTTATTTGGCTATTTTATAATCATGTCATGACAACAAGGGTGACACATCTTGTCCGAAGCCTTCAAGGGCCCGGCTCCCATCGCTAAGATGAATGGGACCAACTATGAGTTGTGGTCCATGAAGTTTTACCCTCATGCAGTGCAATAACAAGGAGCACATCCTGACAGATCCAGAGCCAACGGATAAGATTGGGGAAAATGCTTCTTGAAAGCTAGATGATGCATATGCACGTGTTTGACTTTGTGGGACTCTTACTACAGAGATATCCAATGTTATTCTAACTCAGCCCACTAACAAGACAATGTGGGACACTTTGGCATCCACATATGCACATGCAAAGAATGAGCCAAGATCCTTCAACTACAGTTTGATATCTACACCACCAAGCAGAATGCCCACCCTCTGCATGTTTACTACTCTTCGCTGCGTGGAAAGCTTCATAGCTACATGCCCATTATGACATCTATTGAGCAGCAGAAGACACATAGGAACTCCACGATGGTTGGAGTTTTCATGGCTGGACTTGATACAAAATATGATGCTGCACGTACTCATCTTCTTACTGGAGCAACCATTTCCCCTATAGAGGAGGCCTATAGCCATCTCGGCCGGCTCATCATCCCTTGACAGCTACGTCTTCGCACTCCTCAGCGCTGGCCGCTTCTCGTGGTCGAGATGGGGAGATCCAATCTAGAGGACGCACACCTCGAGGAAGAGGCGATGGATGCCAACATGGTCCCTACACCTACTGCCGCAATCCTGGACATGCAAAGGATACACGCTATCAGAAGCATTGATATCCTGTTTCTGGTCGAGCATCAGAGCAGATTGTGTCTTCAGAGACTTTAGCTCCCCAGACCGATCCTCGCCTGGATGATATTGTCTCTCATATTCGAGAGATCATGACTCCTAATGCTGACACCACCACAGATACCACAACAACAACCAGAACCTCTTAGAGCTCCTCAGGTATCACATATGCCTTTACTGGTAGTATAAATACAGAAATGAGAAAGTAGATTATAGACTCTAGTACTTATCACCACTTGTGTGGAGACATAACGCAACTGAAGTCCTATAGGGATATACCACCTGGCAGATGGGTTGTCATTGCTCATGGAGACCACTTACCTGTTACATGACAGAGGGAGGTGCAGTTGACACTGTCCATGCGCCTGAAGAATGTTTTATATGCTCCCGCTTTTCAGATGAATTTACTTTCTATTAGTCAGATCACTAAGGATCTGCATTCTCGTACCATCATTGACCCTTCATCTCTTGTGTTTCAGGACATACTCACGAGAAGGGTGATTGAGTGTGGCAGTGTGAGCGGAGACTCTACAGACTGGTCCAAACTCCTCATGCTAGTGTTTCTATTATGCCTACCGAACCTGTCTCTCCTTATCTGCGACGCCTTAGGTTTGGACATCTTCCTCTACAGAAGCTATGTCACGTTATCCCTTAGATTTCTATGAGAACCTCCTTTCAGTTTGAGGCATGTCAACTTGAAAAGCATCACCATTCCTCTTTTCCATCCCGTCAGAGTCGGAGTAGTTCTAGCTATTTGAGATCTTTCATTTAGACATTTAGGGTCCTAGTTGTGTTCCTGATCTCTCAGGACACCGTTTTTATCTTGTAGTTATTGATGATTTTTCTAGACTTTCATGGGTCTTCTTATTGAAGAATAAGTCTGAGACTGGATCCGTTATCAAGTATTTTATTAATGAAATAAAGAATAATTTTTCTGCCAATGTCAAGTATCTTCGTTCTGATAATGCTTTGGAATTTTACATCTTACATCTTTCTAAGTTCCTTAGATCCCATGGCATTGTTCACCAGACCTCATGTATTTATACTTCCCAGTAGAACGGTGTTGGTGAGCATAAACACCGTCACTTACTTGATGTGACTAGAACATTGTTTATACATATTCGTGCTCCTCATGCTTACTGGGGTGATGATGTCCTTACTACTTGTTATTTGGTAAACTGTATGCCGTCGTCCGTGTTAAGAGAGAAGATTCCTTACTCGATTGCGATTCCCGAGAAGGATCTCTTCTCTCTTACACCTCGTGTGTTTGGATATGTTGTCTTTGTTCATGATGTCTCTCTAGGGCGTGACAAGCTCTCTCCTAGAGTGGTCAAGTGTGTGTTTGTCGGCTACCCTCATATCCAAAAGGGGTATCGCTGCTTTGATCCACTAAGCCAGAAATATTTTGTTAGTGCTTACGTTACGTTCTTTGAGTCGGTCATGTATTTTTCTCCTATAGGTGATAGAGTTACTCCATATGACTTTGATGATGAGATATATGTGCCACCACCTCCTACAGTTGCTCCTTCACCTTCACCTACTCCTCCTCTTCCACCACCTCCCCCACCTCCTCCACCTCCTCTGTTGGTTCAGTTCTTGCCTCGTGTCTTTCCTCGTAGATCTTGCTCTGTTCGTCATGCTCACAAGCCTTTCCCATCATCCAACATGCCTCAGGTATATAATGAGCATATTGTTTCTACTGATGGCACTACTGAATTGACTGTACAACAAGATTCTAGACAGGAGGAGCAGTTACCCTCTCAAGAGGGAAATTTATGGGCCCAAGACTTGGCAAATGATCTTGACGTGTCGATACTCTGCGAAAGCAGAAACGGGCGTGTGCTACTTACCCTCTTGCAACCCAAATTTCTTTGAGCAGATTGTTAGAGGATTTCAGGAGATTTATGCTAGCACTATCAACCGTGCAGATACCACAGACGTATCAAGAGGCTCTCAAAGATAGTCAGTGGAGGTTAGCTATGGAGGAGGAGATGGCTGCACTACAGTCACGTGGTACGTGGAGTCTTGTTTCTGCTCATGTTGATACATCGATTGTGGGATGCAAATGGGTATTCACTGTGAAACACGGTGCGGATGGAAGTGTGGATCGCTATAAGGCAAGACTTGTGGCACGATGGTTCACCCAGACATATGGGGCAAACTATCAGGATACTTTCTCTCCAGTTACCATACATTCTAATCTACATATTCTCCTTGTTGTTGCTGTGATACAAGATTGGCCTCTTTATCAGTTTGATATGAAAAATGCATTCCTCTATGGTGATCTACAGGAGGAGGTCTACATGCAGCAACCATCTGGGTTTGCTGTTGAAGGGGAGTGCCAGAAGGTTTATAGGTTACACAAGGCTATCTATGGCCTCAAGCAGAGTCCAAGAGCATGGTTCCAAAAGATCTCGGACTTGATAGATCAGCAGGGGTTTGTGAGATCAATTGCTGATTACTCCTTGTTCATACATAAGACCCAGAGAGGTACTACAGTCATTCTTGTTTATGTTGATGACATTATTATTACAAGGGATGACGATCAGGGTATTCAGGGTGCCAAGGACTTCCTAGGTCAACGGTTTGTGACCAAGGACCTTGGACATTTACGTTACTTACTTGGAACAGAGTTTGCCAGGAACCAACGGGGTCTTGTGATGATCCAAAGGAGGTATGTTATAGATCTTCTTTCAGAGACAGACATGGCAGATTGCAGACCTGCCACCACTCCGCTTGACCCAAGCATGAAGTTTTATGATGATGATACTGAGGAGGTTGACAAGAGGAGGTACAGAGAGCTTGTTGGCAAGCTACTATATATAACTATTATCAGGCTCGACATATCATTTACAGTGAGCAAAGTGAGCCAGTTTATGGAGCAACCCAGACAGACACATATGGATGTAGTCCATATGGTTAAGAGATACTTGAAGACTTCACCTGGTACTGGACTTCTTTTCAGCAGAGGCACATCTCTCTCAGTGACAGCATGCGCAAATGCAGATTATGTTGGATGTCCAAAGGATAGAAAGTCTACATCTGGCTTTACTGTGTTCATAGGGAATCCTCTTGTTTCATGGAAGAGTAAGAAGTAGACTGTGGTTGCTAGATCAAGTGCTGAATCAGAATACATGGCCATGGCACATGCTAGTACATAGATGATGTGGGTCATATCCGTTCTTACTGACCTGACTATAGAAGTGCCTCTTCCCATGCACCTCCAAAGTGATAATCAAGCTGCTCTCTTCATTGCAAATAACCCGGCCTTTCATGAGAGGACGAAGCACATAGAGGTGGATTGTCACTACACTCGTGACATGATACATAAGGGTATTATCACTACTACACATGTCAGCTATGGAGACCAGACAACAGATATACTTACAAAGGATCTAGCGAGAGGACCTTATCAGAGATGTAGTTCCAAGCAGAGTTTTATTGATATCTACACTCCAGTTTGAGGGGGAGTGTTGAAATATTTACTATTTTTAGTATTATCTTTTGTAATTTTCTATTTTTCCTTTCCTCTTTCTGTAATTTACTCAATAGGTTCTTCTCCTATATAAGGGAACCCTTGGGCCTCTCATAATGCATCCCAGTATGTTCCCTTAACACACCAATCCTCATGTGGATTCTCTGGGGAGGGATCACGCTTTTTTAATTTTTTTCACCACAACCTCTCGAAATTTCATCTTCTCTCTTTAAAAAAATCACGATTTTTTCCGTCTTCAAAACATGCTTCTTCCCTTTTTTCACAGCAAGCAACTCTTCACATTCTCCTCTTGCTTTCTTTTTTTTGGAACCACGGTTCATCTTGGGACAAACTCCCTCTTCTTTTTTTTAGAAAAACAAAGGTGTGTCCCAAATCGGCCCAATATGCTCCCGCATTCCTCTTTTCTCTCCCTCCTATTTTTTTAAATATGCACATGCCCCAATTGAACCCAAACATCCACATCCTCCCTCTCCTTCTTTTATATAACAACAGTAGCAGATTCCAGCCCAATTAGGCTTTAATTAGCAGTAACCCTACCATTTCCTATTCTAAAGATGGTCCAGAGATGCCCACAGTACAATAATTGAATAGTAATGTCAGAATGGACCCAACATCTGTTTTCTCCAATAAGCGGGCCCCTCTCCTTTTATTGGCTTCTTTCTTTCTCCAAAGAATAACATGACCGATATAGGGTTCCCTATAGAACCCATCACAACACGCAAAATAACAGGAGCGCCGCATCCCTTCATTCGAACCCTAGGGTTTCCACGATGGGAACCCAATCACGCGGCCATCACCTGCCGGTCTGAGAAGAGGAAGCACTTGGCACCACCGCTTGGAAGGAGCGATGTGGTTGAGATCGGCGCCGCTTGGAGAGCACACAAGGGTTGCAACGAGATTTGTGACATCGTTGGGTTGAGATCGAAGAAGATGCGCACGCACGACAAGGAAGTGGCTCGGATAAGTGGTGAGGTGCCTACGATGGGAACTGCACTGCCTCGAGGTGTTCTCGCACATGGAGAATCTCTTCATGTGGTGGAGATGCCGAGGTGCTGCGCCACCTGGGATGGTCGAGTCTTCTGGTAGGCTCTAGGAGAACCGGAGGTGGATCCCTAGAGGTTATAGGATGCCACTCGACAGATCTAGCCCCTTTTTCAAGGAAGACCCGGAGTAGAAATTGCAGAACTTGATGTTGCTTAAAACTAGAGTTTCGGAAAGCCCTAGACGTCCATCAGAACGTACTGGATGCACACCAGAGTTTGCATTGGTGCAAGACATTGATTTTCAAACATGAATATCATCGTAGAACAATAGATGAACATGAATAATCTTCAAGAATATGCCAGAATCGAATCTTCTTGATAATTGAATCTTGAATATAAATAAACAAAAAAAAAATCAAGAATCGAGCCTGCTCTGATACCATATTGAAATCCTACTTCGTGCGGAGCGGGATGAAACTATGGGAGAACTGCCTCAAAGGGTTAATTTTGCATTCACTTTCTCATAGGTTACAATGAGAGTGAGGCTCTTTATATAAACCCACCAATGTGATCAAAAGTCACCACAAGATGTGAGACTAAATACAATCCACAAAAGACCATTCTTCAACGTATAGCATAAATATAATTTTATTTTTTTGATCGAATGATGGTGCTAACACACTGTTTTTTTTTCAAACTGAAATATAAGCAATTCTGGAAGAGGGAATTTTTAAAAATAATTATTAAAAAAATCAAAATTAATTAAATAGGTATAGTTAAAAATAATTTTAAAAAATGTGTATCAATCAACACCCGAGGGGCCGATTTGGGAAGCCTCCTCCAAATCAGCACCAGCTGATTTGGGAGAGTGCCGCTGGAAAATTACCAACGGTCCCCTCTTCCAAATCCCTTATAAATATCCCCTCATTGTCCTCATTCTACACCCATTTATCCCCTCTCTCATTCTATCTTCCTCCCTTAATCCTCTTCTCTCATTTCTCTCAATCCATATTCTAAAGCGTGATTTCGTCTCTCTCAATTTGCTATTCTTATTCGAGTAAGAATAAGAGTTTTTTTGTAGACCATTTTTCGTGAATTTTTTTCAAGTTTTTATCAGCAAAGACGATATACTATAGCAGATATTGGATTATATTCTTTTCTTTTTGGATAACATTTCTATTCGAAGACACACACCATTCAGGTAAATTTACATGTATTAATTTTTTGTTACTGTAATCATTAATTAGATGCAACGAGATTTGTGACATCGTTGGGTTGAGATCGAAGAAGATGCGCACGCACGACAAGGAAGTGGCTCGGATAAGTGGTGAGGTGCCTACGATGGGAACTGCACTGCCTCGAGGTGTTCTCGCACATGGAGAATCTCTTCATGTGGTGGAGATGCCGAGGTGCTGCGCCACCTGGGATGGTCGAGTCTTCTGGTAGGCTCTAGGAGAACCGGAGGTGGATCCCTAGAGGTTATAGGATGCCACTCGACAGATCTAGCCCCTTTTTCAAGGAAGACCCGGAGTAGAAATTGCAGAACTTGATGTTGCTTAAAACTAGAGTTTCGGAAAGCCCTAGACGTCCATCAGAACGTACTGGATGCACACCAGAGTTTGCATTGGTGCAAGACATTGATTTTCAAACATGAATATCATCGTAGAACAATAGATGAACATGAATAATCTTCAAGAATATGCCAGAATCGAATCTTCTTGATAATTGAATCTTGAATATAAATAAACAAAAAAAAAATCAAGAATCGAGCCTGCTCTGATACCATATTGAAATCCTACTTCGTGCGGAGCGGGATGAAACTATGGGAGAACTGCCTCAAAGGGTTAATTTTGCATTCACTTTCTCATAGGTTACAATGAGAGTGAGGCTCTTTATATAAACCCACCAATGTGATCAAAAGTCACCACAAGATGTGAGACTAAATACAATCCACAAAAGACCATTCTTCAACGTATAGCATAAATATAATTTTATTTTTTTGATCGAATGATGGTGCTAACACACTGTTTTTTTTCAAACTGAAATATAAGCAATTCTGGAAGAGGGAATTTTTAAAAATAATTATTAAAAAAATCAAAATTAATTAAATAGGTATAGTTAAAAATAATTTTAAAAAATGTGTATCAATCAACACCCGAGGGGCCGATTTGGGAAGCCTCCTCCAAATCAGCACCAGCTGATTTGGGAGAGTGCCGCTGGAAAATTACCAACGGTCCCCTCTTCCAAATCCCTTATAAATATCCCCTCATTGTCCTCATTCTACACCCATTTATCCCCTCTCTCATTCTATCTTCCTCCCTTAATCCTCTTCTCTCATTTCTCTCAATCCATATTCTAAAGCGTGATTTCGTCTCTCTCAATTTGCTATTCTTATTCGAGTAAGAATAAGAGTTTTTTTGTAGACCATTTTTCGTGAATTTTTTTCAAGTTTTTATCAGCAAAGACGATATACTATAGCAGATATTGGATTATATTCTTTTCTTTTTGGATAACATTTCTATTCGAAGACACACACCATTCAGGTAAATTTACATGTATTAATTTTTTGTTACTGTAATCATTAATTAGATGCAAAATTAGATATATTTAAAGAAATTTAGTTCATTTAAGTATAAATTCGAATTAGGATCTTTTATATATTACAATAGAAATCATTTGTGTTTTAAACGTTTTATGAAGATCTACCCTACAGAAGTTGAAAAAAAAGAAATTTAAATAGAGTTTAGAAATTATTACTAATATCAAATAGATTAAGGCCAAACATTTTATTATCATTGCATGCACCTATAGTTGTGTTTGGACGTAGTCATGTTTTAATTACTTCTCATTTAGATTTAGAATCGAGCGCCGAGAGGGTCTTTATACATCGCTTGCAGGACTCACTGTGGTGAGCACCTATGAGTTCCCTAAGACCGGCCTTTTGGATTCCATCTCCGAGTGACCAGTATATTGTGCTTCACGCTAGTAGCAATTTCTCATTTAGGGTGATTTTATCGGATTGTATGTATATATATATATCTTTCAATTCTGCAAAACATCCTTGCATATAGAGATGGCATCCGAATAATAAGACTCGTACATGTCTTATTAAAAAATAATATTTTTTCTCATTTAAATAATCGAATAGTAGAGATGGCATCCGAGTGAAATGTAAATGATTGTTATTCCCTTAGTTCATATAAACTAATCAAATCATGTATTTGCTTCGTAGAGATGGCATCCAATACCGCTCATGTCTTATTATATTGGGGTAGATCGGTTCGTGTCTCTGATGACCACACAGAATATATTGGGGGCAATAAACGTATGGTTATATTACCATGCCAATTAACATATCTTGATTTAGTGGCTCGAGTATCTGAAGCCACTGATCTCCCGCTCGATCAGTATATACTTACATTAATGTTTAAGTGGTTGTATGAGGGATTAACATTCTTTACACTACCAATTCACGATGATGAATCCGCATTAGTAATGATGAGTTCAATTGTTAATGCGATATTTATTTTCCTCTTCGTAGAAGCTACCCCTTTTGTTATGGAAAATATGTCGTCATCATCGAGGTAAAATAATCACATTTAAATTAAGAAATAATGTTATATTTCCTTTATCTAAACTGATATATATGTAAATTAATCAGGCCAACAAATGAGAGACCATATTTAAGAATATCGAGGGATCCTCACAAGTAAATGTTGAAGATGAATTAGTAACAGAAATATCTGAAGAAGAAAGTGAGGATTCTGAAAATGAATCTCAAACATTAGAAGAAAACGTAGGTAGTAATAGTTGTCATGATTTTGGATATGGTTTACTAGTTCTAGCCTTAGAAAATGAGGAATGGGGGAACTCATATTGTGCTAATAATGAGGATGATGAAGTAGAATCGATGGAGGAGTTACCCCACATGTTTGATCACGAAATTGCAGAAGCAGAAGATGTAGCCTTTGTAGAGAGACAATCTGATCCCATCGATGATTCTGGATTAAGTTATTGGTTAGATAGGAGTTATAAGTCGAAAAGGAATCTACAATACGATTTACAGAAATAGAGTATGAAAAATCATGTGCAATATAAACCCAATGCCTCAAACAAGCAGATTTTGATTGTTGTTTGTATCTATGAAGATTGTGGATGACATTTGCATGCATCATAGAGGAAATCTCAAAGGAACTGATACGTTTCAGGATATTGGGGAAAGCCCACATGAAGAAATTCTGTCCTTTGAGTGAAACATCGTCAATGCACATCTGTTTTTTGTAGCGCAGTACATATTATCTTCATTTAAAGCATAAGTTAGTATGACTCCAGGAACAATAATGTATAAAATGAAAGATGAGTTGAAGACTGAAATTAACTACATGACAGATTGGAATGTCAAGCGGTGTGCAGTGGATATTGTTTATGGGAATGAGGTTGAGTCATAATCGTGATATTCGAAGATTCATTCGTGCTTTAGAACGACATAACTCCGGAACTTATACGTGGTTCAAGACACATGAAGCCAAAATGAGAGTATTATACATTTTCAGAGATTGTTTGTAGCATTTGGACCGTGCCGTAGAGCATTCAAATTTTGCCAACCTGCTTTAAGTATTGACGGAACACATTTATATGGTAGATACGCCGGTCACATATACATGGCTACAACGATAGATGTAAATAATGGCCTATTTTCGCTCGCATTTGCTATAGTTGAAAAGAACGAGAATATTTCAGCATGGAGATGGTTTTTGAATTTATTAAGACAAATTATTGATCATCGAGATATGTGTTTTATCAGTGATCGATTTTCAGGTCTGAAAGATGCTGTGAGTGGTTTATTTCCACAGGATCATTGTCTCAGACATATGCATGCAAACATGCAGAGAGTTGAAAATAAGACATGTACAATTCAAAATAGATTCTACGCTGCTGGAGAGGAAGCATGTCAGAATAAGTTTAATAGTACAATACGAGAAATTAATATACTCGACAGAAATACTTTCGAGTGGATCGTATCTTAGGAAAATGACGACCATAGTTATTAGGCATTAAGTTTAGATAATGGACACCGTTATGGACACATGACAACAAATTTATCTGAAAGTTTTACGGTGCCTTTAGAGGAGCATGCGGTTTACCTGTCATTTCTCTGATTCTAACAGTTTTCTTTAGAATTAATGGTTATTTCAATAATCCTTGCGAGGAGTCGGAGAGAATGACCACATATTTGATCAGGAAATACGAAGAGTTGTTAGATAAACAAAACGAGGAGGCAAGATCATGCTACGTACAAAAGTTTTCACTAACTCAATTTCAAGTCTTCGATTGTGATGGATATGCATATGAAGTCAACTTAAATGGCCGAGAACGTGAATGCATGTGCGGTTTTATGCAGATGAAACACTGTGTATGTCCGCATGTTATAGCCGCAGCTTCACATACGCGTACACACGTGGATAACTATGATATATGCTCACAGTATTATTCCAACGATTACTATCGTTAGGCGTACAACTTCTTTCCTCCCATCCCAGATAGACGTTATTGGGGAGTAGAAGACGCCACTATTATTCTACCTCCAATAATCGGGAAGAGAAATGCCGGACGACCTGTACAAGGAAGATTTAGAAATGAAATGGATGAAATGTGCGTACGACCGAAATTATGTAAAATGTGCAAACAAGGAGGACACAATAGATTAAGCTGTCCACACAGAACATAGGACCACATGGATAGAGTACATGGATCTGTAAGGACATTTTAACTGCATAATTTATACTTCATTTGCAAAAAAATTTACAATAAATATTTTAATGAAATTTATAATTGTTAATGTAGATGGCACAGATGGATAAAGTTCCTGGACCCGTAGATACCTGAGTATTGTATATGCAGAATGAGCATCGATCATCACAACCTACTAGCTCGGTAAGTAATTTAATAACTTTTAGAATTTTTTGTTTGGTTTATAATGTTACTTATGTTTTGTTCAACATATTTTACAGTTTCGATTTGTTGAACATAATGAGTTACTAAACACCATTTCTGACAATAAAAGTGTAGTAATAGAACGATTGTTGGAAGTATCGGGTTTCTCATGCATAGTGAACATGAGAATAATACAAATGGATCCTTCATTACTGATTAGTCTGCTGGAGCGGCGGAGACCTAAGATACATACAATTCACGAGCCTTGAAGTGGATAGGAGTGCGAAGTTTTAAGGAGAACGTTCATACTGCAACATTGGTATTTTACTGTACTGAGTTGGATACACAACAAGCTCATCAGGTAAAAATTCGCGATAGTTCTCTATTTTTATAAATTCAAATAAATATTTATATATCATTATTTAATAAATGCATATGAATTGGACGCCATACATCGATGGGAAAATAGCACAATTATACATATTTGCAGAAGTGGTCATGCTGTTTGGACGAGTCGAGGGCCACTAATATGTTACGACATCGTAGTTATGCACGTACCAGATCGTGTAATGCATCAGTTTGTGATGAGACAACATATTCCTGCTTCCGTTGAGAGGATAAATGTTGTATCTCGATGTAATAAGACAAGAAGCACTGACATCCTAAATTGGTCTAGTATACATCGACAATACGCGGATCATTGGGATGACATAGAAGCCACAGTTGTTCTTGGGCATGTGGATTCCAATATCGATATCTACATGCAATGATATTAGAATATAACAAGAAGGTGGATCCAAACACAAATTCATCTTCCTACAATAGCCTACCAACCACACGGTCTAGTAGAAAGACGCCTCGTATGTTAAAAAAATCTACTTAGTCTTATCATATTCTATTAACTTATTCTTATCATATTCATAAATGGAATAGGTGGATACGGTTCTCCAAGGAAGGAACATCATGGATGAAATTAGACGATCAACAAACTTACCTTCGAGTATGAGGATAAAATTTGAAAATATAATTAATTTGTTTGATGAGCCATTCAACATGTTCTCGTTGATGTATCCATTCCAACACTATGACCAGCCAGCCGTACATGCCCTCACAAGAGTATCATACTTTAGGAGCATCAGGTTTCGTGATTTCTTTGTCATAAATCGAGACTATTTTGTTTCTATTTCGGAAGAGTGAATTTTTTTAATTATATATTGTAAACCGTATATGTATGAATTATGCAGAATATGGTAGGGAGGGATCACAACAACCACCAATATTTGAGACTTTAGGTTTTAGTTAATTCTTTATGTATAATTAATATAAACTAGTGTATAGATTTTTTGACATATAACCATAATTCATCAAATGTTATAGCAGGACACAGTGAGCATGCATTTTCACAAGGTCAAACAATGGAGGAATCAATATTAGGAACCTCATGAATGACGTCTACAAGATATGACGGACAAGGGTACCCGTCAATTCAACCAGGACTCGGATCTTCAGCTTGTTATACTTAATATTCTTCTCTTACTAACAGTTTCATTTATGTGACATCTAATATAATTAATATCGTTCATGTATGAGTTACATAGAATATAACACCTCAGGTCTCAATACGATCAAGCCAGATTTGGAGCTTCACGTTACAACAACTTATTTAATAAAATGACTAAATCTAAGATGTTATGTTTATCTTCTGTAATATTTTCTAAAAGATGAATATCTCATTCTTGCAGGATATGGAGAAGCTTTCAGTCAATCACAGTTTGTACAATTTTGCCGGTCCTTCGAGTCAGGGATATAGCGGACAAGAGTTTCTGCTAATTCAACCAGGATTCACATCTTCAGGTTATTATAGTTGATTTATTATATTGTATCTTTCTCTTACTTATCGTTTAATTTATGTGACACATAATGTAATTAATATCTTTCAGGTATGAGCTATATAGAGTATGGCGTTGCACGATCTCAAATCGGCGAAGCCAGATTTGGAGTTTCAGGTCTAAATAACTTATCGAATAGAAGAACTAATTTCAATAAGTTATGTTTACCTTCTAAGATACTTACGACAACATAAATATCTCATTCTTGCAGGACCATCACTTGCTGGTCCATCGAGCCAATTTGACTCTGGACCCTCTCAGCTCACAACGTCTACTCAATATAATTCAAGAGATTTGCAATCACAAATATTTGATAGTATTCAGTATTTGGAGACAATCAATTTTGATGGACAGTTATTTGGTATACCCATGATAATACCACAACAACGTCCGGAGCCGCCTCGAAGACCCTCCCCGGGAGTAAGGATCACTGAGCCTCCTCCGTTAGAGCTGCCTCACTAGTCAACAAGCATAATGACTTCGAGAAACCAAGAAACTCATTCAATCGAACCTCCACGGAAGTCGTCAACTAGGCCGCATCCTTGGGAACATTCTAACACATTCGGAACAAAACACCAAGTAGAAGAAGAATACGACACATGAGGAGAGTCACAGAAAAATGGGAGACGGTGGAAAAAGAAACGAGAAAGGAGAAGGTGCAGGAGGTGGAGGAGGAGGTCTGAAAGGATTTATAAAGATATGGAAAATATAAGATATTGTAAATTATATTTTATTATTTGTAAACACATTTTGTACTTTTATGATTTTAATGAAATACTTACATTTTTTTCAAGTTAATTGATGTTAAATTGTGCGAGGTTGAGCTCACGTATGTCAATAGTAAAGAATGTTGAGCACACTCTCAATTCTTTTATATTTATTTTATAATTATTATAATCTTCTTGAGATGTCGACTAAAAATATTCTTATTATATATCAATAGTAAAGAATAAAATTAAAAATAGAGATATACATCATTTTTTAGAATAACGTTATCCGGGAGAAGGAAGACGACGTGGAGGTGCAGAAGGAAAGGTAACCCATCTTTCCACCTCCAACGACGAGAGCACGAAGCTCCTAATGATGGATCGAGAAGCTTGCGATGAAGGAAAACATCGAAAGCGTGAGGAAAGGTAAATCATGTAGTGAAAGTGAATAGAAAAAAAATAAATATAGATGATGCCTATTTAATAATATAGTAATTATTTAAAAGGTCCTCATTCCTATTTATTAGAAAAAAGAATTATATATTTCTTATTTAGAGGATCGAATAATATGTAAAAGGAGAGATAAAGATCAGATAATAACTAAAAGGTGGGACAGGATAATAGTGAAATTTGCCCAAGATCAAATCAAAACCTGAGCTGCCGATTTGGGGGCCACGGTGCCGATTTGGGGGCCACGGTGCCGATTTGGGCTGCGCGCCTTAAATTCGCACCTTATGTGTCGATTGATACACATTTTTTAAATTATTTTTAATCATATTTATTTTATTAATTTCATTTTTTAATAATTATTTTAAAAAACCGGCGGCTCTGGCAGGGCACCCAACACCTATCTCATCTTGTTCAGCATTTTTTTCTTCGAAACGATGCCAAATGATCCATTGATTGATTAAACAACAAGTTTCTTCTTTATGAGAACTTAATCTTAATAACTAATTTGATTAGTAAAACAGCATCTACTGGTAAACTCCATAGTATTCTCCGATATACAAGATGAGGAGGAGTTGACGGCGTCCATGCATGACCCCTCAGTTATCGTCGAGGAGACCGATCTGCCGGAGGTGGTGGCGCATGTCCTCGTGGCGCTCCTCGTGGTGCTCGTGCTCCTCGTCGAGCCTCCTCTTCTCTCTCTGAATCCATCTTCCCTCCTTCCTCACCAAGCCCCTGTTCTCGTCCTGCTTCCAGTTGGGGGGCACAAGGTACTGCTCCTTCAGGAAGCTGCTTGCCTTGTTCACGAGAGCGGGGTCCCTCCCACTCGCCAGCTCGAAGCTCCCCACCTTCCCGTGGTACCCGTCCAGCAGATGCAGGTGCGCCTCCAGGTTGTGGCTGCTCACCGGGTCCTTCGTGTCCTTCAGGAACGGTGACGCCCCGTGGTCGAGCTTGAGCTCCACCCCCACGTGGCTGTAGCTCCACCAAGGCACCACGGACTCCGCCACCTTCGCCAGCACCGCCGGGAGGCCCTCGTTGAGCAGCACCCCCGGGACGGTGGGCACCTTGTCGTGCACGTTGACCACCCTCAGGCACTTCACCTTCAGAACCTTCTCGAACCTCTCCTTGAAGCTCCGGTTCCCCACCCTCGGCCCGGAGAAGGAGTACACACAGACGGGCGCCGCTGCGGTGTCCTCCACGACGTTGGTACCCGTCTCGGCGATGTCGTAGGCGCTGAGCACCGCCAGCGCGGCACCGAGGCTGTGCCCGGTTACGGTGACGCTCACTTCCTCACCTTGGTGCAAGTGTAGGAGCCTGCGCACCTCTGAGAGGACCTGCTCGCGTGCGGAATACCTGCAACGTCGAAGCAGATATTAGCGGCAATTTACAAAGTTTACTGAGAGCAGCATGTAACAATGGGTGGATGTTTAATTACGTGAACCTGCAATGACGGCAGTTGGGGTCCTTGTCGGTATACAGGTCGAGGAACCCGCGCTCCACCTTCACATCCGGATCCGGGCAGGGGATGCCCTCCGACGACACGGCGCCAAGGACGTCCGTGAGGTCCGCCAGCCACTCCAGTCGCGTGACGGTGCCGCGCCACGCAATGACCACGTCGCGCCGGCCGAGGCGGGCGGTTGTGGCGTCGTCAGAGACAGCGATGAACCCGATCCAGTTGGATCGCTCGCTCCACACGCGGGAGGAGAAGGAGCGCCTGAGGAAGTTGGGTATGCGGATGTTGGAGGTGGCGTAGAGGTATCGCGTGACGGAGTAGCCCACTTCCGTAAGGCCGAGGGACTGGAAGAAGCGGCCTTGGCTGTACTTGCAGGAGCCGCAGTTGACGGAGTAGGAGTCGTAGTCGAAGGCGTCGTAGCACGCCTGCGCCTTCTCGCCGTAACGGATGAGCTCGGATCTAAGGAGGGGCTCCATGGGGTCAAGCAGGCCCTGCCAGTCGTCCTCTCCCATGAGCTTCCTCCACTGCTCCGACACTCCCGCGGGTATGGGACCTTCCTGCTGTTGTTGGATTTGTGGGTCCTCTTTTTTCTCTTCTTCCAGTTCCGTCATGATGGCCGACATGGACGAAGGGGGGAGAGCTCGTCTACCTCTCAGCACGAGGGAGGACTTGTTGGTAAGAGGCGTCAACGATGGGGAGGAGGGAGTGGAGAGCAGTGGTCTGTGGAAGAGAGAGGGTGTACTGGTACCCATCTGGAGAAGGAGCTTGGCTCCAGTAGCCATGGGGATGGCCATGTGTGATGATTGTCGTGGTGAGGAGAGCTACTGTTCCTATATTGGAGCTGCTCGTATACAATTTGGATATCCCAAGGGACGAGTCCCCCTTTTGTAGAGGGCGTGTGGGGGTCCACTCCGTCCAGATGTATGATAAGATTACCTGCAAGTACTAAGGTTTGCATTTTTTTTTTCATTTCCATCACGTTTACATTGTGGAAGGTAAGTTGGAAAATGATTTGGGGAAGCTTATAGGCTGTCAAATGAGAAAAAAAATTCACCAAAAAAGAAAATATCCGAGAAAACTCCTGGGCCATCGTAAAAAATCTGGGAAAAATTAGTTTTGGGAAAATTGAAGTATGTCAGATTTAGGCTCGCTAAAAATTCGATTCAGATTCGATTTGAAAATATAGGAAACAAACCTGAATATAAGTTTAGGCTCGATTAAATCAAACCTAAACACCCCATCCATTATCTATATGTCTACTTCTCTCCCTTCATTATCCCTCAAATTAACAGATCAAATATAAGTATTATTTATCCTTTATCCACACCTTTATTCCTTATCCATCGTCATAACACATATAAAAATATAGTACAATCATATTTTTTCAAAGAGAAGAGTCCTTATTAATCTATTTTCCCCAAAAGATCGAAGAAGGGTTAGATAAATAAAAAATTGAATGAATATACATATATATTCTGATACCACCGTTTTATTTTTCTCATTTTTTATTTTGAAAAATGAATATGGAGAAAACCATCATTATATCCATATATTATGTCATGAAGTTTTGTACGAAACAGATACTCCTACGACCTCCATCTAGACTGTCATTTTTTAACGATCGCAGAATTGTTGAAATCGACCCCGTCTGGATGGAGGCCGTAGGAGTTTCTGTTTCACGTGAAACTTGAACGACATAATATTGGAATATAGTGATGAAAATCCACAGATGCATTTTTCAAAAAAAATAAAAACTAAGAAAAATAGGGCAGGAATCCATGTTTGCCTCCCCAAGGGACATCCCCTTTTTACTTATTACTATTTCTTTCTTTTCACCCACTATCATAAGAAAATTCTCAGTTTGGTATTCGTTCAGATTAGATTCGATTAAATAGAGATCTGCTTCATATTTGATTTGAAAATAAACGAATCGAACATGAACACAAATTTAAGTTCGATTAAATAAACGAATCAAAGCTAAAAAAATTATAGGTTCACTCAAGTATAATCAGTTTACAATAGTAAGTAGAAGCCATAAATTTCTTGGCGGTCTTTCCTCCACATCATCTCCAAGATTCTTGACTTGTGGGTTTTTTTTCCGAGCATATGAATATTCCCCCAATTTGATATTGTTTGGAGAAATTCTGCACACCATTCCATCCTGTCATATCAAAACGAGAACATTATTCATTCCCATAATGTTTAACATACGAAGAGAAGGCAATTTGAATATGAAGACTAAGTCGTTATGAATAGGACAATATTGACAATGACTAAATTGTAACTAATAGGACATTATTTATGGTTTAAGATTTTTTCCCATTAAATTCAATTTTATATTCATGGAGGGTGACAACAAAGAGGTGATAAAGACTATTGCAAGCTCTGATTACTCTCTAGACATTGAATATTTATTCAAAGTCTATCTCCATATAAGAAATGTGCTATATATTGAATACTCCATTATTATATCTCTTTTTTTATTTTTTTATTGCGAAAAAATGCTATCGGAAATTCCCCCCCTTTTCAACATGTAAATACGGCTCACACCCATAATGCTGGAATATATGATTTGGAAGAAGTCTGGTTGGAACATGTGTAAAGGAAAAAAAAGAAGAGAATTCTTTTTTTATGTGCTTTAGAGTTCTATTTATATAGAGAGGAAACCCTAAAAAACGTAGGTTGCCCTACATAGAAAAGGAAACCTTGCATGCTCTATGTTCATTTTTCTCCACCTTTTTTTATTTTTTTTGAAAATACCACAATGTTTTTTCATCATTATATCTCTTTAATATGCCATTCTAGTTTCATCAGAAATGAAGACTCATATGCCTTTCATCTAGAACATGTAATTTTAACGGTATTAGAATTGATGTAATCGACCTGTTCTGGATGGATGACATAAGAGTCTCTGTGTCTGATGAAAATTGGAATGATATATTAGGATGATATAGTCATGAAAATACTTTTTGGTATTTTCAAAAATAGAAATAAAAAATGATGAAAAATAGGCATGAAGTAGGCTCCCTTTCCTCTATTATAATTAACGTTTAACTACTATAACACTCCTCTTAAATTGGAGCATAAATGTCTATCATGCTCATTTTGGACGAACACCTTTGTAGAGGTCCTCTCACGAGTGCCTTTGTAACGTCACAGGCTTAGGCGCTCGGTCTATTATTAAGGAAAACTGGTCCTGACGATTTGTTGAGTACGTGTCTGGTTGGACCCATTAACAACCACTCAAAATACTTAAGCTCAAATTGTTAAGTAGTAGTCGACACCACTTATAACCTTCATCAAACTTCGTGAGTTTCTGATTCTACTGTATTTGAGGGTCGAGGTGTTATAGTGAGTGAGTTGTGGGGTTTTTTTTCTTGATTGAGTAGATGTTATTTATTGATCCATAAAGGAAATCATAATACATGCATCATTTAAGGACTTAACTCATTGTTGTCATTACGTTATTGCATCTTAAAATTACCTACGATCATATTAGAGTATAAAATTTTAAGCCACGATAATTGTCATATTGGAGAAAATTCAACGTATAGATTTTACAATAAAACAATTACTTACGTCAGATATTCAATTTTCTACGATTGATGCTTTCAAGAGATCCTTAATATTTCAAAAACTAACGGTAAATCTGAAATAAGAAATAATTAGAAGATAAATCATTAAATTTGATGACTTAAAAGTGAAACAATTTATATCAGAAGTTTTCTATGATCACCTAGAAAACCACATCAACAACGGTGCAATGAGAAGGTAAAGAGTTCGCAGAAAAAGGAGGGCTAAATAGTGTGTTCAAATTTCTTGTCCTCGTACAAGCACCTTGTTTAGAGTGAATATTGATGAACTGTCTTGAGATTGTCACTTATTGTGTACAACCTTTGTGGGTCTTTCTTAGATAAAGCTTCAAGCCGGGAAAGGATACTTTGTAATAATGGGTATTACAATAGAGGTGCTGTAATCTCCATTTATTTTTTTCGATTTGGATTTTGAAAATCCCACCTCATGGATTATATCTTATACCGATGTTCCACATATCTTCCAAATTTCCTTCAAATCCGAGAACATTTGCTATTATATTTTAATGGTCAAAGTTCTGGTCAATATTTAAGCAACTTTAAATTCCATTTAAAAAAGAACCTAATTTTTTACCATTAAGAAAAAATAGAAAATGACCTCGGATTTTAGGAAATTTGGAGAATATGTGGGACATTTGTAGAAGATATAATCTATAAGGTTAGATTTTGAAAATCCAAATAATAAAATCAAGATTATATCACCTCTTTTGTAATACCCATTAGAGCAAAGGATCCTTTCCCCTTCAAGCCACTTAGATATAAAAGTAGCATTCTTTCCCTTACCTCATCGCAAATTGAACCTCACAAATGTTGGTGTTGCCTCTCCTTGATCATCAAAAGCTGGCCTCTCCTTGATCGCTATTTGGTGACATGTTCCATGAAGCCTTGTTTCATTAAGAGCTGAAAATTTAGTTAAAAACTCGGGTAAATGTAAACAAATAAAAATATTAGAGATACAAAAGACCAGAATTGAGAATAAAAGAGAAAGAGAAAAATTGAGGAAGTACACATTATAAATAATCAAGAATACTTATATTTAATGTACAATTTTTTCTTTTGTATATGTTTCTATGTACATCTAACTACAAAATAAAGAAATTCCAAAAATTATAAAAGCAGAGAAAAAGATGAAAAGAGAAGAGGTGTAATGGACATTATATGAATACCTATCTATATTTCAATCATTAAATCATCTATTAAACATCTAAGAATTAGAAATATATAGAAAGTAATATATGAATAAAATATAGGGATATTTACAACCATAACTCTGAGTAATTTCGTAATTACCCTAGAAAACTTCTATAGTCATGAATTACACCCAAGACCCTGAAAAGTGATCGACTCTTACACCCATAACCCCATGTTAACTTCCATCCAATTTTCCGTTAAATATGACGATATCCGTCAAGTATTTTACATTTTATACCCTTTAAGTTCCCATTATTTACGAATGATCACTCCCCTTCCTCCTCCAACCAGCCAACCTCCCCCCAACCTTAACCCTTGTTTGTGGGAGAGCAACCCCGACCTTGATTTCAGGCTGATTAAGGATAAAGAGTATGTGTGCACACCCTAAGATAGAGCCACAATCCCCGCCTTCCATATTACGTACCCCGATCCTAGCAAATATCACAGGCCGAACTACTCGAGGTTCAACTGACCAGCACCAAGTAGCCTCCGTCTGCTTAGGCAGGTAGATAGGGGTGAAGCAGCGGTGCACCATGACAAGTTGCTACTCTAGGGTGAAGTTATAAGTCTTGTCAGCCTCCGCCTACTTCGGTAGGTAGACAAGGGCAGGTCCTTGAACTTCCTCGGCTGGTGATAGGAGCGAAGAGAGGAAGGACGTTAGTATCTTAGGCGACAGGTTAAACAGGGAAGACGCATCCGACTTTGAGCTGACTTCCCTCTAGGCCACATAATTGATGAATCCACATTTCATCATCTTTATTCTATCATTTTGGCCTCAAAAACCTTAGCAAATGCCTGTAAATAACCTTAATTAGAGCATATTAGCATTCATGCACGTACATGTAAATAGTGTATAAAATACTGTAACTAAAGTCAAAATTATAGAATAAATAAAAGAAAAGAAAAAGAACAAAATATTGTAAATATTTTATGACCCGAGACCCCGAGACCTAGGCATCTTGATGAATAGGTCGACAAGGAATAAAGTATGGGGAGATAAGGGCCAAATACAATACATATTTAATTCATTCTTTATTCATTTCAGGACCTATTTTTTGGTTCCACTTTTCATACATCAAATAAAGAAACTTTATACATGAAAGTCGTAGATAATTTTATATAGAAAAATACAAAATTGATTTCACTGAATATAATACACAAATAAAAAGTTATGGTCTGAATAAAAATCCAGAATCCCAACTTCCCAGACCCGTATCTCACAGATGAAAACTCCAAATGCAGCAAATTCACCTTTAATTGTATATAGAATAAAATAAGCTATTTAATGGCAGTAGTTTCGCATTTGGCGGAGCTACGATTTAAAAGTTGAGTTTTGGACCCACATTGTATACTTGTACATATTAAAATATTCATTTTATTATTTATCTATTATTTTTATATTTTTATATTTTTATAATTTTGTAAATATTAATTATAATAATTATGTACATTAAAAACAGAATAAAAATCTAAATAAAATACAAAATAAAAATACATGTATATTTACTACATAGGTATCAGACCTATACTTATACCTATATATAGTATACTTTTATTTTATTAAATATACAAACTACATCAGAAAATTAAAATAAAAATACAATTAAGTGTATAAAAGTATATTATGATTTTATAAAATACTAAATAAAAATAATAAAATTAAAATACACAAAATAAAAATAAAAGAATAAAATATATAGATATTATACCTATAAGGGGTATAAAAGCAACTTGTAGATAAATACATCATAAAAATGATTAAAAATCAGAATAAAATACTACATAAAATAATAACTATTTTTTATTTAATAACCTAAATTAATTCTACCTTTTCTATTTTTATTGAATTAATAATTCTTTTTCTAGGGATTTTTCCTGATTGGTCCACGTGGACCAATCAGGGGACAGTCAAAGTTGACCTTGGTCAACTGGCTGTCCTAGCCCTGGCAGCTTGTCAGAGCCTTGGTTTCGACTCCTTTTTATCGATTTTTCCAGGCCGATCCTTGCATTATTTCATGTCGCACCCTTCTTGACTTTTCATCCTCCATGATCGAGGATGCCCGCCCAAGTGAAACCTCGGGCTATGGATCGAAGATATGCTTGATACGCCTTGGTCTTTGGACCACTTCAGTCATCGGGTCAAACGACATATATGGACCCCTGCCTTTCGATTTGAATTTGAGTCCCTTCGGTCCACCCCTCCTCGCTCCTTTCGTGCTCCACACATACCTGGAGGTGACAACTCCAACTTCGTGCCATCAGCCAAGGCGAAGGAGGTCGAAGGCATCTCCACCACCTCCCCCAACTCCGGCGGTCGAGGTAACTTCCCTCCGGTCATTGACTGTTGAGGCAGCCATTTTACCCTCTGATTTTTCGTGCATTTCACTCGCCTTAGTCGTAGGATTAAAAGCCCTCTAAAAATTTCGAACATCATCGATCCATTCGCCCAATTTGCTCACCTCGCCGGAGCGCACCTCCGGCCGAGAGCTCGACCATCATTCCACGCCGCCTTTTCGCCACCGCGGGGTCCAGACAACTTGCCCTGGACCCTCTCACTTCTTTTCTGCAGGTCACGCGCATTGAAACGAGCCTGGGACTTGTTTTGCACTTCGCCGGAAGCACATGGGCCACCAAAGCTCCGCCACCTTCCAGCGGAGACTCCGACTATCCTCGGAGCTTTTTGGAGTCCCCATCATCTTCTACGCCCTTCCAGGAGCACATCCATCCATTTTGATGTCCAGAAGCCACCGGAGCGAGGAGATCAGCCACGGGGAAGTTCGCCTCGCCAGCGTTCTTCCCCGTTCTTCCTCCATGCTTCACAACCGTTGGATTGAGCCGCGCCTCCAGACGCTACAGCTGCGGTCAGATTTGAGATGCCCAGGACAGTCCATCGCGAGAAGATCATTTAATCTCAGGCGTTTAGGCCGAAGCGGTATCGTGCAAGGAGATCACGCCACGTGTCCAAGTGAAGGGCCCCTGCCGTCAGATCTCCTTAGCGTGGGAATTTTGCAAGTATATCCCCCGCACTTTTTGTAATTTTATTTTAGTCCTGAAACTTTCCTTGGTAGTTTAAAACTTTTGTAAATTTTATAACTAGGCCCCTGTGCTTCCCAATATTACGCTTAGGTCCTCGGCCACGTCACTCACATGACCTGTTCACGTGAGGTGCGGGCTTTTTGCAGCGAGGCCCTCGGACGTTTGTTTATTTTGTTTAGGACCAGGAACTGTTGAGTTAAGTGTAAAACTTTTGGAATATTTGCAAATAGGCCCTCAGACTTTTCGTTAATTGCTAACAGGTCCTACCAGGCGTGCGTGCCAGTCACGCGCCTCTTGGGAAATTTGCTGTGACATCCCTGCGTGTCTGAGATTTTGTATTTGGTCCATAAAACTGAATATTTAGTGTTAATTTTTGTGGGAAAATTGCATGTATTCCCCTGTATGTTTTGATATTTGCACTTATACCCCTGTCATGCCATATATTTTTGCTTGCTTGCTTTATTTATTTCATGCATCATTAAAACCCTAAAAAAATCTCCAAAAATCAACTTAAGCTCCTGCTCACTTGCACTTTCAAGCCATATTTTTTAGTTTTTATTTTGTTGCATTTTAGCATTTATTAAAAATCAAAAATATGCATCTTAGCTACTGTCTAGCTTAGAAAATACCAAAAAAATATTAAAACACCTAGAAAACATCCAAAACATTACCTACTTTCTATTTTATCCTACTTTAGTGTCAGTCCAAAAATCACTAAAAATTTCAAAAGAAAAACCTTAAAAATTAGATACATCCAAAAACTTCAAAAAATTCTATAAAATAGTAGAAAACTCAAAAAATTGCAAACTCAGTTTCTGTATTTTCTCCATTTTATTTTCTTTATTTTAAATTAGTTTGGAAAAATTTTGTGCTGTTGGATATTTTTCATTCCTATTCTACCTGCAGCTAGTGATTTATTCCCTATTTTCCTTTATTTTGATATTTAAAAATACCAAAAACATTCTGAAAAATATCCAAAAATCACAAAAATAGTAAAAATTTATAAAAATACCAAAAAGATTTTATTTCTGAATTTTTGAGCTTTTTTACATATTTTTATAAGTACTGTATCAACCCTTTTATTATATAGCTTATATATTCCAATACTGAAAAAGAAAAAAATTAAAATATAAGAAATTTAAAAAAATCAGTAAATTAAAAATCAAAATACAAAATTAAAAATTAAATAAAAAAATTCAAAATTAAAAACCCACAAAAATCTTTGCATTGTATAGTGTAGACAACACATCACTTTCACACACACACACACTGTTTGATCTACCCTGCCTTGCTCCTTGTGTTCGAACTCTCTGCATACATGCTTCTATACATCATTTATGTAGAGTTAAAAATAAATTTTAACTTCACATCTGCTTATCATTGCTTGATTGATTGTGTGTGGGTTAATTGTTGATTAATTAGGGATTTTTAGCGGTCACTGCAGCGACCTTTGTGTTCCCGCCTTGTGTGGAGTACTAGACTGTTAGAAATTCCTGATTACCAAATGGCGCCGTTGCCGGGGAGCAACAACGAGTAGTTCATATTTTTGTCTGATTGTGATTAGCTGTCTACCATTGCTTGTTTTATCTCTCTTATTTTTTATACATATTGTTGAGCTTTTCTGACCATCTCTTTTTGTCTTCTTGCGAGGGACCGCGGAGCGAGGCGGATCACCTAGGGGATCTGGAGCAACCTTGGGAAGCGGAGCCGGCTTTTCTTAAGCCAAGCCGGCAGGAGAGAGCGGGAGATTTGATAGAGAGTGATTAGATTAGCTTTTATTTTATTTGGTGAGAGAGTGATTATTAATTTGTAATAATACAGGACTTGGACTCTCAGACACTTTGGGCCTAATTTCCGGGTGTTTGTTCACCCGGGGGCTCACCGCGGATTTTGTCGTGCTTTCCGCAGTCATTTTCCAGTTTTGTTTTCATTTTTCATTTCTTTTGTGGATTGAGCCCTTAGATTTTAGGCCTTTGCTTGATCGATTAGATTAGGTCCAAACACACTAATAACCTTTGCATGCACCTATAGATCATATTTGGACTTAGTCTAATTAAACAGTTAGTTATTAGCCTTCGATCCGCGCGCCGCGAGCTCATCCCACGAAGCGCTTATCCTAAACTCGATGTGTCGAGAGAAGGAGGGGTGAGCCTAGACCGGACATTAGGATTGGAGTGGTTCTTCACGTAGCAATTGCCTGCTTAGGACGATTTCCGTTTGCATACTGGCATATAGATTAGGTTTATAAATTTCTGCTTTGCATCCCGCATGGAGAGAGCTGGAGGCACTGTAAGTCTTCTTACTTAGCATTCATCATTTAGGCACAAAGGTGAGATTTCCATCTTGGTGTCGACATGCACGGCTTTTTCCGACTCTATTCTCCCTCTATTTTTGGACAAAGTAGGAATCAAGAAAATACAAAAATCGTTAGGCGCTTGTTTGAATCTACTCAAAAGAAGCGATAACACCAAAAATTTTTTAAAAAAGGACTGCTAAGAAAACCTTGACCTAAAATAAAATTGGTAATTGGACTCATTGATTGGGGAGAGTAATACCCTCACTTGTTTTCAGGTAGCATGGGAAGGTCTCCTTCCAAGTGAGCTGAGTGCTTCGTAAGGATTAGAGCCAAAAACCCAGCTTGCGGCTGCCTTGTGTATCGCCTGGATTTCCGAAGTAATGGCGCTACTATCGTACGTAGGTGAGTAGGGCTTGGTCATCAGTGGTGACTCACTATTGTGTGAGCATCCACCTTGTCCGAAGTATCGAGCATAGGCCACGCCTTCACTGGTGTGTCTGTCTCACCGTCTGCGTCCGAGTAGGATCTTGCACGCTCACAGGTGATTCCGTTGCGAGCGAGGTCCGAAGTATCGGTTTCGCCTATCGGCTTCCTCCCTCTTCTTCTTTGGCTGAGTAGGGATTCAGGAAGGGTTACAAGGACCTCAAAAAGCACAAGCTACAGGTTACATAGGAGGAGGACAAGTGCGGAAATACTTTTCCGGTAGTACTCTCTCTCCTTTAGGCGTAGCACTCTAAGGACTCGTGATAAGATAAATTCCTGAATTCAAGCTAAAATTGACAAGATAAAAGCCGAACCTTCACGGCTTCATGTGTTGAGTTGGTGAACTCACCCATGTTTTGTGTTTGATTGCTAGTCGATTTTAGGTCAAGATCAAAAATACAGCACAATTGTGCGCAATTTTGCTTCCTCCTTCTTCTTCTGCATTCACCTTGCTCTACCCAATAATCAAGATGATGGGATGGGGATCTCTTAGGCCGACTCTGTCGGCACCGCTATCCAGCACTCCTCCTCATTCATCTAGGAAGACCTCGGAGAGTCCTCTCTCTGAGCCTGAGTTCACTTCCACCATGTTCCCCCTCGACCACCCTTCTCATTCCCCTTCCATCAGTCCAAGAGTTTCAGAATTTAGTGCATCGCAGAGCTCAGAACATTTGACGGCACCTGAAATGGGTTTTTTGCTTTTTCAGAGAACCCAGTCATGGCTGACAGAGGCGAGCATCCAGATGATCATGATCACCCTCCATTCTTCCTTGATCAAGCAGCTATCAACAACTCGTTGTTAGCATCCCTGGAGACAATGCAGAGACAGATCCGAGACCCGGGAGTCTTTATGGGTGACCTCATGCGAGAGATAGCACATATGAGAGAAAACCAACCTGGGGGCGGTGGCGGTGGAGGAGATATTCCAGTTGTAGAGAACCAGGGAGGAGAACCCAACCAGGAGAGGCCGCCGCAGACCATCATGCAAGAATTGCACAATCCAGCAGCTTGCCTCACACATCGGTGGATCCGACTCCCTCCCATCCATGGAGATTTCGAACTTCGGCCCCACACTATTCAGCTTCTGCCCAAATTCCATGGGTTGCCGACCGAAGAGCCACACCTCCACCTCCAAGAGTTTGAAATGATCTGCAGTACCATTCATGACAGGTTGATGACCGAGGACACTATCAAGATGATCGCCTTCCCCTTCTCCTTGGTTGACAGAGCCGCGTACTGGCTCAAACATTTGGGGCGATTCTTCGACACTTGGGCAGATCTCCGGACCGCATACTTGAAGAAGTACTACCCTCTCGGCCGGACTAATTCAGCTAGAGCTATGATCAGCAATTTTTGTCATGATCCCTAATGAACAGTTTCGTGAAGCCTGGGATCGATTCCGAGAGCTCATTGACCGGTGTCCACACCATGACATATCAAAGCTCAATCTAGTGCAGAGTTTCTTTTATGGCTGACACCGGAGCTGCAGGGGCTTGTCAATGCCTCTTGCGGTGGGTCCTACTTTTTGAAGGGTGAAGACGACGTTTGGGCCATCTACGAAGGCATGGCAGAGAACTCAATCGTCATGGCCCAAGCCCGTGTTTACACACAGCAGAAGCCCCCGCAAGGAGCGAGATCAATCCAGAGGATCGTCCGCATCGATGCCGGTCCTCACACTTCGTCGGCAGCCGCAACCCAAGCTGAATCAGCCGCAGCCGACATGGGCATCATTAGTGAGAAACTGGACCGTCTCGAGATCCTCGAGAAGAAACAGATGCAAGGCATGGCCCAAATGGACCAAATTGCCAAGACGATGAGTGATCTGAAGACGCAGATTCTTTGCGTCCAGGAGGCACAAACTTCTTCCCAACAGCCTTCCAGATCACGTGCTGATCCGAGTAGTAGCAACACATCCCAACCCTCTGCCTCGTACTGCCAGGTTAACCACATCCAGGCACAGCCGGTCCCGCTGCTACAGTACTACCCAGCACAGCCACCATCTCAGGACAATTAGATGGTGGTTTACCAGTCAGAGCAGCCACTGGCACTTCTTCCTCCACCATCCTTTGAGCATGAATCATTGATGGAAGTCAATGGGATTTGGTACGACCGGTACCCTCAGCCCGGGATTTGTCGCGATCACCCCAGATTCCGTTGGGGCAATGGTTGCTCCTCATCTCAGCAGCAGAATCCAGCTCAAGGACAACAGAGCAGCCAGCAACCACAGCAGCAGCAGCAGCAGCCCCAGTACGCCCAGCAGCATTACCAGCAGGGTCCTCGTTTCGTCTATCAAGGACAGCAGTGGAGGCATCGTCCGCAACCTCATCAGTCTTATCCCCATCCTCCCCAATACCAGCAGCAGCCTCATTTCCCGCAAGGGAATCCATCCAGTTCTCAGGCTCCCGCTTTCGAGAACCCAATGTTAGATGACCTTGCCCACTTGCTTTCCGAACAACGAGCGTCCTTCCGGCAGGAAATGGATGAGTTTCGGCAGGAGATGAGGGAGATCATCAAAGGCAAGGCCGCCATACCAGCTCAGATTGAACCCAACCCGAATAATCTAAAAAGGAAGTCTGAGCAGGTAGAGTTTACTGAGGATACCACTCCTAGTGACTATTTGAGTGACATGTCTCTTTCTTTGTATGATGCTGATTTTGTGACTACTAGGAGCGGTAGGATGCCAGCCGGCGGTGCCTCTTCTGAGCGACAACCACATGCGGGATCAGGATCGCCAGAGGAGCAGAGTAGCAGTGTTGATGCCGCTAATGAGGATGATGAAGACGGTGGTGCTGATGCCACCAATGATAGAGTTCCAGATGACGGCACTGAGGCCGTCGTGAGACCAGATGCAGACGGTGGTGCTGATGCCACCATTTTGGATGCAAAGCCAGAGCGCGGTGCTGATGCCGCAAAGACAGGTGCCGGTGGTGGTACTGAGGCCACCACATCTACTTTTGCTGAGTTTCCTTCTATGGTGTTACCACCTTTTGTATCTATGGACTGTGGTAACAATAAAAAGCATAAAAATATGAATAAAGGAAAGGTTTCTATTCAAATTGCGAATCCATATGTGTTGAATGATGATGATTGTATGGATTCTATTCCTTCACAGGCACAGGGACCTACTCCTAGTCCTCCATCTGAGGAGGCCCCTACCATCCCCTTCCCTGAGGCACTCCGCCGGGCGAAGGGGAACAAAAGAGAAAATCTCAAAAAAGACCAACAGATAGAGTTCAGCAATCAGATGATAGACAGATTCCACATTCAGTTGACTCTACAAGAAGCACTTGAGCACATCCCCCTCTTCAAAAAGAACCTGAAAGAGAAGACTACCGTCCGCAGGAAGAGGAGGAACCACAGAGATCAAATCCATGTGCTCACTCATTCCACTTGCTGCACTATTCAGAACAAACTGCCAGCCAAGCGACCAGATGCAAGAGCTCCGTATGTCAGATGTGAGATTCAGGAGCAGCAGTTTGATCGTACTCTGTTAGACATCGGCTCTTCAATTAACCTTCTTCCGGCAGCCTTACTCGATCGATTCGAGTTTGGTCCTCTTCTTAGGAGCAGGACAATCCTTCATTTTGCTGACAGGTCGACTAAGAGGCCGAAAGGGTTATTGAAAGACGTGGTCGTTACCATTCAGGGCCTGAAATTCCCCGTGGACTTCGTTGTGTTGGACATGGAGATCCCTGAGTCGGTAACCGATGCCCCCATCATACTCGGACGTCAATTCTTGGCCACAGCCAAGGCAGTGACCGAGCATGATAGTGGGAAGGTATGTTTTCACGTAGAGGGCGAAACCATACAAATAGAGACGATCGAGGAAACAAGAGCCAGAGAACTAGAATGCTCGGAGCAGTCCAGCGAAGCCGCGCAGATGACAGAGGAAGAGCTAGACATCCACCAGGAGTGTGATTTTGTGATGACAGATGATGAATCCAACTGGACAGATCCTGTAGCACAGACCCTCGCCTTGCCTATAGATTCACCATATCTAAAGCTTATGGCAGTCGAGAGCCTGGAGAGCACAATTCTGGATGAGGATACACCTGAGGCTGGCAGTGTTGGGATGAGTGGTGCCGATGATTTTCAGTCGTGTTCATCTACTTCAGATCCCTCGGATTCAGACATTGACTGGGATGATTTTGATGAGTATCTACCATTTCTGATTCCTTCTGAGCCAACAACCATGACGGAGTATGAGTCAGTGCAGTTCATTGATGATTCAAAAGGCCGCCCTTCGTCAGAGATTCATGCAGAGCGAGAGTTCTCCCACGCAGACCTGGTCGCCTTCACACAGACATATCAGAAGCCAGATCTGCCACCTCCCAGTTGTCCAGAACTGAAGCCTCTGTCGCAGCCGCTGAAGTATAGATTCCTTGCAGGTGAGCCAGATATGCATCTAGTCAATATCTCAGAAGGTTTGACTGGAGAGCAAGAATCTCGTCTGATGGAGGTTCTTGAAAGAAACCGCAAGGCAATAGGTTGGAGTACAGCTGATCTCCAGGAGATTAGTCCGGCTCTGTGCTCCCACCACATCTATCTTGAGGATAACGCTAGGCCGTCGCGTGAGTTCCAACGACGGCTGAACCTGAATCTTCAAGATGTGGTCATGAAAGAAATATCGAAGTGGTGGAGTGCCGATTTTATCTACCCCATCTCCGACTCCAAATGGGTTAGTCCATTACATGTGGTACCCAAGAAGACGGGTATCACTACAGTTGTGAATGAGTCCAGAGAGGAGATCGCTACCCGAGTACCCACTTCTTGGAGAGTCTTTGTGGACTACAGACGATTGAATGAGGATACCAAGAAGGATCATTTCCCGCTACCCTTCATTCATCAGATTATCGAGCGGCTAGCTGGGAAGAGTCATTATTGCTTTCTTGACGGGTACTCCTGATACAATCAAGTGGCCATTGCGCCCGAAGACCAGGAGAAAACGACATTCACATGACCGTTTGGGACATATGCTTTCAGACGGATGCCCTTTGGTCTATGTAACGCTCCGACGACATTCCAAAGGTGCATGTTGTCCATATTCTCGGACATGGTGGGTGACTGTTTAGAGGTCTTCATGGATGACTTCTCGATCTATGGCGATGGGTTCGATGCTTGTCTTGACTGCCTAGACTGTGTGCTTCAGCGCTGCATAGAGGTCAATCTTGTCTTATCTTGGGAGAAGAGTCCCTTCATGGTGACTCAAGGGACGATCCTTGGTCATATCGTCTCCAACAGGGGCATGGAGGTCGATCCGGCCAAGGTGGATATCATTAGAAAACTCAATCCACCGTCCAATTTGTGTCAATTGTGGTCTTTTCTAGGGCATGTCGGTTTCTACCGACGGTTTATTCAGGACTTCAGTCGAATTGCCCGACCGCTCACTGACCTGCTGACGAAAGACACCGAGTTCATTGTAGATGATAAGTATCTTGCGTCTTTCGAGACTCTCAAAAGTATGGTTATTTCGGCTCCTGTCCTTCAGCCACCTGATTGGTCTCTTCCATTCGAGATCATGACCGATGCTTCAGACTTTGCCGTTGGGGCTATGCTTGGACAGAGGAGGGATGGATTACCGTTTGCCATTCTCTATGCACAGCGGACTTTGGATCCAGGAGGACATCATTCTGGAAAAAGGACATCACAGAAGGCGCTTCAATCCGGCCTATGGTGGCCTACTCTCTTCAAGGATTCTGATGAGTTCGTGAAGAGATGTACTGACTGTCAAAAAATGGGAACCTGCGGATAGAGAGACATGATGCACATGCAACCCATTCACTTTTGTGAGGTTTTTGATGCATGGGGGATTGATTTCATGGGCCCATTTCCTAAGAGTCAGGGATTCGAGCATATTTTGCTCGCTGTGGATTATGTCAGCCGATGGGTTGAGGCCATCCCCGCCCGAGCCGCAGATGCTGAAACCGTATGCAAATTTTTGAGGAAAAATATCATTTCACGGTTCGGGGTATATAGAGTCTTGATTTCAAACACGGGGGTCTCATTTCATCAATGACAAGGTTAGGGCCCTTGCAGACGAGTTCGGCATTGACCATCGGGTTGCCACACCGTATCACCCTCAGACTAATGGTCTTGCCGAAGTATTGAACGAGGAGATAAAAACTATCTTACAGAAGGTTGTCTGCCCAGACCGTAAGGATTGGTCATAGCTTTTGGACTCGGTCTTGTGGGCCTATCGGACTTCTTTCAAGAATCCATTGGGGACATCTCCCTTTCGACTCGTCTATGGCAAGCCGTGCCATCTTCCTGTGGAGATAAAGCACAAGTCACTCTGGGCAGTAACTGAGCTATTATTGGATCCCGAGAGTATAGGAGATCAGCGGAGAGCAGAGTTGGCAGCCCTGGAAGAACTGAGAGACACAGCCTTTTCTAGCAGCCTACAGTACAAGGAGAAAGTGAAAAACATGGCATGATTCCCACATCAACCATAAACAGTTTGAGCCAAATCAGAGAGTATGGTTGTTTGATTCCAGGCTGAAATTATTCCCAGGGAAATTAAAGAGCAAGTGGAAAGGTCCCTATGTGGTCAGGAAGGTACATGACAATGGCAGTATTGACATATCCAAACCGTCATCTTACTCTACCTTCCGCATCAATGGTCAGCGCCTGAAACTATATCTAGATCATGACCCGCTGACCATTGACGTTGCCCCCATTCTTCTGGTATGAGATGAGTTCTTTGACTCATATCATCTGCATCTCATACATGGTGATCACTTCCATCTTCCGCTGTACAGATCATCTGTCTATATCACGCTTTCATCTGTTAATCTCTTTTCTTCTTTTCTTCTTTTCTTCTTTTCTTCTTTTCCTTTTCTATTTCCTTTATCTATCAAAAAGGTGCCACCCCTTGTTGTCAGTTTTCTGTACTTAGGATGTACTTTGTCCTAAGTATAGGGGGGTGCACCCCGAGTCTTCATTCTTTTCGATCCTCTCCATTGTCTCCTCTTCTCGTCTATACTTAGGGATATCTTACCCTAAGTATAGAGGGAGACAATCCGAGTACGATCTGTTCATTCCCACCCTTGACCCTCACTGCGTTGTGTACAGTCTGCTATACTTAGGATTATTTGATCCTAAGTATGGGGGGGACGGTCAACTTCTCATTGGTTCATTCATTTATTCTTTCGACTTGCCTATACTTAGTACGAGTTATGTCTTCTCTTTTCTCTCCGATCTATGAGGACATAGCTCAAGCTAAGTATAGGGGGGTCGTACATACTACGTATATATGTTAGCCATAACTCGTACTTTCATATTTTCCTAATAATATGGCTAAAAATTCTTTAAAATTCAATAAAGACCATTAATAAAAAATGTTTTGTTCCTCAAATTCTTTGTGTATATACTGATTAATAAATCAGGTGAAAATGTTTTTTGCAAGATGTTTGAAAAATAGTTTGAAAAATCTTCGTGAACATCTATTGAAAACTATTTTGAAAATATTTTGTTACATGTTTTCAACCTTTGTAAAAATGTGTGATTTGTAAAATTTCTTTTCTTTGTGTGAAATAAATTGTTTGAAAAATGATTTGCAAATGGTTTGAAAAATGATTACAAAAATGTTTTGAAAAATCTATCTATACTGTTTGAAAAACCTTTGCAAAATGATTTTCAAATGTGTGTACATGTTTGTCAAATGTTTGTAAAAATTATTTTGGACTATAGTTTTCAAAAATTGTTTGAAAAGCTTGTGTCAAATAAGTTTGAGGAATACTTACATCACACCTAAAATCCACTATGTATATATGTATAAAATTGATCACTTATCCTTGTAAATTCTTAAAATCCACTTCTTGTATATATAAGAAGCACTCCCGTGTACATATTTTTCACCTAGTTTTCAGCCAAAATCTTTTTGTTTTCAAAAATCCCAAAAATATTTGCAAAACTAAAATCCAAAAACATTTGAAAATCTTTTTGAAAAATACAAAAAATGCATATGCATCATCATCATCATCATCTTTTCAAAAATCCATAAAAAGTTCAAAATCTTTGAAAATTGCACCATAAAAATATTTTCCGCATTGCATTGCATAGCATGGGCATTTTTCGGATTGAGTTTGATAGTTGAACAAGTCTGAATAAAATCCGGAGATTGGAGCTTGATTGGACCTTAAAATCTACTTAATAACAAGAACCTTATAGGAACTGGGTTTGAGGTACTTCAGGCCTAGTTGACTTAATTCTTTGAGGATCATGGGACTTGGTTCAATGGATTCTTGACTGCCTAAGTAGAGTATTTCGAAGCACACACACGACTCTTGTTGATAATGACTTAACTTGGACACCTGCACCTTTCACATGGCTCAACTCAGTTGGAGTGGTGAGGGGATTGGATTTGCCGGTATGAGACACACACAAGTGGAAACATTTGTCCTCCTCTAGGGAGGGAAGTGCACCCCAACCCGTCCAGTGATAAGGAAGTCTAAATACAGGAGGCTGTGGGTTGCGATAAAGCTTCAAAAGAGGGATAGTCTACTGGCTCAAGAGGAAAAACTCCTTATGTAAATGCTGCTGTGAATAGTATTCAAAAAAAAAGTTCAGGCATGTACAAAAATAAAAATCCTGCAAAGTATGTACAAATGTGTAAAGTCAATAAGCAAGCTCGAGTTCCAAAGTAAAATATGTGAGCATGCAGCTGGATGACTTGACTACACTGGTCTTGCATCCCAGGATAGGTAGCTACACTGGCTACCGTCCATTCTTCTCTTCACCCCCTCCTCTTGAGTTGGTTGCCACTTGAACTTAGAAGGGAATACCCCGCTCCTCGAGGATGGAGTTATTGGATTGGGGAATCATTGGGTTGCCGTACTGGAGAAGTCAATTTCTTTGTCATTTCAGTTGGGGAGAGCCACTATCACTTACACTGTACGAGTCAGACTCATAGTCGTAAGAGTTTGCGTATGAATTGAAATATTTCTGACCTGGCTATTTAGGAGACTTGGGCAGGGTTTTGGGATTCTTAAGGACTGTTGGATTTCAAATTCGGTTCTCATTAAGGTTCCACCCGCACTAAAACTCCAAAGGTCTGATTTGAGCTCCAAACTTTGATTTTGTGAAGACAAGTTTGATGATCAAACAAAATCCAAGTTCTTCTTTTTCTTTTCTTTCTTTTTCTTTCTGCACTTATTGCATAAGTGTTTGCTAGGGACTAGCAAAGGTAAAGTATAGGGGGATGATGAATCCACATTTCATCATCTTTATTCTATCATTTTGGCCTCAAAAACCTTAGCAAATGCCTGTAAATACCCTTAATTAGAGCATATTAGCATTCATGCATGTACATGTAAATAGTGTATAAAATACTGTAATTAAAGTCAAAATTATAGAATAAATAAAAGAAAAGAAAAAGAATAAAATATTGTAAATATTTTATGACCTGAGACCCCGAGACCTAGGCATCTTGATGAATAGGTCGACAAGGAATAAAGTAGGGGGAGATAAGGGCCAAATACAATACTTATTTAATTCATTCTTTATTCATTTTAGGACCTATATTTGGTTCCACTTTTCATACATCAAATTAAGAAACTATGTACATGAAAGTCGTATATAATTTTATATAGAAAAATATAAAATTGATTTCACTGAAAAATAATACATAGATAAAAAGTTATGGTCTGAATAAAAATCCAGAATCCCAACTTCCCAGACCCGTATCTCACAGATGAAAAATCCAAATACAGCAAACTCACCTTTAATTGTATATAGAATAAAATAAGCTATTTAATGGCAGTAGTTTCGCATTTGGCAGAGCTACGGTTTAAAAGTTGAGTTTTGGACCCACAATGTATACTTGTACAGATTAAAATATTCATTTTATTATTTATCCATTATTTTTATATTTTTATATTTTTATAATTTTGTAAATATTAATTATAATAATTATATACATTAAAATCAGAATAAAAATCTAAATAAAATACAAAATAAATATACATGTATATTTACTACATAGGTATCGGACCTATACTTATACCTATATATAGTATACTTTTATTTTATTAAATATACAAACTACATCAGAAAATTAAAATAAAAATACAATTAAGTGTATAAAAATATATTATGATTTTATAAAATACTAAATAAAAATAATAAAATTAAAATACACAAAATAAAAATAAAAGAATAAAATATATAAATATTATACCTATAAGGGGTATAAAAGCAACTTGTAGATAAATACCTCATAAAAATGATTAAAAATCAGAATAAAATACTACAAAAAATAATAAATATTTTTTATTTAATAACCTAAATTTAATTCTACCTTTTTCTATTTTTTTATTGAAGTAATAATTCTTTTTCCAGGGATTTTTCCTGATTGGTCCACGTGGACTTATCAGGGGCAGTCAAAGTTGACCTTGGTCAACTGGCTGTCCTAGCCCTGTCAGCTTGTCAGAGCCTTGGTTTCGACTCCTTTTTGTCGATTTTTCCAGGCCAATCCTTGCATTATTTCATGTCGCACCTTTCTTGACTTTTCATCCTCCATGATCGAGGATGCCCGCCCAAGTGAAACCTCGGGCTATGGATCGAAGATATGCTTGATACGCCTTGGTCTTTGGACCACTTCAGTCATCGGGTCAAACGACATATATGGACCCCTGCCTTTCGATTTGAATTTGAGTCCCTTCGGTCCACCCCTCCTCCCTCCTTTCGTGCTCCACACATACCTGGAGGTGACAGCTCCAGCTTCGTGCCATCAGCCGAGGCGACGGAGGTCGGAGGCGTCTCCACCACCTCCCCCAACTCCGACGGTCGAGGTAACTTCCCTCTGGTCATTGACTGTTGAGGCAACCATTTTACCCTCTGATTTTTCGTGCATTTCACTCGCCTTAGTCGTAGGATTAAAAGCCCTCTAAAAAATTCGAACATCATCGATCCATTCGCCCAATTTGCTCACCTCGCCGGAGTGCACCTCCGGCCGAGAGCTCGACCATCGTTCCACGCTGCCTTTTCGCCACCGCGGGGTCCAGGCAACTTGCCCTGGACCCTCTCACTTCTTTTCTGCAGGTCACGCGCATTGAAACGAGCCTGGGACTCGTTTTGCGCTTCGCCGGAAGCACCTGGGCCCCCAAAGCTCTGACACCTTCCAGCGAAGACTCCGACCATCCTCGGAGCTTTTTGGAGTCCCCATCATCTTCTACAGCCTTCTAGGAGCACACCCATCTATTTTGACGTCCAGAAGCCACCGGAGCGAGGAGATCAGCCACGGGGAAGTTCGCCTCGCCGGCGTTCTTCCCCGTTCTTCCTCCACGCTTCGCAACCATTGGATTGAGCCGCGCCTCCAGGCGCTACAGCTGTCGTCAGATCTGAGATGCCCAGGACCATCCATCGCGAGAAGATCATTTAATTTCAGGCGTCCAGGCCGAAGCGGTATCGTGCAAGGAGATCACGCCACGTGTCCAAGTGAAGAGCCCCCGCCGTCAGATCTCCTTAGCGTGGGAATTTTGCAAGTATATCCCCCGTACTTTTTGTAATTTTATTTTAGTCCTGAAACTTTCCTTGGTAGTTTAAAACTTTTGTAAATTTTATAACTAGGCCCCTGTGCTTCCCAATATTACGCTTAGGTCCTCGGCCACGTCACTCACGTGACCTGTTCACGTGAGGCGCAGGCTTTTTGCAGTGAGGCCCTCAGACATTTGTTTATTTCGTTTAGGACCAGGAACTGTTGAGTTAAGTGTAAAACTTTTGGAATATTTGCAAATAGGCCCTCAGACTTTTCGTTAATTGCTAACAAGTCCTGCTAGGCGTGCGTGCCAGTTACGCGCCTCCTGGGAAATTTGTTGTGACACACCTACGGGTCTGAGATTTTGTATTTGGTCCATTAAATTGAATATTTAGTGTTAATTTTTGTGGGAAAATTGCATGTATGTACCTGGATGTTTCGATATTTGCACTTATACCCTTGTCATGCCATATATTTTTGCTTGCTTACTTTATTTATTTCATGCATCATTAAAACCCTAAAAAATCCCCAAAAATCAACTTCAGCTCCTGTTCACTTGCACTTTCACACCATATTTTTAGTTTTATTTTTGTTGCATTTTAGCATTTATTAAAAATCAAAAATATGCATTTTAGCTACTGTCTAGTTTAGAAAATACCAAAAAAATATTAAAACACCTAGAAAAATTCCAAAAAAATTACCTACTATCTATTTTATCCTACTTTACTGTCAATCCAAAAATCACTAAAAATTTCAAAAGAAAAACTTTAAAAATTAGAAAACATCCAAAAACTTCAAAAAAAATCTATAAAATAGTAGAAAACTCAAAAAAAATGCAAACTCAGATTCTTTATTTTCTCCATTTTATTTTCTTTATTTTAAAATTAGTTTGGAAAAATTTTGTGCTGTTAGATATTTTTCATTCCTATTCTACCTGCAGCCAGTGATTTATTCCCTATTTTCCTTTATTTTGATATTTAAAAATACCAAAAACATTCTGAAAAATATCCAAAAATCACAAAAACAGTAAAAATTTATAAAAAGACCAAAAAGATTTTATTTCTGAATTTTTGAGCATTTTTACATATTTTTATAAGTATTGTATCAACCCTTTTATTATATAGCTTATATATTCCAATACTGAAAAAGAAAAAAAATAAAATATAAAAAATTTAAAAAAATCAGTAAATTAAAAATCAAAATACAAAATTAAAAATTAAATAAAAAATTCAAAATTAAAAACCCACAAAAATCTTTGCATTGCATAGTGTAGACAACACATCACTTTCACACACACACACACACACACACACTGTTTGATCTACCCTGCCTTGCTCCCTGTGTTCGAATTCTCTGCATACTTGCTTCTATACATCATTTATGTAGAGTTAAAAATAAATTTTAACTTCACATCTACTTATCATTGCTTGATTGATTGTGTGTGGGTTAATTGTTGATTGATTAGGGATTTTTAGCGGTCACTGCAGTGACCTTTGTGTTCCCGCCTTGTGTGGAATACTAAACTGTTAGAAATTCCTGATTACCAAATGGCGCCGTTGCTGGGGAGCAACAATGAGTAGTTTATATTTTTGTCTGATTGTGATTAGCTGTCTACCATTGCTTGTTTTATCTCTCTTATTTTTGATACATATTGTTGAGCTTTTCTGACCATCTCTTTTTGTCTTCTTGCAAGGGACCGCGAAGCGGGGCGGATCACCTAGGGGATCCGGAGCAACCTTGGGAAGCGGAGCCGGCTTTTCTTAAGCCAAGCCGGCAGGAGAGAGCGGGAGATTTGAGAGAGAGTGATTAGATTAGCTTTTATTTTATTTGGTGAGAGAGTGATTATTAATTTGTAATAATACAGGACTTGGACTCTCAGACACTTCGGGCCTAATTTCCGGGTGTTTGTTCACTAATGAATCCACATTTCATCATCTTTATTCTATCATTTTGGCATCAAAAACCCTAGCAAATACCTGTAAATATCATTAAATAGAGCATATTAACATTCATTCATGTACCGGTAAATAGTGTATATAATACTGTAATTAAAGCCAAAATTATAGAATAAATAAAAGAAAAGAAAAAGAATAAAATATTATAATTATTTTATGACCCGAAACCCCGAGACCTAGGCATCTTGATGGATAGGTCGACAGAGAATAAAGTAGGGGGAGATAAGGGCCAAATACAGTCAAATACCTACACTTTTTAATTCATTCTTTATTCATTTTGGGACCTATTTTTGATTCCGCTTTTTATACATCAAATAAAGAAACTTTGTACATGAAAGTTGTAGATACTTTTATATAGAAATATACAAAATTGATTTCACTGAAAAATAATGTACATATCAAAAGTTATGGTCTGAATAAAAATCTAGAATCCCAACTTCCCAGACCCGTATCTCACAAATGAAATCTCGAAATGCAGCAAACTCACCTTTAATTGTATATAGAATAAAATAATCTATTTAATGGTGGTGGTTTCGCATTCGGCAGAGCTACGGTTTGAAAGTTGAGTTTTGGATCCACATTGTATACCTGTACAACTTAAAATATTCAATTTATTCTTTATTCATTATTTTTGTATTTTTTTATATTTTTATAATTTTGTAAATATTATGTGTAATATATATATACATTAAATTCAGAAGAAAAACCCAAAAGAAACATAAAATGAAAATACCTATATAAAATACATAGGTATTAGACCTATAAATATACCTATATGATACACACTTCTATTTTATTAAATATACAAAACACATCAATAAAATAAAACAAAAATATATTTGTGTATATAAAAATATTTTATAATTTTATAAAATAATAAACAGAATTAATAAAATTAAAAATACCAAATAAAAATAAAATACTAAATTATATAGGTATTATACCTATAAAGGGCATAAAAGGAAACTTATAAAATTATACCCCCTAAAAATAATTAAAAATCAGAATAAAATAGTAAATAAAAAAATAAACATTTTTTATTTAATAATGAAACTTTAATTAATTTAATTACTATTTTTATTTGAATTTACAAAATAAAAATCAGGGATTTTTCCTGGTAGGTCCACGTGGACCAACCAGGTTTTAGCCCCAGTTGACCTCGGTCAACTGGTCGTTCTTAGCCCTATAGCCCTTGTCAGAACCAGGTTTGGCCCCTCTTTCTCCATTTTTTCGAGGCCTAGTCTTGCATCATCTCGTGATAGACTCTTCTTGGCTTTTGTTCCTCGATCAATGGGCATGCCCGCCCTGATGAAACCTTGGTCGAAGGACCACTGTACCCACTGCTAGGCCTCGTTCTTTCTCCACTGACCGTCAACCCCATATAACCCAGCTCCAACTTTCGTATGAATTTTTGAACCGTGATTCATCCAATTCTTCCCCCCTTGGACTCGCTCGAGCATCTTGGAGGTGACAGCTCCAGGTCTCCTTCTTCAAGGCGGAGGATCAGCACGAGCTGGGCGCGTTCCAACCCCACCTCCGGCGACTTCTCCGTTGAGGTACATCAACCTCGGGTATCCCCCTTGAGGTGTTTCTTTGCTTCCTTTTTATCCTAGTTCATTCCTGGTAGTCTTAGGCTCATGTAGATCCCAGTTTCACGTCCAACCATCCATCGATTCGCCAAATCGATCCCCTCGCCGGAGCTTGCTCCGGCCGAGCACTGACTCCGTCGGTCACCCCTTCTTGAGAGATACAGGAGGTCGAGGCATTTTGCCCTCGACCTCTCTAACACTTTCCACAGGTCCAAGAACCACAACGTGCCCCTGGGGGCGATTTTGAAGACCGACCGAGGTACCTGGAGCCCCGTTGCTTCGCCGACCTCGTGCCGCCTCTCCGAGCTTCGCCAAGGAATTTTGCCGCCCTCAGCACCTTGAGGATGACCAGAGGAACCCAGCTGACCATTTTGGAGCACTAAAGATCGCCGGAGAAGGAGGATCGAACCGAAGAAACCTCGCTGCGGCGGTGTTCTTCCCCGTTCGTCCAGCTGCCTCCGCAACCATCGGATCAAGCCGGTTCTTCGTGAAGCACAACCATCGTTGGATGGAGTAGCCCCAGCACCGTTCGATCACCGTCCAGATTCTAATCTGGGCCGCACATCCACGAAGCGTCATCGCGCATGCAGGGCGCGCCACGTGTTAAGTGAACGGCCCACAGCCGTTCGATCGCCCTAGCGAGGGATTTTTGCAAGTATACCCTCGCGACTTTTATAATATTATTTTAGCCCATAAACTTTAATTCGTAGTTTAAAATTTTTGTAAATTTTATAATTAGGCCCTTGAACCTGCATATAGGTCCTCTGCTACGTCACCTTACGTGACCTGTTCACGTGAGGTGTGGGCATTTTACAGGGAGGCCCTTGGCCATTTTGCATTTCGTTTCAATCCAAGGAATTTTATATTAAGTGTTAACTTTTTGGAAAAATTGCAAGTGAGCCCCCGAAGATTTTTGTAATTACATTTAAGTCCTTCCCAGGCGCGTGCAAGTCACACGCCCTGGTGGACATTTTGCACCGACACCCCTGCGGGTCTGCTTATTTATATTTGGTCCATAAATTCGAATATTAAGTGTTATATTTTGTGGAAAATTGCTTGTATGACCCTGGACTTCTGTGTGTTTGCATATATACCCCTGCTAGGCTGTTACATTTTTGTATGCTTCTCTCATTTATTTAAGGCATCTTTTTAACTTGAAGAATTCCACAAAAATCACATTAAGCTCTTGTTCATTTGAACTCTCATGCCATATTTTTAGTTTTTGATTTTATTGCATTTTCACATTTATTAAAAATCAAACACTTGCCATTTTAGTACTGTCTAGCTTAGAAAATACCAAAAAAATACTAAAATACCTCGAAAAATTCCAAAAAAACAACCTACTGTCTATTTTAACCTACTTTAGTGTCAATCCAAAAACCACTAACAATTGCAAAAGAAAAAACCTTATAAATTTGAAAATACCTTAAAACTTCAAAAAAAATCTATAAAATCGTAGAAAAATCAGAAAATCCAAATCCAGGTTCCTGTAGATTCTCTATTTTATTATCTTTGTCTGAAAATTATTTTGGGAAAATTTGTGGCTGTTTGATATTTTTAAGTCCTATTTTACTCACAGCCAGTAGCTAATTCACTGTTTTGCTTTATTTCAGTATTTAAAAATACCAAAAATATTTTGAAAAATACCCAAAATCACAAAAATAGTAAACATCATAAAAATATCAAAAAGATTATATTTCTGAATTTTTGAGTATTTTTGCTTATTTTTATAAATATTTTATCATCTCTTTTATTACCTTGTTTATATATTCCAATATCGAAAATAAAAAAATATAAAATATAAAATATAAAAACCAGAAATTAAAAGTCAAAATACAAAATTAAAAAAATTAAATAAAAAAATAAAAAAATTAAAAAATTAAAAACCAACAAAAATCCTTGCATTGCATAGTATAGGCAACACTTCACATTCACACACACACATTAGTTGGATCTACCCTGTTTGCTCCATGTGTTTGAACTCTCTACATACTTGCTTTCTATACACCATTTATGTAGAGTTAAAAATAAATTTTAACTTCACATTGCTTGTCATTGCTTGATCTATAGTGTGGGTAAATTGTTGATTAAATACAAGATTCATTTGAGGGTCGCCACAGCGACGGTTGTCTTCACCTTGTGCGAGACACTATTTAGACCCCCGTGAATTTCGTGTTTATCAAATGGCGCCGTTGTCGGGGAGCAACAGCGAGTAGATCACATTTATCTTTGATTGTGTTTGTTTGTCTACCATTGCTTCATTTTATCTCTCTTGCATTTTTGATAGATATTATTGAGCCTTTCTGACCATCTCTTTATCTTCTTGCGAGGGATCGTGGAGCGAGGCGGATTGCCTAGGGGATTCAGAGCAACCACGTGAAGCGGAGCCGGCTTTTCTTAAGCCAAGCCGGCAGGAGAGAGCAGGAGGAGTGAGAGAGTGATTAGATTAGCTTGCATTTTCTTTTTGTGAGAGAGTGACTATTAATTTGTACTAATACGGGACTCAGACTCTCAGACACTTCGGGCCTAATTTCCGGGTGTTTGTTCACGCGGGGGCTCACCGCGGTTTTCATCGCGTTTTTCGACAGTCATTTTCCGGTTTTGTTTTCATTTTTTCATTTCTTTTATGGATTGAGCCCTTAGCTTTAGGTTTGCTTGTTCGATTAGATTAGGTCCAAACACACTAATAACCTTTGCATGTTCCTATAGATCGTCTTTGGACTTAGTCTAATTAAACAGTTAGTCATTAGCTTTCAATCCGCGCGCCGCGAGCTCATCCCGCCAAGCGCTTCTCTAAAACTCGATGTGTCGAGAGAAGGAGGGGTGAGCCTAGACCGGACATTAGGATTGAAGGTTAGTGGTTGACTTGTGGTTCTTCACGCTAGCAGTTGCCTATCTTAGGACGATTTCCGCATTGCATACTGGCATGTAGTTTAGGTTTATAAATTTCTGTTTTGCATCCCGCTTGGAGAGAGCTGGGATTCGCTGTAAGTCACTTTGCATCCATCATTTAGGCACAAAGGTGAGATTTCCACCTTGGTGTCGACTTGCATTGGCTTTTCTGACTCTATTCTCCCTCTGTTTTTGGATAAAGTAGGGTCAAAGAAAATACAAAAATCGTTAGGCGCTTGTTTGAATCAACTCAAAAGAAGCGATAACACAAAAAAATTAAAAAAAGGTACTGCTAAGAAAATCTTGACCAAAAATAAAATTGGTAATTGGACTCATTGATTGGGGAGAGTAACACCCTCACTTGTATTCAGGTTGCATGGGAAGGTCTCCTTTCAAGTGAGTAGAGTGCTTCGTAAGGATTAGAGCCCAAATCCCAGCTTGTGGCTGCCTTGTGTATCGCCTGGATTTCCGAAGTATTGGCGCTACTATCGTACGTAGGCGAGTAGGGCTTGGTCATCATTGGTGACTCACTATTGTGTGAGCACCGACCTTGTCCGAAGTACCGAGCATAGGCCACGCCTTCACGAGTGTGTCTGTCTCACCGTCTGCGTCCGAGTAGGATCTTGCACGCTCACGGGTGATTCCGTTGCGAGCGAGGTCCGAAGTATCGGTTTCGCCTATCGACTTCCTCCCTCTTATTCTTTGGCTGAGTAGGGATCCAGGAAGGGTTACAAGGACCTTAAAAAACACAAGCTACAGGTTACACAGGAGGAGGACAAGTACGGGAATACTTTTCCGACAGTACTCTCTCTCCTTTAGGCGTAGCGCTCTAAGGACTCGTGATAAGATAAATTCCTGAATTCAAGCTAAAACTGACAAGATAAAAGCCGAACCTTCACGGTTTCATGTGTTGAGTTGGTGAACTCACCCCTGCTTTGTGTTTGATTGCTAGTTTATTTAGATCAAGATCAAAATACAGCACAATTGTGCGCAATTTTGTTTCTCCCTTCTTCCTTCCTTTTCTGCATTCACCTTGTTCTTCCCAATAATCAAGATGATGGGATGGAAATCTCTTACGCCGACTCTGTCGGCACCACTATCCAGCACTCCTCCTCATTCATCTAGGACAACCTCGGAGAGTCCGCTCTCCGAGCCTGAGTTTACTTCCACCATGTTCCCCCTCGATCACCCTTCTCATTCTCCTTCTCTCGGTCCAATAGTTTCAGAATTCAGTGCATCGCAGATCTCAGAACATTTGACGGCAGCTGAGATGGGTTCTTTTGCATTTTCAGAGAACCCCGACATGGCTGACAAAGGCGAGCATCCTGATGATCATGAGCATCCTCCATACTTCATTGATCAAGCCGCCATCAACAATTCACTTCTTGCATCCCTGGAGACCATGCAGAGGCAGATCCGAGACCAGGGAACCTTCATGGGTGATCTCATGCGAGAGATAGCACAGATGAGAGAAAACCGACCTGGGGGCGGTGGCGGAGGTGGAGGAGGAGATGGACCTGATGCAGGAGGAGGTGATCCCGACGCCGAGAGACTGCCACAGACTATCATGAGGGAATTGCACAATCCCGCAGCATCCCTCACTCATCGTTGGATCAGACTTCCGCCTATCCATGGAGATTTCGAGCTCCGGCCCCATACCATTCAGCTTCTACCCAAATTCCACGGGTTGCCGACCGAAGAGCCACACCTCGACCTCCAAGAGTTCGAAATGATTTGCAGCACGATCCATGATAGGCTGATGACCGAGGACACGATCAAGATGATCGCCTTCCCGTTCTCCTTAGTTGACAGAGCCGCATACTGGCTCAAACACTTGGGGCGATTCATCGACACTTGGGCAGATCTCCGGACCGCGTATTTGAAGAAGTACTACTCTCTCGGCCGGACGAATGCAACTAGAGCCATGATTAGCAACTTTGTCATGATCCCAAATGAACAATTCCATGAAGCCTGGGATCGATTCAGAGAGCTCATTGACCGGTGTCCACATCACGATATCTCCAAGCCCAATCTAGTTCAGAGCTTCTTTTGTGGGCTGACACCGGAGCTGCAGGGGCTTGTAAACGCCTATTGCGGTGGGTCCTATTTTTCGAAGGGCGAAGACGACGTTTGGGCCATCTACGAAGGCATGGCAGAGAACTCAACTGTGATGGCCCAAGCCCGTGTTTACACACAGCAAAAGCCCCCGCAAGGAGCGGGATCATTCCAGAGGATCGTCCGCATCGATGCCGGTCCTAACTCTTCGGCGGCAGCCGCAGCCCCAAGCTGAATCAGCCGCAGCCGACATGGGCATCATTAGTGAGAAGTTGGACCGTCTCGAGATCCTCAAGAAGAAACAGATGTAAGGCATGTCCCAGATGGACCAAATTGCCAAGACAATGAATGATCTGAAGATGTAGATTCTTTGCGTCCAGGAGGCACATACTTCTTCTCAGCAGCCTCCCAGATCACGAGCTGATCCGAGCAGTAGCAACTCATCACAACCTTCTGCCTTGTACCGCCAGGTCAACCATATCCAGGCAGAGCCGGTCCCGTTGCTACAGTACTACCCAGCGCAACCGCCATCTCAGGATACTCAGATGGTGGTATATCAGCCGGAGCAGCCACTGGCAGTTCTTCCTCCACCCTCCTTTGAGCAGGAACCATTGATGGAAGTCAATGGGATTTCACTACGACCGGTACCCGCAGCCTGGGATTCGTCGTGATCACCCAGGATTCCGTTGGGGCAATGGTGGCTCCTCATCCCAACAGCAGAATCCAGCTCAAGGACCACAGAGCAGCCAACAACCACAGCAGCAGCCCCAGTATGCCCACCAGCCGCAATATAAGAGTGGTCCTCGTGCCGCCTATCAGGGACAGCAGTGGAGGCAGCGCCAGCAGCCTCATCAATCTTATTTCCAGCCTACCCAGAACTATCCATATCAGCAGCAACAACCTCATTTCCCGCAAGGGAACCCATCCGGTTCTCAAGCCCCCGCTTTTGAGAATCCAGCTCTTGATGATCTTGCCCGCTTGCTCTCCGAACAGCGAGCATCCTTCAGGAAAGAAATGGATGAATTCCGGTAGGAGATGAGGGAAATCATCAAAGTCAAGGCCGCCATACCCGCTCAGATTGAACCTAACCCGAACAATCTGAAAAGGAAGTCTGAGCAGGTAGAGTTTACAGAGGATACCTCTCCTAGTGACTATTTGAGTGACATATCTCTTTCTTTGTATGATGCTGATTTTGTGACTACTAGGAGCGGTAGGATGCCAGCCGGTGGCGCCTCGTCTGAGAGACAACCACCAGCTGAACCAGGAGCGCCAGAGGAGCAGAGTAGCGGTGCTGATGCCGCTAATGATGATGTTGAAGACGGTGGTGCTGATACCACCAATGATGGAGTTCCAGACGACGGTAATGAGGTCGTCGTGATACCAGATGCAGACGGTGGTGCTGATGCCACCATTTTGGATGCAGAACCAGAGCACGGTGCTGATGCCGCGAAGACAGGTGCCGGTGGTGGTACTGAGGCCACCACATCTACTTTTGTTGAGCCTCCCTCTATGATGTTACCACCTTTTGTATCTATGGATTGTGGTAACAAAAAGAAAAACAAAAAATGAATAAAGGAAAGGTTTCTGTTCACATTGCGGATCCATATGTGTTGAATGGTGATGATTGTATGGATTCTCCTCTTTCACAGGCACAGGGACCTATTCCTAGTCCTCCATCTGAGGAGGCCCCTACAATCCCCTTCCCAGAAGCACTCTGCCAGGCGAAGGGACATAAAAGAGAAAATCCCAAAAAAGAGCAACAGGTAGAGTTCAGCAATAAGATGATAGACAGATTCCATATTCAGTTGACTCTATAGGAAGCACTTGAGCACATCCCCCTCTTCAAAAAGAACTTGAAAGAGAAGACTACCGTCCGTAGGAAGAGGAGGAACCACAGAGATCATATCCACATGCTCACCCATTCCACTTGCTGCACTATTCAGAACAAGCTGCCAGCCAAGAGACCAGATGCAGGAGCTCCCTATGTCAGATGCGAGATTCAGGAGCAGCAGTTTGATCGTACTCTGTTAGACAGCGGCTCTTCAATTAACCTTCTTCCGGCAGCCTTACTCGACCGATTCGAGTTTGGTCCTCTTCTTAGGAGCAGGACAGTCCTTCAAGTTTGCTGACAGGTCGACTAAGAGGCCGAAGGGGTTATTGAAAGACGTGGTCGTTACCATTCAGGGCCTGAAATTCCCCGTGGACTTCGTTGTGTTGGACATGGAGATCCCTGAGTCGGTAACTGATGCCCCCATCATTCTCGGACGTCCATTCTTGGCCACAGCCAAGGTGGTGACCGATCATGATAGTGGGAAGGTATGTTTTCGCGTAGAGGGTGAAACCATACAAATAGAGACGATCGAGGAAACCATATCCAGAGAGTTAGAATGCTCGGAGCAGTCAAGCGAAGCCGCGCAGATGACAGAGGAAGAGCTAGACATCCACCAGGAGTGTGATTTTGTGATGAAAGATGATGAATCCAACTGGACAGATCCTGTAGCATAGACCCTCGCCTTGCCTACAGATTCACCATATCTAAAGCTTATGGCAGTCGAGAGCCTGGAGAGCACACTCCTGGATGAGGATACACCTGAGGCCGACAGCATTGGGATGAATGGTGCTGATGAATTTCAATCTCGTTCATCTTCCTCTGATCCCTCAGATTCAGACATTGACTAGGATGATTTCGATGACTATTTGCCTTGTATGATTCCTTCTGAGCCAACAACCATGATAGAATGCAAGCCAGTGCAGTTTATTGATGATTCAGCAGGGCGTCCTTTGTCAGAGATTCATGCAGAGCGAGAGTTCTCCCATGTAGACCTGGTCGCCTTCACACAGACATATCAGAAGCCAGATCTGCCACCTCCCAGTTGTCAGAACTAAAACCTCTGCCGCAGTCGTTGAAGTATAGATTCCTTGCGGGTGAGCCAGATATGAACCCAGTCATTATCTCAGTAGGTTTGACTGGAGAGCAAAAATCTCGTTTGATGGAGGTTCTTGAAAGAAACCGCAAGGCGATAGGTTGGAGTATAGCTGATCTCCAGGGGATTAGTCCGGCTCTGTGCTCCCACCACATCTATCTTGAGGATGACGCTAGGCCGTCGCGTGAGTTCCAATGACGGCTGAACTCGAATCCTCGCAACGTAGTCATGAAAGAAATTTCGAAGTGGTGGAGCGCCGATTTTATCTACCCCATCTCCAACTCTAAATGGGTTAGTCCATTATATGTGGTACCCAAGAAGACGGGTATCACTACAGTTGTCAATGAGTCTGGAGAGGAGATCGCTACCCGAGTACCCACTTCTTGGAGGGTCTGTGTGGACTACAGACAATTGAATGAGGCCACCAAGAAGGATCATTTCCTGCTGCCATTCATTGATCAGATTATCGAGCGACTAGCTGGGAAGAGTCATTACTGCTTTCTTGACGGGTACTCCGGATACAATCAAGTGGCCATTGCACCCGAGGACCAGGAGAAAACGACATTCACCTGTCCGTTTGGGACGTATGCTTTCAGACGGATGCCCTTTGGTCTATGTAACGCTCCGGCGACATTCCAAAGGTGTATGTTGTCCATATTCTCGGACATGGTGGGTGACTATTTAGAGGTCTTCATGGATGACTTCTCGATCTATGGCGACGGGTTCGATGCTTGTCTTGATTGCCTAGACCGTGTGCTTCAACGCTGCATTGAGGTCAATCTTGTTTTATCTTGGGAGAAGAGTCACTTCATGGTAACTAAAGGGACGGTCCTTGGTCATATCGTCTCCAACAGGGGCACGGAGGTCGATCCGGCCAAGGTGGATATCATTAGAAAACTCAATCCACCGTCTAATTTGCGTCAGTTGCGGTCTTTTCTGGGGCATGTCGGTCTCTACCGACGGTTCATTCAGGACTTCAGTCGTATTGCCCGACCGCTTACTGACTTGCTGACGAAAGACACCGAGTTCATCATCAATGATATGTGTCTTGCGTCTTTTGAGACTCTCAAAGATATGGTTGTTTCAGCTCCTGTCCTTCAGCCACCCAATTGGTCTCTCCCATTCGAGATCATGACGGATGCTTCAGATTTTGTCGTTGGGGCTGTGCTTGGACAGAGGAGGGATGATTTACCTTTTGCCATTCACTACGCCAGCCGGACTTTGGATGCCGCTCAGCGGAATTACACTGTGACTGAGAAAGAGATGCTGGCCGTCGTCTTTGCTTTGGATAAGAATCGATCTTATATTCTCGGATCTAGAGTGACAATTTATACCGATCACACCGCCATCAGGTACTTAATGGCCAAGAAGGATGCCAATGCACACCTTACCAGATGTATCCTTCTCCTCCAGGAGTTTGATATTGAGATTAAGGATAAGCCTGGAGTCAAGAATGTGGTGGCAGATCATCTCTCCAGATTGGAGAATCTTGAGGAATCTGAGCCCAATGCACCTATAACAGAGACATTTCCAGATGAGGCGATCTTGGCTATCACCTCGCTCCCGTGGTACGCTGACATTGTGAACTACCTTGTTGCCAAGACAGTCCCACAGGGTTGGCCCAGGAAGAAACTCGAGACCTTCCTAGAGAAGGCCAAGTTTTACCATTGGGAGGATCCCATCCTTTATCATGAAGGAGGGGACAACATCTGGAGGAGGTGCATTCCTCAAGAAGAGCAGCATAGCGTCCTCACATACTGCCACAAGCTTGAGGTAGGAGGACATCATTCTGGAAAGAGAACAGCACAGAAGGTGCTTCAATCCGGCCTATGGTGGCCTACTCTATTCAAGGATTCTGATGAGTTCGTGAAGAGATGTACTGACTGTCAGAAAATGGGAACCTGCGGACAGAGAGACATGATGCCCATGCAACCCATTCACTTTTGTGAGGTTTTTGATGCATGGGGAATTGATTTCATGGGCCCATTTCCTAAGAGTCAGGTATTCGAGCATATTTTGCTCGCTGTGGATTATGTTAGTCGATGGGTTGAGGCCATCCCCGCCCGAGCCGCAGATGCTAAAACCGTGTGTAAATTTTTGAGGAAAAATATCATTTCACGGTTCGGGGTACTTAGAGTCTTGATTTCAGACGGGGGTTCTCACTTCATCAATGACAAGGTTAGGGCCCTTGCAGACGAGTTCGGCATTGACCATCGGGTTGCCACACTGTATCACCCTCAGACTAATGGTCTTGCCGAAGTCTCGAACCGTGAGATAAAAACTATCTTGCAGAAGGTTGTCCGCCCAGACCGAAAGGATTGGTCACAGCTTTTGGACTCGGTCTTGTGGGCCTATCGGACCTCCTTCAAGAATCCATTGGGGACAGCTCCCATTCATCTCGTCTATGGCAAGCCGTGCCATTTGCCAGTGGAGATCAAGCATAAATCCTTTTGGGCAGTCACTGAGTTACTGTTAGATCCCGAGAGTATAGGAGAACAGAGAAGAGCAGAGTTGGCAGCCCTGGAGGAACTGAGAGACACCGCTTTTTCAAGCAGCCTACAATACAAAGAGAAAGTGAAAACATGGCACGATTCTCACATCAGCCATAAACAGTTTGAGCCAGATCAGAGAGTATGGCTGTTTGATTCCAGGCTGAAATTATTCCAGGCTGAAATTACAGAGCAAGTGGAAAAGTCCGTATGTGGTTAGGAAGGTACATGACAATAGCAGCATCGACATATTCGAACCATCATCTTCCTCTACCTTCCGTGTCAATGGTCAACGCCTGAAACTTTATCTAGATCATGATCCACCGACCATTGACGTTGCCCCCATTCTTCTGGTATGAGATGTGTTTTTTGACTCATATCATCTGCATCTCATACATGGGATCACTTCCATCTTCCGCTGTACAGATCATCTGTCTATATCATGCTTTCATCTGTCAACCTCTTTTCTTCTTTTCTTCTTTTCCTTTTCTATTTACTTTATCTACCAAAAAGGTGCCTCCCCTTGTTGATAGTTCACCCCTCCTCGCACATTTCGTGCTCCACACATACCTGGAGGTGACAGCTCCAGCTTCGTGCCATCAGCCGAGGCGAAGGAGGTCGGAGGCGTCTCCACCACCTCCCCCAACTCCGGTGGTCGAGGTAACTTCCCTCCGGCCATTGACTGTTGAGGCAGCCATTTTACCCTCTGATTTTTTGTGCATTTCACTCGCCTTAGTCGTAGGATTAAAAGCCCTCTAAAAATTCCGAACATCATCGATCCATTCGCCCAATTTGCTCACCTCGCCGGAGAGCACCTCCGGCCGAGAGCTCGACCATCGTTCCACGCCGCCTTTTCGCCACTGCGTGGTCCAGGCAACTTGCCCTGGACCCTCTCACTTCTTTTCTGCAGGTCACGCGCATTGAAACGAGCCTGGGACTCGTTTTGCGCTTCGCCGGAAGCACCTGGGCCCCCAAAGTTCCGACACCTTCCAACGAAGACTCCGACCATCCTCGGAGCTTTTTGGAGTCCCCATCATCTTCTACGACCTTCCAGGAGCTCGTCCATCCATTTTGATATCCAGAAGCCACCAGAGCGAGGAGATCAGCCACAGGGAAGTTCGCCTCACCAGCGTTCTTCCCCGTTCTTCCTCCACGCTTCGCAACCGTTGGATTGAGCCGCGCCTCCAAACGCTACAGCTGTCATCAGATTTGAGATGCCCAGGACCGTCCATCACGAGAAGATCATTTAATCTCAGGCGTCCAGGCCGAAGCGGTATCATGCAAGGAGATCACGCCACGTGTCCAAGTGAAGAGCCCCCGCCGTCAGATCTCCTTAGCGTGGGAATTTTGCAAGTATATCCCTCGCACTTTTTGTAATTTTATTTTAGTCCTGAAACTTTCCTTGGTAGTTTAAAACTTTTGTAAATTTTATAACTAGGCCCCTGTGCTTCCCAATATTACGTTTAGGTCCTCGGCCATGTCACTCACGTGACCTGTTCACGCGAGGCACGGGCTTTTTGCAGCGAGGCCCTCGTATGTTTGTTTATTTCGTTTAGGACCAGGAACTGTTGAGTTAAGTGTAAAACATTTGGAATATTTACAAATAGCCCTCAGACTTTTCGTTAATTGCTAACATGTCCTACTAGGCGCGTGTGCAAGTCACGCGCCTCCTGGGAAATTTGTTGTGACACCCCTGCGGGTCTGAGATTTTGTATTTGGTCCATAAAATTGAATATTTAGTGTTAATTTTGGTGGGAAAATTGCATGTATGCCCCTGGATGTTTTGATATTTGCACTTATACCCCTATCATGCCATATATTTTTGCTTGCTTACTTTATTTATTTCATGCATCATTAAAACCCTAAAAAAATCCCCAAAAATCAACTTAAGCTCCTGTTCACTTGCACTTTTACGCCATATTTTTAGTTTTTATTTTTGTTGCATTTTAGCATTTATTAAAAATCAAAAATATGCATTTTAGCTACTGTCTAGTTTAGAAAATACCAAAAAAAAATTAAAACACCTAGAAAACTTCCAAAACAATTACCTATTGTCTATTTTATCCTACTTTAGTGTCAATCCAAAAATCACTAAAAATTTCAAAAGAAAACCCTTAAAAATTAGAAAACATCCAAAAACTTCAAAAATTCTATAAAATAGTAGAAAACTCAAAAAAATACAAACTCAGTTTCTGTATTTTCTCCATTTTATTTTCTTTATTTTAAAATTAGTTTGGAAAAATTTTGTGCTATTAGATATTTTTCATTCCTATTCTACCTGCAGCCAGTGATTTATTCCCTATTTTCCTTTATTTTGATATTTAAAAATACCAAAAACATTGTGAAAAATATCCAAAAATCACAAAAATAGTAAAAATTTATAAAAAGACCAAAAAGATTTTATTTCTGAATTTTTGAGCATTTTTACATATTTTTATAAGTATTGTATCAACCCTTTTATTATATAGCTTATATATTCCAATACTGAAATAGAAGAAAAATAAAATATAAAAAATTTAAAAAAATCATTAAATTAAAAATCAAAATACAAAATTAAAAATTAAATAAAAATTCAAAATTAAAAATCCACAAAAATCTTTGCATTGCATAGTGTAGACACTACATCACTTCCACACACACACACTCTGTTTGATCTACCCTGCCTTGCTCCCTGTGTTCGAACTCTCTGCATACTTGCTTCTATACATCATTTATGTAGAGTTAAAAATAAATTTTAACTTTACATCTACTTATCATTGCTTGATTGATTGTGTGTGGGTTAATTGTTGATTGATTAGGGATTTTTAGCGGTCACCGCAGCGACCTTTGTGTTCCCGCCTTGTGTGGAATATTAGACTGTTAGAAATTCCTGATTACCAAATGGCGCCGTTGCCGGGGAGCAACATCGAGTAGTTCATATTTTTGTCTGATTGTGATTAACTGTCTACCATTGCTTGTTTTATCTCTTTTATTTTTTATACATATTGTTGAGCTTTTCTGACCATCTCTTTTTGTCTTCTTGCGAGGGACTGCGGAGCGAGGCGGATCGCCTAAGGGATCCGGAGCAACCTTAGGAAGCGGAGCCGGCTTTTCTTAAGCCAAGCCGGCAGGAGAGAGCGGGAGATATGAGAGAGAGTGATTAGATTAGCTTTTATTTTATTTGGTGAGAGAGTGATTATTAATTTGTAATAATATACGACTTAGACTCTCAGACACTTCGGGCCTAATTTCCGAGTGTTTGTTCACTGATTAATCCACATTTCATCATCTTTATTCTATCATTTTTGCATCAAAAACCCTAGAAAATACCTGTAAATATCATTAAATAGAGCATATTAACGTTCATGCATGTACCTGTAAATAGTGTATAAAATACTGTAATTAAAGCCAAAATTATAGAATAAATAAAAGAAATGAAAAAGAATAAATTATTGTAAATATTTTATGACCCGAAACCCCGAGACCTAGGCATCTTGATGAATAGGTCGACAGAGAATAAAGTAGGGTGAGATAAGGGCCAAATACAGTCAAATACCTACACTTTTTAATTCATTCTTGATTCATTTTGGGACCTATTTTTGATTCCGCTTTTTATACATCAAATAAAGAAACTTTGTACATGATAGTTGTACATAATTTTATATAGAAAAATACAAAATTGATTTCACTAAAAAATAATGTACAGATCAAAAGTTATGGCCTGAATAAAAATCCAGAATTCCAACTTCCCAGACCCGTATCTCACAAATGAAATCTCCAAATGCAGCAAACTCACCTTTAATTGTATATAGAATAAAATAATCTATTTAATGGTGGTGGTTTCGCATTTGGCGGAGCTACGGTTTGAAGGTTGAGTTTTGGTCCCACATTGTATACCTGTACAGCTTAAAATATTCAATTTATTCTTTATTCATTATTTTTGTATTTTTTTATATTTTTATAATTTTGTAAATATTACGTGTAATATATATATATTAAATTCAGAAGAAAAACCCAAAAGGAACATAAAATGAAAATACCTATTTAAAATACATAGGTATTAGACCTATAAATATACCTATATGATACATACTTCTATTTTATTAAATATACAAAACACATCAATAAAATAAAACAAAAATATATTTGTGTATATAAAAGTATTTTATAATTTTATAAAATAATAAATAGAATTAATAAAATTAAAAATATCAAATAAAAAGGAAATACCAAATTATATAGGTATTATACCTATAAAGGGCATAATAGGAAACTTATAAAATTATACCTCCTAAAAAAAATTAAAAATCAGAATAAAACACTAAATAAAAAATTAAACATTTTTTATTTAATAATCAAACTTTAATTAATTCAATTACTATTTTTATTTGAATTTACAAAAGAAAAATAAGGGATTTTTCCTGGTTGGTCCACGTGGACCAACCAGGTTTTAGCCCCAGTTGACCTCGGTCAACTGGTCGTTCTTAGCCCTGTAGCCCTTGTCAGAACCAGGTTTGACCCCTCTTTCTCCATTTTTTTGAGGCCTAGTCTTGCATCATCTCGTGATAGACTCTTCTTGGCTTTTGATCCTCGATCAACGGGCATGCCCACCCTGATGAAACCTTGGTCGAAGGACCACTGTACCCACTGCTAGGCCTCGTTCTTTCTCCACTGACCGTCAACCCCATATAACCCAGCTCCAACTTTCGTTTGAATTTTTGAACCGCGATTCATCCAGTTCTTCCCCCCTTGGACTCGCTCGAGCATCTTGGAGGTGACAGCTCCAGGTCTCCTTCTTCAAGGCGGAGGATCAGCACGAGCTGGGCGCGTTCCAACCCCACCTCCGACGACTTCTCCGTTGAGGTACATCAACCTTGGGTATCCCCCTTGAGGTGTTTCTTCGCTTCCTTTTTATCCTAGTTCATTCCTTGTAGTCTTAGGCTCATGCAGATCCCAGTTTCGCGTCCAACCATCCATCAATTTGCCAAATCGATCCCCTCGCCGGAGCTTGCTCCGGCCGAGCACTGACTCCGCGTTCACCCCTTCTAGAGAGACACAGGAGGTCGAGGCATTTTGCCCTCGACCTCTCTAACACTTTCCGCAAGTCCAAGAACCACAGCGTGCCCCTGGGGGCGATTTTGAAGACCGACCGAGGTACCTGGAGCCCCGTTGCTCCGCCGACCTCGTGCCGTCTCTCCGAGCTTCGCCGAAGAATTTTGCCGCCCTCAGCACCTTGAGGATGACCAGAGGAACTCAACTGACCATTTTGGAGCACTAAAGATCGCCAGAGAAGGAGGATCGAACTGGAGAAACCTCGCTGCGGTGGTGTTCTTCCCCGTTCGTCCAGCTGCCTCCGCAACCGTCAGATCAAGCCGGTTCTTTGTGAAGCACAACCATCGTCGGATGGAGTAGCCCCAGCACCGTTCGATCATCGTCCAGATTCTAATCTGGGCCGCACATCCACGAAGCGTCATCGCGCATGCAGGGCGCACCACGTGTCAAGTGAACGACCCACAGCCGTTTGATTGCCCTAGCGAGGGATTTTTGCAAGTATACCCTCGTGACTTTTGTAATATTATTTTAGCCCATAAACTTTAATTCGTAGTTTAAAATTTCTGTAAATTTTATAATTAGGCCCTTGAACTTACCGTATTTGCAAATAGGTCCTTTGTCACGTCACCTCACGTGACCTGTTCACGTGAGGTGTGGGCATTTTGCAGGGAGGCCCTTGGCCATTTTGTATTTCGTTTCAGTCCAAGGAATTTTATATTAAGTGTTAACTTTTTAGAAAATTTGCAAGTGAGCCCCCGGAGATTTTTGTAATTACATTTAAGTCCTTCCCAGACGCGTGCAAGTCACGCGCCCTGGTGGACATTTTGCACCGACACCCCTGCGGGTATGCTTATTTATATTTGGTCCATAAATTCGAATATTAAGTGTTATATTTTGTGGAAAATTGCTTGTATGCCCCTGGACTTCTGTGTGTTAGCATATATACCCATGCTAGGCTGTTACATTTTTGTATGCTTCTCTCATTTATTTAAGGCATCTTTTTAACTTGAAAAATTCCACAAATATCACATTAAACTCTTGTTCACTTGCACTCTCACGCCATATTTTTAATTTTTGATTTTATTGCATTTTCACATTTATTAAAAATCAAAAACTTGCCATTTTAGTACTGTCTAGCATAGAAAATACCACAAAAATACTAAAATACCTCGAAAAATTCCAAAAAAAAATTATCTACTATTTATTTTAACCTACTTTAGTGTCAATCCAAAAACCACAAAAATTACAAAAGAAAAAACCTTAAAATTTTGAAAATACCTTAAAACTTCAAAAAAAATATAAAATCGTAGAAAAATCAGAAAAATCCAAATCCAGATCCTGTAGATTCTCTATTTTATTATCTTTATTTGAAAATTATTTTGGGAAAATTTTGTGGCTATTTGATATTTTTAAGTCCTATTTTACTCACAGCCAGTAGCTAATTCATTATTTTTCTTTATTTCAATATTTAAAAATACCAAAAATATTTTGAAAAATACCAAAAAATCACAAAAAATAGTAAAAAAAATCATATTTTTGCTTATTTTTATAAATATTTTATCATCACTTTTATTACCTTGTTTATATATTCCAATATTAAAAAGAAAAAATATAAAATATAAAATATAAAAACCAGAAAATTAAAAGTCAAAATGCAAAATTAAAAAATTAAATAAAAAAATTAAAAAAATTAAAACCCCACAAAAATCCTTACATTGTATAGTGTAGGCAACACTTCACATTCACACACACACATTAGTTGGATCTACCATGTTTGCTCCCTGTGTTCGAACTCTCTACGTACTTGCTTTCTATACACCATTTATGTAGAGTTAAAAATAAAGTTTAACTTCACATTGCTTGTCATTGCTTGATCTATAGTGTGGGTTAATTGTTGATTAAATACAAGATTCATTTGACGGTCGCCACGGCGACGATTTTCTCCGCCTTGTGTGAGACACTATTTAGACCCCCGTGAATTTCGTGTTTATCATTCACCCGGGGGCTCACCGCGGATTTTTTCGTGCTTTCCGCAGTCATTTTCCGGTTTTATTGTCATTTTTCATTTCTTTTGTGGATTGAGCCCTTAGATTTTAGGCCTTTGCTTGATCGATTAGATTAGGTCCAAACACACTAATAACCTTTGCATGCACCTATAGATCGTATTTGGACTTAGTCTAATTAAACAGTTAGTCATTAGCCTTCGATCCGCGCACCGCGAGCTCGTCCCGCCAAGCGCTTCTCCTAAACTCGATGTGTCGAGAGAAGGAGGGGTGAGCCTAGACCGGACATTAGGATTGGAGATTTGTGGTTAACTTGTGGTTCTTCACGTAGCAATTTCCTGCTTAGGACGATTTCTGTTTGCATACCGGCATATAGATTAGGTTTATAAATTTCTGCTTTGCATCCCGCATGGAGAGAGCTGGAGGCGCTGTAAGTCTTCTTGCTTAGCATTCATCATTTAGGCACAAAGGTGAGATTTCCATCTTGGTGTCGACTTGCACGGCTTTTTCCGACTCTATTCTCCCTCTGTTTTTGGACAAAGTAGGAATCAAGAAAATACAAAAATCGTTAGGCGCTTGTTTGAATCTACTCAAAAGAAGCGATAACACCAAAAAATTTAAAAAAGGATTGCTAAGAAAACCTTGACCTAAAATAAAATTGGTAATTGGACTCATTGATTGGGGAGAGTAATACCCTCACTTGTTTTCAGGTAGCATTGGAAGGTCTCCTTCCAAGTGAGCTGAGTGCTTCGTAAGGATTAGAGCAACCAGCTTGTGGCTGCCTTGTGTATCGCCCAGATTTCCGAAGTAATGGCGCTACTATCGTACGTAGGCGAGTAGGGCTTGGTCATCAGTGGTGACTCACTATTGTGTGAGCATCGACCTTGTCCAAAGTATCGAGCATAGGCCATGCCTTCACGGGTGTGTCTGTCTCACCGTCTGCGTCTGAGTAGGATCTTGCACGCTCACGGGTGATTCCGTTGCGAGCGAGGTCTGAAGTATCGGTTTCGCCTATCGGCTTCCTCCCTCTTCTTCTTTGGCTGAGTAGGGATCCAGGAAGGGTTACAAGGACCTCAAAAAGCGCAAGCTACAGGTTACACAGGAGGAGGACAAGTGCGGGAATACTTTTCCGGCAGTATTCTCTCTCCTTTAGGCATAGCACTCTAAGGACTCGTGATAAGATAAATTCCTGAATTCAAGCTAAAATTGACAAGATAAAAGCCGAACCTTCACGGCTTCATGAGTTGAGTTGGTGAACTCACCCCTGTTTTGTGTTTGATTGCTAGTCGATTTTAGGTCAAGATCAAAAATACAGCACAATTGTGCGCAATTTTGCTTCCTCCTTCTTCTTCTGCATTCACCTTGCTCTACCCAATAATCAAGATGATGGGATGGAGATCTCTTAGGCTGACTCTATCGGCACCGCTATCCAGCACTCCTCCTCATTCATCTAGGACAACCTCGGAGAGTCTGCTCTCCGAGCCTGAGTTTACTTCCACCATGTTCCCCCTCGACCACCCTTCTCATTCCCCTTCCATCAGTCCAAGAGTTTCAGAATTTAGTGCATCGCAGAGCTCAGAACATTTGACGGCACCTGAGATGGGTTCTTTTGCTTTTTCAGAGAACCCAGTCATGGCTGACAGAGGTGAGCATCCAGATGATCATGATCACCCTCCATTCTTCCTTGATCAAGCAGCTATCAACAACTCGTTGTTAGCATCCCTGGAGACAATGCAGAGACAGATCCGAGACCAGGGAGTCTTTATGGGTGACTTCATGCTAGAGATAGCATAGATGAGAGAAAACCGACCTGGGGGCGGTGGCGGTGGCGGTGGAGGAGATATTCCAGTTGTAGAGAACCAGGGAGGAGAACCCAACCAGGAGAGGCCGCCGCAAAACATCATGCGAGAATTGCACAATCCAGCAGCTTCCCTCACACATCAGTGGATCCGACTCCCTCCCATCCATGGAGATTTTGAACTTCGGCCCCACACTATTCAGCTTCTGCCGAAATTCCATGGGTTGCTGACCGAAGAGCCACACCTGCACTTCCAAGAGTTCGAAATGATCTGCAATACCATTCATGACAGGTTGATGACCGAGGACACTATCAAGATGATCGCCTTCCCCTTCTCCTTGGTTGACAGAGCCTCGTACTGGCTCAAACATTTGGGGTGATTCGTCGACACTTGGGCAGATCTCCGGACCGCATACTTGAAGAAGTACTACCCTCTCGGCCGGACTAATGCAGCTAGAGCTATGATCAGCAATTTTGTCATGATCCCTAATGAACAGTTTCATGAAGCATGGGATCGATTCCGAGAGCTCATTGACCGGTGTCCACACCATGACATATCAAAGCCCAATCTAGTGCAAAGTTTCTTTTGTGGGATGACACCGGAGCTGCATGGGCTTGTCAATGCCTCTTGCGGTGGGTCCTACTTTTCGAAGGGTGAAGACGATGTTTGGGCTATCTACGAAGGCATGGCAGAGAACTCAACCGTCATGGCCCAAGCCCGTGTTTACACACAGCAGAAGACCCCGCAAGGAGCGGGATCATTCTAGAGGATCGCCCGCATCAATGCTGATCCTCACACTTCGTCGGCAGCCGCAGCCTAAGCTGAATCAGCCGCAACCGGCATGGGCATCATTAGTGAGAAACTGGACCGTCTCGAGATCCTCGAGAAGAAACAGATGCAAGGCATGGCCCAAATGGACCAAATTTCTAAGATGATGAGTGATCTAAAGACGCAGATTCTTTGCATCCAGGAGGCACAGACTTCTTCCCAGCAGCCTTCCAGATCACGTGCTGATCCGAGCAGTAGCAACACATCCCAACCCTCTGCCTCGTATTGCCAGGTTAACCACATCCACGCAGAGCCGGTCCCGCTGCTACAGTACTACCCAGCACAGCCGCCATCTCAGGACACTCATATGGTGGTTTTACCAGCCGGAGCAGCCACTGGCAGTTCTTCCTCCACCATCCTTTGAGCAGGATCCATTGATGGAAGTCAATGGGATTTGGTACGACCGGTACCCTCAGCCCGAGATTCGTCGCGATCACCCCGGATTCCGTTGGGGAAATGGTAGCTCCTCATCTCAGCAGCAGAATCCAGCTCAAGGACAGCAGAGCATCCGGCAACCACAGCAGCAACAACAGCCCCAGTACACCCAGCAGCATTACCAGCACGGTCCTCGTCCCGCCTATCAGGGACAGCAGTGGAGGCAGCGTCCGCAACCTCATCAGTCTTATCCCCATCCTCCCCAGTACCAGCAACAGCCTCATTTCCCGCAAGGAACCCATCCAGTTCTCAAGCTCCCGCTTTCGAGAACCCAGCGTTAGATGACCTTGCCCTCTTGCTTTCCGAACAGCGAGCATCCTTCCGGTAGGAAATGGATGAGTTTCGGCAGGAGATGAGGGAGATCATCAAAGGCAAGGCCGCCATACCATCTCAGATTGAACCCAACCCGAATAATCTAAAAAGGAAGTCTGAGCAGGTAGAGTTTACTGAGGATACCACTCTAGTGACTATTTGAGTGGCATGTCTCTTTCTTTGTATGATGATGATTTTGTGACTACTAGGAGCGGTAGGATGCCAGCCGACGGTGCCTCTTCTGAGCGACAACCACATGCCGGATCAGGAGCGCCAGAGGAGCAGAGTAGCGGTGCTGATGCTGCTAATGAGGATGATTAAAACGGTGGTGCTGATGCCACCAATGATGGAGTTTCAGACGACAGCACTGAGGCCGTCGTGAGACCACATGCAGACGGTGGTGCTGATGCCACCATTTTGGAAACAGAGCCAGAGCACGGTGCTGATGCCGTAAGACAGGTGCCAGTGGTAGTACTGAGGCCACCACATCTACTTTTGCTGTGTTTCCTTCTGTGGTGTTACCACCTTTTGTATCTATGGACTGTGGTAACAATAAAAAGCACAAAAATATCAATAAAGGAAAGGTTTCTGTTCAAATTGTGAATCCATATGTGTTGAATGATGATGATTGTGTGGGATTCTATTCCTTCACAGGCACAGGGACCTACTCCTAGTCCTCCATCTGAGGAGGCCCCTACCATCCCCTTCCTTGAGGCACTCTGTCGGGCGAAGGAGAACAAAAAGAGAAAAATCCCAAAAAAAGACCAACAGGTAGAGTTCAGCAATCAGATGATAGACAGATTCCACATTCAGCTGACTCTACAAGAAGCACTTGAGCAGATCCCCCTCTTCAAAAATAACATGAAAGAGAAGACTACCGTCCGCAGGAAGAGGAGGAACCACGGAGATCAAATCCATGTGCTCACTCAATCCACTTGCTGCACTATTCAGAACAAACTGCCAGCCAAGCGACCAGATGCAGCAGCTCCCTATGTCAGATGCGAGATTCAGGAGCAGCAGTTTGATCGTACTCTGTTAGACAACGGCTCTTCAATTAACCTTCTTCCGGCAGCCTTACTCGACCGATTCGAGTTTGGTCCTCTTCTTAGGAGCAGGGCAGTCCTTCAGTTTGCTGACAGGTCGACTAAGAGGCCGAAAGGGTTATTGAAAGACGTGGTTGTTACCATTCAGGGCCTGAAATTCCCCGTGGACTTCGTTGTGTTGGACATGGAGATCCCTGAGTCGGTAACCGATGCCCCCATCATACTCGGACATCCATTCTTGGACACAGCCAAGGCGGTGACCGATCATGATAGCGGGAAGGTATGTTTTCGGGTAGAGGGCGAAACCATATAAATAGAGACGATCGAGGAAACAAGAGCCAGAGAACTAGAATGCTCGGAGCAGTCCAGCGAAGCCGCGCAGATGACAGAGGAAGAGCTAGACATCCACCAGGAGTGTGATTTTGTTATGACATATGATGAATCCAACTGGACAGATCCTGTAGCACAAACCCTCGCCTTGCCTACAGATTCACCATATCTAAATCTTATGGCAGTCGAGTGCCTGGAGAGCACATTTCTGGATGAGGATACACCTGAGGCTGGCTGTGTTGGGATGAGTGGCGTCTATGATTTTCAGTCGTGTTCATCTACTTCAGATCCCTCGGATTCAGACATTGATTGGGATGATTTTGATGAGTATCTACCGTTTCTGATTCCTTCTGAGCCAACAACCATGACGGAGTACGAGTCAGTGCAGTTCATTGATGATTCAAAAGACTGCCCTTCACCAGAGATTCATGCAGAGCGAGAGTTCTCCCACGCAGACCTGGTCGCCTTCACACAGATATATCAGAAGCCAGATTTGCCACCTCCCAGTTGTCCAGAACTGAAGCCTCTGCCGCAGTCGCTGAAGTATAGATTCCTCGCAGGTGAGCCAGATATGAACCCAGTCATTATCTCAGCAGGTTTGACTGGAGAGCAAGAATCTCGTCTGATGGAGGTTCTTGAAAGAAACCGCAAAGGCAATAGGTTTGAGTATAGCTGATCTCTAGGAGATTAGTCCGGCTCTATGCTCCCACCACATCTATCTTGAGGATAACGCTAGGCCGTCGCGTGAGTTCCAACGACGGCTGAACCCGAATCTTCAAGATGTGGTCATGAAAGAAAATATCGAAGTGGTGGAGCGCCGATTTTATCTACCCCATCTCCAACTCCAAACGGGTTAGTCCATTACATTTGGTACCCAAGAAGACGGGTATCACTACAGTTGTGAATGAGTCCGGAGAGGAGATCGCTACCCGAGTACCCACTTCTTGGAGGGTCTGTGTGGACTACAGACGATTGAATGAGGCCACCAAGAAGGATCATTTCCCGCTACCCTTCATTGATTAGATTATCGAGCGGCTAGCTGGGAAGAGTCATTACTGCTTTCTTGACGGGTACTCTGGATACAATCAAGTGGCCATTGCGCCCGAAGACCAGGAGAAAACGACATTCACCTGTCCGTTTGGGACATATGCTTTCAGACGGATGCCCTTTGGTCTATGTAACGCTCCGGCGACATTCCAAAGGTGTATGTTGTCCATATTCTCGGACATGGTGGGTGACTGTTTAGAGGTATTCATGGATGACTTCTCGATCTATGGCGATGGGTTCGATGCTTGTCTTGACTGCCTAGACAGTGTGCTTCAGCGCTGCATAGAGGTCAATCTTGTCTTATCCTGGGAGAAGAGTCACTTCATGGTGAGTCAAGGGACGGTCCTTGGTCATATCGTCTCCAACATGGGCATAGAGGTCGATCCGACCAAGGTGGATATCATTAGAAAACACAATCATCCATCCAATTTGCGTCAATTGCGGTTTTTTCTGGGGCATGTCGGTTTCTACCGACGGTTTATTCAGGTCTTCAGTCGAATTGCACGACCGCTCACTGACCTGCTGACGAAAGACATCGAGTTCATTGTAGATGATAAGTGTCTTGCGTCTTTCGAGACTCTCAAAAGTATGGTATTTTGCCTCCTATCCTTCAGCCACCTGATTGGTCTCTTCCATTCGAGATCATGACGGATGCTTCAGACTTTGCCGTTGGGGCTGTGCTTGGACAGAGGAGGGATGGATTGCCATTTGCCATTCACTACGCCAACCAGACTTTGGATGCAGCTCAACGGGAATTACACTGTGACTGAGAAAGAGATGCTGGCCGTAGTCTTTGCTTTGGATAAGTATCGATCTTATATTCACGGATCTAGAGTGACAATCTACACAGATTACACCACCATTCGATACTTAATGGCCAAGAAGGATGCCAAAGCACGTCTTACCAGATGGACCCTTCTGCTCCAGGGAATTTGATATTGAGATTAAGGATAAGCTTGGAGTCAAGAATGTGGTGGCGGATCATCTCTCCCGATTGGAGAATCTTGAGGAATCTGAGCCAGCGCACCTATTACAGAGACATTTCCAGATGAGGCGATCTTGGCTATCACCTCGCTCCCATGGTACGCCGACATTGTGAACTATCTTGTTGCCAAGACGGTCCCACAAGGTTGGCCCAGACAGAAACTCGTGACCTTCCTGGCAAAGGCCAAGTTTTATCATTGGGAGGATCCCGTCCTTTATCATGAAGGAGGGGACAACATCTGGAGAAGGTGCATTCCTCAAGAAGAGCAGCATAGAGTCCTCACTTACTGCCACAAGCTTGAGGCAGGAGGACATCATTCTGGAAAAAGGACAGCACAGAAGGTGCTTCAATCCGGCCTATGGTGGCCTACTCTCTTCAAGGATTCTGATGAGTTCGTGAAGAGATGTACTGATTGTCAAAAAATGGGAACCTGCGGACAGAGAGACATGATGCCCATGCAACACCATTCACTTTTGTGAGGTTTTTGATGCATGGGGGATTGATTTCATGGGCCCATTTCCTAAGAGTCAGGGATTCGAGCATATTTTGCTCATTGTGGATTATGTCAGTCGATGGGTTTAAGGCCATCCCTGCCCGAGCCGCAGATGCTAAAACCATGTGCAAATTTTTTGAGGAAAAATATCATTTCACGGTTCGGGGTACCTAGAGTCTTGATTTCAAATGGGGGGGTCTCATTTCATCAATGACAAGGTTAGGGCCCTTGCAGATGAGTTTGGCATTGACCATCAGGTTGCCACACCGTATCACCCTCAGACTAATGGTCTTGCCGAAGTATCGAACCAGGAGATAAAAACTATCTTGCAGAAGGTTGTCCGCCCAGACCGTAAGGATTGGTCACAGCTTTTGGACTCGGTCTTGTGGGCCTATCGTACTTCTTTCAAGAATCCATTGGGGACATCTCCCTTTCGACTCGTCTATGGCAAGCCGTGCTATCTTCCTGTGGAGATAAAGCACAAGTCACTCTGGGCAGTAACTGAGCTATTATTGGATCCCGAGAGTATTGGAGATCAGCGGAGAGCAGAGTTGGCAGCCCTGGAAGAACTGAGAGACACAGCCTTTTCTAGCAGTCTACAGTACAAGGAGAAAGTGAAAACATGGCACGATTCCCACATCAGCCATAAACAGTTTGAGCCAAATCAGATAGTATGGTTGTTTGATTCCAGGCTGAAATTATTCCCAGGGAAATTACAGAGCAAGTGGAAAGGTCCCTATGTGGTCAGGAAGGTACATGACAATGGCAGTGTTGACATATCCGAACCGTCATCTTCCTCTACCTTCGGCGTCAATGGTCAGTGCCTGAAACTATATCTAGATCATGACCCACCGACCATTGACGTTGCCCCCATTCTTCTGGTATGAGATGAGTTCTTTGACTCATATCATCTACATCTCATACATGGTGATCACTTCCATCTTCCGTTGTACAGTCATCTGTCTATATCATGCTTTCATCTGTTAATCTCTTTCTTCTTTTCCTTTTCTATTTCCTTTATCTATCAAAAAAGGGCCACCCCTCGTTGTCAGTAATCTGTACTTAGGACGTACTTTGTCCTAAGTATAGGGGGGTGTGCACCCCGAGTCTTCATTCTTTCGATCCTCTCCATTGTCTCCTCTTCTCGTCTATACTTAGGGATATCTTACCCTAAGTATAGGGGGAGACAATCCGAGTACGATCTATTCATTCCCACCCTTGACCCTCCCTGCGTTGGGTACAGTCTGCTATACTTAGGATTATTTGATCCTAAGTATAGGGGGGACGATCAACTTCTCATTGGTCCATTCATTTATTCTTTCAACTTGCCTATACTTAGTACGAGTTATGTCTTCTCTTTTCTCTCTGATCTATGCGGACATAGCTCAAGCTAAGTATAGGGGAGTCGTATATACTACGTATATATGTTAGCCATAACTCCTACTTTCATATTTTCCTAATAATATGGCTAAAAATTTATTAAAATTCAATAAAGACCATTAATAAAAAATGTTTTGTTCCTCAAATTCTTTGTGCATATACTGATTAATAAATCAGGTGAAAATGTTTTTTGCAAAATGTTTGAAAAATAGTTTGAAAAATCTTCGTGAACATCTATTGAAAACTATTTTGAAAATATTTTGTTACTTGTTTTCAACCTTTGTAAAAATGTGTGATTTGTAAAATTTCTTTTCTTTGTGTGAAATAAAATGTTTGAAAAATGATTTGGAAATGGTTTTAAAAATGATGGCAAAAATGTTTTGAAAAATCTATCTATACTGTTTGAAAAACCTTTGTAAAATGATTTTCAAATGTGTGTACATGTTTGTCAAATGTTTGTAAAAATTATTTTGGACTATAGTTTTCAAAATTATTTGAAAAGCTTGTGTCAAATAAGTTTGAGGAATACTTACATCACACCTAAAATCCACTATGTATATATGTATAAAATTGATCACTTATCCTTGTAAATTCTTAAAATCCACTTCTTGTATATATAAGAAGCACTCCCGTGTACATATTTTTCACCTAGTTTTCAGCCAAAATTTTTTTGTTTTCAAAAATCCCAAAAACATTTGCAAAACTAAAATCCAAAAACATTTGAAAAATCTTTTTGAAAATTACAAAAAAATACATATGCATCATCATCATCATCATCATCTTTTCAAAAATCCATAAAAAGTTGAAAATCTTTGAAAATTGCATCATAAAAATATTTTCTGCATTGCATTGCATAGCATGGGTATTTTTCAGATTGAGTTTGATAGTTGAACAAGTCTGAATAAAATCCGGAGATTGGAGCTTGATTGGACTTTAAAATCTACTTAATAACAAGAACCTTATAGGAACTGGGTTTGAGGTACTTCAGGTCTAGTTGACTTAATTCTTTGAGGATCATGGGACTTGGCTCAATGGATTCTTGACTGCCTAAGTAGAGTATTTCGGAGCACACGCACGACTCTTGTTGATAATGACTTAACTTGGACACCTGCACCTTTCACATGGCTCAACTCAGTTAGAGTGGTGAGGGGATTGGATTTGCCGGTATGAGACGCACACAAGTGGAAACATTTGTCCTCCTCTAGGGAGGGAAGTGCACCCCAACCCGTCCAGTGATAAGGAAGTCTAAAGAGAAGAGGTTGTGGGTTGTGATAAAGCTTCAAAAGAGGGATAGTCTACTGGCTCAAGAGGAAAAACTCCTTATGTAAATGCTGTTGTGAATAGTATTAAAAAAAAAGTTCAGGCATGTACAAAAATAAAAAGCCTGCAAAGTATGTACAAATGTGTAAAGTCAATAAGCAAGCTTGAGTTCCAAAGTCAAATATGTGAGCCTGCAGCTAGTTGACTTGACTACACTGGTCTTGCATCCCAGGATAGGTAGCTACACTGGCTACCGTCGATTCTTCTCTTCACCCCCTCCTCTTGAGCAGGTTGCCACTTGAACTTAGAAGGGAATACCCCGCTCCTCGAGGATGGAGTTATTGGATTGGGGAATCATTGGGTTGTCGTACTGGAGAAGTCAGTTTCTTTGTCATTTCAGTTGGGGAGAGCCACTATCACTTACACTGTACGAGTCAGACTCATAGTCGTAAGAGTTTGCGTATGAATTGAAATATTTCTGACCTGGCTATTTAGGAGACTTGGGCAGGGTTTTGGGATTCTCAAGGACTGTTGGATTTCAAATTCGGTTCTCATTAAGGTTCCGCCCGCACTAAAACTCCAAAGGTCCGATTTGAGCTCCAAACTTTTATTTTGTGAAGACAAGTTTGATGATCAAACAAAATCCAAGTTCTTCTTTTTCTTTTCTTTCTTTTTCTTTCTGCACTTATTGCATAAGTGTTTGCTAGGGACTAGCAAAGGTAAAGTATAGGGGGATGATGAATCCACATTTCATCATCTTTATTCTATCATTTTGGCCTAAAAAACCTTAGCAAATGCTTGTAAATACCCTTAATTAGAGCATATTAGCATTCATGCATGTACATGTAAATAGTGTATAAAATACTGTAATTAAAGCCAAAATTATAGAATAAATAGAAGAAAAGAAAAAGAATAAAATATTGTAAATATTTTATGACTCGAGACCCCGAGACCTAGGCATCTTGATGAATAGGTCGACAAGGAATAAAGTAGGGGGAGATAAGGGCCAAATACAATACATATTTAATTCATTCTTTATTCATTTTAGGACCTATTTTTGGTTCCACATTTCATACATCAAATAAAGAAACTTTGTACATGAAAGTCGTAGATAATTTTTTATAGAAAAATATGAAATTGATTTCACTGAAAAATAATACACAATAAAAAGTTATGGTCTGAATAAAAATCCAGAATCCCAACTTCCCAGACCCGTATCTCACAGATGAAAACTCCAAATGCAGCAAACTCACTTTAATTGTATATAGAATAAAATAAGCTATTTAATGGTAGTAGTTTCGCATTTGGCGGAGCTAGGTTTAAAAGTTGAGTTTTGGACCCACTTTGTATACCTGTACAGATTAAAATATTCATTTTATTATTTATCCATTATTTTTATATTTTTATATTTTTATTTTTTTATATTTTTATATTTTTGTAAATATTAATTATAATAATTATGTACATTAAAATCAGAATAAAAATCTAAATAAAATACAAAATAAAAATACATGTATATTTACTACATTGGTATCAGACCTATACTTATACCTATATATAGTATACTTTTGTTTTATTAAATATACAAACTACATCAGAAAATTAAAATAAAAATACAATTAAATGTATAAAAGTATATTATGATTTTATAAAATACTAAATAAAAATAATAAAATTAAAATATACAAAATAAAAATAAAAGAATAAAATATATAGATATTACACCTATAAGGGGTATAAAAGCAACTTGTAGATAAATAGCTCATAAAAATGATTAAAAATCAGAATAAAATACTACATAAAATAATAAATATTTTTTATTTAATAACCTAAATTTAATTCTACCTTTTTCTATTCTTTATTGAATTAATAATTCTTTTTCTAGGGATTTTTCCTGATTGGTCCACGTGGACCAATCAGGGGACAGTCAAAGTTGACCTTGGTCAACTGGCTGTCCTAGCACTGGCATCTTGTCAGAGCCTTGGTTTCGACTCCTTTTTGTCGATTTTTCCAGGCCGATCCTTCCATTATTTCATGTCGCGCCCTTCTTGACTTTTCATCCTCTATGATCGAGGGTGCCCGCCCAAGTGAAACCTCGGGCTATGGATCGAAGATATGCTTGATACGCCTTGGTCTTTGGACCACTTCAGTCATCGGGTCAAACGACATATATGGACCCCTGCCTTTCGATTTGAATTTGAGTCCCTTCGGTCCACCCCTCCTCGCTCCTTTCGTGCTCCACGCATACCTGGAGGTGACAGCTCCAGCTTCGTGCCATCAGCCAAGGCGAAGGAGGTCGGAGGTGTCTCCACCACCTCCCCCAACTCCGGCGGTCGAGGTAACTTCCCTCCGGTCATTGAATTTTGAGGCAGCCATTTTACCCTCTGATTTTTCGTGCATTTCACTCACCTTAGTCGTAGGATTAAAAGCCCTTTAAAAATTTCGAACATCATCGATCCATTCGCCCAATTTGCTCACATCGCCGGAGCGCACCTCCGGCCAAGAGCTCGACCATCGTTCCACACTGCCTTTTCGCCACTGCGGGGTCCAGGCAACTTGCCTTGGACCCTCTCACTTCTTTTCTGCAGGTCACGTGCATGAAACGAGCCTGGGACTCGTTTTGCGCTTCGCCGGAAGCACCTGGGCCCCCAAAGCTCCACCACCTTCCAACGAAGACTCTGACCATCCTCGGAGCTTTTTGGAGTCCCCATCATCTTCTACGGCCTTCCAGGAGCACGTCCATCCATTTTGACATCCAGAAGCCACTGGAGCGAGGAGATCAGCCATGGGGAAGTTCGCCTCGCCGGCGTTCTTCCCCGTTCTTCCTCCACGCTTCGCAACCGTTGGATTGAGCCGCGCCTCCAGACGCTACAGCTGCCAGCAGATCTGAGATGCCCAGGACCGTCCATCGCGAGAAGATCATTTAATCTCAGGCGTCCAGGCCGAAGCGGTATCGTGCAAGGAGATCACGCCACGTGTCCAAGTGAAGAGCCCCGCCGTCAGATCTCCTTAGCGTGGGAATTTCGCAAGTATATCCCCCACATTTTTTGTAATTTTATTTTAGTCCTGAAACTTTCCTTGGTAATTTAAAACTTTTGTAAATTTTATAACTAGGCCCCTGTGCTTCCCAATATTACGTTCAGGTCCTCGGCCACGTCACCTCACGTGACCTGTTCACGTGAGGCGCGGGCTTTTTGCAGCGAGGCCCTCGGACGTTTGTTTATTTCGTTTAGGACCAGGAACTGTTGAGTTAAGTGTAAAACTTTTGGAATATTTGCATATATGCCCTCAGACTTTTCGTTAATTGCTAACAGGTCCTGCCAGGCACGCGTGCTAGTCACACGCCTCCTGGGAAATTTGCTGTGACACCCCTGCGGGTCTGAGATTTTGTATTTGGTCCATAAAATTGAATATTTAGTGTTAATTTTTGTGGGAAAATTGCATGTATGCCCCTGGATGTTTTGATATGTGCACTTATACCCCTGCCATGCCATATATTTTTGCTTGCTTGCTTTATTTATTTCATGCATCATTAAAACCTCAAAAAAATCCCCAAAAATCAACTTAAGCTCCCGTTTACTTGCACTTTTACGCCATATTTTTAGTTTTTATTTTTGTTGCATTTTAGGATTTATTAAAAATAAAAAATATGCATTTTAGCTACTGTCTAGCTTAGAAAATACCAAAAATATTAAATCACCTAGAAAAATTCCAAAAAAATTACCTACTGTCTATTTTATCCTACTTTAGTGTTAATCCAAAAATCACTAAAAAAAATCAGAATAAAAACCATAAAAATTAGAAAACATCCAAAAACTTCAAAAAATCTATAAAATAGTGGAAAACTCAAAAAATTGCAAACTCAGTTTCTGTATTTTCACCATTTTATTTTCTTTATTTTAAAATTAATTTGGAAAAATTTTGTGGCTGTTAGATATTTTTCATTCCTATTCTACCTGCAGCTAGTGATTTATTCCCTATTTTCCTTTATTTTGATATTTAAAAATACCAAAAACATTCTGAAAAATATCCAAAAATCACAAAAGCAGTAAAAATTTATAAAAAGACCAAAAAGATTTTTTTCTGAATTTTTGAGCATTTTTACATTTTTTATAAGTACTCTATCAACCCTTTTATTATATAGCTTATATATTCCAATACTGAAAAAGAAAAAATATTTAAAATATAAAAAATTTAAAAAAAATCAATAAATTAAAAATCAAAATATAAAATTAAAAATTAAATAAAAAAATCAAAATTAAAAACCCACAAAAATCTTTGCATTGCATAGTGTAGAAAACACATCACTTTCACACACACACACACACACTGTTTGATCTACCCTGCCTTGCTCCCTGTGTTCGAACTCTCTGCATACTTGCTTCTATACATCATTTATGTATAGTTAAAAATAAATTTTAACTTCACATCTGCTTATCATTGCTTGATTGATTGTGTGTGGGTTAATTGTTGATTAATTAGGGATTTTTAGCGGTCACTGCAGCGACCTTTGTGTTCCTACCTTGTGTGGAATACTAGACTGTTAGAAATTCTTGATTACCAATAATCCGTGCTATTTGCTTGAAAATCACACTTAAAATCAACCAAATTAATCGGACCCAGCTTTGGGTCCTTCACCGTGTTGAGTGCGAACTCAGGGTTTGCTCTTGCGTATGTCTTTGTGTCTGTCAGTATGTATTATCCTATGTAATTGCACAATTTCTATCTCGATCTGCTTACATTCATCCTTTCCTCCTCAAGATGTTGGGATATTGGTCCCCATACCCTGTGATGAATCCACATTTCATCATCTTTATTCTATCATTTTGGCACCAAAAACCCTAGCAAATGCCTGTAAATAGCATTAAAATCACCATCTTAGCATCCATGCATGTGCATCACAATAGTGTATAAAATACTATAATTAAGGCCAAAATTATAGAATAAATAAAGAAAAGAAAAAGAATAAAATATTGTAAATATTTTATGATCCAAAACCCCGAGACCTAGGCATCTTGATGAATAGGTCGACAAGGAATAAAGTAGGGGGAGATAAGGGCCAAAATACAGACCAAATACCTATAATTATTAATTTATTCTTTATTCATTTTGGGACCTATTTTTGGTTCCACTTTTTATACATCAAATAAAGAAACTTTGTACATGAAAGTTGTAGATAATTTAATAAAGAAAAATACAAAATTGATTTCACATAAAAATAATGTACAGATAAAAAGTTATGGTCTAAATAAAAATCCAGAACCCCAACTTCCCAGACCCGTATCTCACAAATAAAAACTCCAAATGCAGCATACTGACCTTTAATTGTATATAGAAGAAAATAAGCTATTTATTGGCGGTGGTTTCGCATTTGGCGGAGCTACGGTTTGAAAGTTGACTTTTGGACCCCTATTGTATACTTGTACATATTAAAATATTTAATTTATTATTTATTCATTATTTTTATATTTTTATATTTTTATAATGTTGTAAATATTACTTATAATAATTATGTGCATTAAAATCGGCATAAAAATGCAAAGAAAAATAAAAATAAATATGAACATCTATTCAATACATAGATACATTACCTGTACATATACCTATACAAAACATACTTGTATTCTATTAAATATACAAAACATATCAGAAAAATAAAATAAAAATATATGTATGTAGGTAAAAGTATTTTATAATTTTATAAAATATGAAATAAAAATAATAAAATTAAAATCACAAAATAAAAATAAAAGTAATAAAGTATATAGATAATACACCTATATAGGGGTATAAAGGTAATTTGTAAAAATATAGCTCATAAAAATAAACGAAAATCACCATAAAATACTTCATAAAATTACAAATATTTTTTATTTTATAATCAAAATTTAATTAATTCATCTGCTATTTTTGTATTCATTTTATAAGGGTTTTTCGCCAAGGAATTTTCTGGTTGGTCCACGTGGACCAACCAGAGCACTCCATTGGTTGACCTCGGTCAACTCCCTGACCGAGGTCTGTCCCTTGTCAGAAGCGGGTTTGACCCTGCTTTCATCCTTTTTTCGAGGAGGCCTCGATCACCATTTGGTGATGGCCTCTTCATGGAATCTCTTCCTCGGTCAATGGTGATTCACGCCCAAGTGATTCCTTGGGCTGTGGATCACTGACCGAGGCGGTTGGACCTCGTTCTTCACGCCGCCCGTCAACCCCTCAAAAGAGTGCCCCCATCTTCGATTCAAGGTTAATCCTTCTTCCGCCATTTTCATCCTCAAACCCCGTGTCCTTCGTGCTCCTGGTGACAGCAGGGGTCGAATAAAGCCCGGGTCCAAGGCATTTGGTGTAGAATCGAAGTGATTCGACCCTCGCCGGAGCTCCGCCGTGCTTCTACGCCCGTCGTCTCTGGTGAGTTTCTTCCCCTTTTCTTTCCATTTCCTTGTAGCCTTAGCATAGAATAGCTCAGATCTATAGCAGCTTTGCGTTTCGTTTAATCTATCGCCGTGAAATCTCGATCGAAACCCACGGCGGAGCTGAGCTCCGCCTCCATTTTCCGGCCACTCCCGTTATCGACCGCCACCAGGATCACCTCCATCTCCTTCCCCTCCGCTCCGTCATCACGTCGCACCCTTCCAGATCCCTCGATCTCGCTCAGATCGAGCCATCGAGCTCCCCTCTCCGCCGCTCGCCGAGCTCTTCACCCGAACCACTTTTCGCCTCATCTGAACCATCGGACCCCACCGTTTTGTTCGCCTGGATTTTGTGCGCTTAACCTTGCAGGTCTGAGCCCAAGAGAAGGCTCAATCGACCTTCGACGACCCCAGGACCAGCCGCCCAGGCCACCTCCGCCGTTCGAGCACCTCCGGCCGCCTCCGTCTTGCCGGAGGCCACCAGCTGACGCGGAAGGGCCCCAGGATCATTTTGCCTCTGATCCTAGGGCCGGAGCGACCGTGTGTCGGCCGCAATCTCCGCCCGAAGTTCGCCGGGGAGGAGTTCTTCGTGAACCCCTCCCTGCCGTTGGATTGAAGGCCTGCTCCAGACGCGTCATCAGCCGTCCGATCACCTGCGCCTCCCCGCCGTCCGATCAAGCCTTGAAGATCTAATCTCAGCCGTCCGCGACGAAAGGGCATGCACCGTCAGATGCTCGCCACGTGGACAAGTGGGTCACCATCGACCGCTGGATCGTGCCCCGTGGGTATTTTGCATTTTTAACCCACGATTTTTGTATTTACTTTTTAGTCCAGTAACTTTTAGTTGTAGTTTAAAAAGTTCTGTAATATTTGCACGCAGACCCTCACGTTCTCACTATTTGCACTTCAGTCCACGCCACGTCACCTCACGTGACGGTGGCATGTGACTTTTGGGTATTTTGCAAGTTAGGCCCAGAACTTTTGTGTATTTGCAATTTCGTCCCTGTGCGTAGGATATATAATATGTTTTTGGAAATTTTGCATGTATGCCCAGCCGGTTTTCTTTAATTACAATTATGCCCCTGTGAATGGTGTTTCACATGAGCTGTGCGTGTCTTTTTGGTGGAAATTGCATCTGAGCCCCTGAATGTTTTCATAATTGCATTTATGCCCCTACCAGGCTTAGGATTTTTGTATGCTTAGCTCATTTATTTAAAACCTCCTTTAATTGCGAAAAATTCTTAAAAAATAGGGTTAAGCTCCTGTGTGCTTCTATTTTCACGTTATATTTTTAGTTTTGGATTTTATCTTATTTTCATATTTATTAAAAATTGAAAACATGCTTTTTCTTTACTGTCTAGCTTAGAAAATGCCAAAAAATATTAAAAAGTCTCGAAAAATTCCAAAAAAATTCTCTAATGTCTATTTTACTATATTTTAGTTGCAGACCAAAAACCACTAAAAATCTCAAAAGAAAAACCTTAAAAATTTAAAAAGACTCTAAAACTTCAAAAAATTTTATAAAATCAAAGAAAACTTTAAAAAATACAAACTCAGTTCCTGTTTGCCCTTTATTTTGCTCTCTTTATTTGAAAAATAGTGTGAAAAGTTTTGATTACTGTTTGCTATTTCTAAAATTCATTTTGTTCCCAGCCATCCCATTTTCCACTGTTTTCTATTATTTTAGTATCTAAAAATACCAAAAACACTTAGAAAAATCCCCAAAAATCACAAAAACAGTAAAAAAATCATAAAAATACTAAAAACATTTAATTTCTGAATTTTTAGTTATTTTTGTGCATTTTTAGAAATAGTTGGCCTCGTCTTTTACTCCTTTGTTTTTATTTTCCAATATTGAAAAAGAAATAAAAAATATAAAATATAAAAAGAAAATATAAAATCAGAAAACTAAAAATCAAAATACAAAAATACAAAATTAAAAATTAAATAAAAAAATATAAAATTAAAAACCCACAAAAATTCTAGATTGGTTGAGTTGCTTGTTAGACCCAGGATTGGAATTTTTTTTATCTATGCTCTACACCTTTGCTTCTTGAGTTCGACCCCTACTTGCTTGCCATTGTACATCTTTAGTATGGTATAATAAATTTTAATCCTTGCTGTTCATTCTCTGATTGATTGTGTGGGTTAATTGTTGAAGACCGAGGAAGTTTGAGCAGTCGCATCAGCGACAGTGAGTCTGACTTGTCAGACCGCTATTTAGCGGCTCTCGCTTTCTTGCTTTTCAAATGGCGCCGTTGCCGGGGAGCATCAGCTTGTAGAGTACCTTTGGGTCTTTTCAGTTACTTAGCCATTTTTGCTTACTTGTCTCTTGTGTATTATTTATTTTGAACTATCTGACATCTCTTTTGTTTTTTTGCGAGGGACCGCCGATCGAGGAGGATCGCCTAGGGGATCCTGAGCAGCCTTGGGAGGAGGAGCTGTCTATTCTACCCTAGCCGGCAGGAGAGAGCAGGGGAACTAGAGAGAGAGAGAGTTGCTTTTATTTTTGAGAGAGAGAGTATTTGATTAATTTGTAATAATACAGGACTTGGACACTTGAACACTTCGGGCCTAATTTCCGGGTGTTTGTTCACCTGGGGGCTCACCGCGGCTTTTTCGTGTTTTCTCGACCGTCATTTTCTGGTTTTGTTTTCTTTTTCATTTCTTTTGTGGATTGAGCTCTTAGAATTAGGTCCTGCTTGATTCGAGTAACCTAGGTCCAAACACCCTAATAACTCTTGCATGCTCCTATAGTTCGTATTTGGACTTAGATTAATCAAGTAGTTAATCATTGGCTCTTGATCCGCGCGCCGCGAGCTCACTCCACACAAGCGCTTTCTCCTAACTCAAATGTATTGAGCAGAGGAGGAGTGAGCCTAGACTGGACACTAGGATTGGGAGTTAGCGGTTAACTCGTGGTTCTTCACGCTAGCAGTTGCCTGCTCTAGGACGATTTCCGCATTGCATAACCGGCATGTAGATTAGGTTTATAAATTTCTGCCTTGCATCCCGCATGGAGAGAGCTGGGATTCACTGTAAGTCTTCTCACTTTGCATTCATCATATAGGCACAAAGGTGAGATTTCCATCTTGGTGCCGACTTGCATTGGCTTTTCCCGACTCTTCTCTCCCTCTGATTTTGGATACATTAGGATAAAGAAACTACAAAATCGTTAGGCGCTTGTTTGAATCTACTCAAAAGAAGCGATAACACAAAAAAATTAAAAAAGGGACTGCTAAGAAAACTTTGACCTAAATAAAAATTGGTAATTGGACTCATTGATTGGGGAGAGTAACACCCTCACTTGTTTTCAGGTTGCATGGGAAGGTCTCCTTCCAAGTGAGGTGAGCGTTCGTAAGGATTAGAGCCCAAAACCCAACTTGTGGCTGCCTTGTGTATCGCCTGGATTTCCGAAGTATTGGCGCTACTATCGTACGTAGTCGAGTAGGGCTTGGTCGCCAGTGGTGACTCACTATTGTGTGAGCACCGACCTTGTCCGAAGTACCGAGCATAGACCACGCCTTCACGGGGGTGTCTGTCTCACCGGCTGCGTCCGAGTAGGATCTTGCACGCTCACGGGTGATTCCGTTGCGAGCTAGATCCGAAGTATCGGTTTCGCCTATCGGCTTCCTCCCTCTATTTCTTTGGCTGAGTAGGGATCCAGGAAGGGTTACAAGGACCTTAAAAAGCGCAAGTTACAGGTTACACAGGAGGAGGACAAGTACGGGAATACTTTTCCGGCAGTACTCTCGCTCCTATAGGCGTAGCGCTCTAAGGACTCGTTGAAAGATAAATTCCTGAAATCAAGATAAAAATTACAAAGATAAAAGCCGAACCTTCACGGCTTCACGCGTTGAGTTGGTGAACTCCCTTGTCTTGTGTTTGATTGCTAATCACATTTAGGTCAAGGATCAAAAATATCGCGCCTTTGCGCAAATTTTGCTCCCCTTCTATTTGACCCTTGCTCATTGTGAGCCTTCTACTGTTTTACAATCCTCTTTATTTCTTGTTACCCTCGTGCTCTTCATCCAACATCCCTTCCTCTTGATCTTCGCAAGATGTCGTTACACGGATGGTTTAGTCGGGACCTTGCCGACACCCACATCGATTCCGTGCCATCGACGTCTCCAATAAAGAGGGGTGATCTCCGAAGAGTTAATTCGGATCTTGCGGATGTCTCTTTGGACTCCCCTATTCTCGCCTCTTTCAATACTTGCCTTTCTCCAATTAACCTGCTATTCGGGATGGACTCGCAACCCGAACTAGCTCTTCCCCTTCTAATACACCGGGACTACTCTTATCCCCGAAATAATCCCTTGTGGATGGAGGTCGATTTCAGTCAATATTATATGCTCCGTTCACAACATTCTGGGATTGACCTTAATCCCAGATTCATCTCAACAGTTGGTGCTGAGGAAGATACTGATCAGGGTTTACTCCGTCATGCAGATCTTCAACCCGATCAAGAGTCAGAGATTCAAGTACAGTCTGAGATGGCAGGAGGAAGAGGGAAAGGACCACAGCCCCAGCAAGAGCCTGAAGCCAATACAGGGGAAGGACAATATACCACGCAGGGTGAGGTTAACAGTCAACTGTTGGCGTCCATTCAAGCCATTCAACAGCAGTTGACTAACCAGGCCTTGGCCCAGACAGCCTTCCAGGACATGCTGAATGATCTGAGGAGGAGGGCCGATGCGAGAGACGGCCGACGGGAGGATGATCCCAATTTCGAGGAAGTCAATGATGAGTTTTCAGTGGGACCTGACTTTGAAGCAGCAGAAGAAGATCCACCGCAGCCCAAGCCCACACTCAAGCAGACATACAACCCAAGAGCATGGAGTATCACTGAGTGGATTCAAATTCCACGAATGCATGCTCACTTCGAGCTAAAGCCACAGTTTCTGTCATTGCTTCCCACTTTTCATGGGAACACCACTGAAGAACCATATATCTTTCTCAAGAAGTTTAACCGCATCTGTTCCACTGCTCACTACCCCGGAGTCCCCCTGGATGTGATCAAGATGACCGCGTTCTCTTTCAGCCTTCAAGACAAGGCCCTTTACTGGGTCGACCATCTCGGGAAGGTCGTCACCACCTGGGAGGAGTTGAAATCTGCCTTTCTCCATAAATTTTATCCCCTGGGGAGATTAAATCAGATGCGTGCCCGGATCTCCAGTTTCTGCCAGCAGCCCCACGAGACTATCCATGAAGCGTGGGAACGATTCAAAGACCTCCAAGAAAAATGCCCCCACCATGAAATACCAAAAACCAGTCTCGTACAACATTTCTTCGGGGGGCTATCATTTGAGAGCCAAAAGCTCGTGGATGCAGCTTGCGGCGGTTCCCATTTTAACAAGGACGAGGATGTAGTATGGAACGTCTTCGAAGAAATGGCTGAGGGAGAAGCAGCCCAATCCTCGTCTAGAGTTTACATGAAGACACCAACCGCCATCAGCAAGCCAGTTAACATGGCTTCTCACACCGAGGACAAAGATGAGAGCTCCAACTTGAGCATCATCGGGAGCCACTTGTCAAAGGTAGACATCATCGAGAAGAGGTCGCAGGATCTCGAAAAGCTGGCGGTTATAGAAAAGAGGACCCAAGGTCTGGAGAAGCTCGACCAGATCTCCCAGCAGCTGGAGCAGCTCGTCCGAGCGTTGAATGCAAACATGTGCAACGCTGTGTCTACCTCTGCCGAGCCGAACGCTGAGAAGAAGGAGCCTACAGTGCAGCAAAACCCTCAGCCGACTCCACCGCCGCCCTAGCCTGTCCAGCACGTGTACTACGTGCAGGTTCCGGAGCAGCCACCGCAGCCTCCGACGCAGATGGTTGTATACCAACCAGAGCACCAGCCAGCTTACTCCGAGCAGTTCTCTCCACCCCCGCCGCTGATCCAGGAGATCAATGGCGTCTGGAACAACGAAGCGCAGCTGACCCGTCCTCAGGGACACTCTCAGGGTCAGAACATGGGCAACAGGCCCTTCCAGCAGCAACAGCATGGTGGGAGACCCTTCCAGCAGCCATACCAGTACCAGCCTCCCTCACATGGAAACACGTGGAGGCAGAATTACCAACATGGGCCTCAACAGTCCGGATATCGTGGACAAGGTTATCACCAGCAACCGGCTGCACAATACAATCAACACCATTCGCAGTACTCCTCCAATCCCCCTCCTCAACAATTTGCACAAGGATACCAGTCACAATCTCAACCGCCATATCAGCAGTCTAGACCCCAGCAGGGGGAATTTTCTGAGATCGTGCCGGTCAATCCGGCCCTGGCCTGTTTGGAGCAGTTGATGAAGAACATGGCTGAGATTAACCAGAAGATCGATGACCTGACGGCAGCCAAAACCGTCATACCAGCCCAGGTCGAAGCCAATCCTAACAATTTCCGATGCAAGGAGCAGGTAGCCGGCAGTGTCCAACCCGAATCAGGTGAATTTATTTGTTTTTTATCTAACGCTATTACTCTCAGGAGCGGTAGGACACTCCAGCCATCGGCGACGGCGAAAGGAAAGCACATTGCATCTGACGGGGAATCGTCAGCCCAGCCAACACCAGGGCCAGTCAGCATTTTGGGGGCAGCACCAGGAGCCATAAAACCACAAAAAAATGAAGAAAACAGAAAAACACAAAAAGATAGCAGCAACCTTGGTGGAGACCAGCCAGCATTGGAGACGCCTGCATCCGCATCACAGTCATCTCCTGACAGGGGGAGCACCGCACCTGCAGCGAGTCCAACGCCAGCACCTGAAGCCGAGCCTGTCATTTTTGGTCCACAAATTGTAGATGAACCCATTCCTTTTTGTCATCTACCTGTAAACAACAACACGGACACTATTTTGAATGAAATTGGAGAAGAGTTTGTAAATATTCCTTTTCCTGAAGCAATGAAAAAACACAAAAAAATGAAAATTTTGAAAAGTGCTTTGTCTGATCCTGCTATCATAGAAATCATTCAGAATTTGGTGTTAAATATGCCATTAATGAAAGCTCTTGAGTACATGCCAGCCGTGAAGAAAGGACTTAAAGAGGAATGTACAACCAAGCGTAGGCCAACCCCCCATAACTCCAGAAGCAAAGGTGGGAAATCTGAAAAGCACATCCTCACTATGGCCACCGTCAATGCCATCAGCAACCTCCCGGACAAAAATCCAGATATGGGAGCACCTCTTGTACGTTGTCAGATGTTCGATCAAGAGTTCGAACGAACACTCCTCGACAGCGGGTCTTCTGTCAATTTGATGCCAGCGTCACTACTCACAGAGTTCAGGCTAGGACCGCTCAAGCCCACGAAGATGATTCTGCAGTTCGCAGACAAGTCAGTAAAACGGCCTAGGGGCATGTTGGAGGACGTAATCGTCACGGTTCAGGGAAAGTCATTTCCAGCCGATTTTGTGGTCTTAGATATGGACGTACCCGCTCCGTTGCTCCTTACCCCGATCATACTCGGAAGGCCTTTTCTGCGGACGTCAAATGCAGTAGTGAATTATGGGACATGAGAAATCACTTTTGGAGCTGGCAATGAAATTATCCGAGTAGAGACCCTGTCTGAGGGAACGCCCGTTGAACCGACATCTGTATCGTGTGCAAGGGTGATTAAGAATGATGAAGACTGCGATTTTCTAGCCGAGATTCAAGACACCAACCTCTTCCTGGATGATAATGAGATCCACGGACTCCTCTGTCCAGAGGAGGAAGTGGAGGCCGCATTCGAATTTCCGTGTATCAATCAAGATGAGGACCTTGCGGATGCACTACAAGATACTACCGTGGGGTCGTTATGCCTTCAAAACCAGGAGCCGAATCCAGAAGCATTTTCGGATGAAGATGTAATCATTGAAGAATTTTGTCAGGATCTGAGAGAAGAGACAGAGCAGATTATGGTGGACATTGCACAGTTGAAAGAATCACCACCTGTATTAATAGTTGAGGTCACCACTGAAGCAGCTCATACACCGCCAGAGCTGAAACCCTTGCCCTCCAATATGAAGTATGCCTTCCTTGCAGGAGAACCGAATATGTACCCGGTCATCATCAATGCACATCTGACCGAAGATCAAGAATCTCGTCTGATGGAGGTTCTTGAACGTAACCGCAAGGCGATAGGCTGGCGAACCTCCGATCTCCACGGGATCAATTTGTCACTCTGTTCGCACCGCATCTTTCTGGAAGACGATTGTAGACCCTCTCGAGAACTGCAAAGAAGATTAAACCCGAATCTGCGAGAGGTGGTTATGAAAGAAATCCAGAAATGGTGTGATGCGGGATTCATTTATCCCATCTCCGACAGCAAATGGGTGAGCCCTCTGCATGTTGTGCCCAAGAAATCAGGGATCACCATTGTGAAAAATGACAAAGGAGAGGAGATCGCAACCAGAGTACCGACTTCTTGGCGAGTGTGCGTAGACTACAGAAGACTTAATCTCGCCACCAAGAAGGATCATTTTCCGCTACCCTTCATCGACCAGATCTTGGAGAGATTGGCCGCGAAGGAATATTTCTATTTCTTGGACGGTTACTCTGGATACAATCAAGTTGCTATTGCTCCTGAAGATCAAGAGAAGACCACGTTCACCTGTCCTTTTGGCACATATGCCTTCAGACGAATGCCGTTCGGGCTTTGCAACGCCCCAGCCACATTTCAGAGGTGTATGCTTGCAGTTTTTGCCGATATGGTGGGTAGCTTTCTCGAGGTCTTTATGGACGATTTTTCGGTCTATGGGGATTCGTTTGATCAATGTCTGGATTATCTAGACCGAGTCTTACAGAGGTGCTGCGAAGTGAATCTTGTGCTCTCCTGGGAGAAGAGCAATTTCATGGTGACCGAAGGAATCGTGCTGGGTCACGTTGTTTCTAAACGTGGCATGGAGGTTGACCCAGCCAAGGTGGATGTAATTTCTAAGCTGGAGCCACCTACAAACATCAAGCAAGTCCGGTCATTCTTGGGCCATGTCGGTTTTTACCGACGATTTATTAAAGATTTCAGCAAACTGGCCAGACCGCTGACTGAATTGCTCGGCAAGGACAATGAATTCATTGTAGACAACCGTGTGCTCCTTGCCTTTAATCAGTTGAAAGAGCTCATCACGCAGGCCCCTGTCCTACAGCCACCGATTTGGACTCAGCCTTTCGAGATTATGACCGACATGTCGGATTATGCCATCGGAGCTGTACTGGGACAGAGAAAAGACAATGTACCGTTTGCAATTCACTACGCTAGCCGAACGCTCGATGAAGCTCAGCGAAACTATACTGTTACTGAAAAGGAGCTGCTAGCGGTAGTCTTTGCTTTGGAAAAGTTCAGATCTTATCTTCTTGGGTCCAAAGTTATCATTTACACGGATCACTCGGCCATTCGGTATTTACAGCAGAAGAAGGATGCCAAACCACGTCTCATCCGGTGGATCCTTCTCCTCCAGGAGTTTGACATGGAGATCAGAGATAAACCTGGGCTAAAGAATGTAGTGGCCGATCATCTGTCAAGACTTCCTGAACCGGAGTCTCCTGAGCTGAACTTGCAGCCTATCACAGAGACCTTTCCAGATGAATCAATTCTGTATGTCGCCTCACTTCCTTGGTATGCGGACATTGTGAATTATCTAGTTGCCAAGAAAATCCCACAGGACTGGCCTAAGTTGAAAATAGACAGATTTTTGTCTAAAATCCATTTCTACCAGTGGGAAGACCCGTATCTGTTTCGTGAGGGAGCAGATTGCATCTGGAGAAGGTGCATTCCTCAGGAGGAAGTTCCAAGTGTCCTCGCTTTATGTCATGATCAAGATTCTGGAGGACATCATTCAGGAAAACGGACGGCAGCAAAAGTTCTTCAAAGTGGCCTCTGGTGGCCTTCATTGTTCAAAGATGCAGATGAATACGTCAAAGGTTGCACTGATTGTCAGAATATGGGTGGAACCATAGGAATGAGAGATACGATGCCTCTGAAGTACATTCAGATCTCAGATGTCTTTGACGCATGGGGTATCGACTTTATGGGCCCGTTTCCTAACAGTCAGGGTTATGAGTATATTCTGCTTGCTGTCGATTATGTCAGTCGATGGGTGGAGGCTATCCCCGCCCGAGCCGCCGACAGTCGGACTGTCTGTCGATTCTTACGAGATCACATCATAGCACGGTTCGGGATTCCCAAGATTCTCATATCTGACGGGGACAGTCATTTCATAAACAGAGAGGTGAAGAAGCTGACCCAAGAATTCTGTATCGAGCATCGTGTTGCTTCACCCTACCACCCGCAGTCCAATGGCTTGGGTGAATGTTCAAACAGGGAGATCAAGACAATTCTACAGAAACTTGTGCGTCCGGATCGCAAGAACTGGTCTCAGCTGCTTGATTCTGTTCTTTGGGCTTACAGAACAGCGTACAAGTCACCCTTGGGAATGTCTCCCTACGCCTGGTGTATGGCAAGCCATGTCACTTGCCCGTGGAACTTATTCACAAATCTTTATGGGCTATTAATATCTGTAATTTGGACTCCAAGCAAGCAGGACAGAACAGGAAACTGGATCTGAACAGATTACTGGAATTCAGAGATTATGCATATGACAACAGCCTGATGTACAAGGAAAAGGTCAAAACATGGCATGACAAGCACATCCGCCACAAGTCCTTTGATCCAGGTCAGAAGGTATGGTTGTTCGATGCGAAATTAAAGATCTTTCCAGGTAAATTGAAGAGCAAATGTACTGGGCCGTTTTTGGTTAGGCAGGTGCGTGACAACGGCAGCGTCTTGATATCTAATCTGTCATCTGACGCACAGCCTTTTGTAGTCAATGGATAGCTTCTGAAGCCATACCTTGAACATGACACATTCATGGCTGTTGTTGACTCCATTCAAGTAATATATGAGAATGAGATGAACAGCCCGGGACAGGCAGAGGAAGGCGAAGCACATAAAAATATTTTTGAATGATTTTCCTTTTCGTCTTTTCTTCTTTTCTTCTTTTCAAGTTCTTTCATCTTGTTCTACCGAATTGATGCCATCCCTTTCATCACTGCTACACTTGGGATGTACCTTATCCTAAGTATAGGGGGGATGTGCATCCCGAGTTGTTCATATCCAATCTCATCTCTTTCTTCTTTTCTTCTTTTCTTCTTTTCCTTTTCTATCTTCTGTATCTATCAAAAAGGTGCCACCCCTTGTAGACAGTTTTCTATACTTAGGACGCACTTTGTCCTAAGTATAGGGGGGTGTGCACCCCGAGTTTCTCTATTTTTTCGATCCTCTCCGTTGTCTCCTCTTCTTGTCTATACTTAGGGATATCTTACCCTAAGTATAGGGGGAGACAACCTGAGTACGATCTGTTCATTCCCACCCTTGACCCTCCCTGCTTTGTATACAGTCTGCTATACTTAGGATTATTTGATCCTAAGTATAGGGGGGACGATCAACTTCTCATTGATTCATTCATTTATTCTTTAGATTTTCCTATACTTAATACGAGTTATGTCTTATCTTTTCTCTCCGATCTATGAGGACATAGCTCAAGCTAAGTATAGGGGGGTCGTATATACTACGTATATACTTTAGCCATAACTTGTACTTTCGTATTTTCTTAATAATATGGCTAAAAATTCTTTAAAATTCATTAAAAATCCTTAATAAGAAGATGTGGTTATTCCTCAAATTCTTTTTGTATTTACTGATTAATAAATCAGGTGAAAATGTTTTTTGCAAAATGTTTGAAAAATAGTTTGAAAATCTTTGTGAACATTTATTGAAAACTATTTTGAAAATATTTTGTTTCGTGTTTTCAACCTGTGTCAAAATGTGTGGTTTGTAAAATTTCTTTTCTTTGTGTGAAATAAAATGTTTGAAAAATGATTTGCAAATGGTTTGAAAATGGTTGCAAAAATGATTTGAAAAACCTATATATACTGTTTTGAAAGCCTTTGCAAAATGTTTTCAAATGTGTGTAAAATGTTGTAAAAATTATTTTGGACTATAGTTTTCAAAAATTGTTTGAAAAAAAAACTTGTGTCAAATAAGTTTGAGGAATATTCACATCACACCAAAATCCACTATATGCATATATATGTATAAAATTGATCACTTACCCTGTAAATTCTTAAAATCCACTTCTTGTATATATAAGAAGCACTCCCGTGTACATATTTTCACCTAGTTTTTCAGCCAAAATCTTTTTGTTTTCAAAATTCCCAAAAACATTTGCAAAATTAAAATCCAAAAACATTTGAAAAATCTTTTTGAAAAATTCAAAAAAAATGCATCTGCATATGCATCATCATCATCTTTTCAAAAATCCATAAAAAGTTCAAAATTCTTGAAAATTGCATCACAAAAATATTTTTTGCATTCCATTGCATAACATTCGTATTTTTCGGATTGAGTTTGATAGTTGAACAAGTCTAAGCAAAATCCGGAGATTGGAGCTTGATTGGACCTTAAAATCTACCTAATAACAGGAACCTTATAGGAACTGGGTTTGAGGTACTTCAGGTCTAGTTGACTTAATTCTTTGAGGATCACGGGACTTGGTTCAATGGATTCTTGACTGCCTAAGTAGAGTATTTCGGAGCACACGCACGACTCTTGTTGATAATGACCTAACTTGGACACCTGCACCTTTCACATGGCTCAACTCAGTTGGAGTGGTGAGGGGATTGGATTTGCCGGTATGAGACGCACACAAGTGGAAACACTTGTCCTCCTCTAGGGAGGGAAGTGCACCCCAAACCGTCCAGTGATTAGGAAGTCTAAAGACAGGAGGCTGTGGGTTGCGATAAAGCTTCAAAAGAGGGATAGTCTACTAGCTCAAGAGGAAAAACTCCTTATGTAAATGCTGTTGTGAATAGTATTTCAAAAAAAAAAAGCTCAGGCATGTACAAAAATAAAAAGCCTGCAAGTATGTACAAAGTCAATAAGCAAGCTTGAGTTCCAAAGTCATATCATGTGAGCCTGCAGCAGGTGACTTGACTACACTGGTCTTGCATCCAAGGATAGGTAGCTACACTGGCTACCGTCCATTCTTCTCTTCACCCCCTCCTCTTGAGCTGGTTGCCACTTGAACTTAGAATGGAATACCCCGCTCCTCGAGGATGGAGTTGCTGGATTGGGGAATCATTGGGTTGTCGTACTGGAGAAGTCAGTTTCTTTGTCATTCTAGTTGGGGAGAGCCACCATCACTTACACTGTACAAGTTATATTCATAGTCGTAAGAGTTTGCGTATGAGTTGAAGTGTTTCTGACCTGGCTATTGAGGAGACTTGGACAGAGTTTTGGGATTCTAAAGGACTGTTGAATTTCAAACATGGTTCTCACTAAGGTTCCGCCCGCACTAAATTTTCAAAGGTCCGACTTAAGCTCCAAACTTTGATTTTGTAAAGACAAGTTTGATAATCAGATAAAATCCAAGTTCTTCTTTTTCTTTTCTTTCTTTTCTTTTTGCACTTATTGCATAAGTGTTTGCTAGGGACTAGCAAAGGTAAAGTATAGGGGGATGATGAATCCACATTTCATCATCTTTATTCTATCATTTTGGCACCAAAAACCCTGGCAAATGCCTGTAAATTGCATTAAAATCACCATCTTAGCATCCATGCATGTGCATCACAATAGTGTATAAAATACTATAATTAAGGCCAAAATTATAGAATAAATAAAGAAAAGAAAAAGAATAAAATATTGTAAATATTTTATGACCCAAAACCCCGAGACCTAGGCATCTTGATGAATAGGTCGACAAGGAATAAAGTAGGGGGAGATAAGGGCCAAAATACAGACCAAATACCTATAATTATTAATTTATTCTTTATTCATTTTGGGACCTATTTTTGGTTCCACTTTTTATACATTAAATAAAGAAACTTTGTACATGAAAGTTGTAGATAATTTAATAAAGAAAAATACAAAATTGATTTCACAGAAAAATAATGTACAGATAAAAAGTTATGGTCTAAATAAAAATCCAGAACCCCAACTTCCCAGACCCGTATCTCACAAATAAAAACTCCAAATGCAGCATACTCACCTTTAATTGTATATAGAAGAAAATAAGCTATTTATTGGCGGTGGTTTCGCATTTGGCGGAGCTACGGTTTGAAAGTTGACTTTTGGACCCCTATTGTATACTTGTACATATTAAAATATTTAATTTATTATTTATTCATTATTTTTATATTTTTATATTTTTATAATGTTGTAAATATTACTTATAATAATTATGTGCATTAAAATCGGCATAAAAATGCAAAGAAAAATAAAAATAAATATGAACATCTATTCAATACATAGATACATTACCTGTACATATACCTATACAAAACATACTTGTATTCTATTAAATATACAAAACATATCAGAAAAATAAAAATAAAAATATATGTATGTAGGTAAAAGTATTTTATAATTTTATAAAATATGAAATAAAAATAATAAAATTAAAATCACAAAATAAAAATAAAAGTAATAAAGTATATAGATAATACACCTATATAGGGGTATAAAGGTAATTTGTAAAAATATAGCTCATAAAAATAAACGAAAATCACCATAAAATACTTCATAAAATTACAAATATTTTTTTATTTTATAATCAAAATTTAATTAAGTCATCTGCTATTTTTGTATTCATTTTATAAGGGTTTTTCGCCAAGGAATTTTCTGGTTGGTCCACGTGGACCAACCAGAGCACTCCATTGGTTGACCTCGGTCAACTCCCTGACCGAGGTCTGTCCTTGTCAGAAGCGGGTTTGACCCTGCTTTCATCCTTTTTTCGAGGAGGCCTCGATCACCATTTGGTGATGGCCTCTTCATGGGAATCTCTTCCTCGGTCAATGGTGATTCACGCCCAAGTGATTCCTTGGGCTGTGGATCACTAACCGAGGCGGTTGGACCTCGTTCTTCACGCCGCCCGTCAACCCCTCAAAAGAGTGCCCCCATCTTCGATTCAAGGTTAATCCTTCTTCCGCCATTTTCATCCTCAAACCCCGTGTCCTTCATGCTCCTGGTGACAACAGGGGTCGAATAGAGTCCGGGTCCAAGGCATTTGGTGTAGAATCGAAGTGATTCGACCCTCGCCAGAGCTCCGCCGTGCTTCCACGCCCGTCGTCTCTGGTGAGTTTCTTCCCCTTTTCTTTCCATTTCCTTGTAGCCTTAGCATAGAATAGCTCAGATCTATAGCAGCTTTGCGTTTCGTTTAATCTATCGCCGTGAAATCTCGATCGAAACCCACGGCGGAGCTGAGCTCCGCCTCCATTTTCCGGCCACTCCCGTTATCGACCGCCGCCAGGATCACCTCCATCTCCTTCCCCTCCGCTCTGTCATCACGTCGCACCCTTCCAGATCCCTCGATCTCGCTCAGATCGAGCCATCGAGCTCCCCTCTCCGTCGCTCGCCGGAGCTCTTCACCCGAACCACTTTTCGCCTCATCTGAACCATCGGACCCCACCGTTTTGTTCGCCTGGATTTTGTGTGCTTAACCTTGCAGGTCTGAGCCCAAGAGAAGGCTCAATCGACCTTCGACGACCCCAGGACCAGCCGCCCAGGCCACCTCCGCCGTTCGAGCACCTCCGGCCGCCTCCGTCTTGCCGGAGGCCACCAGCTGACGCGGAAGGGCCCCAGGATCATTTTGCCTCTGATCCTAGGGCCGGAGCGACCATGTGTCGGCCGCAATCTCCGCCCGAAGTTCGCCGAGGAGGAGTTCTTCGTGAACCCCTCCCTGCCGTTGGATTGAAGGCCTGCTCCAGACGCGTCATCAGCCGTCCGATCACCTGCGCCTCCCCGCCGTCCGATCAAGCCTTGAAGATCTAATCTCAGCCGTCCGCGACGAAAGGGCATGCACCGTCAGATGCTCGCCACGTGGACAAGTGGGTCGCCATCGACCGCTGGATCGCGCCCCGTGGGTATTTTGCATTTTTAACCCACGATTTTTGTATTTACTTTTTAGTCCAGTAACTTTTAGTTGTAGTTTAAAAAGTTCTGTAATATTTGCACGCAGACCCTCACGTTCTCACTATTTGCACTTCAGTCCACGCCACGTCACCTCACGTGACGGTGGCGTGTGACTTTTGGGTATTTTGCAAGTTAGGCCCAGAACTTTTGTGTATTTGCAATTTCGTCCCTGTGCGTAGGATATATAATATGTTTTTGGAAATTTTGCATGTATGCCCAGCCGGTTTTCTTTAATTACAATTATGCCCCTGTGAATGGTGTTTCACGTGAGCTGTGCGTGTCTTTTTGGTGGAAATTGCATCTGAGCCCCTGAATGTTTTCATAATTGCATTTATGCCCCTGCTAGGCTTAGGATTTTTGTATGCTTAGCTCATTTATTTAAAACCTCCTTTAATTGCGAAAAATTCTTAAAAAATAGGGTTAAGCTCCTGTGTGCTTCTATTTTCACGTTATATTTTTAGTTTTGGATTTTATCTTATTTTCATATTTATTAAAAATCAAAAACATGCTTTTTCTTTACTGTCTAGCTTAGAAAATGCCAAAAAAATATTAAAAAGTCTCGAAAAATTCCAAAAAAATTCTCTAGTGTCTATTTTACTATATTTTAGTTGCAGACCAAAAACCACTAAAAATCTCAAAAGAAAAACCTTAAAAATTTAAAAAGACTCTAAAACTTCAAAAAAATTTATAAAATCAAAGAAAACTTTAAAAAATACAAACTTAGTTCCTGTTTGCCCTTTATTTTGCTCTCTATATTTGAAAAATAGTGTGAAAAGTTTTGATTACTGTTTGCTATTTCTAAAATTCATTTTGTTCCCAGCCAGCCCATTTTCCACTGTTTTCTATTATTTTAGTATCTAAAAATACCAAAAACACTTAGAAAAATCCCCAAAAATCACAAAAACAGTAAAAAAATCATAAAAATACTAAAAACATTTAATTTCTGAATTTTTAGTTATTTTTGTGCATTTTTAGAAATAGTTGGCCTCGTCTTTTACTCCTTTGTTTTTATTTTCCAATATTGAAAAAGAAATAAAAAATATAAAATATAAAAAGAAAATATAAAATCAGAAAACTAAAAATCAAAATACAAAAATACAAAATTAAATATTAAATAAAAAAATATAAAATTAAAAACCCACAAAAATTCTAGATTGGTTGAGTTGCTTGTTAGACCCAGGATTGGAATTTTTTTTATCTATGCTCTACACCTTTGCTTCTTGAGTTCGACCCCTACTTGCTTGCCATTGTACATCTTTAGTAGGGTATAATAAATTTTAATCCTTGTTGTTCATTCTCTGATTGATTGTGGGTTAATTGTTGAAGACCGAGGAAGTTTGAGGAGTCGCATCAACGACAGTGAGTCTGACTTGTCAGACCGCTATTTAGCGGCTCTCGCTTTCTCGCTTTTCACCCTGAGACCTCTGATCATTCCTCCTCGACCATATACTGTTTATCTTCGCCTTCTCCTTCTTCCATATATCCTCCGCCATCCACAGGAGACCCTTACCCGTGGTCGGTTCCACCTCGACCCGATTACGAAGTCAGAACTTCGACTAACTTCTCCACTTCTTCACATTTCTCACCTACTCCATATTCTAACACTCCAGATCCACTTCCATCTTGGGTTGACTGTCCTTATTCTCGAGAGCTTGCTGGAATCAATGAACCATTGAAGAACAAGCCATTGCTGAGACAGATGACTGGCAGAATTACTTGATTGATAGAATATACCGAATGGAGAGGCTTGCACCTAATGATCTTCCTGACTTGATTGATCCTAGTAATCAAGCCTGCATTGACCAGCCTTCATATCACACATTCGGAGAGCCTATACATTCACAGGATTGGACTCATGGATTTAATCTAGGAACCTCCTCGTTATTGACTCCATCATATGAGGCTTCGACCAATATTTGCAATTCAGATGGTCCATACTCGACCCGGCGTTACATGGCAGAGTCTAGGTATGTTGAGTATGAGACCCCAATATCTCAGCAGTATCCTCCAATTGAGAAAAACTCTCCCATGATTCGTTATGAGAATTTTGTGGAGGATGACATCTCTAGACTTATTGAGAAAAATGAATCATTTGGTAACAAGTTGAGAGATGTCATGGAAATATTGCACTCAATTTCTGCCAGCTTGGGAATGAAAGTAGAAAAGGATATGAGTAGTTTTGATGTTGAAAACAGAGCGAACATTAGGGAACCCACACACTATGTACAACTGGAGTCGATTCTACCTTCCTCTTCTACTAACCACTTACCCTCCAATCCAGAGTCTGACCATTCATCCATAAAAAATACACAAAAATTTGAAAATCTCAAAAAGACCAAAAAATTGAAAAATCAAGAAATCTCATGAAAATAGAAAATTCAAAAGTGCTAAAAAATTGGATCCTGACCTAAGGGAAGCACTCGATGAGTAATTGATTTTTAATCTTCCCTTAATAAAGGCCATAGATCACTTCCCCAACCTCAAACGATTTGTGAGAAGTAAATTGATGCCTAAGAGGTCGAGTAATAAGAGGACAAGGACTGAGAGACATATAGTGTCTATGGCCACCACCTTGGTGACGGGGAGAAAGCCCAAGAGCCGTAGAGTGAAGCGGTTGCTTAGGGTTGAATGTGAAATCAAATACACTATCTTTACCCATGCAAGAATCGATGATGACTCTTCGATAAATATACTCCCGACCTCTGTGTTTAGCAAGCTCAAACTCAAACCAATCATAAAGTCGAGAGAGATCATTTAACTAGTTGATTGATCTATCAAACGGTCGAGAGGAAACATTTATGTCATCATTACTTTCCAAGGTGCTCTACTCCAGGTAGACTTCACAGTCATTAACATTGAGCACCGATGAGAGTTTACCTAGTCTCGCATTATTTTTTGGAAGCCATTCTTAACATTGGCTAAGGCGACTATAGATTACGAGACTGTCCAGACGACCGTTGGTTCAGAAACTCTGCACACCTCCACTTCACCAACTGCTTGCACCACCACCATGACAACTTCTAAGGAGGATTCACAACCCAAAGCTATCATTGAGTCGGACACAACTTTTGCTGATTGCTGTGACCATTTTGATGATCTGACACCAGAGTCTACTAATGTCAAGCCAACTGAGATGTAAGCCAACTGAGATCATTAGCACCTCCCTGAGATGTGTGCTGACCCTTCAGGAATATTATAATCTATATGGAGACTTGTCTAATGAGGAACCCATGGTCAGCACTGTCATCCCGGACCTTCAAAGCAGACTACCAGAAATGAATTGACCTGACATAAAAACACGGTTACTTCTTCCTCTAGTCGGTTATCCAGTGAGAGAAAGTCGAGAATTGATTCCTCGAGGTGTTCTCCCGAACCCCTTAAGGCGTGTCACTCTCCTCTCCCTCTCAATGCTTTAGGTTCTAGAAAACCGACTAAGAAAGTCTCCTTCAACATACAAGAGAAGGAATTTTCTGAGGAATCCTCATCGGATCCGGATGAGGTATATGAGTGAGCTCAGCTCGACTGCTCTTAAACCATATCTGAGCAAGCAGCTGTGTGTCAACCCTCGTTGGACGATCCTACACCTCACTATTATTCATCTGAGGACGATTTCAACAGTGACACATATGTATATTACCCACCTCCTCGCTCCCGCAATAAGGTTCATAGCAAACCTTCTTGATCCTTGTATATTCTCACTCCTCCTTGTATATATTTCTTTCCCTCCCTTGTGATTCGAATCACACGCCTTGGCTCCATATCGTTTCATTTTATGGCTATACTTAGGATGACCATATCCTAAGTAAAGGGGGAAGTGACCCGAGTCTCTATATCATTCTCTGTACATTCTCCAGATCTCATCGGTCCTCATACCCAATCATGTCCTATACTTAGGCTGACCAGAGCCTAAGTATAGGGGGGACCAATGTATGCTCGGTATTTATACTCATCCATTTACCCTCTTAAACCTCTCCCGCCCATTTTTTGATCTTCTTCTACACTTAGGCTGCCAGAGCCTAAGTATAGAGGGGTGGAGCGACTTTTATACTGTTTTTTGTTATTTTAGCTCTCCTATGCTTAGCATGAGCTATATCTTTTCCTCGCTTCTCATGCTTTGAGGACATAGCATACGTTAAGTATAGAGGGGCATGTATATATTACATAATTACCTTACCCATAGCTCGTACTTTCACGTATTTTTGTATATGTTAAGCAATAATTACGGTGTGGGTAAAAATTGATTTTTTAATGCATGTATACTTGTATAATAGGTATATTGTACAACATTTATATAATTAGTATAATACTTATAAAATTCTTGTACAATTTGTTGTAAAATAGGAGGTATAAAAAATACAAAAAATATAAAAAAAATAAAAATAGGCTTCTTATTTACTCTTGCATATCATCATTGCATTTCAAAAAAATGTGTCTTGCATTTCATTCATCTCTATTGCATGTCATCTATATCTCATCTGCATATTTAGCATATGTAAAGTGAAAAGTTAGTGGGTTCTGAACCATGTTATGAATAGATGTCGAGGATGGAGTTGATTGGACCTTAATCTACCTAATTTCAGACGAAGCTTATAGGAACTGGAGTTAAGATTTTTCCAGGTCAAGTGACTTAATTCTTTGAGTCTGGAAGTCTATGTTCACTTGTCATCTTGATTGGTCTAAGAAGAATATTTCGTACACACACGATTCTTTTAGACAGTGACCTAACTTGGACAAGCAACATGCACGTAGCTCTTCATTGATGAGGCAGTGAGGAGGTAGAATCCTTTGCCTTGGAGTAGCACACGGGTGGAAATATCTGTCCTCCTTTAGGGAGGGTAATACATCTCAACCTAGTTGATGAATCCATGATTCATTAACTTTTCTATCACATTTTGTCTTAAAACCCTTAACAAATACATGCAAATATCCATTAATTCTCATCTTTTAACAAATCATCATTCATGTGTAAATATTCACTTTTAACCGCTAAATCATGTAAATAAATAAAGAATAAGAAATAAAAGAAAAAGGCAGATTGAATATATGTATATATATACAATATGACTTAAAATATAAATATAGCTGTAAGATATATTTATAGCCCAACCCCCGAGACCAAGTCAGCATGGATTGGTCGACAAACCAATAAGTAGGGGGAGATAAGGTAAGAAAACATAAAAAATAATTTAAAACACACTACACACACCCTCCATTATTTATACAATAAATACAAATCTTCAAAGAATTTTACTTAATCCATATGAACATATTTTTCACTAAACTCTTCTCCTAATTATTCCTAAAAATGTATATAAAAATATAAAAATAAGTTAAAAATATTACCCTGTATATATGCCAAGAAACTCAGCCTGTAAATTGTCAAAATCTCAACTTCCGAACATCATAACTTCCTCATACGAACTCCAATTTCACTCTACTCACCTTTAAAGTTCATAAAATAATATTCTCTAATTAGTAAAGGTGGTTTCATCGAATTCGGAGTCCGTTTGCAAAAAGTCGGTTTTGGGACCAAAAGACAACAGGGTTTCTGGGATATTTATTTTCTGTAACACGCATTATTTTCTTGATTTTATATTTTTTAAATTATTTCATGATCTTGTAGTTTCACCATAAATTATTTCATAATTTTTGGAGATAATTTATTATTTTAATAAAATCAAAAACCCCAAAATATGGGTATAAATGAACTAACTAGATACTAACCTTATTTATTAAAATATATAAATCAACTTATTAAAATCCATAAAAATTCGTATAAATCTTATTTAATATTCTAATAATTAGGAAAATATTAAATTAATTATATTTATTTATTTATTAAATTAAAAATCTAAAACCTATTTATAAATACATATTTATTACTATTATATTTATATCTTGAATAATATTTATTATTTATTAAAGGTAACTATTCCATAAATTAGATAATTAATTTATTTAACTTTCTTGTATTTATACCTAATTAAAAGAACCTTATTTACTAATTATTATCTATTTTATAAAGTATTTTAACCTCTGGGCCAACCAGGTGCTCACACTTGTCAGCACCTGGGTTCATCTTCCCCAAGAGTCTGTTATACCGCATGTGCTCGACCTGTCGACTTCAACTATTTCTCCCACGCTATTCTCGAACCTTCTGGCCGTTCTAAGCCATCCGATCCCTTCTCCTAACTACCAGCTACCTCGCCAGCCCTAGATCTAGGCTTGGAGCCCAAGTAATCTCCCTATATAAAGCCCCCAACTTCCGCCATAGCCAACTAACTTTCCAGCTCTCTGAAACCCTCCAGTTCCAGAAGCCCGACCCCCATCTTCCAAGCCTCGTCTCGGCCGACCTGAGGTGGTGACAGCACCGTGCTCGACCCAGTGAGGAGGAGGAGACGTCAGAGATCGTTCCAAGGCTACGCCAGTCTTGTATCGCCGTGGTGCGTCGGAGCTCCGGTCTTTGGTCGCCGTCGAGCAGCTATTCCAGGTAATATACCTAGAATCTTCATAGACCTCTTCATCCACTTTCTTCGTATTTTCATCTCGATTTTCGTGTAGAAATTAGCGTGTTAAGAGCGTCATTAGGACGCTTAACCCTTTCGCTTAGACGCCCTTAGATTTTCATCTCGATTCGTTTCCAAACCACATCAAATCGCGCTTCAAATCCATCGTCGTTCTCACGCATTTCATAATTTCATCTGGAAACAAAGTTTCTCGCCACGTTTTGATCCATATTATATCATTTATCGGCCGATTCCTTGGAGAATCGAGCAAGGCGTTCTGTTACTTGCAGATCCATCTTCATAGCGAGCCATTTTTTAGGAGCTGGAAGGCTCCCATCTTCATCAGATTCCATCTCCAAGGAGCTTCGTCAAGACTGAGCCATCTCCAGGAAGACGAGACCGTGATTTTCATCACCGCTCCACCACCGCTCCGAGCAGCCACCGCCAAGACCCTACCACGGGCGAGCTCGAGGGGTGGAGGCGCCACCCCTCTGGCCCCGTCGGAGAGCCAAAGCTTTCGCCGTGCGTCCAGGAAAATTCGGAGAAGATGAGCCATCGCCGAGCTTCGCAACGAACTCAAGAACACCAGAAGCTACAGGTGCGCGACACATGGCGCACCTGCAACCGCCGATCTGCGCCTGAAGAGTTCTAATCTGCGTCGTCCATTGCGAAATGGTGGAAAATTTATGCATTAAGTCCAGCCAGTTTTCCAGAAATTCTACTCCGCCCCCAGGTTTTCACTATTTACATTTAGGTCCCTCCGTAGGGACCTAAATGTAAAGATTTGTATAAATTTCTTTCAGAACAGTCCCTGAGGACCATTTAGCAAACATTTTAAATAACTTTTTCTTGCGCTTATGTCCATGGGCTGTAGGGGCTGTTTGGACCTCGTTTGACTTCGTTTTTTGACGGTTCCTTGAGGGTAGTTACGCAACTACCCCACCTATCTAGTATAAAGTTTTCGAGTGTTTTTGACGTGTTTTCATCGTGCTTTGATTTCATCGAAAGTCGTCTTGTTTTGTTTTGATTTCTTGTGTAGTTCGAGCTCGCGGCTCGACCCCGTTCACTCTACTATATTGTATCACCTAAATAGTATCCACCTATTATATAATAAATAAATCATTTTAAAAAATCTCCCTTTTTGAAAATTAAATAAAAATTGGAAAATAACAAAATCAAATAAAAATAATAAAAATAAAAATCAACAAAAAAGCTTCTTGCCTTGATAACTTTGAGAAGAGATTAAAAAATAAAATTACAAAGATAAAAATCAAAGGAATTTATTCTGGCTCCTTGAGTTCAACCCAGGAACACTTGCCTGGTTAAATATTAGTGACGGTTTTCCGAAGGAAAACCGAAATTGTTTGATAGGTTTCAAAAATCGAATTTGTTTCGCGGCTTTTTGCTACATCGACCGAGTTTCCATTTTAAAAAGCCATGAAACCGATTATCGAGAGTCGTAGACTCTACTCGGGTATTTCAGAAAGCCCCACACCACCACATCACCGAGAACATCACAAGGTGACGAATATCTCGGACTCTGAATCCAACACCAACATGGGATTTATTAGTGAAAAATTAACGTTGGTGGATGTGATTCACAAGCAGGTCCAAGACCTACAGCCGATGCGAGAGTTGGAGAAACTCTCATATCTACCTCAGCAGCTGAGTGATCTATCGAAGGTCGCTGATCTTCAGATCCAGTACCAGCAGAGCCAGACTTCTTCGAACGCGCAATCAGCACGGAGGATCGCACCCGCTCCACCCACCCGTCAGATACACTACGTCCAGAGCGAGCCCGAGATTCCGCAGATTGATTGGCATGAGGATCAGTCTCATGCCAATTCTAGCCAGATCATCAGCACTGCAGAGATGGAGGTGAAGCCGCAATCCACTCTCGAGATCAATGGGATTTGGTATACTCCGATGCAGCAACCGAGTATACCGAATTAGCAGCAGCAGCCGTACGGTCATCTGCAGCATGGACGTCCGCAATTTCAGCACTGCCAGAACTTCACGCCGCAGCAGTCTCATCCGAATGTCTACCATCAGAGACCGCAGCCTTCATATCAGCACCCTGCCCAGTTTTCACCGAATTATTCTTTTCAGCAGCCGCAGCAGTCTTCCTCCACACCTCAGCGCTACTCCCAGCCTTCCACCTCTCAGCATTTCACGCCAAGGCAGGAGAGAGGAGCAAGCCAGGGCCACCACACCGAACCGGAGATGTCTTCACAGGCCCAGGCGCTCAACCAGATCATGGATATGCTGAGTACGCTCCAGATCGCGCACAAGACAGAGATGGAGCAGGTTAACCATCGTCTGGACGAGTTAACCGTGCCGAAGACCACTCTCCCAGCCCAGCCTCAGATGAACCCGAACAACAAGAGGAGGCATCCAGAGCAGGTAGACACTACAGGTAAGATCTCGTTTCCTGAATTTTTATCTAACTTCATTCGTCTCAAGAGTGGTAGATCACCACAAGCACCTGCTGGAGAAGAGGAGAGGGCACCAGAGGAGCACGAGCTGAACCATGATCCTGAAGCCGAGGAGGAGAAACCACAAGAGGATGAGGACCATTACGCAGAATCGAGAGACGGGAGCAATGCCAACACTTCAGATATGGACACCGGCGACTCAGACGATGACATCACGCCAGATCAGGCAGAGAGCCCCGACAAAAATATTTCTTCCCCTGTTCTAGAGAGTTTTGTAAATAATTCTGAGACTCTCGATGTAAACGATGATTCCTGTTTGAATAAAAATTCTGATTTTCTGACTTCTGACTTTATTCCTTTTCCCAATGCTTTGTTTGGAAAAGGAAAGAAAAAGACCAAAAATAATCTTGAATCTCCACAGATTGAAAAACTACTCAAAGATCACATCTTTCTGAAGATCCCTCTTCATGATGCCTTAGATCAATTTCCTACGCTCAAGAATCAATTGAAAAACAGATGCACCACGCGTAGGAAAAAGAGATCCCGAACATAAAAACATGTCTTGAGTAAGGCTACATCCTGTGTGATACAGAATAAGCTACCGAAGAAGAAGAAAGACACAGGTGCACATTATGTCAGGTGCGAAATCGCAAAAGTCGAGTTCGATCGCACTCTATTAGATAACGGTTCCTCGATCAATCTAATACCCGCCTCCTTACTCGAGAAGCTCGAGTTAGGTCCTCTTTACAAATCCTGCGCGATCCTTCAGTTTGCTGATAGATCCGTAAAGAGACCTAAGGGTATACTTAGGAACGTTATCGTAACCGTGTAGGGTCTGCAATTTCCAGTGGACTTTACAGTCCTAGATATGAATTGCCCTGCACAGTTACACCTTACCCTGATCATTCTCGGGAGGCCTTTTCTAGAGATCGCAAAGGCTCTCTTTGATTATGATACAGGGAAGGTATCTTTTTGCGCCGAGGGCGAAAAGGTACATATAGAGATGGCGAGAGAATCGAACACTTTCAGTGATGCATCTTCGGATTTTCTGAGTTCTTTAGCCTCTTGTGATTACATGGATGAGGTCCGTCTTGACGACCTCGAAAGATATCAGGTAGAGACCCAAGAATGTTTGTCAGAGGACGGGTCCGAGACCTCAGGGGGTAATTCTTCCGATGGATCCTTATATTTTAGTCTGGATGATGAGAACCAAAGGGATCAGACTTCTGACGAAAATAATGCAGATCTTTCAGAATCAGAAATCCTACACAATTCCTCCGTCTCAGATGATTCAGAATTTTATCTAGCTGACTTATTCTCTTCCGATCATTCCGAGGAGTCGGATGATGTCTTGAACATCTTCTATAGTCCGACTCTAGAGCACATAGAGATGGTGGATAATCAGAATGCCGACCAATCCACAACCGATACAGATCCCCATACACGTACAGAGGATGTTTCGGCAGATACAGATACTACCTTGCCAGAACTTAAAACTTTGCCACCAAATATGAAATATGCCTTCCTTGCGGGTCCACATCAACGGTTACCGGTCATTATCAGCTCAACTTTGACCGATGATCAAGAATCTCGTCTGATGGAGATTCTAGAAAGAAACCGCAAGGCCATTGGGTGGACTGTATCCGATCTCCGTGGGATTAATCCTGCTTTGTGTTCACATCATATCTATCTCGATCATGACAGCAAACCCTCCAGAGAGTTTCAGCGTAGGCTGAATCCGGTTTTACAAGAAGTTGTCAAGAAAGAGATCACGAAATGGTGCGACGCAGGGTTCATTTATCCCATCTCCAACTCCGAATGGGTTAGCCCATTACATGTTGTCCCGAAGAAGTCGGGAATTCAGATGGTGAAAAACGAGAGTGGAGAGGAGATTCCAAAGAGAGTAACCACATCGTGGCGAGTATGTGTTGACTACAGAAAGCTGAACACCGCGACGAAGAAGTACCACTTCCCTTTGCCTTTCATAGACCAGGTCATAGAACGGTTGGTAGGGAAGGGGTACTTATGTTTCCTTGACGGTTACTCTGGATACAACCAGGTATCAATTGCTCCTGAAGACCAGGAGAAAACCACTTTTACATGTCCGTTTGGCACGTATGCCTTTAGACGGATGCCCTTTGGATTGTGCAACACTCCTGCGACTTTCCAGAGGTGCATGCTTGCTATTTTTGCGGACATGGTCGGTGATTTTCTAGAGGTTTTTATGGATGATTTCTCGGTCTATGGTGAGTCCTTTGACGATTGTTTAGCGTACCTAGACCAGGTTCTGAAGAAGTGTTGTGAGGTAGATCTCGTTCTGTCCTGGGAAAAGAGCCATTTTATGGTTACTCACGGGATCGTGTTGGGGCACGTCATCTCCCAGCGAGGCATGGAGGTTGACCCTGCCAAGGTGGATGCCATCAAGAAACTCGAGCCACCATCCAACATCAAATAGTTACGGTCAATTCTGGGGCACGTCGGCTTTTACCGACGGTTTATCCAAGATTTCTCCAAGATTGCCCGACCGTTAACTGAATTGCTAGGCAAAGACATCGAGTTCGTTTTAAATGATAAATGTCTTAATGCCTTCCTCACATTGAAAGAGAAGATAATCAATGAACCTGTCCTACAACCGCCTGATTGGTCTCTACCCTTCGAGATCATGACGGATGCTTCAGATTTTGCGGTCGGGGCTGTATTAGGGCAGAGGAGGAATGGACTTCCCGTCGCCATTCACTATGCCAGCAGAACTTTAGATGATGCTCAGAGAAATTACACAGTGACAGAAAAGGAGATGTTGGCAGTAGTGTTTGCATTAGACAAGTTTCGATCATATCTGCTTGGCTCGAAAATCACAGTATACACTGACCACTCAGCTATCAGATTTTTAATGGAAAAGAAGGATGCCAAGGCACACCTTCTTAGATGGATTCTATTACTTCAGGAATTCGATTTGGATATCAAGGATAAACCTGGGGTAAAGAATGTGGTAGCTGATCACCTCTCCCGATTACAGACAGATCAGCCTTCAGATGAGTATACGCCAGAGATCGCAGAGAGATTTCCTGATGAGAGCATCTTTACGGTTACAGAACTTCCGTGGTATGCAGACATAGTGAACTTTCTGGTCACACAGAAAAGTCCTCAGCGTTGACCAAAAACTGAGTTGAGAAACTAGTTTCTGAGGCACGATACTACCATTGGGAGGATCCGATTCTTTTTCGCGAAGGACCGGATTGTGTTTACAGGCGTTGTATTCCTCAGGAGGAGTATAATAGTGTCCTCACTTTGTGTCATTCTCTAGAATCAGGAGGACATCATTCAGGGAAGAGGACATCGCAGAAGGTACTACAGAGCGGATTATGGTGGCCGACTCTTACTAGAGATGCCTGCACATTCGTGAAGAGTTGTCCAGTTTGTCAGAGAGCTGTAGGGACAGTCAGTGCCAGAGATGCAATGCCGATGCGACCAGTCATTATTTGCGAGATCTTTGATGCATGGGGCATAGATTTTATGGGACCGTTCCCTTCCAGCAGCGGCTTTGAGTACATTCTTCTTGCTGTAGACTATGTTAGTAGATGGGTGGAGGCTATACCCACACGAACCGCATATAGTAAGACCGTTTGCAAGTTCCTAAGGGAACACATTATTTTGCGGTTCGGGATCCCTCGTATCCTAATCTCTGATGGGGGTAGCCATTTCATTAATAAGGAGGTGAAAAAGCTAGTGAAACAATACATCATCGATCACATAGTAGCTTCTCCTTACCACCCACAGACGAACGGCATGGCTGAAGTTTCAAATAGGGAGGTAAAATCAATACTTCAAAAACTAGTACGACCGGATAGGAAGAATTGGTCACTTCTTCTAGATCAAGTTCTTTGGGCATATCGTACTGTGTATAAGACTCCCTTAGGTACTTCACCATTCAGGCTAGTTTATGGAAAGCCGTGCCACTTGCCCGTAGAGATCATGCATAAATCTGAATGGGCAATTCGAGAAATACTGATGGATATACAGAAAGCAGGAGCCAAGACAAAGATAGAGCTGAATGAGCTGGTAGAAATTCGAAATCAAGCATACGATAACACACTCATCTATAAGGACAAAGTGAAGAAATGGCATGACAGACATATTCGGCACAAGAGCTTTGTCTCTGGGCAGAAAGTCTGGTTGTTCAATGCAAGGTTGAGAATTTTTCCCGGCAAATTGAAAAGCAAGTGGGAAGGACCATACATAGTCAGAACGGTGCACGACAATGGCAGTATTGCAATATCAGATGTTTCACCTGGTGCAGAGCCGTTCGTGGTTAACGGGCAGATGCTGAAGCACTTCGTAGAGACTACTAATCATTTGGCCCGTACTGAAGTCATCTATTTTGTACAGGAATCATGATCATTCCTTCACTTCCTCCTGTACAAATTCTTTTGAGCCATTCTTTTCTGGAGATTCACAACACGTGTATATTCTTCGTAGACCACAATCGTCCCCGTTTTTGCTCGTCTTCTATGCTTAGGATACCAGATCCTAAATATAGGGGGGACCGATTGCCCGCTGATTTACGTTTTATTTTTTGTACTGATTCTTTTGTATAGCCATTCTTTTTTACAAATCACGGGTCTCCAATTTTTGGCTACACTTAGGATGCCTTATCCTAAGTATAGGGGGGACCGAGTGATTTCGATGAGTTTGTATTCTTTTCCTTTTGAACTTTCTTTATTTATCCTTTTCATTCAGTCATCCCGTTTTTGCTCTCCCGTGATACTTACGATGACCTGATCGTAAGTATGGGGGGGTTGACTGACTTGTACACTCGCTTCTTTTTCACCCACTTTTACTTAGCACGAGTTATGTCCTCCTTTTTCTCTTTTGACGCTATGAGGACATAGCACAAGCTAAGTATAGGGGGTGCGTATATATTGTATATATACTTTCGTCCATAACTCGTACTTTTATGTATTTTCTATATCCATAAAATCCATAAAAAGTGGGTAAGGGTTAATTTAAAATCCACCCTTCTATTTATCTATTATTATTAAAATCCTTGTAAATAAGTAAAATATGCTTAAAATCTTGTATTAAAACTTGTAATTAAAAGTTATATTTAAAATTTGTCCTGAAAATATGTATAATACTTATTTAAAATCCTATTTATTAAAACATGTGTAAAAACCATTCAACCCTTGTAAAATACTTTGTAGATAAAATTTGTAAAATACATTAGACACTTAACTCGAATAAAATATATCTTGTAAAATTTATGAATAAAATCTTGTTTATAAAAATCATAAAAATCCATAAAAAATACAAAGTCCTAAAATTCATAAAAATTAAAAAATCCTTAAAATCCATAAAAATGAGTAAAATTCAGAAAATACACTTCACAAAAACATGGTTGCATTTGCATTCGCATTTTTCAGAATAAGTTTGATTTCCGGAACTAAGGACTGAGTCTAGTCTAAAGGATGGAGCTTGATTACGGCCTTTAACGTTCATTGTAAGGAGCCTGATTAGGAACTGGAATTTAGACTCTTCAGGTCTACTGACTTAAAATCTTTGGGTTCCGTAAGACCATATTCGGGAAATCAAGTCATCTGAGCTTAAGTAGACCATTTGGAGTCATCCGTACAACTCTACACCAGTGAACCAATCTTGAACACATGCACTCTGCACTTAGCTCAACTCGCATGGAGTTCCGAAGGGCAGTACACCTTGGTAGTGCGTTCTTATCCTTATCTTTGTGGCATTGACGTCTAAAGACGGGAGAGATTGGGGTTGCGATAGTTGCTTCGGATGAGGGAAGGATCTGCTGACACAATTTTTCTAAGACCTCAAAAAAGGGACGGACTAAAAAGATTCTATATCCATCGAGGCACAAAAAGATGAATGTAGTGCAAGCAAATTACAAAGTCAAAGCAAAGCAGAAGCCACCAAATAAGACCACAATGGTCCAAGCTTCCACCAAATATGCCTGCACATCTTAGTGGAGACTCAGCTACACCGGTTGGGCTTCACAAGGAGATGCGTCTACACTGGTCGCACTCCACTTCTTTTCTCATTCTTCTAACTTCTCCCCATATTTGATTGTGGACATAGCAGAACTGAACTCAGAAGGGAATACCTCCCTCCCCGAGGAAAGAGTAGCGGGATGAGGAAGCCATAGGAGTGTATAGCCGAGATTGATGGTTTCTTCGGTTCTCTAAGCAGGAAGAGCTAAATCAATTCACACACTGTACAAGTTGACTTCAAGGATGATAGAATTTGCGATATGAATAAGTGAGTCTGAACAAGCCGATGAAGTGATCTTGAGTAAGGATTATGGAACTTGAAGACTGTTGAGGACAAAATCCTAATCCTAGTTAAGGTTCCGACAAAATGCTTGTTTCAGGCCCGATCGAGCTCTGTCCTTTGTCTGTTCTCATGAATTGGTTTAGGAAAACAAATTCATTCTAACTTTCTTTCTTTTTCACTTACTTTTTCAAAATAAGTGTTTGCTAAGGGACTAGCAAAGTTTAAGTATAGGGGGTTGATGAATCCATGATTCATTAACTTTTCTGTCACATTTTGTCTTAAAACCCCTAACAAATGCATGTAAATATCCATTAATTCTCATCTTTTAACAAATCATCATTCATTTGTAAATATTCACTTTTAACCACTAAATCATGTAAATAAATAAAGAACAAGAAATAAAAGAAAAAGGTAGATTGAATATATGTATATATATACAATATGACTTAAAATATAAATATAGATGTAAGATATATTATAGCCCAACCCCCGAGACCAAGTGATGAATCCACATTTCATCATCTTTATTCTATCATTTTGGCACCAAAAACCCTAGCAAATACCTGTAAATAGCCTTAAATCAAGCATCTTAGCATTCATGCATGTGCATCCAGACAGTGTATAAATTACTGTAATTAAGGCCAAAATTATAGAATAAATAAAGAAAAGAAAAAGAATAAAATATTGTAACTATTTTATGACCCAAAACCCCCGAGACCTAGACATCTTGATGAATAGGTCGACAAGGAATAAAGTAGGGGGAGATAAGGTCAGAAACACAGATATAATACCGATACTTCCTGTTCATTCTTTATTCATTTTGGGACCTATTTTTGGTTCCACTTTTTGTACATCAAATAAAGAAACTTTGTGCATGAAAGTTGTAGATAATTTCATAAAGAAAAATACAAAATTGATTTCACATAAAAATCATGTACAGACAAAAAGATATGGTCTGAATAAGAATCCAAAATCCCAACTTTCCAGACCCGTATCTCACAACTGACAACTCCAAATGAAGCAAACTCACCTTAAATTGTATATAGAATAAAATAATCTATCCAATGGCGGTGGTTTCGCATTTGGCGGAGCTACGGTTTGAAAGTTGAGTTTTGGACCCCTGTTGTATACTTGTACTGAATAAAATATTCAATTTATTCTTTATTCATTATTTATTCATTTTTATATTTTTATAATTTTGTGAATATTACTTATAATACATATGTGCATTAAAATTGAAATAAAATGCAAAGAAAAATAAAAATAAAAATACCTATATAAAGAATACATAGGCATACTGCACATACTTATACCTGTATAGAATACACTTGTATTTTATTAAATATACAAAACATAACAGAAAAATACAATAAAAATATATTTATGTATATAAAAGTATGTTACAATTTTATAAAGTACTAAATAAAAATAATGAAAATAAAATACCTAAATAAAAATAAAATACCAAAATACATAGGTATTATACCTATATAGGGTTAAAAAGGCAACTTGTAAAAATATAGGTCATAAAAATAATTAAAAATCAAAATAAAATACTTCATAAAATTTTAAACATTTTTTATTTTATAACTTTTAACTAATTCAGCCATTTAGTATTTTAAATAGAATTATTAAAATGTTTTTCCAGGGGTTTTCCTGGTTGGTCCACGTGGACCAACCAGGAGGCCAGGACTGTTGACCTAGGTCAACAGTCTGACCTACACCCTGTAGCCTTTGTCAGAACCGCTGTTGACCCCATCTTCACCATTTTTTCGAGGCACGAGCTTTCATCCTTTCGACTCGATTTCTTCTGAGATTCTCTTCCTCGTTCATCCCTCTTGTCCGCCAAGTGATTACATTGGGCTATGGATCAAGGAGCTGCTCCAGACCTCTTGGTCTTTGGACCCCTGTCACCTCGGGTCAAACCACATATAACCGACCCCCTTCTTTCCTTTTGAATTCGAGTCCCCTTGGTCCACCCTTCAGCGCCACCATCGTGCTCCTGAGCTCCGTGGAGGTGACAGCTCCACCGCCAGCCCTTCAGCCAAGGCGCGCGAAGTCGAGGGAAGCTCCACCACCTCCGCCAACAGCCGGCGTCGAGGTACTCTTTCTCCTCTGGCTCCGGCCATTGAGGGCACCCCCCCGCTTATTTCTTTCTCGCTTTTAGTTCCTGTTAGCTGTAGCTTCAAAAACCCCAAAAAAATTCAAAGTTTCATCAACCATCTCGCCAAATCACGCACCTTGGCCGGAGCGCACCTCCGGCCGTGCATCCATATCGCGAACCACACCCTTCCTCGACCATCCAAGGGTCCAGGCAGTTTGCCCTGGACCCGTTGACCATTCTTGCAGGTCAAAGTACGAACGAAGCGCCTGGAGGCGAGTTTTGACGCTCGCCGGACTGTGGCCGAGCTTCCCAGCTCCGCCACCTTCGCCTGAGCACCTCGGCCGCCGCCACGGTATTTTGACGCCTCCAGGAGAGAGACGAAGACCTGAGGAGCCTCCAGCCCGCTTTTGAAGCCAAACCGCTCGCCGAAGACGGAGCTTGACCTCGGCGAACCTCGGCTCGCCGGAGTTCGTCGCTGTTCTTGCTCCGGGCTTCGCCACCGTTGGATCGAGGAGGAGCTCCAGACAGATCGTAGACCGTCCGATCGTGAAGACCCAGCCACCGTCGATCTCAGCCGAGATCTGATCCTAGACGTCCACGAGCGAAGCGACATCGGCCGTCCATCAAGCGCCACGTGTATAAGTGGCTTGCCATCAGCCGTCGGATCACGCGCATAGGGTATTTTGCATATGGCCCCTTGCGCTTTTTGTATTTATTTATTAGTATTTAAACTTGAGCCCGTAGTGTAAAAATTTTTGTAATATTTGCAGAGAGACCCCTGAACTTTGCTTATTTGCACTTAGGTCCTTCGCCACGTCACCTCACGTGACATGTACACGTGAGGGGGTGGGCATTTTGCAAGGATACCCTCGGTCTTTTGTGTATTTCGTTTGAGTCCTGAAACTTTCGTATTAAGTGTAAACTTTTTGGTGATTTTGCAAGTAGGCCCCCTGGGTTTTGAAATATTGCATTTGAGTCCTCGCCAGGCGCGTGCAAGTCACGCGCCCTGGTGGGTAAATTGCTAAGAGGCCCATGCGACTTTTGTAATTGCATTTTAGTGCTAAAAATTGAATATACAGTGTATATTTTTGTGGAAAATTGCATGTATGCCCCTGGATGTTTTAGATATTGCACATATACCCCTGCCAGGATTGTTTAATGTTTGGATGTTTGCTCTAATTATTTAGCCTATCACTTTAACTCCAAAAATTTTACAAAAATAGACTTAAGTATCTGGACACGTGTACTGTGACGCCATCTATTTAGTTTTTGATTTTACTTTATTTTTATATTTATTAAAAATCAAAAACATCCTTTTTGTGTACTGTCTACCTTAGAAAATGCCAAAAAAATATCAAAATTCCTCCAAAAATTCCCAAAAAATCATCTACTGTCTATTTTATCCTATTTTAGTGTCAGTCCAAAAATCATTAAAAATCTCAAAAGAAAAACACTAAAAATTTAAAAACACTCAAAAACTTCAAAAAAATATATAAAATAGTAGAAAACTCCAAAAATCAAAATCTCAGTTCCTGTTTGTTCCTTATTTTATCCTTCTTATTTGAAAAATAGTGTGACAATTTTGAGTTACTGGTTGGTATTTTTAAATCTCATTTTACTCACAGTCAGCTTCTTTCCCACTGTTTTCCTTTATTTCAGTATTTAAAAATATCAAAAATACCTTGAAAAACCCCCCAAAAATCACAAAAACAGTAGAAAATTATAAAAATACCAAAAACATTTTATTTCTGAATTTTTGAGTATTTTTGCACATTTTTATAAATATTTTAGCTTGCCTTTTATTATATTGTCTTTATTCTCCAATATTGAAAAAGAAATAAAAAAAATATATATAATATAAAATATAAAAATCAGAAAATTAAAAATCAAAATACAAAATTAAAAATTAAATAAAAAAAATTAAAAATTAAAAACCCACAAAAATTCATTTGCTTGTTTGCTTAGTGTAGACACATCACACATCACACACACACACACTTTAGCATTTTTGCTTGAACTACCCTGCTTGTTCCCTGTGTTTGAACTCTCTACATACTTGCACCTATACATCTTTTATGTAGAGTTAAAAATAAATTTTAACTCCGCATTAGTTCTAATTTATTGATCTTAGTGTGGGTTAATTGTTGATTAATCGCATTTTATTGTGGGTCGCCACAGCGACGTATTTAGACCCTCGATAATTAGCGGTTATCAAATGGCGCCGTTGCCGGGGAGCAATAGCGAGTAGTTCATATATTGTTTGGTTGATTGTGTGATTGTTATCATAGCATTTTTCATCTCTTACATTTTGATATATCTTGTTGAGCTATCTGACCACTCTTCTTTGTCTTCTTGCGAGGGGACCGCGGAGCGAGGCGGATCGCCTAGGTGACCCGACGCATCCTTGGGAAGCGGAGCCGGCTATTCTTAGCCAAGCCGGCAGGAGAGAGCAAGGAGTGAGAGAGAGAGTGATTAGTTTAGTTTTCATTTATTTTTGGTGAGAGAGTGATTCATTAATTTGTAATAATACAGGTACACTTGGACTTAGACACTTAGACATTCGGGCCTAATTTCCGGGTGTTTGTTCACCCGGGGGCTCACCGCGGATTTTTATCGCGTTTTTATCGCTGTCATTTTCCGGATTTGTTTTCATTTTTCACTTTCTTTTGTGGACTGAGCTCTTAGTTCTAGGTGCTGCTTGATTCGATTAGAATAGGTCCAAACACCTAATTATATTTGCATGCTCCTATAGAATCGTATTTGGACTTAGACTAATTAAACAGTTAGCTAGTAGCTTCCAAATCTACGCGCCGCGAGCTCACACCCGAACAAGCGCTTTCTCCTACCCCAAATGTGTTGGGCAGAGGAGGGGTGAGCCTAGACCGGACACTCGGATTAGGAGTTATTAGTTAGCTTGTGGTTCTTCACGCTAGCAGCTGCCTGTTCTAGGACGATTTCCGCTTGCATTTCGCCATATAGCTTAGGTTTAAAAATTCTGCTTTGCATCCCGCATGGAGAGAGCTGGGATTCGCTGTAAGTCCTCTTACTTTGCACGCATCATCTAGGCACAAAGGTGAGATTTCCACCTTGGTGTCGACTTGCACGGCTTTTCCGACTCTATTCTCCCTCTGTTTTTGGAACAAAGTAGGATAAAGGAAAAATACAAAACCGTTAGGCGCTTGTTTGAATTGACTCAAAAGAAGCGATAACACCAAAAAAATTAAAAAAGGGACTGCTAAAGGAAACTTGACCAAAATAAAATTGGTAATTGGATTCATTGCTTGGGGAGAGTAACACCCTCACTTGTCTTCAGGTTGCATGGGAAGGTCTCCTTCCAAGTGAGGTGAGCGCTTCGTAAGGATTAGAGCCCAAAACCAACTTGTGGCTGCCTTGTGTATCGCCTGGATTTCCGAAGTATTGGCTCTACTATCGTACGTAGTCGAGTAGGACTTGGTCGCCATTGGTGACTCACTATTGTGTGAGCACCGACCTTGTCCGAAGTACCGAGCTTAGGCCACGCCTTCACGGGTGTGTCTGTCTCACCGACTGCGTCCGAGTAGGACCTTGTACGCTCACAGGTGATTCCATTGCGAGCGAGGTCCGAAGTATCGGTTTCGCCTATCGGCTTCCTCCCTCTATTTCTTTGGCTGAGTAAGGATCCAGGAAGGGTTACAAGGACCTCAAAAAGCGCAAGTTACAGGTTACACAGGAGGAGGACAAGTACGGGGACACTTTCCTGGCAGTACTCTCGCTCCTATAGGCGTAGCGCTCTAAGGACTCGTGAAAAGATAATTGCCTGAAAAACAAGCTAAAATTGACAAGATAAAAGCCGAACCTTCACGGCTTCACGAGTTGAGTTGGTGAACTTACCCTTGCTTTGTGTTTGATTGTTAGATTTATTTAGGTCAAGATCAAAAACACCGCACGATTGTGCACAATTTTGTTGCATCTCATCTTCTTCTTCTCTTGCATTTATCCTGCTCTTCCCGAATAATCAAGATGATGGGACGGAGATCTCTTAGGCCGACCTTGTCGGCACCGCTATCTAGCACTCCTCCTTACTCATCTAGGAATGCCTCGGAGAGTCCGCTCTCCGAGCCCGAGTTTACATCCACCCTGTTCCCCCTCGACCACCCTTCCCATTCTCCTTCCCTCAGTCCGATTGTGTCAGAATTCAGTGCATCACAGAGTTCAGCTCATTCAACAGCACCTGAAATGGCCTCTTTTGCATTTTCAGAGAATCCAGTAATGGCAGACAGAGGCGAGCACCCAGATGACCACGACCATCCTCCGTTCATTATTGACCAAGTGGCCATCAACAATTCCTTGCTAGCGTCCCTGGAGACTATGCAGAGGCAGATCCGAGACCAGGGCACTTTCATGGGTGACCTTATGAGAGAGATCGCACAGCTGAGAGAGAACCGACCTGGAGGAGGCGGTGGCGGAGAAGGAGGAGGACCTGACGCAGGAGGAGACGATCCAGACGGTGAGCGACCGCCACAGACCATCATGAGGGAACTGCACAACCCAGCTTCGTCCCTCACTCACCGGTGGATCAGACTCCTGCCAATCCACGGAGACTTCGAGCTTCGGCACCACACGATTCAGTTGCTACCCAAGTTTCACGGGCTGCCGACCGAAGAGCCGCACCTCCATCTCCAAGAGTTCGAAATGATATGCAGCACTATCCACGATCGGTTGTTGACCGAGGACACTATCAGGATGATCGCCTTCCCGTTCTCATTGGTTGATCGAGCCGCATATTGGCTCAAGCATCTAGGGCTATTCGTCGATACTTGGGCAGATCTCCGGTCCGTATATTTGAAGAAATACTATCCCCTCGGCCGGACCAACGCAGCTCGAGCCATGATCAGCAACTTCGTCATGATCCCAAATGAACAGTTCCATGAAGCATGGGATCGATTCAGAGAGCTCATAGACCGGTGTCCACATCACGATATCTCCAAGCCCCACCTGGTGCAGAGTTTCTTCTGTGGGCTGACACCGGAGCTGCAGGGGCTTGTGAACGCCTCTTGCGGTGGATCATATTTCTCCAAGGGAGAAGACGATGTATGGGCCATCTACGAAGGTATGGCAGAAAACTCTACAGTGATGACCCAAGCCAGAGTCTACACACAACAAAAGCCCCCGCAAGGAGCGGGATCATTTCAGAGGATCGCCCGCATCGATGCCGGTCCCAGCACAACGTCGGTAGCCGCAGCACAAGCCGAGTCAGCAGCAGCCGACATGGGCATTATCAGTGAAAAGCTGGACCGCATGGAGATCCTCGAAAAGAAACAGAACCAAGGTCTAGCCCAGATGGACCTTCTCACCAAAACAATGAGTGACCTGAAGACTCAAATTCTCTGTATTCAGGAGGCACAGGTCCATTCACAACAGCCTCCCAGGTCACAGGTTGCTTCCAGCAGCAACAATCCCAACCAGGCCTCCACCTCATACCGCCAGGTGAACCATATCCAGGCGGAGCCGGTTCCATTGTTGCAGTACCATCCAGAGCAACCGCCATCTCAGGAGACACAGATGGTGGTGTATCAGCCGGAGCAGCCGCTGGCAGTTCTTCCTCCATCTTCCTTCGAGCAGGAACCGTTGATGGAAGTCAACGGGATTTGGTATGACCGATACCCTCAGCCCGCAATTCGTAGGGATCATCCCGGATTTCGTTGGGGTAATGGTGGTTCCTCATCCCAACAGCATTCCCCTGCTCAAGGACAGCAGAACAGCCAGCCACAGCAATACAACCAGCAACCCCAGTATGCCCAGCCACAACAATACCAGAGTGGTCCTCGTCCCGCCTATCAAGGACAACAGTGGAGGCAGCGTCAGCCGCCTCAGCATTCTTATCACCAGCCTTCCCCCCAGTTTCAGCAACAACACCAGCAGCAGCAGCCCCATTTCCAGCAGGGACAGACGTCCGGTTCTCAGGGTCCAGCCTTCGAGAACCCTGCTCTTGATGATCTTGCCCGCTTGCTATCTGAACAGCGAGCATCTTTCAGGCAAGAAATGGATGAGTTCCGGCAGGAAATGCGGGACATCATCAAAGGCAAAGCCGCCATACCCGCTCAGATCGAACCAAACCCTAATAATTTAAAAAGAAAATCTGAGCAGGTAGAGTCCACAGAGGATACCTCTCCTAGTGATTATTTGAGTGACATGTCTTCTTTTGTGAATGATGCTGATTTTGTGACTACTAGGAGCGGTAGGTTGCCAGCCGGCGGCGCCTCTTCTGAGCGACAACCAGATGCCGAACCAGGAACGCCAGAGGAGCAGAGGAGCGGTGCTGATGCCGCTACAGATGATGTTGAAGACGGTGGTGCTGATGCCACCAATGATGGAGACCAGGACGACGGTGCTGATGCCGTCGTGATACCAGATGCAGACGGTGGTGCTGATGCCACCATTTTGGATGCTGAACCAGAGCGCGGTGCTGATGCCGCGAAGACATGTGCTAGTGGTGGTACTGAGGCCACCACATCCACTTTTGTTGAGCCATCTGTGATGTTGCCACATTTTGTATCTAGAGACTGTGGGAACAAAAACAAAAACAAAAATATGAATAAAGGAAAGGTTTCTGTTCAAATTACGAATCCATATGTGGTGAATGATGATTATCGTATGGACTCTCCGTCTTCATAGGCACAGGGACCGATTCCTAGTCCTCCATCTGAGGAGGCCCCTACAATCCCCTTCCCTGAGGCACTCCGCCGAGCGAAGGGGAATAAAAAAGAAAATCCAAAAAAGAGCCAACAGGTAGAGTTCGGCAACGAGATGATTGACAGATTTCATATTCAGCTGACTCTACGAGAAGCATTTGAGCATATCCCCTTCTTCAAGAAGAATTTGAAAGAAACAACTACTGTCAGAAGGAAGAAGAGGCACAGAGATCAAATCCATATGCTCACTCATGACACTTGCTGCGCCATTCAGAAAACATTGCCAGCCAAGCGACCAGACGCAGGAGCTCCCTATGTCAGATGCGAGATTCAGGAGCAGCAGTTTGATCGTACTCTATTAGACAGCGGCTCTTCAATTAACCTCCTTCCGGCAGCCTTAGTCAAGCAGTTCGAGTTTGGCCCTCTTCTTCGAAGCAGAACCGTCCTTCAGTTTGCTGATAGGTCGATTAAGAGGCCGAAGGGGTTATTGAAAGACGTGGTCGTTACCATTCAGGGCCTGAAATTCCCCGTGGACTTCGTTGTGTTGGACATGGAGATCCCTGAGTCGGTAACTGATGCCCCCATCATTCTCGGACGTCCATTCTTGGCCACAGCCAAGGCGGTGACCGACCACGATAGCGGGAGGGTATGTTTTTGCGTAGAGGGCGAAACCATACAAATAGAGACGATCGACGAGATCAGAGCCAGAGAGGCAGAAGGCTCAGAACAGTCCATCGAAGCCGAACAGATGACAGAGGAGGAGCTAGACATCCACCAGGTTTGTGATTTTGAGATGACTGATGATGAATCCAACTGGAAAGATCCCGTAGCACCGACCCTCGCCTTGCCTACAGATTCTCTATATCTCAAGCTCATGGCAGTCGAGAGCCGGGAGAGCACATCCCTGGAGGAGGATATTTCTGAGGCTGACAGTGTTGTGATGAGTGGTGATGAGGAATTTCAATCTTGCTCATCGTCTTCTGATCCCTCGGATTCAGACATTGATTGGGATGACTTTGATGACTATTTACCTTGTCTGATTCCTACTGAGCCAACAACCATGACAGAGTGCGAGCCGGTGCAGTTTATCGTTGATTCAGAAGGCCGCCCTTCGTCAGAAATTCATGCAGAGCGAGAGTTCTCACATGCAGACCTGGTAGCATTTACACAGACATATCAGAAGCCAGATCTGCCACCTCCCAGTTGTCCAGAACGAAAACCTCTGCCGCAGTCAATGAAGTACAGATTCCTTGCTGGAGAGCCAGAAATGCACCCAGTAATTATCTCAGCAGATTTGACTGGAGAACAAGAATCTCGTCTGATGGAGGTTCTTGAAAGAAACCGCAAGGCAATCGGTTGGAGTATAGCTGATCTCCAAGGGCTGAGCCCAAATCTTTGCTCTCACCACATTTATCTTGAGGATAACGCTAAGCCGTCGCGTGAGTTCCAACGACGGCTGAACCCGAATCTTCGAGACGTAGTCATGAAAGAAATTTCCAAGTGGTGGAGCGCCGATTTTATCTATCCCATCTCCGACTCCAAATGGGTAAGTCCGCTACATGTGGTACCCAAGAAGACGGGTATCACTACAGTCGTTAATGAGTCTGGAGAGGAGATCGCTACCAGAGTACCAACTTCTTGGAGGGTCTGTGTGGACTACAGACGATTGAATGAAGCCACCAAGAAGGATCACTTCCCGCTTCCCTTCATTGATCAGATTATCGAGCGGTTAGCCGGGAAGAGCCATTACTGTTTTCTCGATGGGTACTCTGGATACAATCAGGTGGCCATTGCGCCCGAAGACCAGGAGAAAACGACGTTCACCTGTCCGTTCAGAACTTATGCTTTCAGACGGATGCCCTTTGGTCTATGTAACGCTCCGGCGACATTCCAAAGGTGCATGTTGTCCATCTTCTCGGACATGGTGGGTGACTGTTTAGAGGTCTTCATGGATGACTTCTCGGTCTATGGCGACGGGTTCGATGCTTGTCTTGACTGCCTAGACCGTGTGCTGAAGCGCTGCATTGAGGTCAATCTTGTCTTATCCTGGGAGAAGAGTCATTTCATGATGACTCAGGGGACGGTTCTTGGTCATATCGTCTCCAACAGGGGCATGGAGGTCGATCCGGCTAAGGTGGATATCATCAGAAAACTCAATCCACCGTCCAATTTACGTCAGTTACGGTCTTTTCTGGGGCATGTCGGTTTCTACCGACGGTTCATTCAGGACTTCAGTCGAATTGCCCGACCGCTTACTGACTTGCTCACCAAAGACACCGAGTTTATTGTTAATGATAAGTGTCTTGAATCATTTGAGACTCTCAAGAATATGGTTGTCTCAGCTCCTGTCCTTCAGCCGCCCGATTGGTCTCTCCCATTCGAGATCATGACGGATGCTTCAGATTTTGCCGTTGGGGCTGTGCTTGGACAGAGGAGGGATGGTTTACCGTTCGCCATTCACTACGCCAGCCGGACTTTGGATGCCGCGCAGCGGAATTACACTGTAACTGAGAAAGAGATGCTGGCCGTAGTCTTCGCTCTTGATAAGTATCGATCATATATTCTCGGATCTAGAGTGACCATTTATACTGATCATACCGCCATCCGGTACTTAATGGCTAAGAAGGATGCCAAAGCACGTCTCACCAGATGGATCCTTCTACTCCAGGAATTTGATATTGAAATTAAGGACAAGCCTGGAGTCAAGAATGTGGTGGCGGATCATCTCTCCAGATTGGAGAATCTTGAGGAATCTGAGCCCAGCGCACCTATCACTGAGACATTTCCAGACGAGGCGATCTTGGCTGTCACCTCACTCCCGTGGTATGCTGACTTTGTAAACTATCTTGTTGCCAAGACAGTCCCTCAGGGTTGGCCCAGGCAGAAACTTGAGACCTTCCTAGCTAAGGCCAAGTTTTACCATTGGGAGGATCCCGTCCTTTATCATGAAGGAGGGGATAGTATCTGGAGGAGGTGCATTCCTCAAGAAGAGCAGCATAGCGTCCTCACATACTGCCACAAGCTTGAGGCAGGAGGACATCATTCTGGAAAAAGGACAACACAGAAGGTGCTTCAATCCGGCCTATGGTGGCCTACTCTCTTCAAGGATTCTGATGAGTTCGTGAAGAGATGTACTGATTGTCAGAAAATGGGAACCTGCGGACAGAGAGACATGATGCCCATGCAACCCATTCACTTCTGTGAGGTTTTTGATGCATGGGGTATTGATTTCATGGGCCCATTTCCTAAAAGTCAGGGATTCGAGCATATTTTGCTCGCTGTAGATTATGTCAGCCGATGGGTCGAGGCCATCCCCGCCCGAGCCGCAGATGCTAAAACCGTTTGCAAATTTTTGAGGAAAAATATCATTTCACGGTTCGGTGTACCTAGAGTCTTGATTTCAGACAGGGGGTCTCACTTCATCAATGACAAAGTCAGGGCCCTTGCAGACGAGTTCGACATTGACCATCGGGTTGCCACTCCTTATCACCCTCAGACGAATGGTCTTGCCGAAGTATCGAACAGGGAGATAAAGACTATCTTGCAGAAAGTTGTCCGCCCAGACCGAAAGGATTGGTCACAGCTTTTGGACTCGGTCTTGTGGGCTTATCGGACTTCTTTCAAGAATCCATTGGGGACATCTCCCTTTTGTCTCGTCTATGGCAAGCCGTGCCATTTGCTAGTGGAAATCAAGCACAAATCTTTTTGGGCAGTTACAGAATTGCTTCTAGATCCCGAGAGTATAGGAGAACAGAGAAGAGCAGAATTGGCAGCCCTGGAAGAATTGAGAGACACAACCTTCTCCAACAGCCTACAGTACAAAGAAAAAGTAAAGACATGGCATGATTCGCATATCAGCCATAAACAGTTTGAGCCAGATCAGAGAGTATGGTTTTTTGACTCCAGGCTGAAATTATTCCCAGGGAAATTGCAGAGCAAGTGGAAAGGACCATATGTGGTCAGGAAGGTACATGACAATGGCAGCATCGACATATCCGAACCGTCATCTTCCTCTACCTTCCGCGTCAATGGTCAACGCCTGAAACTATATCTTGATCATGATCCGCCGACCATTGACGTTGCCCCCATTCTTCTGGTATGAGATGTGTCTTTTGACTCGCATCATCTGCATCTCATACATGGTGATCAATTCCATCTTCCGCTGTACAAATCCATTTGTTCATATCACCCTGTTGTCTGTCGATTTATTTTCGTATTTTCTTCTTTTCTTCTTTTCCTTTTCTATCTTCTTTAGCTATCAAAAAGGTGTCGCCCTTGTAGACAGTTTTCCATACTTAGGACGTACTTTGTCCTAAGTATAGGGGGGTTGGCACCCCGAGTTGTTCTATCCTTTTCGATCCTCTCCATTGTCTCCTCTTCTTGCCTATACTTAGGGATATCTTACCCTAAGTATAGGGGGAAACAACCCGAGTACGATCTGTTCATTCCCACCCTTGACCCTCCCTGCCTTGTGTACAGTCTGCTATACTTAGGATTATTTGATCCTAAGTATAGGGGGGACGGTCAACTTCTCATTGATTCATTCATTCATTCTTTAGACTTGCCTATACTTAGTACGAGTTATGTCTTCTCTTTTCTCTCCGATCTATGAGGACATAACTCAAGCTAAGTATAGGGGGGTCGTATATACTACGTATATACTTTAGCCATAACTCGTACTTTCGTATTTTCCTAAAAATATGGCTAAAAATTCTTTAAAATTCATTAAAAATTCTTAATAAAAAGATGTGGTTATTCCTCAAATTCTTTTTGTATTTATTGATTAATAAATCAGGTGAAAATGTTTTTTTTTGCAAAATGTTTGAAAAAATAGTTTGAAAATCTTTGTGAACAACTATTGGAAACTATTTTGAAAATATTTTGTTTCATGTTTTCAACCTGTGTAAAATGTGTGGTTTGTAAAACTTCTTTTCTTTGTGTAAAATAAAATGTTTGGAAAATGATTTGCAAATGGTTTGAAAAATGGTTGCAAAAATGATTTGAAAAACCTATATATACTGTTTTGAAAACCTTTGCAAAATGATTTTCAAATGTGTGTAAAATGTTTGTAAAAACTATTTTGGACTATAGTTTTCAAAAATTGTGTGCAAATTGTTTTCAGATAAGTTTGAGGAATACTTACATCTCACCAAAATCCACTATATATATGTATAAAATTGATCACTTACCCTTGTAAATTCTAAAATCCACTTCTTGTATATATAAAGAAGCACTCCCGTGTACATATTTTCACCTAGTTTTTAGCCAAAATCTTTTTGCTTTCGAAAATTCCCAAAAACATTTGCAAAAATTAAAATCCAAAAACATCTGAAAAATCTTTTTGGAAAAATACAAAAAAAATGCATCTGCATATGCATGCATCATCTTTTCAAAAATCCATAAAAATTTCAAAATCTTTGAAAATTGCATCACAAAAATATTTTCTGCATGGCATTTGCATGGCATTCGCATTTTTCGGATTGAGTTTGATAGTTGAACAAGTCTAAGTAAAATCCGGAGATTGGAGCTTGATTGGACCTTAAAATCTACCTAATAACAGGAACCTTATAGGAACTGGGTTTGAGGTACTTCAGGTCTAGTTGACTTAATTCCTTGAGGATCATGGGACTTGGTTCAATGGATTCTTGACTGCCTAAGTAGAGTATTTCGGAGCACACGCACGACTCTTGTTGATAATGACCTAACTTGGACACCTGCACCTTTCACATGGCTCAACTCAGTTGGAGTGGTGAGGGGATTGGATTTGCCGGTATGAGACGCACACAAGTGGAAACACTTGTCCTCCTCTAGGGAGGGAAGTGCACCCCAACCCGTCCAGTGATTAGGAAGTCTAAAGACAGGAGACTGTGGGTTGCGATAAAGCTTCAAAAGAGGGATAGTCTACTGGCTCAAGAGGAAAAACTCCTTATGTAAATGCTGCTGTATATAGTATTAAAAAAAATGTGTTCAGGCATGTACAAAAATAAAAAGCCTGCAAGTATGTACAAAGTCAATAAGCAAGCTTGAGTTCCAAAGTCATATCATGTGAGCCTGCAGCAGGATGACTTGACTACACTGGTCTTGCATCCAAGGATAGGTAGCTACACTGGCTACCGTCCATTCTTCTCTTCACCCCCTCCTCTTGAGCTGGTTGCCACTTGAACTTAGAAGGGAATACCCCGCTCCTCGAGGATGGAGTTGTTGGATTGGGGAATCATTGGGTTGTTGTACTGGAGAAGTCAGTCTCTTCGTCATTCTAGTTGGGGAGAGCCACCATCACTTACACTGTACAAGTCAGATTCATAGTCGTAAGAGTTTGCGTATGAGTTGAAGTATTTCTGACCTGGCTATTGAGGAGACTTGGACAGAGTTTTGGGATTCTCAAGGACTGTTGGACTTCAAACACGGTTCTCACTAAGGTTCCGCCCGCACTAAAATTCCAAAGGTCCGACTTAAGCTCCAAACTTTGATTTTGCGAAGACAAGTTTGATCATCAAATTAAATCCAAGTTCTTCTTTTTCTTTTCTTTGTTTTTCTTTTTGCACTTATTGCATAAGTGTTTGCTAGGGACTAGCAAAGGTAAAGTATAGGGGGATGATGAATCCACATTTCATCATCTTTATTCTATCATTTTGGCACCAAAAACCCTAGCAAATACCTGTAAATAGCCTTAAATCAAGCATCTTAGCATTCATGCATGTGCATCCAGACAGTGTATAAATTACTGTAATTAAGGCCAAAATTATAGAATAAATAAAGAAAAGAAAAAGAATAAAATATTGTAAATATTTTATGACCCAAAACCCCCGAGACCTAGACATCTTGATGAATAGGTCGACAAGGAATAAAGTAGGGGGAGATAAGGTCAGAAACACAGATATAATACCGATACTTCCTGTTCATTCTTTATTCATTTTGGGACCTATTTTTGGTTCCACTTTTTGTACATCAAATAAAGAAACTTTGTGCATGAAAGTTGTAGATAATTTCATAAAGAAAAATACAAAATTGATTTCACATAAAAATCATGTACAGACAAAAAGATATGGTCTGAATAAGAATCCAAAATCCCAACTTTCCAGACCCGTATCTCACAACAGACAACTCCAAATGAAGCAAACTCACCTTTAATTGTATATAGAATAAAATAATCTATCCAATGGCGGTGGTTTCGCATTTGGCGGAGCTACGGTTTGAAAGTTGAGTTTTGGACCCCTGTTGTATACTTGTACTGAATAAAATATTCAATTTATTCTTTATTCATTATTTATTCATTTTTATATTTTTATAATTTTGTGAATATTACTTATAATACATATGTGCATTAAAATTGAAATAAAATGCAAAGAAAAATAAAAATACCTATATAAAGAATACATAGGCATACTGCACATACTTATACCTGTATATAATACACTTGTATTTTATTAAATATACAAAACATAACAGAAAAATACAATAAAAATATATTTATGTATATAAAAGTATGTTACAATTTTATAAAATACTAAATAAAAATAATGAAAATAAAATACCTAAATAAAAATAAAATACCAAAATACATAGGTATTATACCTATATAGGGTTAAAAAGGCAACTTGTAAAAATATAAGTCATAAAAATAATTAAAAATCAAAATAAAATACTACATAAAATTTTAAACATTTTTTATTTTATAACTTTTAACTAATTTGGCCATTTAGTATTTTAAATAGAATTATTAAAATGTTTTTCCAGGGTTTTTCCTGGTTGGTCCACGTGGACCAACCAGGAGGCCAGGACTGTTGACCTAGGTCAACAGTCTGACCTACACCCTGTAGCCTTTGTCAGAACCGCTGTTGACCCCATCTTCACCATTTTTTCGAGGCACGAGCTTTCATCCTTTCGACTCGATTTCTTCTGAGATTCTCTTCCTCGTTCATCCCTCTTGCCCGCCAAGTGATTACATTGGGCTATGGATCAAGGAGCTACTCCAGACCTCTTGGTCTTTGGACCTCTGTCACCTCGGGTCAAACCACATATAACCGACCCCCTTCTTTCCTTTTGAATTCGAGTCCCCTTGGTCCACCCTTCAGCGCCACCATCGTGCTCCTGAGCTCCGTGGAGGTGACAGCTCCACCGCCAGCCCTTCAACCAAGGCGCGCGAAGTCGAGGGAAGCTCCACCACCTCCGCCAACAGCCGGCGTCGAGGTACTCTTTCTCCTCTGGCTCCGGCCATTGAGGGCACCCCCCGCTTATTTCTTTCTCGCTTTTAGTTCCTGTTAGCTGTAGCTTCAAAAACCCCAAAAAAATTCAAAGTTTCATCAACCATCTCGCCAAATCACGCACCTTGGCCGGAGCGCACCTCCGGCCGTGCATCCATATCGCGAACCGCGCCCTTCCTCGACCATCCAAGGGTCCAGGCAGTTTGCCCTGGACCCGTTGACCATTCTTGCAGGTCAAAGTACGAACGAAGCGCTTGGAGGCGAGTTTTGACGCTCGCCGGACTGTGGCCGAGCTTCCCAGCTCCGCCACCTTCGCCTGAGCACCTCGGCCGCCGCCGCGGTATTTTGACGCCTCCAGGAGAGAGACGAAGACCTGAGGAGCCTCCAGCCCGCTTTTGAAGCCAAACCGCTCGCCGGAGACGGAGCTTGACCTCGGCGAACCTCGGCTCGCCGGAGTTCGTCGCTGTTCTTGCTCCGGGCTTCGCCACCGTTGGATCGAGGAGGAGCTCCAGACAGATCGTAGACCGTCCGATCGTGAAGACCCAGCCACCGTCGATCTCAGCCGAGATCTGATCCTAGACGTCCACGAGCGAAGCGACATCGGCCGTCCATCAAGCGCCACGTGTATAAGTGGCTTGCCATCAGCCGTCGGATCACGCGCATAGGGTATTTTGCATATGGCCCCTTGCGCTTTTTGTATTTATTTATTAGTATTTAAACTTGAGCCCGTAGTGTAAAAATTTTTGTAATATTTGCAGAGAGACCCCTGAACTTTGCTTATTTGCACTTAGGTCCTTCGCCACGTCACCTCACGTGACATGTACACGTGAGGGGGTGGGCATTTTGCAAGGATACCCTCGGTCTTTTGTGTATTTCGTTTGAGTCCTGAAACTTTCGTATTAAGTGTAAACTTTTTGGTGATTTTGCAAGTAGGCCCCCTGGGTTTTGAAATATTGCATTTGAGTCCTCGCCAGGCGCGTGCAAGTCACGCGCCCTGGTGGGTAAATTGCTAAGAGGCCCAGGCGACTTTTGTAATTGCATTTTAGTGCTAAAAATTGAATATACAGTGTATATTTTTGTGGAAAATTGCATGTATGCCCCTGGATGTTTTAGATATTGCACATATACCCCTGCCAGGATTGTTTAATGTTTGGATGTTTGCTCTAATTATTTAGCCTATCACTTTAACTCCAAAAATTTCACAAAAATAGACTTAAGTATCTGGACACGTGTACTGTGACGCCATCTATTTAGTTTTTGATTTTACTTTATTTTTATATTTATTAAAAATCAAAAACATCCTTTTTGTGTACTGTCTACCTTAGAAAATGCCAAAAAAATATCAAAATTCCTCCAAAAATTCCCAAAAAATCACCTAGTGTCTATTTTATCCTATTTTAGTGTCAGTCCAAAAATCATTAAAAATCTCAAAAGAAAAACACTAAAAATTTAAAACACTCAAAAACTTCAAAAAAATATATAAAATAGTAGAAAACTCCAAAAATCAAAATCTCAGTTCCTGTTTGTTCCTTATTTTATCCTTCTTATTTGAAAAATAGTGTGACAATTTTGAGTTACTGGTTGGTATTTTTAAATCTCATTTTACTCACAGTCAGCTTCTTTCCCACTGTTTTCCTTTATTTCAGTATTTAAAAATATCAAAAACACCTTGAAAAACCCCCAAAAATCACAAAAACAGTAGAAAATTATAAAAATACCAAAAACATTTTATTTCTGAATTTTTGAGTATTTTTGCACATTTTTATAAATATTTTAGCTTGCCTTTTATTATATTGTCTTTATTCTCCAATATTGAAAAAGAAATAAAAATATATATATATATATAATATAAAATATAAAAATCAGAAAATTAAAAATCAAAATACAAAATTAAAAATTAAATAAAAAAATTAAAAATTAAAAACCCACAAAAATTCATTTGCTTGTTTGCTTAGTGTAGACACATCACACATCACACACACACTTTAGCATTTTTGCTTGAACTACCCTGCTTGTTCCCTGTGTTCGAACTCTCTACATACTTGCACCTATACATCTTTTATGTAGAGTTAAAAATAAATTTTAACTCCGCATTAGTTCTAATTTATTGATCTTAGTGTGGGTTAATTGTTGATTAATCGCATTTTATTGTGGGTCGCCACAGCGACGTATTTAGACCCTCGATAATCTGTGGTTATCACCAAGTCAGCATGGATTGGTCGACAAACCAATAAGTAGGGGGAGATAAGGTAAGAAAACATAAAAAATAATTTAAAACACACTACACACACCCTCCATTATTTATACAATAAATACAAATCTTCAAAGAATTTTAATTAATCCATATGAACATATTTTTCACTAAACTCTTCTCCTAATTATTCCTAGTATATAAAAATATAAAAATAAGTTAAAAATATTACCCTGTATATATGCCAAGAAACTCATCCTGTAAATTGTCAAAATCTCAACTTCCGAACATCATAACTTTCTCATACGAACTCCAATTTCACTCTACTCACCTTTAAAGTTCATAAAATAATATTCTCTAATTAGTAAAGGTGGTTTCATCGAATTCGGAGTCCGTTTGCAAAAAGTCGGTTTTGGGACCAAAAGACAACAGGGTTTCTGGGCTATTTATTTTCTGTAACACACATTATTTATAATTTTCTTGATTTTATATTTTTAAATTATTTCATGATCTTGTAGTTTTACCATAAATTATTTCATAATTTTTGGAGACAATTTATTATTTTAATAAAAACAAAAACCCCAAAATATAGGTATAAATGAACTAACTAGATACTAACCTTATTTATTAAAATATACAAATTAACTTATTAAAATCCATAAAAATTCGTATAAATCTTATTTAATATTCTAGTAATTAAGAAAATATAAAATTTATTTTTATTTATTTATTTATTAAATTAAAAATCAAAAACCTATTTATAAATACATATTTATTATATAATATTTATATCTTGAATAATATTTATTATTTATTAAAGGTAACTATTCCATAAATTAGATAATTAATTTATTTAACTTTCTTGTATTTATACCTAATTAAAAGAACCTTATTTAATAATTATTATCTATTCTATAAAGTATTTTAACCTCTGGGCCAACCAGGTGCTGACACTTGTCAGCACCTGGGTTCATCTTCCCCAAGAGTCTGTTATGCCGCTTGTGCTCGACCTGCCGACTTCAACTATTTCTCCCACGCTATTCTCGAACCTTCTGTCCATTCTAAGCCATCCGATCCCTTCTCCTAACTACCAGCTACCTCGCCAGCCCTAGATCTAGGCTTGGAGCCCAAGTAATCTCCCTATATAAAGCCCCCAACTTCCGCCATAGCCAACTAACTTTCCAGCTCTCTGAAACCCTCCAGTTCCAGAAGCCCGACCCCATCTTCCAAGCCTCGTCTCGGCCGACCTGAGGTGGTGACAACACCGTGCTCGACCCAGCGAGGAGGAGGAGACGTCGGAGATCGTTCCAAGGCTATGCCAGTCTTGTATCGCCGCCCACGCATGCGTCGGAGCTCCGGTCTTTGGTCGCCGTCGAGCAGCTATTCCAGGTAATATACCTAGAATCTTCATAGACTTCTTCATCCACTTTCTTCGTATTTTCATCTCGATTTTCGTGTAGAAATTAGCGTGTTAAGAGCGTCATTAGGATGCTTAACCCTTTCGCTTAAACGCCCTTAGATTTTCATCACGATTCGTTACCAAACCACATCAAATCGCGCTTCAAATCCATCGTCGTTCTCATGCATTTCATAATTTCATCTGGAAACAAAGTTTCTCGCCATCTTTTGATCCATATTATATCATTTATCGGCCGATTCCTTGGAGAATCGAGCAAGGCATTCTGTTACTTGCAGATCCATCTTGATAGCGAGCCATTTTTTAGGAGCTGGACGGCTCCCATCTTCATCAGATTCCATCTCCAAGGAGCTTCGTCAAGACTGAGCCATCTCCAGGAAGACGAGACCGTGATTTTCATCGCCGCTCCACCACCGCTCCGAGCAGCCACCGCCAAGACCCTACCGCGGGCGAGCTCGAGGGGTGGAGGCGCCACCCCTCTGGCCCCGCCGGAGAGCCAAAGCTTTCGCCGTGCGTCCAGGAAAATTCGGAGAAGACGAGCCATCGCCGAGCTTCGCAACGAACTCAAGAACACCAAAAGCTACAGGTGCACGACACGTGGCGCACCTGCAACCGCCGATCTGCGCCTGAAGAGTTCTAATCTGCGCCGTCCATTGCGAAACGGTGGAAAATTTATGCATTAAGTCCAGCCAGTTTTCCAGAAATTCTACTCCGCCCCCCAGGTTTTCACTATTTACATTTAGGTCCCTCCGCAGGGACCTAAATGTAAAGATTTGTATAAATTTCTTTCAGAACAGTCCCTGAGGACCATTTAGCAAACATTTTAAATAACTTTTTCTTACGCTTATGCCCATGGGCTGTAGGGGCTGTTTGGACCTCGTTTGAATTCGTTTTTTGACGGTTTCTTGAGGGTAGTTACGCAACTACCCCACCTATCTAGTATAAAGTTTCGAGTGTTTTTGACGTGTTTTCGTCGTGCTTTGATTTCATCGAAAGTCGTCTTGTTTTGTTTTGATTTCTTGTGTAGTTCAAGCTCGCGGCTCGACCACGTTCACTCTACTATATTGTATCACCTAAATAGTATCCACCTATTATATAATAAATAAATCTTTTTGAAAAAACTCCCTTTTAGAAAATTAAATAAAAATTGGAAAATAACAAAATCAAATAAAAATAATAAAAATAAAAATCAACAAAAAAAAGCTTCTTGCCTTGATAACTTTGAGAAGAGATTGAAAAATAAAATTACAAAGATAAAAATCAAAGGAATTTATTCTACCTCCTTGAGTTCGACCCAGGAACACTTGCCTGGTTAAATATTAGTGACGGTTTTTCGAAGGAAAACTGAAATTGTTTGATAGGTTTCAAAAATCGAATTTGTTTCGCGGCTTTTTGCTACATCGACCGAGTTTCCATTTAAAAAACCGTGAAACGGTTTTTGTCCTTATCACTAGTCTGGTGGTGTTGACATCTAAGGACGGGATGTTGTGGGTTGCAATAAAGCTTCAAAATTGGGATAGTCTACTGGCTCAAGAAGAAAAACTCCTGATGTACATGTTGCACCTTGTATATATGTCAAAAAAAAAGGAAAAAGAAGAAAAAGAAAAAATGAAAAGAAAAAAAATGCAAGAACTTCAAAAAAGTGGACAAGCCTGATTGAAAATAAAATGCATGTCGGAGTCTGTATATTTGCAAGGCATATGCTTCAAAGCCTCATACCATAGAAGCCTGCAACTAGATGACTTGTCTACACTGGTCAAGCATCCGAGGATAGGTAGCTGCACTGGCTACCGCCCATTCTTCTCTCCACCCCCTTTTTTTGAGCTGGTCACACTTGAACTTAGAAGGAAATACCCCGCTCCTCGAGGAAAGAGCTACTGGATCGAGGAATTAGAGTTACCTTATTAGAGGAGGTTGTTTCTTTGCCATTTCTGATGTGGAGAGCTATAGTTCACATACACAGTACAAGTAAGATTCATGGTCATCAGAATTTGCATATGAGGATTTGTTCTGACCTGACTGTTGAGGCATCTTGAATAGAAGACTTGTGGAACTTAAAGACTGTTAGGTCTTAAAATCATATCCCAATAAGTTTCCACCACATTATTAATCCAAAGATTGAGTTAAACTCCATTTTCACCTTTTGTTCATGATCTTAGCATGGAACCCAAAATCATTTCACTTTTGCATTTCATTTTAGTTGCTCGGGGACGAGCAATGTTTAAGTATTGGGGGTTGATGAATATGTGATTCATCACTCTAAAAGTTGAAAATAGAGCTTTGTTCATAAGTAATTAGTTGCATTTCATCACTTATATTGCATAATAAGCATTCATGCATATGTAAATAATATCTGCATTTTAGCATTCATATTTACATTAAATAAAGAGCCAAATTCACTTGTAAATATTCACATGTATATTAGCTAAAATACCATATTTGTATATATTTTATACTAAATCCAAATCCAATAAAATCAACTCTATAGTGTATATATTACTAATACTAATAAAGAAAAAATATCAAAAAATACTAACTTGTAAAATTGTCCGATAAAACCCAAATCCAAGTTTGAGACTATGAACCTTAAAATGTGCATATCTCTCTCTCTCTCATACAATGCCCGATTTAGGTATACTCACGTTTAAAGTAATATACATTTAAAGACCTTCAAAACAAGTCTAATTTCATAAAAATCAGAGATCGTATGTGAAACTTAGGTTTTGGGCCCCTTATTGTACATATTGACTTTTTTGCCCTTGTATTTTATTTCTTCATTTTCTAAATTATTAAAAATCCATAAATATAGATTAAGTTGTAAATGTTCGTTTCATATTTTCTTTATTTTTATTTTGATTTTTATCTTAGTTAAAAATGACAAAAAAGTATAAAAGACAAAAAATACGGTATTTTGTACCTATAAGATACCACCCAAAAATATTTCGATTTGAACCCTTTTGTTATTTCTTTTTTATTTTCTTTATATTTAATTTTTTATTTTTCCAAGTGCGACATGTGGCAGCTCCTGGAGCCAACACGTGTCACCCTATTTTTTTATTAATTTATTAATTTTGTATTTTATTTTATTTTATTTATTGTTTATTTTATTTGTTATTTATTTTTTATTTATTATTATTTATTTTAATTAATTATTTATATTTATTTATTTCCTTTTATTTATTTTCCTTCATTAGTTTTTGTAGCCTACTTATTTTAAATATTTTTTTATTTTTTAATTTTATTTTTCTCCTTTTACTTCTTCTCCCTCTACTTGTTCCCACTCCAAGTCATTAACTTCCCATTTCATCTACTTTCTCCACTTCTTTTCTAACTCCCTCATCCTCCTTTTTATTCTCCTCTTCTCCCTCATTTTCTCTTCATCCACCGATCTTGAGAGAGAGACCCCATCCCTCGTATCGTTCCTGGTGACAGCACGGACGAGACGATCTGAGTGACGACGAGCTCAGCCATCTCGGGTCGTGGTGAGATCCAAGGAGCCTCACAACTCCTTGTTGTAGCTTCCACACAAGCTGCCCAAGCCTCGAAGCTTCCTTGTTCGCCGACTTCTTGAGGCCATGATGGGAGCTGCACATCGCAGCCCCACCTTCAGGCGAATCACACAGATAAATTATCCATCTCTATTTCTTCATTTTTTATCTCATATTTTTGTTGTTTGATTGATCCGTAATCACATCACCACCATCATTTTCATTATCAAGAGCACACCACCTCAAAATCATTTTTTTATTTTTTTCCTACACCATTATCATTATCACATATCACAAACACACACACACACACCACATCTTCATTCCTACATTTTTTTAGTTTCCTGTTTACAAAACAATTTAAAAAAATAAAAAAAGGAACAGGGAAGCATGCAGCAACCGCAACACCCCCCTCCCTTCACGGCCGTGCGCAGCCACTCGCAGGAGCACGATGCCCCGCACAACCCACCCCGCGCCAGCCCGGCCAACAACTTCGACCCTTCCGCCCCGCTAGCAGGCCATGCGCCGTTCACCTCCAGGCTCCGTCACTATGCCCTCAGTTCCACCCCCTGTGGTGCTCCAGATCGCTCCGCCCCTGGGCCTCCTCTGCCTTCGCAAGCTTCATCCGTCGCGGACGTCTCGCCCAGCCCCTGCGGCACCCTTCGCCGCCCGCCTCCCGCGCCACCAACGCAATCCCATCCGTCGTGTGCCTCGAGCTCCAGCCGCCCACTCTGTGGCCAACTGCTGGTCCCCCCTCTGTTGCACGCCCGACGTCGTGCCCGTCGTCCCCCGCACCTACGCGTGCCGAGCTCCACCAACCGTGCACGCTGCGGCCCCAATCACCTCCAGGCCACCGCGTCCTCCTGGCGACACCCAGCCCAGCAGGTCGGCCCCTTTGCACCACCGCCTCCTCGCTCACGTGCCCTCCACCCACGTGTTATCGCAGCCGTGCGACTCCCGCACGACGGCCGTGCTCCGACCACGCCACCTCCTTGCCTCGTTGCCACCGCCACACCTGCGGCCGCTCACTCCTCAACCCTCGCACCGTCCCTCACACTCCATGCATGCCCTAGCTTGCGTGAGAAGAAAAGAACTAACTGCAAAGTCCAATTTTTTATTTTATTTTATTTTATTTTGTGAATATTGCATAATTTTCCCTACATAGTCAGATATTTGCAAAAGTACCCTTAGACACAATTTCAATTCATTCATTTCTATTTCTGTATTGCAAGTACACCCTTATGTTTATGCTTGAATTTGGACATTAATATTGCAACGTTTATTTTGATGGAAAATAGCATCGTGTTGAGTCACTAATTCTCTATCATTCGATTATTTATTTAGATTTTTTGTGAGTATTGAATAATTTATTAAAAATCAGACTTTGAAATTCAGTGATATTTTACCCATTTATGTTCTGAAATTCTCGCATACTTAAATATTGCTCCAACAATTGCATAAAAATTCCATATGATGTCATTATACGCTTTGTAATTACTATCCAAATTTCATCGAAATCGGAGTTGTCTTGTGCATAAAATAAATAGTTGAGTTATTTCTGTAATTGATTTTTAGTTAAATCTATGAATATGATTTTTGCGAAATTTCAAGTCTCCTGCATGCCTTGTTAAAATACCTATTTGAGATTCCTTAATTTCGTGGATTTATTAAGAATTAAATAATCACAATCACTCTATTTTCTGTAAAAAATTCATAAAAAAATCATAAATTGTCAGACAATTTAAAAAAAATTATTGTAGCTTCATTCATCATACTTCACTTATAATAATTTTTTTTCATAATTTTTGCATTGTTTTTATTTGAAAAATTGCATAAAACCCCCCAAAAAAGTTTGCATTTTATTTGTGCATCTTAAATCCAAAAATTCCAAAAAATACATTTTGCATTCATCATTGGATTAGGTTTTCAGGAAAATTATAATTGGGCTAATTTGAATTAATTTCACATTAAAATCAATTTAGCTAAGTTGTTGATTTTCTTAATAATTTAGTTCATCCATATTTGTGCATTTGCATTTTTATTGCATAAAAAAATACAAAAAAACTCGCTTTGAAAACCATAATATACTTTATCTAATTCGATCCGAAGTTGTTCCTTGGCCTCCTTGAGTCGACCCTAGGGCTAGCCTAGGTTAAAAATACATCAAACTGCACATTATATAATTCATTGATTCATCGATTCGTGCGGTTAATTTTTGATCGGTCCTAATTGCCCGACTACAACAAAATGACACACATTTTAAATTAACAAGGGCATCTCAGCGGTCTGTCAAATGAATGGCGTCGTTGCTGGGGAGTTCTGCTGGGTGGAGCGGCTGTTGGTCGCGGAGCGTGTGGCTGGAGCTCGAGGCGCACGACGGAGGGGATTGCGCTGGCGATTGGGAGGCAGACGACGAAGGGCATTGCGGGGGCTGGGCGAGAGGTCCGTAGCGGATGAAGCTCGCGAGAGCGGCGGAGGCCCAGGGGCGGAGCGACCTGGAGCATCGCAGGGGTGGCACGAAGGGCATGGCGGCGGAGCCAGGAGGTGAACGACGCACGACCTGCTAGCGGGGCAGAGTTGCTGGCTGGGCTGGTGCGTGGTGGGTTGCACGGGGCGTCGTGCTCCTGTAGGTGGCTGCGCACGACTGTGAAGGGAAGGGGGGTGGCGATGTCTGCGGCTGCTACTTGCTTCCCATGTTCCTCTTTTTTTATTTTTTGTAACTTTTCTTAATTTTTTGTAAACATGAAACAAAAAATTTTAGAATGAAGATGCGGTGTGTGTGTGTGTGTGATGTGTGATAATGATAATGATGTAGGGAAAAAACAAAAAATGATTATGAGGTGGTGTTCCCTTGATGATGAAAATGATGGTGCTGATGTGATTACGGATCAACCATGCAATAAAAATGTGAGATAAAAAATAAAGAAATAGAAATGGATAATATTCCTGTGTGATTCCCCTGAAGGTGGGGTTGCGATGTGCGGCTCCCGTCGTGTTCTCAAGAAGTCAGCGAACAAGGAAGCTTCGAGGCTTGAGCGGCTTGTGTGGAAGCTGCAATAAGGAGTTGTGAGGCTCGTTCGATCTCACCACGGTCGGAGATGTCTGAGCTCGTCGTCGCTCATATTGTCTCGTCCGTACTGTCACCGAGAACGATACGAGGGCTGGGGCTCTCTCTCTCAAGATCGGTGGATGAAGAAAAATGAGGGAGGAGAGGAGAATATAAAGGAGGAGGGAGTTAGAAAGAAGTGGAGAAAGTGGATGAAATTGGAAGTTGATGACTTGGAGTGGGAACAAGTAGAGGAGAAGAAGTAAAAGGGGAAAATAAAATAACTAAATAAATAAAATAACTAAAATAAGTAGGTTACTAAAAATAATGAAGGGAAAATAAATAAAAGAAAATGAATAAATAAATATAAATAATTAATCAAAATAAATAATAATAAATAAAATAAATAATAAAATAAATAATTAATAAATAAAATAAAATAAAATACGAATTTAAAAAATTAATAAAAAAATAGGGTGACACGTGGCGGCTCCAGGAGCAGCCACGTGTCGCACCTGTGAAAATCAAAAATTAAATGTGAAGAAAATAAAAAAGAAATAACAAAAGGGTTAAAATCAAAAAATGATCGACATGAAAGTTGCTCGTCTTGACAAGATCTACAATTTTTGTGAAGGATCAAAAATCAAAAGAAGTCATATGTACAAAATGTATTTTTGGGTGGTATCTTAAAGGTATAAAATACCGTGTCTTTTGTCTTTTATAAATTTTTTTCCTTTTTAAATAAGATAAAAATCAAAATAAAAATAAAGAAAACATGAAAGGAATATTTACAACTTAATGTATTTTTTAGATTTTTAATAATCAAGAAAATGAAGAAATAAAATACAAGGGTAAAAAGGTCAATATGTATAATATACAATAGAGGCCCAAAATCCAAGTTTCACATACGATCTCCGAATTTTATTAAATTAGTCTTGTTTTGAAGATATTTGAATGTATATTAGTTTATAAGTGAGTAGACCTAAATCAGACACTGTATGAGAGAGATATGTACATTTTAAGTTTCATAGTCTCAAACTTGGATTTGGGTTTTATTGGACAATTTTACAAGTTAGTATTTTTATATTTTTTCTTTATTAGTGTTAGTAATATATACACTATAGAGTTGATTTTATTGGATTTGGATTTAGTATAAAATAGATATAAATATGGTATTTTAGCTAATATACATGTGAATATTTACAAGTGAATTTGGCTCATAATTTAATGCAAATATGAATGTTAAAATGCAGATATTATTTATATATGCATGAATGCTAATTATGCAATATAAGTGATGAAATGCAGCTAATTATTCGGGAACAAAGCTCTATTTTCAACTTTTAGAGTAATGAAACACAGATTCATCACCATGCAATACACGTCCCCTCATCGACATCCTTCGGCGACCTCCCCTTCCTCCCGACCACCTCCTCCCCTCACCGATACCTCCTCCTTCCCTTTCGCCTACAAGCTCCCCACCTGCCACCACCCGCACCCTCCTTCCCCCTCGAACCCAAAGCCAGTTGGTTCTCCCCCTCCCCCACCTGCAGGCCTACTCTGCCTCCATCCCCAGTGGAAGCTTGACCCACTGCCTCCAGCCCCATCTGCAAGCCTGAAAGACCCGCCATTGTAACTTCTAGCAAGAACCCCCTCGACCACTGCTTGCACACTTCTCTGCCTGCAAGCCTACTCCGCCTCCAGCCCATTTCCGACTCCAAATGGGTCAGTCCATTGCATGTGGTACCCAAGAAGACGGATATAACAACAGTTGTGAGCGTGTCTAGAGAGGAGATTTCACCCGAGTGCCCACTTCTTGGAGGGTCTATGTGGACTACAGACGACTGAATCAGGCCACCAAGAAGGATCATTTCCCACTAACATTCATTGATCAGAATATTGAGAGGTTAGCTGGGAAGAGTCACTATTGTTTTCTTGACGGGTACTTGGGTTACAATCACGTGGCCATAGCGCCCGAAGACCAGGAGAAAATGACGTTCACATGTCCATTTGGAACGTATGCTTTCAGACGGATGCCTTTTGAATTATGTAATGCCTCGGCTACATTCCAAAGGTGCATGCTTTCCATCTTCTCGGATATGGTGGACGAATGTTTAGAGGTCTTCAAGGATGAATTTTGGGTCTATGGTGATGGGTTTGATGCTTGTCTTTATTGCATATGTCGAGTACTTCAGTGCTGCATCAAGGTCAACCTTGTTTTATCTTGGGAGAAGAGTTATTTCTAGATGACTCAAGGGACGGTCCTTGGTCATATCATCTCCAACATAGGCATGGAGGTCGATCCGACCAAGGTAGATATCATTAAGAAGCTCAATCCACAATCCAATTTGCTACAGTTGCGGTCTTTTCTGGGGCATGTCGGTTTCTACCGATGGTTCATATAGGACTTCAGCCGAATTTCCTGATCGCTGACTGATCTACTAACAAAAGACGTCGAGTTCCTTGTAGATGATAAGTGTCTTTCGTCGTTTGAGACTCTCATGGGATTATTTATGCAAGCCCCTATCCTTTAGCCACCCGATTGGTCTCTCCCATTCGAGATCATAACGGATGCTTCTGATTTTGCCATAGGGGTTGTGCTTGGACAGAGGAGGGATGGATTATCTTTTGCCATTCACTATGCTAGCCGGACTTGGATGCCTCTCAGTGGAACTATATTGTGACTGAGAAGGAGATGCTAGCCATAGTTTTTTCTTTGGATAAGTTCAGATCGTACATTCTTGGATCAAAAGTGACCATTTACACCGATCACACCACCATCCGATACCTTATGGCAAAGAAGGATGCCAAAGCCAGATTGACCAGATGGATCCTTCTACTATAGGAGTTTGATATAGAGATTAAGGATAAACCCAAAGTTAAGAATGTAGTGGTGAATCACCTCTCCCATTGGAGCATCTTGAAGATTCTGAATAGACCACACCTATCATTGAGAAATTCCCAAATGAGGCAATTTTTGCTATCACCTCGCTTCCTTGGTATGGCAACATTGTGAACTATCTTGTTGCCAAGAAAGTTCCACAAGGCTGGCCTAGACAACGACTTGAGACCTTCCTCGTGAAGGCCAAGTCGTAGAATTGGGAGGATCTGACCCTTTACCATGAGAGGGGATAGTGTAAGGTGTCAGTGTATTCCTCAGGAGGAACACCATAGGGTCCTCACCTATTGCCACATGCTTGAGGCAGAAGGACATCACTCTAGGAGACGAACATCATAGAATGTTCTCCAATCCGGCCTTTGGTGGCCTACCCTCTTCAAGGATTCATATGAATTCGTGAAGAGGTGCACTGACTGTCAGAGGATGTGCACTTGTGGACAGAGAGATATGATGCCGACGCAGCCCATTCACTTATGTGGGGTTTTTTATGCATGGGGTATTGATTTCATGGGTTCATTCCCTAAGAGTCAGGAATTTGAGTACATTCTGCTTGTTTGGATTATGTTAGTCGTTGGATTTAGGCCATCCTTTCCTGAACCACATATGCAAAGTCTGTTTGCAAATTTTTAAAGAGGAATATCATTTCACTGTTCGAGGTACCTAGAGTCTTGATTTTTGATCGGGGGGGGGGGGGGCTTATTTTATCAACGACAATGTAAGGGCCCTTGCTAACGAGTTCAACATTGACCATAGAGTTGCCACTCCATATCATCCACAGACTAATGGTCTTGCTGAGGTTTTGAACATGGAGATTAAGACTATTTTATAGAAGGTTGTCTGCCAGATGAAAAAGATTGGTCACAGCTTTTGGACTCAGTCTTGTGGGCCTATCAGACTTCCTTAAAGACACCCTTGGGCACATCTTCCTTTCGACTTGTTTATGGCAAGTCATGCCACTTAAAAGTGGAGATCAAACACAAGTCACTTTGGGCAGTTCCTGAGCTATTATTGGATCCTAAGAGTGTAGGAGACCAAAGGAGAGCAGGATTGACAGTCCTGGAGGAGTTGAGAAACACAACATTCTCAAGTAGCCTACAGTATAAGGATAAAGTAAAGATATGACATGATTCTCACATCAGTCATAAACAGTTTGAGCCTAACCAAAGAGTATGTCTATTTGATGCTAGGTTGAGGTTATTTTTAAGGAAATTACATAGTAAATGGAAAGGACCACACTTGGTCCGAAAGGTGCACAACAATGGTAGCATTGATATATCTGAATCATCTTTTGATTCCACCGTTCGAGACAACGGTCAGTGCCTGAAATATTATCTTGATCATGATTCGTTGATCGTTGAAGTTGCCCCATTAATTTTGTAGGAGATGTGATCTTTGACTCACATCATTTGCATCTCATACCTGATTTTCGCTTCTACTCCGCAGTTGTATAGATCCATTATGTCTATATCATTCATTCTTTTTGTTCAACACCCAGTCTCATCTTATGATTATACTATACTCAGGGTGCACTTTACCCTAAGTATAGGGGGAGTGTTGAATATGTAATTGTCTATTTGATTCTATTACCTTTGTTCTGCTGCCTATACTTAGGGATATTTTGCCCTAAGTATAGGGAAGGAAATATCTGTACATTCTATTCCTCGGTTTTTTCCTTTGTGTACAGTCTTCTATAATTAGGATTTCTTGATCCTAAGTATAGGAGGATCACCAATTTCTATTCATTTTATTCTTTCATTCGTCGTTGTAGTATATCATTTTTTTTACTTCTCCATACTCAGCACGAGTTATGTCTTCTTTCATCGCTCTCTGATCATTCTGAGGACATCGTTCGAGCTAAGTGTGGGTGGTGTCCTATATATTGTATATATACTTTAACCATAACTCGTACTTTGTGTGTTGATAACATGGCTATTATTTATAAAACAGGAATAAAAATACTTTGTAAAAATGGTTTTCTTTCAAAATGTTTGTTAAATTATTTTCTGTATCAAAATTATGTATATAGTGCAAATTTTCGAAAATAAAATTTATGTAAAACTAGGTTTGAAAACTAATTTGCAAAATTATTTTGGCGCATAAGGAAATAAATCTGGATATAAAAACTACTTGTATATATGTGTACATTCAACTAGAAGCTACCTCTAAAATCCATTTTGTACATAAGACCTGTAATATAAACCCTTGTTTAAATATGTATATGTATGTAAAAATCTTTTATTTTATTTGTCAAAATATCTAAAAATTTGAAAAATTCAAAATCCATAAAATTTGCATATTTTGAAAAAAATTCCATAAAAAGAGTTTTGTATACACTTGCATATACATTCTTCAGAATCATGGTTGACATTTAAACTAGTCTGGAATTAAATTCAAAAATAGAGCTTGATTACTGATGAAACCCAATTTCATCATCTTAATTTTCTATTATTAACCCCCTTGCTTAAATTTGTGTCAATAAAATCCAGTTAAAGTCATGTAATTATCAGAGTCCTTAATAAATTAAAAACCACAAAAAATGGCAAAACTAAAATCCGTGGTATTTTTAGCCTTAAAAATACCCTTAAAAATATTTTGAGTCTTTGTTTGATCTCATCTCCAGTTTTGGTCAACATAAAACTTGTAGATCTCATCAAGATCTACAACTTTAATGTTTTGAGTTTTCTCAAATTCGGCCATCTTTACCCTTATATTTCAGTTTCTTGCTTGGAATAATCTGATTGGGCCACGTGGCCCGTTCTGGGTGAGCCGCGTGGCCCGGACTCCTTTGTCTTATCCGCCCCCATCTCCAGCCGTCGGATCGCCTTCATAATCCAACGGCCAGACCATCTCCACGCCCGCTCTTGAGTCCCAGCCATCAGATCATCCTCAGGACTTCATCTGCACCGCACGTCAGCGCCAAACGCAAGGCCTGCCACGTGGCGCGTTGAGATCCATTCGATCGCGCCCCAACCTTTCCATCACAGCCTCTTCTTCCTATCGCACGCCCCAGCCATCTGATCAAAGTCTGGATCAAATCCAAGCCGTCCACCCGCGCTTTGCTTCCAGAGCAACACGTGGCGCATTCATCAGCCTTCGATCGCTTCGTCTGGAACAAATCGTACCCGCTCCTTAGCTCCGCGATCCAGGCCGTTGGATCGCAAGATCCAACGGCCATGAACCCGTCTTCCACCTCACGACGCCCCTCTCTCTCCACGATCTCCACCTCGCGCGCAAGCCTCGCCCTTCTCATTTTCCCTGAGTCTTCGGCCATTGTCTCCACAGTCCAACCTCTCCACGACGTTCTTCGATCAACCACGAGCTTCGCGCATGTCGCCACCACCCACAATCCCCTCTCCTTCGTCCCACACACTCCATGCAAACCTCGACCATCATGACCGGAACCACTACCCTCTCCCTTCAAATACCCCCTAACCTTTGCCTAAGCACCTTGTCCACCTTTATGCGGGAGGAGGCCCATCCCTCCTCCGCCTCCCTGTGACATGGGGAGGCGTATGGATCGAGCGATGACGACCTTGCCTCCCCAGTGAGACCCACCACTGATCACAGCGGTGTCGCGTCGCCATCGCATCCGCTCGAGCTGCCCCGACTAGCTGCCGGGGTCCAGCGAAGACCCCGGCATCACCCGCGATGCCCAGCCCAAGCTCCCGCTCTGCCTAATCTCCGGTAAGACCCCTCCAACTCCCTTTGTATTTTCCTTTAATTTCGCTGATTTTATTATCCTCCTTCACACACCTTCATGTCTCACTGACCACCCCTTTAGCTCCGCCTCACCTCCCCCTTTCACGTGCTCGTCTCTGACCACTATCTATGTCCTCTACACCCCATAGCACCTCCGACTCATCTCCTCCGCCACCCACGACGGAGGGGCTCAGAGCTCCCATAATCTTCGCTCGCTAAGCTCCCATTCCATTCACTTATGTGTTCCCTTTTTGCGTCGGATAGGTTTCTAACCATGCAGGTACTTCCTCTTCAATGATCGGACTTCGTCGCCGGAGCTGCTTCGCCAAACATGTTCCCGGTCTACTAGCATCGCCAGCGTCCTCCAGGTGACCCGGCGGCTCGACCAACCTTCCAGGATGACCTCCAGGGGATTGAGCACAGCCGGGGAGCCTCAACGACAGCAGAGGAGAGCGGCTGAGATGGGCCCCCTTCGCCGGAGCTCGGATTCCGCCGCCAGCCAAAGATGAGGAAGATGGAGCAGCTGCCGTTAGATGAGTCTCACAAGTGCTCATCCAAAGGCAAGAGGGCAGCCACGTAAACTCGCCAAGGGTGTTCAGCAGCCATCCGATCGCCACGATCGGATGGTTCATATTCAACAACGTGGTGAATCACAGAGCCCTTCCGAGCCTTAACATCCGAGCCATTCGGCTTGGAGCCTCCCGAGCCTACGCCGAACCTACATCTACTCCGAGCCTACCATCCGAGCCTAGCCAAATCTTCCAAAGCAGCATCGAGCCTCTGTCGCGCCCGAACCTTCATCCGAGCTTGGAAAGCACGTGCCTAGCATGTGCGTTTCTGGGCATATTGCAGAGAAGCCCCGCCTTCTTCTCTATTTTGCAATCAGGTCCTCGATCACGTGCAGACCATGTGCGTTGTGGGTATTTTGCAATTATGCCCTCATGGGTTTTAGTAATTGCAAAAATGCCCCTGTGCGTGTGGGTATTTTACAGGGAAGGCCTCACATTTATTTTTATTGCATTTTAGTATCTCCCAGGGACCTGTTTGTAGATATCTTTTTATGTTTTCTTTCAGTTATGCCCTTGCGTTCCTTCATGCATATCTTGAGCTTCGTATGTCCGATTGAGTTGATTTCAGTTTCATTTTGAAGCTTGCTTGATGTTCTTTTTAATGGCATATTAAATTTCTTATTTTGAACACTTGAATTTTTATGTATTATTTTGTTAGCCATGTGTCTCGTATGCCTTGTTCAACTTTTAAATTAAGTAGGTCTTCTTAATTAAACTTGAAATTGATGCATGTTAACTTTGCTCATCATTCTGACCTAGGGCATATTATTTGCATTGCATTTCATCAAATTTAACTGCATGATTAAAATATAAAAAAATGCATGTTTTATTTTAATGCATTGTTGTGTCTTTTTGCATAATTTGACCTATGATCCTTCAACTCAACACTTAGTTAAAATGGATAAAAATCTGGAAAATACGAGAGAGGCTCGTGTCCCTGAGTTCGACCTTGGTTTCTTACCAAGTAAAAATACACGACCATCTGATTTTTATTGCTATATCTAAATTAGATGGTCTTTTGATGACCCATCTCGGCCCGAATGCGATGACGACTTCAAGTGTTAATTTAACACTATTAAAGGGCTGATCTAGCGGTTCATCAGTTACGACCTTAATCCACTTAACTTCAAATGAACCTTATATGATTCGGGGTTAAGACTTTTCTGGTCCATAGTGACTTAATTCTTCGAGTCCACTAGGATATGTTGACATGTCATCTTGATGAGCCAAAGTAGAACACTTAACAACGCACACATGACTCTCAGACAATGGCTTGACTTGGACACACACCTTACACGTAGCTCAACACAGACGAGGTGGTGAGGAGGCAGAATCCTTTGGCTTGGATTAGCATATGCAGGTAGTACAGCTAGCCAGAACCTCTCGTCCTCCTCTAGGGAGGGATGTACACCTCAGCTTGGTCTAGTACCATTGAGGTCTAACGACAGGAGAGTGTGGGTTGCAATAATGCTTCAAAAGAGGGATAGTCTACTAGCTCAAGAAGAAAAACTCCTTATGTACATGCTGCACCATGTAGATATGTTGTATATATGCATGTCAAAAAAATGTGCACAAATTGCAAAAAGTCCAAAAAAGGCGTCAGGCTTGATTGAAAATAAAATGCGTGCTGGAGTATATATAGTGAATAATAAAAGCTTATGTATTCCACCATCTCATTTCATGGAAGCTTGCAGCTGGAGACTTAGCTACACTGGTTAAGTTCTAAGGGATATGTGGCTACACGGGTCACGATCCATTCTCTTCTTTCCCCTCTTCTTGAGCTGGTTGTACTTGAACTTAGAAGGGAATACCCCGCTCCTCGAGGAAAGAGTTACCCAAACTCCGAGAGAAGGATAAACCTTGACCTGATCGACAAGGATATACGTAGGGGGAGATAGTGTACATTGTAGATAATACTGATATAAATAAATATTTATATTTATTATAAATACCATATTTATTTTTGAACACTTGTATATGGCCCTAATAATAAAAGAAAAATTCAAAAAACACAAAATAAAAAATAATAAAATAAAAATCAAAAGTTATTGCACAAAAGACACACATATACATATATTGTATAAAACATTCATTTAATTAATATATTTGCTTAACCTATAAAAACCAAATAAAAATTCTTTCATATTTCTTAATTTATTTTGTAAAAAAATAAAATAGAAAATGAAATGTATTTTTGTAAAAATAATAAAATAAAAATACACACATATATATAATACATAGGTATATTATACATATATATATAATACATTGTATTGTATATACTGTACATATGATGCCATAAAAATAATTAAAAATCCAGAAAAATAGTTTGAAAAATAATAAACAACCTTCATTTTATTTATTTTTTATTTTAAAATAATTTGATATTTTATATGCATTATTCTTTCAATTTTTAGCCTCGATTTTTCCCATTGGTCCACGTTAGAATGTTGACTCTAGTCAACAGTCTCCCTCAGTTGTGTCGACCCGACTTCCAATCAGAGAGTTGTTTTCTCTGCCTTTTCTTGATCAGACCCGAGCATCTTTCGCCTTGATTTCACCGTCCGAACCTTCTCCTAGGATCGATGATCCTTGTGGATCCCTAGGAGGAGTCGGATCTACCCAGGGTTTCGCAGCAATGCCCAATTTTTTTAGATCCTGAGGTATGCCTATAAGTATTCTCTTTCGCCTCTCGAGCTCAGGAGCTCGTTCCTCGCCACCTTCTTTCCCCCTAGATACCTCTAGCTGAGTGACAGGAGTTTGGAGCATCCTTTAGAGGTCCATTGAGCGAGAAGCTCAGCTCGCGGCCAGAGTTCATTGCCCCGATAAGCCTCCTGGCCTTCCGCAGCTCGGTAGAGGCTATAACCCTTCCTCCCCCTCGCCTGAATCTTTTGAGCTCATCCACATCTTCAGGTATGCCTTATTCACTTCCATTCCATCATTTTACTTCGATTTAGCCATATCCTCCGTCGCAACTCTGCCTGCTACGACCATCGGGTCTGGAGCTCCATTACACACCTCTACCGTACAGATCGCTATGCCGACTCACCCTTCATCTCCTAGCATGACCATCCTTAGACCAGCTCATCGGAGCTAGATTAGGGAGAGTCCTCCTTCTCTCATTTATGTCGAAGGTCGGACATCATCCACCATCGTTTCCCTTACTTCTTTCGCAAATAACCTCGGCTGGAGCTTTATCTTCGAGCCTAGAGTTTCCTTGCAGGTTCAGACACACGCGAGAGCATAATTTGTCCCTTCGACGGACCCAACTGAATAGTTCCAGGCGGAGCTCCACCGTGATGACCATCCGACCGTCATTCCATCCATCAGAGCTGTCCATTCGATGCAGAGCACTTCCACGACTGTGCTGGACCCTTCAGCATCTTCATCGGAGCAGTGGATATCCCACCAAGCTTGGTTGAAGCTCGCCTAATCCCAGTTCATCCAACACCTTCTATTGTCGTCTAATCTGGAGTGGGAGTCCCGGACCTGATCAGGACCGTATAAACACGCCTAAATTCTAATTGTCTGATCAGATTCTAGGGCGAATCTGACACGTACAATCCACCCTTATCAAAGCCGTCAGATCCTTTCCGCATACATAATCAAATTCGTACATCAAAGAGCCTGTACGCAGGTGCCACATGTCTGCAAGGGTAAACTTCACCTTTTACCCTATCTTTTATGTTATTTATGTTCAGTCTAATAATTGTAATATATAGTTAAGAACTTTTACAGTTTGGACCCTCTAGTTTATCTATTTGCACTTTAGTCCAGTCGGGTCCGAGTCATGTGCACACGCATGAGTATTTTGGGATATTTGCATATCGCACCCTGATCTTTTTCCCTGTTATGGAATGAAGATTATATTTTGAGTCTTTGCACTCATACTCCTATGAGTTGTGAGTCACGTGTTACATGTGAACTGCTTGGATTATTTGCATAGTTGGCCATGGATTTTAATATTTGTTATCTGCTCAGCCATAGAACTTAACTTATTTATGAAAAGGTCCCTGTGAACTATTTTTTTACTATTTCGCTTTTATTTAATGCAATAAATATTAAATCAACTCTAAAAATTATCTAAAAAGTACATATAGCTCATGCTAATATGTATTCTTTGTAGTAATTTTTTATGTGTTGATTTCCATGCATTCTCTATCATTTAAAATTCAAAAACCCCTAAAAAGTGTCCTGTTTATATTAGAAAAGTCATAAAAAATCAAAAAAGCCTTGAAAAATTCCATAAAATTAGGGCATGTGCCTTTTATCATCCTTTAGTTTCAATATCATTTTTATTGAAAGACACCCTATAAAAATCCTAAAAATTACAAAATACTCAAAAACTTATAAAATTATATAAAATTGTGGGGGGAAATCCAAAAATAGTGATTCAATCTCTGTTTATAGATATTTGCTTCTGTTTTATCACAAAATTTCCCTCCAAAAGTTTTGGGTATTTTAACTATTTTAAACTTGCAAATTATGCCTGGTTATACACTGTTTGTTGTTTTTATCATTGTTTTATTTTTAGAATTTCAGAAAAACATTTGAAAAATCTACAAAAAATGCCAAAAAGAATATAAAACATATAAAACCTAGAAATATTTTTATTACATTTTTCTGAGTGTTTTTGCACCCTTAAAAAATACAAATGAGTGTGTGTATGTGTTCTTATTCCTTGTGCTTATTTTTCCAAATTCAAAAATAAAAACCACTAAAAATAGTAAAAGATCTTTTGAAATCATCCTACTTATCTCTTAATTGTGCTCCTTGTATTCGACCCTGGTCGCTATACCAGGTAATAAAAGTAGTGAAACCGCTTACATTTGATTGTTTCATTTCTTAGTGGTTTGATTTTCTTGTTGATCGATTTGATTGATTGAGGACAATGATACTTGATTTATTTATTCCACCTTAGTCGACCGTGAAATCGTGTTATCACTGGAGAAGTCAGTCTTTTGTCATTTCAGTTGAGGGGAGTCACTATCACATACACTATACAAGTGAGATTCATAGTCATAAGGGTTTGTGTATGAGTTGAAGTATTCTGACCTGGCTATTGAGGAGACTTGAGCAGATTTTTGGGATTCTGGAAGGTTGTTGTGTTTCAAATCCATTTCCCATCAAGGTTCCGACCGCACTAAAATTCCAAACGTCTGACTTATGCTCCAAATTTTGATTTTGTGAAGACAAGTTTAAGAATTAAATTCAATCCACTTTTTCTTTTTCTTTTTTTTAAACTTGCTTACACTTATTATATAAGTGTTTGCTAGGTACTAGTAAAGGCAAGTATAGGGGGCTGATGAATACCCATCTCATCACCTTTATTCTATCACTTTAGCCTTAAAAACCATAGCTAATGAATGTAAATAACATTGATTTGTACAAATTAACATTCATCTTTATTTCGTTTATTATGTATAACTATTGTTTTAATGCCAAAATTATTGAATAAAGGAAAGAAAAGAAAAAGAATAAAATATCAATGGTATTTTATGACCGTAAACCCCGACCTAGGCATCTTGATGTCTGGGTCGACAATGAATAAAGTAGAGGAAGATAAGGGCCAAAAATAAAATAAAAATTATGTTCTTTAATTCATCATTAATTCATTTTTGGCACCTATTTTATTTTATACTTTCTATACATCAAATTAAGAAACTTTATACATAAAAGTTGTAGATAATAATAAATAAAAAATACAAAATTGATTTCATACAAAACATATACAATGTACAAGTTATACTTTAAATAATATTCCAAACGCCCTCCGGGACCCATATCTCTCAAATAAAAACTCAAAAGGTATTAAAATCACTTTAATTGTATATAACTTTTAATAAGCTATTTAATGAAGGTGGTCTAAAGTTTTTTGGAGTTAAGGCATAAAAGTTAGGTTTTGGACCCCTATTGTATAGTTTACATGAATAAAATATTCATTTTTATTTTTTATTTTTTATTTTTATATTTTTATATTTTTAAAATCTTGTAAATATTGTGCATAATATATGTAAATATTAAAACTAAAATAAAACCATAAAGAAAACATAAAAAATAAAATAATATACTAAAATACATATACGAATATACAATACATATACCTATATAATATACACCTATATTTAATTAAGTGTAAACATTACATCAAGAAAATATAATAAAAATATATTTAGGCATATAAAAATAAGTTATAATTTTATAAAATAAGAAAATAAAATAATAAAATTTGAAATACAAAATAAAAATAAAATACTTAAAACATAGATAAATATAATTATAAATAAAACCCTATAAATTAACTTGTAATAAATAATATTGAAAAAATAAATCAAAATAATAGTAATATACTACATAAAAGTTTAAACATATTTCTATTTTATGATTTTAAAATAATAAAAACATTTATTATTTATTAACGAATTTATAAATAATGCCTGTCAAGGTTTTTTCTGGTTGGTCCATGTGGACCAACCAGAGTTTACAGTTGACCTCAATCAAATGTCCTCCCTATGACTGTTCTTTATCAGAACCTAGGTTTTGACCATATTCCTCGATTTTCCCCCAAGGATCTATGCATCCTCTAGGGTTAATTCCTTCATTGAATTTTTGCCTTGATTCATCTTCTTTCATGTAGGAGTGTCTCCTCGATCCATGGGTCATTGACACGCTCATGCCCCCCTCGATCTTCAGCCCATGTCGACCACCTGTACAAAACCAAGTCCACCTCCTCCATTTGAGGTTTAAATCGCTCTTCGTCCTATTTTAGCTCCTTCTTCATGCTCTGGATCGACGCTTCTGACAGGGGCATCTCCATCTGATCTTAGCGAGGCCAGGCATGGCTTAGAGTTGCATTCCACCACCTCTGTCGACCTTCGTCATCGTGAAGTACCATCGTGTTAGTTCCGACCGACTTGAGGTAATTTCTTCCTTGTTTTCTAGCTTAGTTTTAATCCTAGGTTAATTTCCTGCATTTATTTTCTTTTTTATCACATGCATTAGTGTTAATTAATGACCTTCGTAGTTCGTCGGAGCTCCACTCCGGTGAACCCTTCCGTCGTTTTTTGACCCATCTCTAACCCACTTCCACATCACTATCCTTCCTCATCGCTCCTCCTTCATCCCAGACCACCCCATACACCCATATCCCTCACGGATTTGGAGATCAGAGGTCGTTCTCTGCCGTCACTTGAGACCTCTCCACTGCACCCCATTCCACTATGTTTGCCTACAAAAACACCTCGGGCCCAGTCGTATTTCTTTTCTTATGCTAACATTGCAGGAGCTTGAGCATTACAACCTCGATTGAGGCGATTTTGGAAGAAGACAAAGGTACCTGGAGCCTCATTCTGCCTCAAGCTCGTTTGACGCCATCTCAACTTCGACGTACCTTCATCTAGAACAGAGGAGCCCCTGCTCCATTTTGGCCTTGGACAGAGACTTCTAGACAGCTGGAGGAGCGCAAAGGAGCTAATCGAAGCTCGCCACCGACGAATTCTTCCTGAGCCCCTTCCAGCCGTTAGTTCCTCTTGCCATTCTAGATTGATCGTGCGCCATTGGATGCAGATCCCCATGACCGTTGATCTCCAGTAGGAGATCTGATCATGTGCGTCCATGCACGAATGGTCATCGCACGCGCTGGGCGCGACACGTGTTTAAGTGGCCACATCTCAGCCATCCGCCCATGCCGCATTTTGGGTATTTTGAGAACTTCACCCATCACATTTTTATACTTTATTACATACCCTCTAAACTTTCATCTGTGGTTTAACTATTTTTGTAAACTTTTTCACTTTGCACCCCCTACTTATTGGTATTCATGATTTGACCCATGCCAGTGGAGCTCACATGCGTGTGCACGTGGGCTTGGCTGTTTTGTGGGCGGACCCTCACGGATTTTGTTATTTACATTTGGCCCTGGAACTTTTAATTTCAGTTGTGTTATTTTGTGAAACTTGTAGAGAGGCCCTTGAGATTTACTTTTATTACATTTCTACCCCTGCCAACAATTATATTTTTATGTGTTGTTTCCTATTTGTTAAATATTGCAATTGTGCTCCAAAAATTACTAAAAAATAGGGTTAAGCTCCTGATTGCATACACTTCCAATTAATACTTTTATTTTTTATTTTAGGATTTTCCCTATTTTATAAAAAATATCATAAATATTCCTTGTTTATGGTATAAAATACCAAAAAATAAAGGGATATTTACATCCATAACCCTGAGATGTTTCGTAATTACCCCAGGATCCCTTGATAATCACGAATTGACCCTGAATAACCGCTCCGTTTTACATCCATAACCTTCCGTTAGTTTAGTCCATTAACTCAACCAGATGGTTGAGTTAATCTAACTAATCAATGATCTAATGGCTGAGATTAATCAGGGAGAAAGAAGAGGAGGGTTGTCTGCAGCTTGCGATGTGGCAGGGGTGGGAGGGGGTGCATGGAGTGTGGGCGAGCGGGGGGTTGGTCCGGACTGTGCTGGCACGCGGGGGGGGGGGGGGGGGGGGGCTTACGGTGCGGCGAGGGGTGGTGCCTGGAGCACGGGCGAGTTGGTCTAGACCGCGCAAGAAGCAGGAGGCAGATGCGGGGCAGAGGCGTGTGGTCTCGCGTGCGGTGCGGGGAGGTGGGGGACTGTTGGAGCCCGCATGCGGGGGGAGGGGGCGACTGGAGCTTGCATGCGGGAGGCAGAGGTGCGGGGGAGGATGGGGTTTGGAGCTTGTGGCGCGGCGGGGGTTGAATGGAACTTGCCAGCTCACGGGGGAGCAGGAGGCAGATGCAGGGCGGAGGCGTGCGGTCTCGCATGCGACGCGAGGAGGTGGGGGACTATTGGACCCGCATGCGGGGGGAGGATGCGCGGGGAGAGGGACGGGCGACTGGAGGGGGGGTATGGAGCTTGTGGTACGACGGGGGGTTCCCGAAGCTTGCCAGCGCGCGGGGGAGCATGAGGCAGATGCGGGGCGGAGGCACGCGGTCTCGCATGCAACACGGGGAGGTGGGGGACTGCTAGAGCCCGCATGCGGGGGGAGGAGGTGTGGGGAGGGGGCGAGTTCTGGAGCTTGTGGCGCGATGGGGGTTGCTTGGAGCTTGCCAGCACGTGGGGGAGCATGAGCCATATGGGGGGGGGCGCTGAAGTTCACAGTCTAGGAGAGGAGGCGCATAGTCTCGCATGTAAGGGGCGGGCGACTAGAGCTCGCATGCGGGAGGCGGAGGCACGGCTGCAGCTCGCTCGCGGGGAGGAGGGGGTGCTGGAGCTCGCCAGCGAGGGCGGAGGCGCATGTAGCTTGCTGGGGGGAGCAGGGGAGAGCGGGGCAGCTTGTCTGATGCTTGTCGGGGGAGGGGGTATGATTTTGTTTGATGCAAAGAATGTCATTATGTTATAAATATGATGTGTTTCAAAGGGTAAAATGGTCAACATATGAGTTTTCCCGTCAAAGTTAACGAACAATCAAGACGAAACTTGACACAAGGTTATGCTATGTAAAGGTTAAGCATTATTCGAGGTTCTGGATGTAATTCGTGATTATCGAGGGGTCCTGGGACAATTACGAAACTACTCAGGGTTATGGGTGTAAATATTCCAAAAATAAAATCATTTTGAAAAATTCTCAAAAAATATATTAAGCTTATTTAAGTATTTTTAACCTTCAGACCAAAAATCACTAAAAATAGAAAAAAAAACTCTTAGAAATTTAAAAACCCTAAAAATCATTATAAAAATCTAAAAAATTATTGAAACCCCCAAAATATTGTTTTTTCTTTATAATTTTCTTGATATTATTATTTATAAAGTAAAATTGGATTGGAAGATTTTTGCACATTATATGATATTTTTAATTTGTATTTCAATTTCGGCTGATTATTTAATCCTTGATTTCGGGTAATTTTGACTTTAAAAATTCGTAAAAAAATAACAAAATTCCCTAAACAATTACAAAAATAGTAGAAAAATATTTAAAACCCCAAAACATTTTATTTTATGTAATTTGAGTATTTTTAGTTGTATATATAATTAATTTACTCTATATTGTTTTTATATCCTTATATATTATTATATCTCTTTTATAAAAAGAAAAAGAAATTAAAATTCAGAAAGTGTAAAAAATAAATAAAAATCACAAAATTAAAATCAATTAAATATTAAAATTAAAAATATAAAATTAAAAAAAAATTAAAAAAACTACAAAAATATAGACAACAAGAAGCACATAATTTTTGCACTGCATTGCATCATTCTCCAGTTTTGCTCCGTGTGTTCAACCTCTACATTAGGGGTGTCTATCGAGTTCAACGAGCTGAGTTGGCCTTAACTCGGAGTCGAACTTGGGCTCTATAAGGGTCGAGCCTTAGATCACCAACTTGAACTCGAACTCGACGAGTTCAAGCTGATTCACGAGCCCCTTATCGAGCCATGAGTTTCTGAGCTGGCTCACGAGCCTCAAAATGAGCTGGCTCACGAGCCTCTTATCAAGTCATGAGTTTCTGAGCTGGCTCACGAGCCTCAAAATGAGTAGGCTCATGAACCTCTTAACGAGTCAGTGATCCATTTTATACATTAAATTATGCAGATGCCATTTTGAACTTTGATTTTTTATACTCTTTTCTGTAGCTTTTTGAGCAAACAAAATGTTAACCTCTATTTTATATCAAACTCAATGTGGAAGTTTCGGTATATATGTTTTCAACTTTTTATTAAGAGGGGAAACGAGTTATCGAGTTGAGTTTCCGAGTTGAACAACGCTCAACTCGGACTCGACTCGATAAGCTAACGAGCCATAAAACCCAACTCGAGCTCGGACTCATCAAGGTTTCGAGTCCGGCTCGTGAGCCCTTAACGAGCCGAGCCCGAGTTGAACTCATCGAGCTCGAGCTCGAGCTTTCCTGACAGCCCTACTCTACATACTTGCATACTATACGTATCTATTTTATAGTTATAATAAATTTTAACTCCACAAATTTTTCGTTTCATTGCTTAGTTAATATTGTTGGTTAATTGTTGATTGACTAGGGTTTATTGAGCGGTCAATACATCGACTGTGATTTCGGCTTGTGAAATCGTACGACCATCGGATTTCCCTAGTTCTCAATAACACAATCCATCCTCCCGGGGTTGATATGGTTGTATCTCACTTCCACCGCATCGAGGATCCAACTGAGGAAAGAATGCTATTTTATTTCAGTATACTATAAATGCAGTACAAATTAAATAATGTGGTCGAAATAAAATTAAATAAGTGGTTGAAATAAAATTAATCTTATAGTTAAGACGTGGGTGTAATCAATGAGAGAAGTTACGAAATTATATATGAAAAGGAAACCATCCAGCCATCTCAATCGTCCGTACTGATTCTTTAAGACGTTAAATTACAGGTATCGAATTAATGTGAAATTTGATAAACCTACAGATTAAAATACGTATTTTCAATCCATAAAGGTTAAAATCTTGATTAAGATTTTTATCCCCGAGTCACACGTACTATTCAACAGCAAAGATTTTGTTTATCCCGCTATACTGCACCTGGACATGAAGGAGGTAAATGAAGAAGTTACTGCGAAAATCCGAAAATCCTCTGTAATTTGCACGTAGCCATCAGGGTCCAATTATGTGCATGATTGTCTTTGTCAGACCGTTCATTTTTTCCAATGCTCTTACTTTTTTTCGTTAGAGCATTGGTCTTAGGTTGACCCATATTTGTAAGATAAATATAATTTAATTTTTTTTATCAAATGAGCTTGCTAACACTCCTGGGTTTTTTTCCAACTGAAACACAAGCAATTCCGGAAGGCATCTATTCCGGCTCTGGCACCCAACACCTATCTCATCTTGATCAGCATTTTTTTTCTTCGAAACGATGCCTAATGATCCATTGATTGATTAAACAACAAGTTTCTTCTTTATGGGGACTTAATCTTAATAACTAATTTGATTAGTAAAACAGCATCTACTGGTAAACTCCATAGTATTCTCCGATATACAAGATGAGGAGGAGTTGACGCCGTCCATGCATGACCCCTCAGTTATCGTCGAGGAGACCGATCTGCCGGAGGTGGTGGCGCATGTCCTCGTGGCGCTCCTCGTGGTGCTCGTGCTCCTCGTCGAGCCTCCTCTTCTCTCTCTGCATCCATCTTCCCTCCTTCCTCACCAAGCCCCTGTTCTCGTCCTGCTTCCAGTTGGGGGGCACCAGGTACTGCTCCTTCAGGAAGCTGCTTGCCTTGTTCACGAGAGCGGGGTCCCTCCCACTCGCCAGCTCGAAGCTCCCCACCTTCCCGTGGTACCCGTCCAGCAGATGCAGGTGCGCCTCCAGGTTGTGGCTGCTGACCGGGTCCTTCGTGTCCTTCAGGAACGGCGACGCCCCGTGGTCGAGCTTGAACTCCACCCCCACGTGGCTGTAGCTCCACCAAGGCACCACGGACTCGGCCACCTTCGCCAGCGCCGCCGGGAGGCCCTCGTTCAGCAGCACCCCCGGGACAGTGGGCACCTTGTCGTGCACGTTGACCACCCTCAGGCACTTCACCTTCAGAACCTTCTCAAACCTCTCCTTGAAGCTCCGGTTCCCCACCCTCGGCCCCGAGAAGGAGTACACACAGACGGGCGCCGCTGCGGTGTCCTCCACGACGTTGGCACCCGTCTCGGCGATGTCGTAGGCGCTGAGCACCGCCAGCGCGGCGCCGAGGCTGTGCCCGGTTACGGTGACGCTCACTTCCTCACCTTGGTGCAAGTGTAGGAGCCTGCACACCTCTGAGAGGACCTGCTCGCGTGCGGAATACCTGCAACGTCGAAGCAGATATTAGCGGCAATTTACAAAGTTTACTGAGAGCAGCATGTAACAGTGGGTGGATGTTTAATTACGTGAACCTGCAATGACGGCAGTTGGGGTCCTTGTCGGTATACAGGTCGAGGAACCCGCGCTCCACCTTCACATCCGGATCCGGGCAGGGGATGCCCTCCGACGACACGGCGCCAAGGACGTCCGTGAGGTCCGCCAGCCACTCCAGTCGCGTGACGGTGCCGCGCCACGCAATGACCACGTCACGCCGGCCGAGGCGGGCGGTTGTGGCGTCGTCAGAGACAGCGATGAACCCGATCCAGTTGGATCGCTCGCTCCACACGCGGGGGGAGAAGGAGCGCCTGAGGAAGTTGGGTATGCGGATGTTGGAGGTGGCGTAGAGGTATCGCGTGACGGAGTAGCCCACTTCCGTAAGGCCGAGGGACTGAAAGAAGCGGCCTTGGCTGTACTTGCAGGAGCCGCAGTTGACGGAGTAGGAGTCGTAGTCAAAGGCGTCGTAGCACGCCTGCGCCTTCTCGCCGTAACGGATGAGCTCGGATCTAAGGAGGGGCTCCATGGGGTCAAGCAGGCCCTGCCAGTCGTCCTCTCCCATGAGCTTCCTCCACTGCTCCGACACTCCCGCGGGTATGGGACCTTCCTGCTGTTGTTGGATTTGTGGGTCCTCTTTTTTCTCTTCTTCCAGTTCCGTCATGATGGCCGACATGGACGAAGGGGGGAGAGCTCGTCTACCTCTCAGCACGAGGGAGGACTTGTTGGTAAGAGGCGTCAACGATGGGGAGGAGGGAATGGAGAGCAGTGGTCTGTGGAAGAGAGAGGGTGTACTGGTACCCATCTGGAGAAGGAGCTTGGCTCCAGTAGCCATGGGGATGGCCATGTGTGATGATTGTCGTGGTGAGGAGAGCTACTGTTCCTATATTGGAGCTGCTCGTATACAATTTGGATATCCCAAGGGACGAGTCCCCCTTTTGTAGAGGGCGTGTGGGGGTCCACTCCATCCAGATGTACGATAAGATTAACCTGTAAGTATTAAGGTTTGCATTTTTCTCATTTCCATCACGTTTACACTGTGAAAATTAAGTTGGAAAATGATTTGGGGAAGCTTCTAGGCTGTCAGATGAGAAAAAAATTCACCAAAAAGAAAAGATCCGAGATAACTTCTGGGCCATCGTAAAAAAATCTGGGAGAAATTAGTTTTTGGGTAGGGTGGAGCATTGGACCCGATCCAATCCGAGAAAGTTCGGTTCGAGCCTATCAATTTTATGTGGGTCTTGGACCGGGTCGAAGCCCGTTTTTTCAGCAAACTGAGGACTCGAGTCCTGCCCAAGACCCGCGGGATCGGGCTCGGGTTCGGGTCAGGCTCAACCCGCACTTATTTTGATTCCATGAAGTTGCACTTTGATTTCAATTTATTGTTATGGATATAATTCATCCATAACACATGAATATTGGATGTATTGTTACGATATAATATTACTATTGATGGATGAAGAAAATATTGGATGTATTGTGACTATAAATCCGTGTCCTCTAATTTAGTTCTAATATGATATTTTGAAATATGAGGACCCGGCCCGACCCGAGCACAATATTTTGAAACATGAAGACCCGGACCCGGCTCATTTGTACATCGAGTTCGGACCGGGCCCGGGCTTTTGCAGGTCTGGTCCGAGCCGGCCCGGTCCAATGCTCCACCCTAGTTTTGGGAGAATATAAGTACGCCAGATTCGGGCTCGATAAAATCAATTGAGACTCAAATTTGAAAATATACGAATCAAACTTGAATATAAGTTTAGGCTCGATATATATTATCTATATCTTTACTTCTTTCCCTCCATTATCCCTGAAATTAACAAATCAAGTATAAGTATTATTTATCCTTTATCTACACTTTATTTCTTATCCCTCATCATAACAAATATAAAAATATATTACAATTATATTTTTTTCCAAAGAGGAGAGTCCTTATTAATCTAATAATCCCCAAAAGATCGATGAAGTGTTAGATAGATAAAAAATTGAATGAATATATATTCTGATACCTCCATTCTATTTTTCTCATTTTTTATTTTGAAAAATGAATCAGTGGAAATTCATCACTATATCCATATATTATGTCATGAAGTTTTATACGAAACAGAGACTCCTACGGCTTCCATCTTGACCGTCATTTTTTAACGATCGCAGAATTGTTGAAATCGACCCCGTCTGAATGGAGGCCGTAGGAGTTTCAGTTTTTCATAAAATTGAATGACATAATATAGGGACATAGTGATGAAAATCTACGGAAGCATTTTTCAAAAAAAAATTAAAATAAAAAATAAGACGAGGGAGTCAAGTTAGCATCCCCCAAGGGACATCCCCATTTTACCCATTTTTATTTCTTTTCTTTTCACCCACTCTTATCAGAAAATTCTCAGTTTGGTACTCGTTCAGATTTGATTCGATTAAATAAATGTTCGATTCAAGTTTGGTTTGAAAATAAACGAATCGAACCTGAATACAAGTTTAGGCTCGATTAAATAACTGAAAATTGTAGATTTGATGAAGTACGATCCATTTACACTCCTAAGTCGCCATATATTTCGTCCGTCTTTCCTTGACATCATGCTCCAAGAATCTTGACTTGTGGGTTTTTTCCGAGCACATGAATATTCCCCAATTCGATATTGTTTGGAAAATTCTGCACACCATTCCATCCTCTTGTATCAATACGAGAACGTTATTCATTCGCATAATGTTTAACATACGAAGAGAAGATAATTTGAATACGAAGATTAAGTCGTCATGAATAGGACAATGTTGACGATGACTAATAGTTTAATAATTTTTCTCCGTTAAATTTTCACTTTGATATTCACGACGAGTGATAGCAAAGAGGTGATAAGGACTATTGCAAGCTCCTCTTACTCTCTAGACATTGAATATTTATTAAAAGTCCATCTCCATACAAGAAATGTGCTGTATATTGAATACTCCATTATTATCATCTCTCTATTTTTTTATTTTTTTTATTGCGAGAAAATGCTATCTGAAATTTCTCACCTTTTCAACATGTAAATTTGATTCGCTCTCATAATGCTGGAATGTATGATTTGGAGGAAGAAAAAGGAGGGAATCCTTTTGTTATGTGCTTTAGAGTTCTATTTATATAAAGAGGAAACCCCTCCAAAAAAACTTAGGTTGCTCTCTATATAGAAAAGGAAACTTTACACACTCTATATCTATTTTCAAATTTTTTTATTTTTTTGAAAAATACCACCATATTTTTTCATCACTATATCCCTCTAATATATCATTCCAATTTCGTCAGAAATAGAGACTCTCATGCCTTCCATCTAAAAATGGTAATTTTAACAGTCTTGAAATTGATGTAATCGACATGTTCTGGATAGAGGACATATGAGTTCATGTTTTTGATGAAATTGAAATGATATATTAGACGATATAGTTATGAAAATACATTGTGCTATTTTCAAAAAAAATAAAAAAAGTGATGGAAAATAAGCATGGAGTAGGAAAGGTCACCTACTTCATGAAGTAGGCTCCCTTTCCTCTATTATAATTAAAGTTAAATTACTACAACACTTCTCTCAAGATGGAGTATAAATGTCTGCCATGCTCAGCTTGGATGAATATCTTTGGAGATGTCCTCATACGAGTGCCTTTGTAACGTCATGTGCTTAACCACTCGGTCTATTATCAAGGAAATCTGATCCTAACAATTTGTTGGGTATGTGCTTGGTTGGAATCATTGTCAATCACTCAAAATGCTTAAGCACAAATTATCAAGTAGTAGTCGCCACCCCTTATAACCTTCACCAAACTTCATTAAACTTGCAGTGATCTTCATCAAGGAGATTGTCAAGCTTCAAGGTTTACCAAAGCAAATCATGTTTGACCATGATCCAAGGTTCACCTGTCATTACTGGAGGGAGTTTATGAACTCTTAAGAAGTGTAGTTGTATCTCAGTTCAGCTCACCGTCCTCAAACTAATGGGTAATTCGAGAGGACGATACATACTTTAGGGACCTTCTTCGAGCATGCGTACTAGAGTGGAAAGGGTCTTGGAAGGACCATTTACCGTTAACTGATTTTTCATACAACAATAGTTACTATGCCAGCATAGGCATGTCTTTTTTCGAAGCGCTATATGGGAGGTGATGTGGTACACCCTTGAGTTGGCAAGAGGTCGGGCACAACTAGTTGTACAAGGTAGATATTTGGAGGAAACTTCTAAGGCCATCATGACAACTAGGAAGAAGTTTCTTACTGCTCCGAGTATGCAAAAGAGTTACAGTGATAGGCGACCCACCGATTTTCGTTTTGAAGTTGAAGATTTTATCTTCCTAAGAGTGTCTCCAACAAAGGGAGTTCATCGGTTCGGAGTGAAGGGAAAATTAGCACCATGGCTTGTTGAGCCTTTTGAGATCCTTGACAAGATCGGCAATGTTGCATATAGGCTGGTAGTTCCCCCTCACCTGTCTGGAGTACATAACATCTTTCATATCTCCAACTTTAGAAAGTACGTGCACGATCCATCGTATGTGATCAGTTATGATGAGCTTCATATGGATATAGACCTAAGATATCCTGAATAACCGGTATGGATTATAGATAACTCAGTGAAGAAGTTGAGGCATAAGGATATACCTTTGGTAAAAAGTTCTTTGGTAGCGATATAACTATGAGGAGGCCATTTGGGAGTCTGAAACTGACATGCAGCAGGACTATTCACATCTTTTTGAAGGCAATCTCTAAATCCTACTTCTATCTTTTAAGGTTGTTATTGATTACTCGAAGGGGCTCAAACTTTTAAGGTTGTTATATTACATACCTTGCATCTTAAGTTTCTGAGACGAGACTAATTTTAAGGTTGTTATGATGTAGTGTCCCGAAAATTTTGGCTTTTTTTGATATTTCAAAACACGTTTAATATTATATTAAAAAAACATCTCATTGCAAGCTTTCCAACGAGATCAAGAATGCGTGGATCCGAGTTCATATGAGGAAATTATGGCCTTTTTAGTGACCCATGATTATGGACTTTTATGGAATTAGGCTAAAGGATTTTGATCATGTTACACACGTTGGAAGATATTTTGAGGTATATTTTCACCTCAAATTGACAATCTAATTTCCTTAAATAACCATTCATTGGTCTTTAAGTACCTATTACTCTCTTTCCTTCTTGCCCCCCCCCCCTTCCCAAATTGATTTCTTCTTTATTCTTCCCCAGAGAGACAAGAGGAAGAGTCTCTTTTCTTTGGCGGGTCGCGAAGCTCCAAAGCTTCGTTACGAGGAGAGGTGGAAGAATGTCGTCGCAAGGGAAAGGTGTTGCAGCACTGAGATCGTTAATCATTTGCACGGATCAAAGGTTCGTGCATAGGTAACAGATCCTTGACATTCTCCTAGTTATTTCGTGTACCTTGTGATGATGGAGTTTGTTGATTTGGGGATTTGATGTTTCGATTTTGATCCTTCCCCAAGATCGCCCTCTTGCTATTGGTATATGATCTTTGTTTTCTGTCAAATCATGGTCATATAATTTTTATGCATAAATCAAGGCAAGGTATGATCTATGTTAAGGCGTTATATTTGAATCAGATGTGAGCATTCATCCTTCAATCAATAGAGGATCGTTGAGGCCGTCCCACTGAAAAATGGCATTCAGAATTTTTGTTAATACCCAATATCTAAGATTATTCATTTGTGTTTTCTTTTGATATGGATGTTTTTAATGCAAAATAAAATTACAGGTACGTGATTCCGTAAATATGATGTTAGCTATTAATGTATGCATTACTTGATCTCTTGATAGCGTAATCTATACCTACGAGATGGCATGGTATTGATTGCTATCATTTTTTTTTCTTTTATTATGCATACGATTATAAGTTTTGAGATAAAAATAGAATTGCCAATCATATTTCTTTGACTTCAACGAATGGTGATAAGCATGAAAGGAGTTTCGTTCTTTATGATCCTCATTGTCTAATTATAGAAAATTATGCTTATAATCAGATTTGTGAGGCATTAGTATATTACTTAGTCAAGTTAATTAAATGTGTGTATTAACTTTTTCCTTGAACAAAATCATATATATAAAGGAGTGATCTTATGAGAGTAAAATATTGTGAGAGCATGAGGGGAGTGATTCTGGACCACTAAATTCAACCAAAAGAGAGAAGGTAAAATCTAGTGGTCCAGAATCACTCCTCTCATGCTCTCACAACTTTCTGCTCTCATAAGATCACTCCCATATATATATATATATATATATATATATATATATATATATATATATATATATAGGGGCAGGGAGCCTGCACCCTGGGGTGTAGGAAACTCCATGCACCCACCCCATTTTTCGACTATTTTTTTTATTTTTTTTTGAAATTAAAGTTGGGAGGATTTACTTAATATGTTAAGGGGAATATGTGTTTCAAGTTTCATGCAAAACAAACATTCCTAACATGTTCATCTAGACAGAATCGATTTCAGCAATTCTGAGACCGTTAAAATTTGGTAGTCTTGATGGAGATGATAGAAGTCTCGAATTAAGTTGAATTTGTAATGACAACATGGTGATACATGGTGATCTAAATCCCCCAAGGTTTCATTTCAAAAAAATTAAAAAATATTGAAAAATTAGGTCGAGTGTAGGGAGTTACCTGCACCCGCCTAGATAGGCTCCTTTTTCCCATATATATATATATATATATATATATATATATATATATATATATATGGGTAAAATGGGGCTGCCCCCTTGGAGTAGCCAACTTGGCTACTCCCACCCCTATTTTTCTCTTATTTTTTTATTTCTATATATATATATGGGTTAAATGGGGTTGCCTCCTGGGAGTAGCCAGTTGGCTACTCCCACCCATATTTTTCCCTCATTTTTTTATTTCTTTGGAAAATAAAATTTGTAAATTCATCATTATATCCCTCTAACATTCTATTAAAATTTTGTCAGAAACAGAGACTCCTACGGCCTCCATCCAAACATGGTCGATTTAAAAAATCCTGCGACCGTTAAAAAATGACGTCTGGATGGAGGGCCGAGGAGTCTTTGTTTCTGACGAAATTTTAATAAAATGATAGAGGGATATAGTGATGAATATACAAATTTTTATTTTCCAAAGAAATAAAAGAATGAGGGAAAAATAGGGGTGGGAGTAGCCAAGTTGGCTACTCCCAGGGGGCAGCCCCATTTTACCCTATATATATATAGGGTAAAATGGGGCTGCCCCCTGGGAGTAGTTAACTTGGCTACTCCCACCCCTATTTTTCCCTCATTTTTTAATTTCTTTGGAAAATAAAAATTTGTATATTCATCACTATATCCCTCTAACATTCTATTAAAATTTCGTTAGAAACAGAGACTCCTACGGCCTCCATCCAAACAGGTCGATTTAAAAAATCATGCGACCGTTAAAAAATAACGTCTGGATGGAGGTCCTAGGAGGCTCTGTTTCTGACGAAATTTAATAGAATGTTAGAGGGATATAGTGATGAATATAAAAATTTTTATTTTCCAAAAAATAAAAAAATGAGGGAAAAATAGGGGTGGGAGTAGCCAAGTGGCTACTCCCAGGGGACAGTCCCCATTTTACCCTATATATATAGGGGTCAATGGGACTGCCCCTTGGGGGCAGCCAACATGGCTGTCCTGGCCTATTTTTTGTCAAAATTTTTTAAAAATGTCACCATGTATATTCATCCATATATCCCTCATATATGTCATTCGAATTTCATCAGAAGCAGAGACTCCTATGACCTCCATCCAGACAGGGTTGGTTTAAAAAATCCTGCGACCGTTAAAAAATGATATCTGGATGGAGGCCGTAAGAGTCTCTGTTTCTGACGAAATTCGAATTGCATATAGGAGAGATATAGGGATGAATATACATGGTGATATTTTTCCAAAAAAAATTAAAAAAATGTGAAAAATTGGGTGGGGCGCCATGGTGGTTGCCCCTAGGGAGCAGGCACATTTTTCTCATATATATATATAGAGAGAGAGAGAGAGGGCTTATCCAGAGAGCCTTGTGCCCATTTGAGTTTTGTGAGCACCAAATGCAGGATCTCCATGTGTACTTATATTTAAAGGTTTCCTATTTTCGAAGGAGCACGGTTTTGGAAAGATATTAATACGTTTGAGCCTCTTATATTTCCAATTATTTCGAGTCCTTAAAAAAATGAAGACGGTTTTGGAAAGGTACATTTAAATTATCAATTTCGTACCGAAGAAATAGTCATCAGTAATAGAAATAATGTACTCAAGTAATTGTGTGTTGCGAGATCAGTAATACTGAAATAATTATCAGTATTTTACATCTGTAATATTGCATTCTACATAGATCAGTAATTCATTCATGTTACTCAAGTAATATATATTCAGTTCTCATGTAATTATTGTTGTGAGATCAGTAATTAAGTATGTGAATTATTAATGTCCATACAATAAGTACTGATTACATATGTCCATTTTACTGAAGTCATTTTGATTGTTACTAATGTTATAGTTACTTAATACTTTAGATCTTACTGAAGCACCTCTTATTTATTTATATAACATTTTTAATTACTTATAATGTATCGAGTGTTACTGATAGCAATACATAAGTTACTGGTTACGTGATTTCTTATACTTATTCCAACTTACTTATTCCATTACCTTCTTTTACCTACAATTTATTACATGTTACTGATGCTTCTTTATATCTTACTTGTTTTATTCTTTGTTTTATATTATTATCGAATCGTACCTTCTTTACTTATGTAGCTATTTAATTACTTGTAATACGTCAAATGCTACTGAAAGTCGCACATAAATTACTTAATTATTTTTATATGGTGAACATCCAAATTTCAATTGTTGTGTTCTAGTCCATTTAGATGATGTTGTTTTGCTCTCGTTCCTCGGCATAACAGCAGCTTCTTCAAGACACCAAATTGATGCATTGTTCTACAAGAAACAATAAGTTAATTGACCATTTAAAAAATAAATTTCAAGAAATTGGAAAAGAATACATATTGCTTACAAATTTCAAGTAACGTTTTAGGAAGATACTTGCTTCTGTACTATTTTATATCCGTGAATAGTAAGAATTTTATAAGGAAAAGTAACTCAGCAATATACTCGTTTCAGTAAGAATCATTCAATGACAAGTAACTTATAATGAATTGTTAGTAATGTTTGTTATATGACAAGTAACTTGTAATGAATTGTATTTATAATAGTAATTCAATGTGAAGCATAGGTAATTTGATGAGCTACTTAAGTAACTTACTGAATTGAGATCAGTAAGGTAAACTTCAGAATTTATATCAGTAAGAATTCACTCTTTCAAAAGTAAGTAGATTCATTTTTTTGAAAAAAATCCGTAACTTTTATTCTATATATGTAACTAATTGTATTAGCATTAGTAACATAAAATATCTTATAAGTAAATTACTTAAATACATCAATAACTCAATATATTTTCAAAGTAACGCATAAAAAATAACAACTGTATTTACTGTAACTTTTTATTATATAAAATCAAATTAACTCGATAAAAAATCAATTAGGACTACAAATCATGCATCAAAATGAACAAAAATCAATATTATGAATACATCTTTCTCATATTTCAATCATGCTTGTCAAATAAATATTGCTTACGATCAAAAATATGCAGTATTCATAAAATAAATATTACTGAATTCATCATCTCGTCTTTTTGATCCCAAAACAAACATTGCTAAAAATCAAAAATATCATTAGAATAACGAAATTATGATAAAAAGCGACTAAATCATGAAATCGAATCACATACCTCCCATCTTGCGTTGGAATCGATCGCCCATCTCTCAAAATGTGACAAAGTGAGTTTATTCTCAATACAATAGCAAACGTTACCAATAAGGTCGATTGCTATTTAGGGAATTTCATTACGATTCAAAATTAAAGTACTTCTCATTACAATTATCGCTCCTAAAATCATGGGATTTAAAACATTTGATCTAACGGTGGATATAATGGGCTCATTTGAACGTAAATGGGCACAGTGCTATGATTAACCCAAAAATTCGAGCGGTCGTATTGATCCACAAGGCTAATCAACAGTCGATGCGTTGACCATCAAAATCCGGATTAAGTCAACAATTAACCCACAATAACAATCAGAGAAGCAAATGTGGAGTTAAAATTTATTATAACTCTACAATAAGTGTGTATAGTGCAAGTATGTGTATAGTGTCAAACTCAGGGAGCAGAAAGGATAGATCGGACAATGATGCTAAAAATGTGATAGTGTGATCAAATGCCTACAAACATGCAAATTTTTGTGGTTTTTTAATTTTTGTATTTTTTTTATTTTTAATTTTATATTTTTATATTTTGATTTTTAATGTCTACTTTTGTATTTTTCTTTTTATATTTTATATTTTTTTCAATAATGGAGTAAATATACAATAAGGGAAAAGGGGTATAATATATAGAGTGAAATAGGAAAATGGGCAAAAATCTGGAAATGATGTATTTTTGGGCTTTTTATAATTTTATGATGTTTTTTGTAATTTTTTTAAGTTTTTTCCTATTTTTTGGTATTTTTAAAGTAAAAAATACTTAAAACAGTGTAGAAAATAAAATGCAAGGACAAAAATGGAGAAATAAAATATCAAACAGTAACAAAAATTCTCAAAACTAATTTTAAACCAAAGATAATAAAACAAGGAAAATTCTGAGACAGAGATGATATTTTTAGGATTTTTGTAGAATTTTTAAGATTTTTATGAAAATTTTCATAGTTTTCTAATTTTTAGGGTTTTTACTTTGAATTTTTTAGTGCTTTTTGGATAGAATTTAAAAGAATTGAAATACACCAAAGGTAATTTTCTGGAATTTTTAAAAGGGTTTTACTATTTTTTTGGTATTTTATAATGCAAACAGTAGCAAAAATGCATATTTTTGAATTTTTATAATTATGAAAATGCAATAAAAATGCAAAACAAAAATGTAACGAGAAATAGCAATTAAATAGGAGCTTAACTTGTTTTTTTTGGTGATTTTTAGAAATTTATAGATGCATGAAATAAATAGAAACAACAAAGAGAAAGTACACTGCTTGCAAGGGTATAATTGCAAATATCCAGAGATTCAGGGGCCAACGTGCAATTTTCCACAGAATTTATAACTAAAAAATCGATTTCTAGGATCAAATGCCAATATCAAAACTTGCAAGGGTACGCCTGCAATAATCCCAACCCCGCACGTGGTATACACGCGCCTAGGAAGGACCTAAATGCAATATACAAAAATCCCAAGGGCTGACATGCAAAATATCCAAAAATATTACACATAATAGCAAAGTTCCTGGACTAAAGCGAAATAAATAAACCTGTAGGGGTCCTGTGCAAAATCACCACCACCTCACGCGCACGGGTCACGTGAGGTGACGTGGACATGACCCTTAGTGCAAATAAATTAAGTGCAGGGGTCCAAATGCAAATATTACAAAAATTTTACACTACAGACAAAAATTTAAATACTAATAATTAAATAGACAAAATGGCGAAGGGTGAAGTGCAAAATACACATGCCTAATATCCTCGTGCGTGATCGGACGGCTGGGGAGCGCCCACTTGACACTTGGCGCTTCAAGAATGCACGATGACGGTTTGCGTTGGACGGGGGAGATTAGATCTTCCCAGAAGATCTGACGGTGGTGGTGCGACGCGATCCAACGTGACTGAATGATCTGGTGTTGGATGGTGGAGCAAGAACAGGAAAGCAACGTCGGCGAGTGAGCTTCCCCGAGCCCTAGCTCCGTCCTCCGGTGGTCTTTGGGCTCCAAAAACGGGCTGCGAGCTCTTGGGGGCTTCCTCTGGGTCCTGGTGGCTCCAAAATGCTCCAACGGTGGCCGGAGCTCGTTGGGGAAGACGGCGGAGCTGGAGGGCTTCACGGGTCTCCGGCGAGGGTCAAAACGAGCCCCAGGCTCTCTTCAATGCGTGAAGACCTGCAAAAAGGGGTGAGAGTGTCCACGGCAAAATGCATGGACCCTGCGGAGGCGAAATGGGAGTGTGGAAAGGTGGCACGAGATGGTGGCCGGATGTGCACTCCGGTGAGGTACTCGTGGAGGGTGAACGGATGGGCCAAACGCGATGATTTTTGGGGGGAAATGATCCTAAAGCTACGGTGAATGAAATGCGAAAGAAATAAGGGGGAGAAGATAGCTACCTCGGTGGTCGAAACCAGAGGTTGGAACTCAATGGCAAAGGGCTTCGCAGGAGGTAGTTGGAGCCGCCTCGGGGCTCGCTCGACCAGCCTGACGCTCGGCGAAGGAAGCTGTCACCTTCCTCGATCGATTGGGCACGAAAGGGGGAGCTAAGCCTGTGCAAGAGGGGTTCAAAATTCAAAAGGGGAAGAAGGTGTGTATTTGTATGGTTGACGAGTAGGCGAGGAAGAACGAGGCATTGTGGGTGGATCAGAAATTCGAAGCCTAAGGAATCACCTAGGTGTGATTCCTCATTGTTCAAGGAATAAAAGTCAAGAAGGAACTTGCGCGAAATAATCCAAGTTTTGTCCTCGAAAAAAATCGCAAAGAAGGGGGTCAAACGAGGTCTGATACGGGCACATGGGGAAGGACAGCCAGTTGACCCGCCGGTCAACGTGGACTGTCATCTGGTTGGTCCACGTGGACCAGCCAGGAAAAATCCCTAGAAAATGTTTTATTAATTCAATTTAAATTAATAAATGAATTTATTAATTTTTTATTATTAAATAAAAAATATTTGTTATTATAAACTATTTTCTTATGATTTTTAATTATTTTTATGAGGTATAAGAATACAAGTTACCATTTATAGCCTGTATAGGTATACATATCTATATATTTTAGTATTTTGTTTTTATTTTATGTATTTAATTTATTTATTTTTATTTATTATTTTATATATTTAATAATATTTTTATACACTTAAATATATTTTTATTTTATTTTTCTGAGGTACTTTGTACACTTAATAAAATATAAGTATTTATTGTATAGGTGTACTTATAGGTATTATACCTATGTATCATATATACATGTATTTTATTTTTGTGTTTTCTTTAAGTTTTTATTTTGATTTTAATGTATACATATATTATAAATAATATTTACAAAATTCAAAAAATATAAAATTATAAAAATAATGAATAAAAAATAAAATGAATATTTTAATCTGTACAAGTATACAATAGGGGTCCAAAACCCAACTTTTAAACCGTAGCTCCGCAAAATACGAAACCACCTTCATTAAATAGCTTATTAAAAAATTATATACAATTAAAGGTGAGTTTGATGCATTTCGAGTTTTTATTTGCAAGATACAGGTCTGGGAAGTTAGTATTTTGGATTTTTATTCAGATCATAACTTTTTATCTGTACATTATTTTTGAGTGAAATAAATTTTGTATTTTTCTTTATTTACTTATATATAACTTTCATGTACAAAGTTTATGTATTTGATGTATGAAAAGTGAAACTAAAAATAGGTCCCAATATGAATGAAGAATGAATGAATTAAAAGAAATTTTTATTTTTTTTGACCCTTATCTCCCCCTACTTTATTCCTTGTCGACCTAGTCATCTAGATGCCTAGGTCTCGGAGTTTCGGGTCATAAAATATTTACAATATTTTATTCTTTTTCTTTTCTGTATTCTATAATTTTGGCCTTAAAAACTGTATTTTATACATTATTTACATACACATGCATCAATGCTAAGATGCGGGAATTAAGGGTATTTACATGCATTTGCCAGGGTTTTTGAGGCCAAAATGATAGAATAAAGATGATGAAATGTGGATTCATCATCCCCCTATACTTTGCCTTTGCTAGTCCCTAGCAAACACTTATGCAATAAGTGCAGAAAAGAAAAACAAAGAAAAGAAAAAGAAGAAAGTGGATTGAATTTAGTTATCAAAGTTGTCTTCACAAAATCAGAGTTTGGAGCTTAAGTCGGACCTCTGGAATTTTAGTGCAGGTGGAACCTTAATGAGAACCAGATTTGAATCCAAAAGCCTTCGAGAATCCCAAATCTCTGCTCAAGTATCCTCAATAGCCAGGTCAGAAATATCTCAACTCATACGCAAACCCTTACGACTATGAATCTGACTCGTACAGTGTAAGTGATAGTGGCTCTCCCAAACTAGAATGACAAAGAGACTGACTTCTCCAGCATGACAACCCAATGATTCCCCAATCCAATAACTCCTTCCTCGAGGAGCGGGGTATTCCCTTCTAAGTTCATGTGGCAACCAGCTCAAGAGGAGGGGTGAAGAGAAGAATGGATGGTAGCCAGTGTAGCTACCTATCCTAGGATGCAAGACCAGTGTAGTCAAGTCATCCAGCTGTAGGCTCACATGATTTGACTTTAGAACTCAAGCTTGCTTATTTTTATACAACATATTCACATACTTTTGCAGGCATTTTATTTTTGTACAGGCTTGTCTATTTTTTTGAATATTATATACAACACCATTTACATAGGGAGTTTTTCCTCTTGAGCCGACTATCCCTCTTTTGAAGCTTTATTACAACCCACACTCTCATGTCTTTAGAATTCCTCATCACTGGATGGGTTGGGGTGCACTTCCCTCCCTAGAGGAGGACAAGTGTTTCCACTTGTGTGCGTCTCATACCGACAAATCCAATCCCCTCATCACCCTAACTGAGTTGAGCCATGTGACAGGTGCAGGTGTCCAAGTTAGGTCATTATCAACAAGAGTCGTACGTGTGTTCTGAAATACTCTACATAGGCAGTCAAGAATCTATTGAACCAAGTCTCATGATCCTCAAAGAATTAAGTCAACTAGACCTGAAGTACCTCAAACCCAGTTCCTATAAGGTTCCTGTTATTAGGTAGATTTTAAGGTCGAATCAAGCTCCAATCCCCAAATTTTACTTAGACTCGTTCAACTATCAAACTCAATCCGAAAAATGCTAATGCTATGCAAATGGTATGCAGAATGCAGAAAATATTTTTGTGATGCAATTTTCAAGAGTTTTGAACTTTTTATGGATTTTTGAAAAGATGATGCATATGCATTTTTTTGTATTTTTCAAAAATATTTTTCAAATGTTTTTAGATTTTAATTTTTGCAAATGTTTTTGGGATTTTGGAAACAAAAAGTTTTGGCTAAAAACTAGGTACAAATATTTACACGGGAATGCTTCTTATATTTACAAGAAGTGGATTTTAAGAATTTACAAGGGTAAGTGGTCAATTTTATACATATACATATAATGGATTTTGGTGTGATGTATATATTCCTCAAACTTATTTGAAAAGATTTTTCAAACAATTTTGAAAACTATAGTCCAAAATAATTTTTACAAACAATTTTTACAAACATGTACACACATTTGAAAATCATTTTGCAAAGGTTTTTCAAACAGTATAGATAGATTTTTCAAATATTTTTGCAACCATTTTCAAACCATTTAAATTATTTTTCAAATATTTTATTTCACACAAAGAAAATAAACTTTACAAACCAAAATGTTTTTATAAAGGTTGAAAACATGTAATAAAACATTTTCAAAATAATTTTCAAAAGATTTTCATTAAGATTTTCAAACTATTTTTCAAAGATTTTGCAAAAAAAAATTCACCTGATTTATTAATCAGTATATACAAAAAGAATTTGAGGAATAATCAACATCATTTTATTAGGGTTTTAATGAATTTTAAAGAATTATTAGCCATACTATTAAGAAAATACGGAAGTACGAGTTATGGCTAAAGTATATACGTAGTATATACGACCTCCCTATACTTAGCTTGAGCTATGTCCTCATAGATCGGAGAGAAAAGAGAAGACATAACTCGTACTAAGTATAGGCAAGTCTAAAGAATAAATAAAGGACTGAATGAACAAGTGAATGGGAAGTCGACCGTCCCCCCTATACTTAGGATCAAATAATCCTAAGTATAGCAGACTGTACACAAAATAGGGAGGGTCAAGGGTGGGAATGAACAGATCGTACTCAGTTTGTGTACCCCTATACTTAGGGTAAGATATCCCTAAGTATAGGCAAGAAGAGGAGACAACGGAGAGAATCAAAGAATGGAGACAAACTCGGGGTGCACACCCCCCTATACTTAGGACAAAGTACGTCCTAAGTGTAGAAGACTATCAACAAGGGGCGACACCTTTTAGATACAAAAAGAAGATAGAAAAGGAAAAGAAGAAAAAAAGAAAAGCAGAAAAGAATAGATCACAACTCAGTGTGTGTACCCCCCTATACTTAGGACAAGGTGTGTCCTAAGTATAGCAAAATCAAAAGATGAAGACGGGGTAACAGATATAACGGAAGAATGAAAGGATGATATGGACATATGGATCTATACAGAGGAAGATGGAAGTGATGAGCATGTATGAGATGCAGATGATGTGAGTCAAAGAGCACATCTCATACCAGAAGAATGGGGGCAACGTCAACGGTTGGCGGATCATGATCTAGATATAGCTTCAGGCGTTGACCGTTAACACGAAAGGTAGAGGAAGATGACAGCTCGGATATATCAATACTACCATTGTCATGTACCTTCCTGACCACATACAGACTTTTCCACTTACTCTGCAATTTCCCCGGAAATAATTTCAGCCTAGAATCAAACAACCATACTCGTTGATCGGGCTCAAACTGTCTATGGCTGATATGAGAATCGTGCCATGTCTTCACTTTTTCCTTATACTGTAGGCTGCTAGAAAAGGCGGTATCTCTCAGTTCCTCCAGGGCTGCCAACTTTGATTTCCTCAGTTCTCCTATACTCTCGAGATCCAACAATAACTCAATAACTGCCCATAGTGACTTATGCTTGATTTCCATGGGTAAATGGCATGGCTTGCCATAAACGAGACGAAAGGGAGATGTCCCTAATGGAGTCTTAAAGGAAGTTCGATAGGCTCACAAGACCGAGTCCAAAAGCTGTGACCAATCCTTTCGGTCTGGGCGGACTACCTTCTGTAAAATAGTCTTGATCTCCCTGTTCGAAACTTCAGCAAGACCATTAGTCTGAGGATGGTATGGAGTGGCAACACGATGGTTAATGCTAAACTCGTCTACAAGGGCCTTAACCTTATCATTAATAAAGTGAGACCCCCCATCTGAAATCAGAACTCTAGGTACCTCGAACTGTGAAATAATATTTTTCCTCAAAAAGCGACACACGGCCTTAGCATCTGCGGCTCGGGAGGGTATGGCCTCAACCCAACGACTCACATAATCCACAGCGAGCAGAATGTACTCAAATCCCTGACTCTTAGGAAATGGGCCCATGAAATCAATACCCCATGCGTCAAAAACCTCACAAAAATGAATGGGTTGCATGGGCATCATGTCTCTCTGTCCGCAAGTACCCATCTTTTGACAGTCAGTACATCTCTTCACGAACTCATCTGAATCCTTGAAGAGAGTAGGCCACCAAAGGCCGGATTGGAGCACCTTCTGTGTTGTCCGTCTCCCAGAATGATGTCCTCCTGCCTCAAGCTTGTGGCAGTATGTGAGGACGATATACTGCTTTTCTTGAGGAATGCACCTCCTCCAAATACTATCCCCTCCTTCATGATAAAGGACGGGATCCTCCCAATGGTAAAACTTGGCCTTCGCTAGGAAGGTCTCAAGTTTCTGTCTGGGCCAACCTTATGGAACCGTCTTGGAAACAAGATAGTTCACAATGTCGGCATACCATGGGAGCGAGGCGATAGACAAGATCACCTCATCTGGGAATGTGTCGGTAATAGGTGCGATGGGCTCAGATTCCTCAAGGTTCTCTAAGCGGGAGAGGTGATCCGCCACCACATTCTTAACTCCAGGCTTATCCTTAATCTCAATGTCAAACTTCTGGAGCAGAAGGATCCATCTGGTAAGGCGAGCTTTGGCATCCTTCTTGGCCATGAGGTACCGGATGGCGGTGTGATCTGTAAAGATAGTCACTATAGATCCGAGAATATATGATCGATACTTATCCAAAGCAAAGACTACAGCTAGCATCTCCTTTTCTATCACAGTGTAATTCCACTGAGCGGCATCCAAAGTCCGGCTAGCGTAGTGAATGGCATACGGCAATCCATCCCTCCTCTATCCAAGCACAACCCCTTCGGCAAAATCCGAAGCATCCGTCATGATCTCGAATGGTAGAGACCAATCGGGTGGATGAAGGACAGGAGCCGTGACAACCATATCCTTGAGAGTCTCAAAAGATGCAAGACACTTATCATCTACAATGAACTCGGTGTCTTTCGTCAGCAAATCAGTGAGCGGTCGGGCAATACGACTGAAGTCCTGAATGAACCATCGGTAGAAACCGACATGCCCCAGAAAAGATGGCAATTGACGCAGATTGGACGGTGGATTGAGTTTTCTAATGATATCCACCTTGGCCGGATCGATCTCCATGCCCCTGTTGGAGATGATATGACCAAGGACCGTCACCTGAGTCACCATGAAGTGACTCTTCTCCCAAGACAAGACAAGGTTGACCTCAATGCAGCACTGAAGCACACGCTCTAGGCAGTCAAGACAAGCATCAAACCCATCGCCATAGACCGAGAAGTCATCCATGAAGACCTTTAAACAGTCACCCACCATGTCCGATAAAATGGACAACATGCACCTTTAGAATGTCGCCGGGGCGTTACATAAATCAAAGGGCATCCGTCTGAAAGCATAAGTCCCAACCGGACAAGTGAATGTCGTTTTCTCCTGATCTTCGGACGTAATGGCCACTTGATTGTAACCGGAGTACCCGTCAAGAAAATAATAGTGACTCTTCCCATCTAGCCTCTCGATAATCTGATCAATGAATGGCAGTGGGAAATGATCCTTCTTGGTGGCCTGATTCAATTGTCTGTAGTCCACACAAACCCTCCAAGAAGTGGGTACCCGGGTAGCTATCTCCTCTCCAGACTCACTCACAACTGTAGTGATACCCGTCTTCTTGGGTACCACATGTAATGGACTAACCCACTTGGAGACGGAGATGGGGTAGATAAAATCGACGCTCCACTACTTCGAAATTTCCTTCATGACCACATCTCGAAGATTCGGGTTCAGTCGTCGATGGAACTCACGCGAGGGCCTAGCGCCCTCCTTGAGATAGATGTGGTGGGAGCACAGAGCTGGACTAATCCCCTGGAGATCAGCTATACTCTATCCTATCGCCTTGTGGTTTCTTTCAAGAACCTCCATCAAATGAGATTCTTGCTCTCCAGTCAAACCTGCGGAGATAATGACTGGGTGCATATCTGGCTCACCCGTAAGGAATCTATACTTCAGCTACTGCGGCAAGGGCTTCAATTCTGGACAAATGGGAGGTGGCAGATCTGGCTTATGATATGTCTGTGTGAAGGCTACCAGGCATGCATGTGAGTACTCTCATTGTGCATGAAAATCTGACGAAGGGAACCCTGCTGAATCATCTATGAACTGTACTGGCTCGCACTCCGTCCTGGCTATCGGCTCAGAAGGAATCAGACACAACAAATAGTCATCACAATCATCCCAATCGATGTTGAATCTGAGGGATCTGGACTAGAAGAACAAGAATGAAATTTGGCTTCACCGCTCATCACAGAACTGTCAGCCTCAAAGGTGTCCTTGTCCAGGGGTGTGCTCTCCAAGCTCTCAACTGCCATAGGCTGTAAATATGGTGAATCTGCGGCAAGGCGAGGGCCTGTGCGACTGGATCTGTCCAAATGGATTCATCATCTATCATCACAAAATCACACTCCTGGTGGACGTCTCGCTCATCCTCTGTCATCTGTGCGATATCACTGGCATGCTCTGAGCATGTTGATTCTCTCGCTCTGATCTCCTCGATCGTCTCTATTTGTATACTCCCGCCCTCTATGCAAAAACACACCTTCCCACTATCATGATCGGTCACCGCCTTGGTAGTGGCCAAGAATGGGCGTCCGAGTATGATGAGGGTATCTGTTACCGACTCAGGGATCTCCATGTCCAATAAAACAAAGTCCACGGGGAATTTCAGGCCCTGAATGGTAACGATCACGTCTCTCAATAACCCCTTCAGCCTCTTAGTCGGCCTATCAGCAAACTGAAGGACTGTCCTGCTCCGAAGAAGAGGACCAAACTCGAATCGGTCGAGTAAGGTTGCCGGAAGAAGGTTGATAGAAGAGCCGTTGTCTAATAGAGTACGATCGAACAACTGCTCCTGAATCTCGCATTTGACATAGGGAGCTCCTGCATCAGGTCTCTTGGCTGGCAATCTGTTCTGAATGGCGAAACAAGTAGAATGGGTGAGCACATGGATCTTATACTGTGGTTCCTCCTCTTCCTGCGGATTGTAGTCTTCTCTCTCAAGTTCTTTTGGAAGAGGGGGATGTGCTCATGTGTTTCCTGTAGAGTCAGTTGGATCTGGAATATATCAACCATCTGATTGTTGAACTCTACCTGTTGAGTCTTTTTTGATTTTCTCTTTTATTCCCCTTTGCCAAGCGGAGTGCTTGAGGGAAGGGGATGGTAGGGGCCTCCTCAGATGGAGGATTAGGAATAGGTTTATGTGCCTGTGAAGGAATAGAATCCATACAATGATCATCATGCAACACATATGGACCTGAAGTGGATATAGAAACCTTTCCTTTATTCGTATTTTTGGTCTTTTTCTTGTTACCACATTCCTAAGATACAAAAGGTGGCAACACAACATGTGGGAGCTCAACAAAAGTAGAAGTGGTGGCCTCAGTACCATAACGGCATCTGACTTCGTGGCATCAGCACCGCGCTCTGGCTCTGCATCTAATAGAATGGTGGCCTCAGCACCACCGTCTGCATCGAGTGTCGCGACGGCCTCAGCATCGTCATCTAGATCTCCATCATTGGTGGCATCAGCACCACCGTCATCAACATCATCATCAGTAGCATCAACACTGCTTCTCTCCTCATTTGGCGCTCTGGATTCTGCGTGTGGTTGTCGCTCAGATGAGGCATCGTCGGCTGGCATTCTATTGCTCCTAGTAGTCATGAAATCAGCATCATACAAAGAAGACATGTCACTCAAATAATCACTAGGAGAGGTATCCTCTGTAAACTATACCTGCTCAGACTTCCTCTTCAGATTGTTCGGATTGGGCTCGATTTGTGCAGGTATGTGATAACAAGGGTTTTGCACGAGGGTCACCATGAATAATATAAAAGTGTTGTCACTAAGGCGACCACTCATAGAAGACCGGTGTTAATCAGCAATTAACCCACAACCAAAGAATACAACAATCAAGCTCAAAAAGAAATGTGAATTAATCTTTATTTACTCTACCATAAAATGCACAGTGACAAGCATGTAGAGGTCGAACCACAGAGAGCAATACAAAATACCATAGCCTACATGTATCTAAGAGTCATCCTTGTGTGAAGTGGGTTTTTTTATTTTTATTTTTTTAATTTTTTTATATTTTGTAATAATATAATTAGGTAATGTATATATATACATATAAAATATAAATATATAAATATATGTATACCCATAGAGGGTTTGAATATAGCTTATAATACATAATATATATATAAGTATAATAATACAATATATATGTATATTATTTTTCTTTATATTTTAGGATTAATACATATATATAAATACATATAAGTAGTGAGATATATATATATATTGTTTTTGGAAGTGCATATATGTATATATGGGGATAATATAATATTTATAGAAATACTCAAAAATAGTCAAAAATTCAGGAATAAAGTCTTTTTGGGATTTTCATGTTTTTTACTGTTTTTGTGATTTTTGGGTATTTTTCAACACATTTTTAATAATTTTAAATAGCAAAACAAGAGCAAATAGGGGAATACGGTCTCGCTGCAAGAAAAATAGGCATTAAAAATAGCAAACAGCCTCAAAAACTTTCCACATTATTTTTCTAATAAAGATAATAAAACCTAGCATAAATAGGGATTGAGTTCATATTTTTTGATTTTTCTTTGATTTTATACATTTTTTTGAAGTTTTTGGGTGTTTTTGAATTTTTAAGGTTTTCCTTTTGAGATTTTTAGGGATTTTTGGACTGACACTAAAATAGGTCAAAACACACCATAGCTAATTTTTTTTGGAATTTTTCGAGGCATTTTCATATTTTTTTGTGATTTTATAAGCTAGACAGTGAATAAAAAGCATACTTTCGATTTTTAATAAATGCAAAAATTCAATAAAATAAAAAATTAAAAATATAGCGTGCAAGAACAACCAAACAGGAGCTTATGTCTATTTTTGCAAGATTTTTCGAAGAAATATGAAGCACAAAATAAATAGACAAAGCATTCAAAAATAAATGGCTTGGCAGGGGTATTTTTGCAAATAAAATAGTTGGCAGGGGCATACATGCAAAAATCACAATAAAAATACATGTGTGCTTTTATTTTCAGGACCATTTTGTAATTACAGAAACCCGGCGGGGTTTAAATGCAAATTTCACGCGCCTCACGTGGTTGCTGCACGTGAGGCGTAGAGGGACTAAAATGTAAATCTAAAAAACCTTAAGGGTCCATCTGCAAATTATACCATTTATTTACAACTTGACTTTTTATTTTTGGGATTAAACCATAAATAAAAAAAGCGGGGGGGGGTAGATGTGAAATTTACCCCCTAAAGTCTCTTCATCCTGCGATGCGAGTTGCGCCACTTATCCACGTGTCAACCATCGGACGGCGGATACCGGTTTGTCGATGAAGGGCGTGGATTAGAAGCTCCTGGCTAATCTGACGGTGGACGCGTGTCTTCATCGGACGGTTCTCCTTCGATCTGGGCCTCGCCTCCCGATCCAATGGTGATGGAGGCGTCTGGAAGAACGGGGAAGAAGCTCGCCTCCGGCGAGCTTTGATCGAGCAGCACGGGTTCCTCCGGGCACCTCCCGCGCATCTGAAGCACTCTGGACGTAGCTGGGAAGCTTCCGTGTCGTCTGATGGTCCTCTCATGGCTCCTGGAGGTCCGAGTCGCTCGGTCGAGGTCGGTGAAGAAGGGGACCTCCAGGAACCTCTTCCTGGTTCAATGCAAGCCCAGATGGGCTCTATTCCTCGATGTACCTGCATAGGAAGAACCGCGGGCGAGAGAGCTATCTCCTCGACCCGGGGTGTTGAAGCTGCGACGCAAAATGAAGATGGGCGGAGGGGCTCCGGCGAACGGCGGAGGTGGAGCCCCGATTCGCCAATACCGAAGGTCTTGGGTTGGACAAAGGTGATGGGATGATGGAGAAAGCGATGGGAATCGAGATGGGGTGCTCACGGCGGTCGGAAACAGTCGGGTATACGGTGAAGAAGTCGCCGGAGCTCGAATTTTGATTTTTAAGCTACGGGAATTAACTAAAACCTAATCTAATGACTGGAATGGAAAACTAGAATTAGAAACTAACTAAAAAGCATAGAAAGAGACAGCTCTTATACCTGGGGGCCTCCAGGGAGCAGGGCGGACGCCGGAGCTCCGCCGCGACAAAACTCTCCTCCCTCCGGTCGATTCGAGGCACCAGCACACCCCCCCTGTCACGAGGAATGTCCTAGGACTAGAATCAAGGCTTGAGATCGGAATGAAAATGGCCAAATTCGAGGAAGGAGGCGGAGCTAGTTATTTATAGACATTGGTGAGTAGCCTTATTGACCGACGATTATTGACTGATCCAATGAGTATCTAGTTGATCTAAGATTTTGGCGGGCATCATGGAAGATTAGAGAGCAATTCTTGTGAAGGAAGCATATTCGATTGATGGATGGTGTGCCCGGGAAAAATGCATGAAATCGGGGGAATGGACAGTCCAGAGGCGCAGTGGCTTGGATGGGACAGTTGACCAGGGGGTCAACGAAGGCCGGCTGCTGATTGGTCCACGTCGGCCGCTAGACGCCAAAATAGGGGATCTGGTTAAAAATTGATTTATTTGACACATCAAACGATTTTATTAATTTTTTCTTATAAAATAAAAAATGTTTATTATTTCCTCTAGTATTTATTTACGATTTTTATTGAATTTTTCGAGATGTTTTATTATGGTTTTACTTTAATAATGTGTATATGTATGTATTTACATGTATTTTTGGGTATTTTATTTTTAATTTGTTCATTTTCTTTTATTATTTTATTGGATTATTTTATAAATTTGTAATTTAATTTTGTGAGTATAAAGGTATTTTTATTTAATTTTTAGGAGTTTATTTACATTTTTAAATAAATAGGTATAAGTCTATGTAGGTGTCCTTATAGGTGTTTTACCTATGTGTTTTGTATTCTTAATTTATTTAATATGTTTTCTTGATTTTTATTTTGGATTTACATTTTTAATGAGTTGTGTATAATGTATACATTATTATAAAAATAAATAATAAAAGAATAAAAATCCCTTTTATTTATGTACATATAGGTAGCATAGGTATTTTGCCTAGGTATTACCTAGGCTTATTTTATTGTACAAATTCTTTTTAGTTTTCTTTTAACTTTAATAGGTACATGTATTGTATATATTATTTACAAAATTCTAAAAATATGAATTTATAAAATAATGAATATTGAATAAAATGAATATTTTAATCAGGTATTATGTACAAGAAGGGCCAAAAACCTAACTTCCACAGATAGACTCCAAAAATTATGAAACCAATTTTATACAATAGTTCTTGGAATGCTATATACAATTAAAGGTGAGTTTGGGTGATTTGGAGTTTTTATTTGTAAGATATGGGTCTGTGAAGTTGAGATTTTTGCTTTTTATTCTGTGTATAAAATGTATACTGTGTATTATTTTTACACAAACTCAATTTTGTAATTTTATTTACATTATTATCTACAACTTTCATGTACAAAGTTTCTTTATTTGATGAATAAATAAGTATGTACAAAATAGGTGTCAAAAATGCATAAATGACTGAATAAATAAATGAGGTATTTATTGTACACTGGCCCTTATCTCCCCCTACTTTATTCCTTGTCGACCAATACCATGCTGGCTTTGGTCTCGGGGTTTGGGTCATGAAATATCTCCAATATTTTATTCCTTTTTTCTTTTCTTTTCTTTATTCTATAATTTTGGCATTAAACACAGTATTTAATGTATAATTAATACAATGAATCATGAATGCTATTATGTACAATTTGATGCTATTTACATGCATTTGCTGGGGTTTTTGAGGCCAAAATGATAGAATAAAGGTGATGAAATGGAGGTCCATCACCCCTCTATACTTGCATTTGCTAGTCCCTAGCAAACACTTATGAAATAAGTACAAAAAGAATAAAGAAAAGAAAAAGGAGAATGAAAGAAAGATAGAGTGAATAGGGGTGCTTTCAGTGCAATGCACGTCTTTTCAAAATCTGAATTTGGAGCTCCTGTCAGACCTTGGGTGTGAATGTGTGTGGAACCCAGTCTGGAACCAGCTCTAAGACACAACAGCCTTAGATAGTCACAGAACTCGGTTCAACCCACCTCAATAGCCGAGTCAGAACTAGTCTACATCATACGTAAACCCTTATAACTATGAAGCTGACTTGTACGGTGTAAGTGATAGTGGCTCTCCCCAACTGAAATGATAAAAGAACTGACTTCTCCAGAATGACAACCCAATGATTCCCCAATCCAACAGCTCTTTCCTCGAGGAGCAGGGTATTCCCTTCTAAGTTCAAGTGGCAACCGGCTCAAGAGGAGGGGGTGAAGAGAAGAATGGACGGTAGCCAGTGTAGCTACCTATCCTGGGATGCAAGACCAGTGTAGTCAAGTCATCCAGTTGCAGGCTCACATATTTGTCTTTGAAACTCAAGCTTGCTTACTGACTTTGTACATACTTTGCAGGCATTTTTATTTTTGTACAAGCCTGACCATATTTCTTTTTTCAACATACTATTCACAGCAGCATTTACATAAGGAGTTTTTCCTCTTGGGCCAGTAGACTATCCCTCTTTTGAAGCTTTATCGCAACCCACAATCTCCTGTCTTTAGACCTCATGGCTATTGGACCAGGTTGGGGTGCACTTCCCTCCCTAGACGAGGACGAATGTTTCCATCCGTGTGCGTCTCAGACTGGCAAATCCAACCCCCTCACCACTCCAACTGAGTTGAGCCAAGTGAAAGGTGCAGGTGTCCAAGTTAGGTCACGGTCGGCAAGAGTCGTACGTGTGTCTCGAAAAGTTCTAGTTAGTCCACTGAGGTGACTTGAACCCAGTCCTGATTTCTCGAAGAATTAAGTCTGCATAGACATGAAGTACCTTAAACCTAGTTCCCATAAGGTTCCAGTGCAATTAGGTGCGGTAAGGTCCAACCAAGCTCCAATTTGAGACTTTATTAGACTGATTCAATCATCAAGCTCACTCAAGAAGAATATGAATGGTATGCTTATGCTATGCACAATGAATGATGCAATTTTTCACAAAGAGTTTGAAAGAATCAAAGAATGTTTTTACACAAAGAATTTTTGCAAATAAACTAAGAACTGGACACATACAAAAAGTATATACAATTATTTACACGGGCGTGCCGCTTTATTTACAAAATGTATGAATTTCTAAAAAACTTTGCATGTTTGAATGAAGTAGTTTGTTTAGAATTTTATTGCAAGAATTGTATGTGTCTTATTCATGATTTACAAGTATTTGTAATGGTGTTCTTATTAGTTTTTGAAAATAATTTTGCAAACTATAGTACACAATAATTTTTGCAATCATTTACACACATTTGAAAACTATTTTTGCAAAGATTTGTCACACTATGTATGTATAATTTTCACAATAGTTTTGACAAGCATTTTTCAAAATATTTGCACATAGATTTTTCAAATCCTTTCTTTCACACAAAGAAAAAGTTTTTCAATCAAAACATTTTCACACGTTTGAAATCATTTCACATCGAATTTTTCAAAACTGGTCGCACTATTTTTTAAATCATACTGTATAGGTATCTGATTTATTAATCAGTAGATACAAAAGAAGAAAAATTGTATTTGATTTACAATATGGTTTTGTTTCTTATAGGCTTTGTTTGGGCTTATTCATTATTTACAAATGAGAGATTTTGTGCGGACTCCTCAGACTTATTTGAGAATCATTTTCACAAGGATTTTGAAAACTATAGTCCAAGATAATTTTGCAATCATGTTCACGTATTTGAAAATCCTTTTACAAAGGTTTACACATCATAGATAGATTTTTCAAAATAATTTTGTCAAACAAATTTTCACAATCATTTGCACACTGATTTTCACATATTTTGGTTTCACTCAAAGAAAATAAATTTTACACACAAGACTGATTTTTCAAAGGTTGAATACTTGTACACACTATTTTCAAGCAAATTTCACAAGATTTTTCAAAGGAGAATGTTTTGCAGAAAACGCTTTTCTGACTTACTAATCAGTACAAGTACAAGGAGCCTGAGGAACTCACAATTATCTTTCATTATTATAAAGCTACTTTTTACACCGTATTTTATATTGAGGTGATCTTTTATTTTTCAGTATGAGTTATGGCTTATAGTATATACATGGTATATACGACCCCCCATACTTAGATTGAGATATGTCCTCATAGATCGAAAGGAAAAGCAAAGACATAACTCGTACTGAGTATAGACAGATCTAAAGAATAAATATGAATGAAATGAATGAATGAGAAGTTGACTGTCCCCCCTATACTTAGGAGTAAATAATCTTAAGTATAGCAGACTGTACAAAAAGCAGGGAGGGTCAAGGGTGGGAATATACAGATCGTACTCAGATTGTCTCCCCCTATACTTAGGGTAAGATACTCCTAAGTATAGACAAAAAGAGGAGACAATGGAGAGGATCAAAATGAAATGAAAAACTCGGGGTGCACATCCCCCCTATACTTAGGACCAAGTACGTCCTAAGTATAGAAAACTGTCTACAAGGGCGGTACCTTTTAGATAGAAAAAGAAAATAGAAAAGGAAAAGAAGAAAAGAAGAAAAGAAGAAAATCAGATAAACAGAGGCTGGAGTACATCGTCTGAATCTTTCGATGCCGCAGGTGCTGTGAAGATGTCATCATGGTGCACCAACTGAATAGAGTCTACAACGACCAAGAATGCATCTGGTTCGAGGTAAGGCTTCAGTAGTTGGCCGTTGACGACGAAGGGCTGTGCGTCAGGGGACAATTCTGATATAGCGATGCTTCCATTGTCACGCACTTCACATACTCGAAATGGCCCTGTCCACTTACTCTTTAATTTACCTGGGAATATCCGCAACTTTGCATCAAATAGCCACACTTTCTGTCCAACGTCGAAGGTCTTTCGTCTGATGTGCCGGTCATGCCAGCGTTTCACCTTCTCCTTGTACATCAAGGTGTTATCGTATGCATAGTCTCGGAATTCCAAGAGCCTGTTCAGATCGTCTTTTCTCTTCTGACCACTTCTGCGTGAGTCCAAATTACAACTGTTTATTGCCCAAAGAGATTTGTGTATCAATTCCACGGGCAGATGGCATGGTTTCCCATATACAAGACGATAGGGCGACATGCCCAAGGGAGACTTGTAGGCTGTTCGGTAAGCCCATAGAGCTGAGTCCAAGAGTTGAGACCAGTCTTTTCTGTTTGGCCTAACAAGTTTCTGCAGTAAAGTCTTGATTTCTCTGTTGGATAACTCCGCCATGCCATTGGTCTGCGGATGATAAGGAGATGCGACACGGTGGTCGATGCCGTACTCCTTCGTTAATTTCTTGACCTCTTTGTTGATAAAGTGACTACCCCCGTCTGAGATGAGAATCTTTGGTATCCCAAACCGTGAAATGATATTCTTCTTCAGAAACTGGCAAACTGTTTTGCTGTCGGCGGCTCGGGCGGGAATAGCTTCAACCCAACGACTCACGTAATTGCGGGGAGGGTCCTTTTTAGTAGATGAGTCCTCGGGCCGTCAGAGCGGGACGGATTTGGTAAAAAGAATTGGAAGCTCACTTTCCCTCTGCTCACCTGTCGAACTCAGTCAACTACCGTCTCGTACCCTCGTCACTAAACCACGCATCTCCGTCAGTCATCCTCTTCATGCCACACAGAAAGAAGCTGCTTTCTCCGTCGTTGAGAAGTGAGAAGTATGACTATGAAGAAGTTTATAAAAAGCATCGAGTTCATTCACGTTCGAGACTGCTTGTGCGACTAGCAAACCGCTTCTGCGACTACCATGGTCGAGACTGACTCGAAGGATCTCCGTTCTGTACCTGCGCGAGGCCGCTTCCTCAACTCTCTCACTACTATATATCCGGGGCTCGCACCCTTCGCAGCTTATAAGAGGCGAGGAAATGGTAAGATCTTTGGCGCAAGAAGAAGGGGGTGATCCGTATTGACTTGGTATCCTTGGATGTTGACTGAAATCCTTTCCCATTTCTACTTTATGGAGAAGGTCAGCTAGTAGGTCTTCCCTCGCTCACCGCTCAACCGGCGCTCTAAGAACATACCAAAAAGTCTGACGCTCTTCCCTTTCTCTCATGAGAGTCCGGCCCTAACTACCTCGCTGACTCGCTCGACTCCGGTCACATCGACACCCCCGCTCTCAAGAAGGATGTGCTCAAAACCTTGACTGTTAGGGAAAGGTCCCATGAAGTCAATGCCCCATGCATCGAAAACGTCTGCTATCTGAATGATTTTCAGATGCATTGAATCTTTGGCAGTTAGTGTTCCTTTCAGTCTCTGACAGTCAATGCATCTTTTGACAAACTCAGCTGCATCCTTAAATAAAGTGGGCCACCAAAAGCCACACTGAAGTACTTTGGCTGCCGTCCGATCTCCAGAGTGATGTCCACCAGATTCGAGCGAATGACAATGCTTGAGGACACTAGATTGCTCCGTCTGAGGGATGCACCTGCGCCAAATACAATCTGCTCCTTCTCTGAATAAAAGTGGATCTTCTCTTTGGTAGAAGCGTATGGTCAACATGAATTTGTTCTTTTGGTTCTTCGTCCAATCCGAAGGTATTACCCCAGAGGCGAGGTAATTGACTATATCAACATACCAAGGAAGAGAATCCACTGCTAAGATGGCTTCGTCAGGGAAGGTTTCTGTGATAGGTGCATTGATCAGGGGAGACTCATGTTGTTCTATTCTGGAGAGATGATCTGCTACCACATTCTGAACTCCAGGATTATCCTTTATTTCCAAATCAAATTCCTGGAGGAGAAGGATCCAACGAATCAGTCTTGACTTGGCATCCTTCTTCTGCTGTAGATACCGGATAGCAGAGTGGTTCGTGAAAATTGTGACTTTTGATCCCAACAAATAGGATCTGAACTTCTCTAAGGCGAAAACCACAACCAGCAATTCTTTCTCTGTCACTGTATAATTTCTTTGTGCTTCATCTAATGTTCTGCTGGCATAGTGAATGGCATAGGGCGCTCTGTCTTTCCTCTGCCCAAGAACAGCTCCGACTGCAAAATCTGACACATCGGTCATTATCTCAAAGGGAAGAGCCCAGTCAGGAGGTTGCAAGATTGGAGCCTGAGTGATGAGCTCCTTCAATTGATTGAAAGCAAGGAGAACCGACTGATCAACAATGAACTCAGTCTCCTTGCACAAGAGTTCCGTCAGAGGTCGGGCAATGCGGCTGAAGTCCTTGATAAATCGTCTGTAAAATCCTACATGCCCCAGGAATGACCTCACATTCTTCACCGACTGAGGTGGCTGAAGATTCGAAATGACATCCACCTTTACCGGGTCGACTTCCATGCCACGTTTGGAAACGACGTGGCCCAGCACAATACCTTCAGTGACCATAAAATGGCTCTTTTCCCATGAGAGCACTAAATTGACTTCCCGGCATTTCTGAAGCACTCTGTCTAGGTGCTCAAGGCAAGAATCGAAACTATCACCATAGACGGAGAAATCGTCCATGAACACCTCGAGAAAACTGCCTACCATCTCGGCGAAGACTGCTAGCATGCATCTTTGGAAGGTTGCAGGTGCATTGCACAAACCAAAGGGCATTCTCTTGAAGGTGTAGGTGCCGAACGGGCAAGTGAAGATAGTTTTCTCTTGATCTTCAGGAGCGATCTCCACTTGGTTGTACTCGGAGTACCCATCCAGAAAGCAGAAGAACTCCTTGCCTGCTAATCTTTCCAGAACTTGATCTATGAATGGCAAGGGGAAGTGGTCCTTCTTGGTTGCTGCATTGAGTCGGCGGTAGTCAACACACAACCGCCAGGATGTTGGTACCCGAGTAGAAATTTCCTCTCCTTTATCATTTGTAACTACGGTTAGCCCAAATTTCTTGGGAACTACATGCAGGGGGCTTACCCATTTTGAGTCGGAGATGGGATATATGAAGCCTGCGTCACACCATTTCGTGATTTCTTTCATGATGACGTCCCGAAGGTTAGGGTTCAGCCTTCTCTGAAATTCGCGGGACGGCTTGGCATCTTCTTCCAAATAGATATGGTGTGAACACAAGGCTGGATTTATCCCTCGGAGATGTGATACGCTCCAACCAAGTACCTTGTGGTTCTTTTCTAAAACCTCGAGAAATCGAGATTCCTGATCCGGATTCAGCCTGCTGCTGATGATGACTGGATACATTTGTTCTTCACCCGCAAGGAAAGCATACTTCAGGCCTGCAGGAAGTGGCTTAAGTTCTGGTTTAGACCTGTCCACTTTATCTGTGACTTTAGATACCATGCTGGTGGTAGGATGTACTTCCTTGCGATACTTACCATCCTCATCATCCTGTTGAGATCCCGGTGATGCACCGAACGGTTCTGTGCTAAGCTGATCATGTTCGGTCTGGAGTGAATGCTCAAGGAGATGCGCCTGCATCTGAGAATCTGTCTCCCAAGAATCGTCGGAGCATATGCTGACTGCGCTTTCCAAGTCCTCCTCAAGAGTGAGGATTTCTCGGGTCCATGGATCGTCCAATGATAACTCTGAATCTTTGATCTCTGCAATAAAATCGCAGTCTGCTTCTGATACTGCCTGGCTCTCCTCAGTTGCGGCATTCGGCTCTTTGTTCATGTTGATCGTGATTTGCTGGGTGTTCGAGCTAAAAGTGATCTTCCCAGACCCGTAATCAACCACAGCACCTGATGTACGGAGGAATGGTCTGCCAAGGATGATAGGGGTCTGTAGCAGGGGTGCAGGCGAGTCCATATCAAGGACAACAAAGTCAGCTGGGAATTTCATCTCCTGCACGGTAACTATGACATCTTCCAACAGACCTCGGGGCCGCTTAATGGATCGGTCAGCGAACTGAAGGATCATGCGTGTCTGATTGAGCGGTCCCAGCCCGAATTCTTGCATTATGGACGAGGGCAGAAGGTTGATGGAAGATCTGCTATCCAAGAGAGTGCACTCGAAGACCTGGTCAAAAATCTCACAACTGATCAGAGATGCTCCTGTATCTTGCTTTTTCTGGGGGAGATTGCTGATGGCTGCTACCGTGGCTAAGGTGAGGACATGCCTCTCGACTTGCGAGCGTCTGTTTTCTTGCGCTGGGCGACGCATGTTAGTACATGCCTCTTTCAGTCCTTTCTTCACAGCTGGCATGTATTCCACGGCCTTCAACAAGGGAATCTCAACAGTCAATTTATCCAAAATGTCCACAACACCTGGATCAGACAATGCTTTTTTTCGTTCTGCAATTTTTTTGGATTTTTGTATTGCTTGTGGAAAAGGAATATTTACACCACTGGAAGGAAAATGAGAGTTCTTATTTACATCAAAATCATCGCCCACAGAATGTTGTACATCCGAACTACAAAAAGGAGTACAAGCTGGATCTGAACATGCTGGTGCTGCAAGGCGATCAAAAAGGGTAGCGTATGCTCCATCGGCTGGCGAGGGATCGGTTGCTGCTGGCGGCTCCTCCAAGGCTGGCGCGGCTTCGCTTCGGCTACAAGCTTCTTTTTGTTGTTTTTGTCTTTGCTGATTTTTTTGTATTTTTGGCTGAGGTTGCAGCTGACATGGCACGACGGCTGGACTGGCTTCTCCTTCTTCTTCCTCCTCACCCGCCCCTAGAGCTGGCACGGCTGATGCGGAATATGACGATCCACCTGTTTCTTTATTCACCCCACATCTGGTAGTAGCAGGCGGAGGCAAGGCCCTACCGCTCCTGAGAGTAACAGCATTAGAATAAACAGTAATATCATTATCAGACACGGACTGGACATCACATTCTACCTGCTCTTTCTTCTTGAAATTATTGGGGTTGGCTTCGACCTGCGCCGGAATGGTAGTTCTGGTGGCGGTCAGATCGTCAAGCCTCTTTGTCATATCCGCGAGCCCTTTAACAAGTTGGGCCAGGCAATCCATGGCGGGATTCACGGGGGCCACTTCAGAAGGTTCAGCGTGCAGACCACGCTGCTGTTGGGTAGATGGGTGGGGAGGCTGTTGCTGGTGGTTCTGAGGTGGTGCAGGAAGTTGAAGTTGTTGGTAGGATGGAGGAGGATACTGCTGATATTGCGGAGAGGGGGCAGCCGCGTACTGGTAGTACGGCTGTGGGTGGCGGTACTGCGGCTGCTGCTGGTAAGGAAAATTCTGCCTCCACTGTTGTGCAAACTGGGGAGGCTGCTGGTACTGCTGGTGAGGTTGAGAGGTTTGACCAAAACGACCACCCTGAGGTTGGTGGTACTGCCGATTGGCAATTGATGACCCTGGGGTTGTCCCTGAGGACGGGTCGGCTGTGCATCATGAGTCCATACCCCATTCACTTCTTGAATTCAGGGGTGGTGGAGGGAAGACTGGACCAGGTACAGAAAGGAACTCCGGTTGGTATACTACCATCTGCTGCTGCGGCGGGCCCTGGTCGGGCGCATGCACGTAATACACGTGCTGGACTGCCGGTGGTTGTTGGCTCGGCTGAGGCTGATGCTGCGGTTGCTGCTCGCCCTTCTTCTCAGCGGGAGCTTCAGATGGTGTCGCCGACTGAATAGAGTTGATAGTGCCGACCAACAATTCAAGGTACTTGTTGATCTGATCTAGCTTGTCCAGGTTCTGGGTCCTCTTCTCGATCACAACGAGTTTCTCAAGGTCCTATGATCGCTTCTCGATGATATCGACTTTAGAGAGATGGCCCCCGATGATGCTGAGGTTGGAGCTCTCATCTCTCTCTGCTTCCTTGGATGCAGCCATGTGCACTTGCTTCTGAAGGATCTGGGGCTGCTTCTGATACGCCTTGGATGAAGAGAGGGCAGCCTCTCCTTCGGCCATTTCTTCGAAAATCTGCCAGACTACATCTTCATCCTTGTTAAAATGGGAACCCCCACATGCTGCATCCACAAGCCGTTGGCTTTCAATATTCAGTCCCCCAAAGAAATGCTGGACCAAGCTGGTCTTCGGGATATCATGATGGGGACACTTCTCCTGCAGGTCAGTGAATCTCTCCCAAGCTTCATGTATCGACTCGTGGGGTCCTTGGGTAAAATTACTGATACGGGCTCGCATCTGGTTGAGCCGACCGAGAGGGTAATATTTGTGCAGGAAAGCAGACTTCAACTCCTCCCAGGTCGTCACGACCTTTCCCAAATGATTGACCCAATAGAGGGCCTTGTCCTGTAGGCTGAAGGGGAAAGCATCATCTTTACAATGTCCAGAGGGACATTAGATAGTGTGTGGTACGGCAAATGCGGGAGAATTGCTGCAGATGAATGTACGGCTCTTCGCTTGTGTTTCCATGAAAGGCAGGGAGAAGGGCTATGAACTGGGGCTTCAGCTCAAGTGAGCGTGTACCGGTAATGAGAATCCACTCGGTCATCTGGCTGTCTCCCGGATTGTATGTTTCTTTGAGTGTCGGCTTCGGTGGTGGTAATTCAAGGTCATCATCAGGAGGATCACCACCACCACCTCCACCTCCTCCTCCCCTGCCTCCTCTGCCTCTGCCTCCTCCTCCATCGTCACGGTTCATCATGTCATTCAACATATCCTGGAACGCGGTCTGTGTCAGGGCCTGCTCGGTCAGCTGCTGTTGTATGGCCTGGATAGATGCCAGCAACTGTGCATTGACTTGGTTTTGATCTGGCACCTGTCCCTCTGGTGGTGGCTGTTGACCCTTGCCCTTTCCTCCTGGAGCCATGTCATGGTCTGAGTCGGACGAGATGAACTCCGGAGTAGTCTCCAGGGCTCGCACTGTCTTCTATATGTATAATGAGATGGTCCGAATCAGATCACTTGCAATGAACTTTCAGCTGCCGTGATTAAGCTGGAATTTAGGTCAACCCCAGCATGTTGTGAATGGAAAAGGATGTAGACTATAATCGACTCCCATTCGCAACGGCGGAAGTGGGACAAAAGTGATCCCAGTTTATTGGGTGGCCAAGAGAAAGGTAGAAAACGAGGAGTCTGGAGATCGATCCGCAAAGTTCGGATCGGGTTCTCGGGAATCGCCTCGAACTTATTGGCGGAGTTGAGTCCATAGAATCGATGTGGGTGTCGGCATGGTCCCGACGGAAACCATCCATGGATCAACTTCGCGAAGTACAAGAGAGGATCGGATGTTGGATGAAAGATACGGTGGTCAACGAGGAATAAAAGGAGTGTAAAACAGTAGAGAGGCTCGGTTGAGCGGGGTGGTCAAAGGGAGAAACAACAAAATGTGCGCAAATGCGCGGGACTTGATCTTTGAACCTTAATCTAGATCCATACAAACACAATACAAAATCGGGTTCTCCAACTCACGCCATGTGAAGCCGTGAAAGCTCGGCTATTTATTATCTTTTCATTTTTAGAGTTATGATTTTTCAGGCATATCTTATAACAAGTCCTTAGTACGCTACCCTATAGGAGAGAGAGTACTGCCGGAAGAGTATCCCGTACTTGTCCTCCTCCTGTGTAACCTGTAGTCTGTACTTTTTGGAGTCCTTGTAACCCTTCCTGGATCCCTACTCAGCCAAAGAAAAGAGAGAGGAAGCCGATAGGCGAAACCAATACTTCGGTTCTCGCTCGCAACGGAATCACCCGTGAGCGTGCAAGAACCTACTCGGACGCAGGACAATGAGACAGACACCCCCGTGAAGGCGTGGCCTATGCTCAATACTTCGGACAGGGTCGATGCTCTCACAACAGAGAGTCACCATTGGTGACCAAGTCCTACTCGCCTACGTACGATAGAAGCGCCATTACTTCGGAAATCCAGGCGATACACAAGGCAGTTGCAGACTGGGTTTTGGCTTTAATCCTTAGGGTCGCACTCGCTCAAGGGAGTAGGGTTTTGGTCCCCCTCCAAGGTACCTGAAAACAATGAGGGCTTTATGAACCCGGTACAATGATAGTCCATTACAGATTTTAATTAAGGTCAAAGTTTATTTAGCAGTCCCCTTGTTTTATGTTTTTGGGTTTTCACTTTTTTTTTGAGTCTGTTTCATACCAGCGCCTAACGTTTTTGTAGATTTTCATTTAAATCCTAGGTGCTCAAAATCAGAGGGAGATAGCAGAAAAGTTGTGCAAGTGGTTCCATGATGGAAATCTCACCATTGAACCGAATGATGCATGCTGAGTTAGAAGACTTATAGTGCATCCCATCTCTCTCCATGTGGTATGCAAAACAGAATTTTTAAACCTATCTACATGTCGATATGCAAGGCACAAAATCGCCCTAAACATAAGCTGCTATTAGCGTGAAGAACCATAAGTCGCTCATTCATCTCTAGCCCAAAGGGTCCGGTCTTGGCTCACCCCTCCTCTGTACTCAACACACTTGAGCTTAGGAGAAAGCGCTTTACAGGGCTCGCTGCGGCACAAAGGCTAAGAGATAAATGATCGACTTGTTTAAGTTTGACTAGATCCAAGTGAAGTAGACTATAGGAACATGCATTCTTATTAATGTTTGGACCTAGCTACTGAGTCAAGCAACCTATATCTAGGGGCTCCAAGCACATAAAACAAAATAAAAGAAAGGCCGAAAGCTCAAAACTTCGGAAAACAAAATAAAAGAAGGCGAAGAAAACTCGAAAAAACGCGATGAGGCCCCCAGGTGAACAATCAACCGGGCACTGGACCTCATTGTGAAGAGTAGAGTCATGTTTAATTACATGCCAAAAATATCTCTCTCTTCTCACTATAAATTACAAAATAAATAATCCTAAGTATTGTACTCCTATCTAATCCCTCTCTCTTTTTGCTTCCTTAGTGCTCTCTCCAGATGGTCATGAGAAGAAGACCATCCTCCTCCATGCTTGGCTGCATTGGCCTCCTAAGAAGACATCCTCACGTGGTGGGCCCTCGCATCAAAGTCACAAAAAAAGAATGCATTAGTAGAGCTCAATCAATCAAATGGAGCAGATGAGATAATCACAATAAATAAATAACTGAAGCATGGTGACTAATAGCAATAAAAATAGCTGCTCACAAAAAATGAATGATGAATCAAGATTTTTTATACAAGAATGATAAAATAAATTAGGCTATGCTCATTGCTCTCGGCAACGGCGCCATTCTGATAATAGGGGTTTTGCACGAGGGTCACCATAAATAATATAAAAGTGTTGTCGCTGAGGCGACCACTCATAGAAGACCGGTGTTAATCAGCAATTAACCCACAACCAAAGAATACAACAATCAAGCTCAAAAAGAAATGTGAATTAATCTTTATTTACTCTACCATAAAATGCACAGTGACAAGCATGTAGAGGTCGAACCACAGAGAGCAATACAAAATACCATAGCCTACATGTATCTAAGAGTCATCCTTGTGTGAAGTGGGTTTTTTTATTTTTATTTTTTTTATTTATAGATTTTTTTATATTTTTTTAATAATATAATTAGGTAATGTATATATATACATATAAAATATAAATATATAAATATATGTATACCCATAGAGGGTTAGAATATAGCTTATAATACATACTATATATATAAGTATAATAATACAATATATATATATATATTATATTTTTTTATATTTTAGGATTAATACATATATATATATATAAATACATATAAGTAGTGAGATATATATATATTTTTTGTTTTTGGAAGTGCATATATGTATATATGGGGATACTATAATATTTATAGAAATACCAAAAAATAGTCAAAAATTCAAGAATAAAGTCTTTTTTGGATTTTCATGATTTTTTATTATTTTTGTGATTTTTGGGTATTTTTCAACACATTTTTAATATTTTTAAATAGCAAAACAAGAGTAAACAGGGGAATACAGTCTGGCTGCAAGAAAATAGGCATTAAAAATAGCAAACAGCCTCTAAAATTTTCCACTATTTTTCTAATAAAGATAATAAAACCTAGCATAAATAGGGGCTGAGTTCATATTTTTCTAATTTTTCTTTGATTTTATACGTTTTTTTGAAGTTTTTGGGTGTTTTTGAATTTTTAAGGTTTTCTTTTTGAGATTTTTAGGGATTTTTGGACTGACACTAAAATAGGTCAAAACACACCATAGCTAATTTTTTTGGAATTTTTCGAGGCATTTTCATATTTTTTTGGATTTTATAAGCTAGACAGTGAATAAAAAGCATACTTTTGATTTTTAATAAATGCAAAATTTCAATAAAATAAAAAAAATAAAAATATAGCGTGCAAGAACAACCAAACAGGAGCTTATGTCTATTTTTGCAAGATTTTTCGAAGAAATATGAAGCACAAAATAAATAGACAAAGCATTCAAAAATAAATGGCATGGCAGGGGTATTTTTGTAAATAAAATAGTTGGCAGGGGCATACATGCAAAAATCACAATAAAAATACACGTGTGCTTTTATTTTCAGGACCATTTTGTAATTACAGAAACCCGGCGGGGTTTAAATGCAAATTTCACGTGCCTCACGTGGTTGCTGCACGTAAGGCGCGGAGGGACTAAAATGTAAATCTAAAAAACCTTAAGGGTCCATCTACAAATTATACCATTTATTTACAACTTAACTTTTTATTTTTGGGATTAAACCATAAATACAAAATGCGGGGGGCTAGATGTGAAATTTACCCCCTAAAGGCGCTTCATCCTGCGGCGCGAGATGCACCACTTATCCACGTGTCAACCATCGGACGACGGATACCGGTTCGTCGATGAAGGGAGTGGATTAGAAGCTCCTGGCTGATCTGACGGTGGACGCGTATCTTCAACGGACGGTTCTCCTTCGATCTGGGCCTCGCCTCCCGATCCAACGGTGCTGGAGGCGTCTGGAAGAACGGGGAAGAAGCTCGCCTCCGGCAAGCTTTGATCGAGCAGCACGGGTTCCTCCGGGCACCTCCCGCGCATCTGAAGCACTATGGACGTAGCTGGGAAGCTTCCGCGTCGTCTGATGGTCCTCTCATGGCTCCTGGAGGTCCGAGTCGCTCGGTCGAGGTCGGTGAAGAAGGGGACCTCCAGAAACCTCTTCCTGGTTCAATGCAAGCCCAGATGGGCTCTATTCCTCGATGTACCTGCATAGGAAGAACCGCGGGCGAGAGAGCTATCTCCTCGACCCGGGGTGTTGAAGCTGCGACGCAAAATGAAGGTGGACGGAGGGGCTCCGGCGAACGGCGGAGGTGGAGCCCCGATTCGCCAAGACCGAAGGTCCTGGGTTGGACAAAGGTGATGGGATGATGGAGAAAGTGATGGGAATCGAGATGGGGTGCTCACGCCGGTCGGAAACAGTCGGGTATACGGTGAAGAAGTCACCGGAGCGGGGCTCCGGCGAACTTCGAATTTTGATTTTTAAGCTACGGGAATTAACTAAAACCTAATCTAATGACTGGAATGGAAAACTAGAATTAGAAACTAACTAAAAAGCATAGAAAGAGATAGCTCTTATTCCTGGGGGCCTCCAGGGAGCAGGGCGGACGCCGGAGCTCCGCCGCGACAAAACTCTCCTCCCTCCGGCCGATTCGAGGCACCAGCACACCCCCCCTGTCACGAGGAATGTCCTAGGACTAGAATCAAGGCTTGAGATCGGAATGAAAATGGCCAAATTCGAGGAAGGAGGAGGAGCTAGTTATTTATAGACATTGGCGTGTAGCCTTATTGACCGGCGATTATTGACTGATCCAATGAGTATCTAGTTGATCTAAGATTTTTGCGGGCATCATGGAAGATTAGAGAGCAATTCTTGTGAAGGAAGCATATTCGATTGATGGATGGTGTGCCCGGGAAAAATGCATGAAATCGGGGGAATGGACAGTCCAGAGGCACAGTGGCTTGGATGGGACAGTTGACCAGGGGGTCAACGAAGGCCGGCTGCTGATTGGTCCACGTCGGCCGCTAGACGCTAAAATAGGGGATCTGATTAGAAATTGATTTATTTGACACATCAAAAGATTTTATTAATTTTTTCTTATAAAATAAAAAATGTGTATTATTTCATCTAGTATTTATTTACGATTTTTATTGAATTTTTCGAGGTGTTTTATTATGGTTTTAATTTAATAATGTGTATATGTATGTATTTACATGTATTTTTGGGTATTTTATTTTTAATTTGTTCATTTTATTTTATTATTTTATTGGCTTATTTTATAAATTTGTAATTTATTTTTGTGAGTATAAAGGTATTTTTATTTAATTTTTAGGAGTTTATTTACGTTTTTAAATAAATAGGTATAAGTCTATGTAGGTGTCCTTATAGGTGTTTTACCTATGTGTTTTGTATTCTTAATTTATTTAATATATTTTCTTGATTTTTATTTTGGATTTATATTTTTAATGAGTTGTGTATAATGTATACATTATTATAAAAATAAAGAATAAAAGAATAAAAATCCTTTTATTTATGTACATATAGGTAGCATAGGTATTTTGCCTAGGTATTACCTAGGCTTATTTTACTGTACAAATTCTTTTTAGTTTTCTTTTAACTTTAATAGGTACATGTATTGTATACATTATTTACAAAATTCTAAAAATATGAATTTTTAAAAATAATGAATATTGAATAAAATGAATATTTTAATCAGGTATTATGTACAAGAAGGGCCAAAAACCTAACTTCCACAGATAGACTCCAAAAATTATGAAACCAATTTTATAAAATAGTTCTTGGAATGCTATATACAATTAAAGGTGAGTTTGGGTGATTTGGAGTTTTTATTTGCAAGATATGGGTCTGTGAAGTTGAGATTTTTGCTTTTTATTCTGTGTATAAAATGTACACTGTGTATTATTTTTACACAAACTCAATTTTGTAATTTTATTTACATTATTATCTACAACTTTCATGTACAAAGTTTCTTTATTTGATGAATAAATAAGTATGTACAAAATAGGTGTCAAAAATGCATAAATGACTGAATAAATAAATGAGGTATTTATTGTACACTGGCCCTTCTCCCCCTACTTTATTCCTTGTCGACCAATACGATGCTGGCCTTGGTCTCGGGGTTTGGGTCATAAAATATCTCCAATATTTTATTCCTTTTCTTTTCTTTTCTTTATTCTATAATTTTGGCATTAAACACGGTATTTAATGTATAATTAATACAATGAATCATGAATGCTATTATGTACAATTTGATGCTATTTACATGCATTTGCTGGGGTTTTTGAGGCCAAAATGATAGAATAAAGGTGATGAAATAGAGGTTCATCAGTATGGTAGTCTTGCCCTTGATTATATCCCTTATCTCCTGCCAGAACTCATCCATTTCCCGTCGGAAGGATGCCTGCTGTTCAAAAAGCAAGCGGGCGAGGTCATCAAGCGATGGGTTCTCGAAAGCAGGTGCTGAAAACCGGAAGTGTTCCCCTGCTGGAAATGAGGCTGTTGCTGGTAGTGGAGAGGGGGCTGGGAGTATGTCTGCTGAGGCTGCTGACGCTGCCTCCACTGTTGTCCCTGATAGACGGGACGAGGACTCTGCTAGTACTGCTGGTGGGCATACTGGGGTTGCTGCTGCTGCTGGCTGTTCTGATGCCCCTGAGCAGGAGAGTGTTGTTGGGATGAGGTGCCACCAGTGGTCCAACGAAATCTGGGGTGATCGCGACGAATCCTGGGCTGCTGTGGATACCGGTCGTACCATATCCCATTGACTTCCATCAATGGTTCCTGCTCAACGGGTGGTGGTGGTGGAAGAACTGCCAGTGGCTGATCCGGCTGATAGACTACCATCTGAGTGTCCTGAGATGGCGGCGGTAAAGAGTAGTGTTGTAGCTGATGGACCAGCTCATCCTGGATCTGGTGAACCTGGCGGTACATGGCAGAGGGTTAGGTAGAGCTGCTACTGCTGGGATCAGCACGTGACCTGGGAGACTGCTGAGTGGACGTATGTGCCTCCTGAATGCAAAGAATCTGCGTCTTCATGTCACTCATGGTCTTCGTCAAAAGGTCCATCTGGGCAAGACCTTGACTCTGCTTCTTCTCAAGAATCTCGATGTGGTCCAACTTCTCTGAAATGATCCCCATGTCGGCAGCGGTGGATTCAGCCTAAGCTGCGGCTGCTGACGGAGTGTGTGTACTGGCATTGATGCGTGCAATCCTCTGATATCCAACTGCTTGTGGTGGGAGCTTCGGCTGTGTGTAGATGTGGGCTTGGGCCATGACGGTAGAATTCTCTGCCATTCCCTCATAGATCTCCCAAACTACGTCTTCTCCCTTGGAGAAATAAGATCCACCACAAGAGGCATTAACAAGCCCCTGCAGCTCCGGTGTCAGCCCACAGAAGAAAGTCTGAACCAGATTGGGATTAGATATATCATGATGTGGACACCAGTCAATGAGCTCTCTGAATCGATCCCAAGCCTCATGGAACTGCTCATTCAAGACCATGGTGAAAATGCTGATCATAGCTCGTGTTGTGTTGGTTCGACCGAGTGGATAATACTTGTTCAAGTACTCACGCTGAAGCTGTGCCCATGATGACGTACCTCCCAAGATGCTTCAGCCAGTAGGCTGCTCTATAAGCTAAGGAGAATGGGAAGACAATCAACTTGATTGTGTCCTCATCCACTAATCTGTCGTGGACAGTGCTGCAAATCATCTCAAACTCCTACAGATGGAGATGAGGCTCCTCGGTGGCTAGCCCGTGAAACTTGGGAAATAACTGGATGGTCTGCAGGCGAAGCTCAAAGTTCCCAACAATGGGCAGAAGCGGAATCCATCGGTGAGTGAGGGTCGCGGCTGGGTTGTGCAGCTGCCTCATGGTCATCGGCAGCGGCCTCTCCTGGTTAGGTTCTCCTACTTTGCCTGCGGCTTCTGGTATATCTCCTCCACCGATCTCAGGTCCGTCGTCTCTTCCCTCTCGCATATGCGCCGGCTCTCTCATTATATCACCCATGAATACTCCCTGGTCTCTGATCTGTCTCTGCATGGTCTTCAGGGAAGCTAATAGTGAATTGTTGATGGCAGCTTGATCATATAAGAATGGTGGTGGTCTCTGCTCATCTGGGTGTTCCTCTCTACCGTCTATATCTTGGATCTCTGCAAAGGCAAAAGAACCCATCTCAGGTGCCGTCAAACGTTCTGAGCTCTGTGCTGCACTAAACTCTGACACTACTGGACTGATGGAAGAAGAAGGGTGGTCGAGAGGGAACAGGGTGGACATAAACTCAGGCTCGGAGAGTGGGTCAAGACTCTCCGAAGCTGACCTAGATGAATAGGAAAGAGTGCTTGATAGCGGTGTCACCAGACGTGGCCTAAGGGATCTCCTTCCCATCATTTTAATCCTGGAAAAGGACGGATGAGATCTAGAATGCAAACAAGATGTGAAAACAAACCCCCAATTCACCTATACAACTCTGAGCTGATGACCGTGAAAGTTCGGTCGTTTATCTTGTCAATTTTAGTTAGGTGTTCAATCAATCTATCAGAGCGATTAAGCGATTTGTTGCGAACCCAACTCTCCTAGCCGACTATCCCAATCTCAAATGAGATCTTTCCTAGACAGTAGGAGTTGCGGACCATTTATCGGCTACCCGATCAACTCCCTCTGTTAAGGATGTTGCGATCCGTTTTACCAGTTACCGGAGAGATCCTCACTGGAAAATGAGTCACCAAGACCAGTAGTCAACTAAGATTTTGGGCGTGGCTCTATCCTAGTGGTCGGGCCACTCTCTTGCTGCAGATAAATCAACCAATGTGGGGGTTACTCTCCCCAAGATAAAATTTTTGAAAGAATGAGGTGAGTTGTAGAGTCAAGTTTGCATTAGCAATCACAATTTTATGATTTTTCACTTTTTAGGTATTTTTCTGAATAAGAACAACGCCTAATGAATTTTCCGATCTCCTGGTTATTTTAAGTCCAACAAAATGGGGGAGGAAGTCGGAAAAACCAATGCGCGATCAAACACAATGATGCATGCAGAGATAGAAATGCGTACCTTGCTCCAGCACTCTACATGCAGGGTGATCCGCGCATAAAATAAAAGACAGAAACTAAACTACCTTTATGATGCACGAAGAAATCGGCCTTAGACGAAAAATTCTACACGAGAAGAACAATAGCTAAGTGGTTAACAAGAGGAGTCGGAGTCCGATCTCTGATGTCGATCGGTGTCCACCACAACGGATCCTGCTAGCGTTCTATACGACCTCTAGTGACACGTGACTCCTCAGGTAGACCAAAATAGCTTTTTATTTTGTGAGTTATTAATTAGGTCCACTTAACGATCTATAGGCACAAGCAAATGTATTAAATGTGGGGTCCTAATTAATTCATCACTATCACAATAAAATCCTAAGTCTAGGGGCCAAAACCTTTGTGAATCAAAATAAAAGAAAAGCGAAGAAAACAAAACCAACGAGAAAACCGAGCAAGCAGACGAGGCCCCCAAGGAACAATCCCTCGGGTACTGGAACTCGTGAAATGTCGAAGTGTCTGAATGTCCTGTTTAGTTACAAATTATGTGTCCCTCTCTCACACAAATAATTACACAAGAATATATGGAGATAAAAAATAGAGCTATACTACAAAAACTCTCAGTCCTCCTCGTGCAGGAGTAGCAGGCCGAAGCCAGCTTCACGTGGGTGCCCAGACGCCTATGAAAACACGCCTCCCTCGATCAGTGGTACCTCGCACAAAGACAACAAAGAAGGTGGTCAGATAGCTCAAAAATGTAAGTCAAATACAAGGGAAATAAATGAAGCAATAGTGGTAAACAAATAATCTCAATCAATCACAAAACAATCTACACACTGTTGCTCCCCGGCAACGGCGCCATTTGATTAACCCGAAAATTTGAGTGGTCGTATTGATCCACAAGGCGGATCAACAATCGATGCGTTGACCACTCAAAATACGGATTAAGTCAACAATTAACCCATAATAACAATCAAACAATGAGAAGCAAATATGGAGTTAAAAATTTATTATAACTCTACAATAAGTGTGTATAGTGCAAGTATGTGTAGAGTGTCGAACTCAGGGAGCAGAAAGGATAGATCGGACAATGATGCTAAGAAATGTGATAGTGTGATCAAATGCCTACAAACATGCAAATTTTTGTGGGTTTTTAATTTTTGTATTTTTTTATTTTTAATTTTATATTTTTGTATTTTGATTTTTAATTTCTAATTTTGTATTTTCTTTTTATATTTTATATTTTTTTCAATAATGGAGTAAAATACAATAAGGGAAAAGGGGGTATAATATATAAAGTAAAATAGGGGAAATGGGAAAAAAATCAGAAAATGATGTATTTTTGGGCTTTTTATACATTTATGATGTTTTTGTGGTTTTTCTAAATTTTTTCCTAATTTTTTTGGTATTTTTAAAGTCAAAAATACTTAAAACAGTGTATAAAATAAAATACTGGGACAAAAATGGAGAAATAAAATACCAAACAGTAATGAAAATTCTCAAAACTAATTTTAAACTAAAGATAATAAAACAAGGAAAATTCTGAGACAAAGATGATATTTTTAGGAATTTTGTAGAATTTTTAAGATTTTTATGAAGAATTTTAGAGTTTTCTAACTTTTAGGATTTTTACTTTGAATTTTTTAGTGATTTTTGGATAGAAGTTAATAGACACTGAAATACACCAAAGGTATTTTTTGGAGTTTTTAAAAGGGTTTTACTATTTTTTGGTATTTTCAATGCAAACAGTAGCAAAAATACATATTTTTGAATTTTTATAAATATTAAAATGCAAGAAAAATGCAAAACAAAAATATGGCGAGAAAGAGAAACTAAACAGGAGCTTAACTTGATTTTTTGGTGATTTTTAGAAATTTATAGATGCATGAAATAAATAGAAACAACAAAGAGAAAGTACACTTATGTCAGGGGTATAAATGCAAATATCCAGAAGTTCAGGGGCCAACGCGCAATTTCCCATAGAATTTATAACTAATAAATCGATTTCCAGGACCAAATGCCAATATCAAAACTCGCAAGGGTACGCCTGCAATATTCCCAACCCCGCACATGGTATACACGCGCTTGGGAAGGACCTAAATGCAATATACAAAAATATCAGGGTTGACATGCAAAATATCCAGAAATATTACACGTAATAACAAAGTTCATGGACTAAAGCAAAATAAATAAACCCGTAGAGGGTCCTGTGCAAAATCACCACCACCTCACGCGCATGGGTCACGTGAGGTGACGTGGACAGGACCTTAGTGCAAATAAATTACGTGTGGGGGTCCAAATGCAAATATTACAAAAATTTTACACTACAGACAAAAGTTTAAATACTAATAATTAAATAGACCAAATGGCGAGGGGTGAAGTGCAAAATACCCATACCTAATATCCTCGTGCGTGATTGGACGGCTGGGGAGCGCCCACTTGACACGTGGCACTTCAGGAATGCACGATGACGGTTTGCGCTGGACGGGGGATAGCTCCGCCTCGATCCGACGGTGCTGGGCGGTGGAGCAAGAATATGGAAGCAAGCCGGCGGGGCAAGCTTCCCCGAGCTCTAGCTCCGTCCTTCGGTGGTCTTTGGGCTCCAAAAACGAGATGCGAGCTCATTGGGGCTTCCTCTGGGTCCTGGTGGCTCCAAAATGCTCTGGCGGTGGCCGGAGCTCGCTAGGGAAGACGACGGAGCTGGAGGGCTTCACGGGTCTCCGGCGAGGGTCAAAACGAGCCCCAGGCTCTCTTCAATGCGCGAAGACCTGCAAAAAGGGGTGAGAGGGTCCAGGGCAAAATGCCTGGACCCCGTGAAGGCAAAATGGGAGCGTGGAAAGGCAGCGCAAGATGGTGGCCGGAGGTGCACTCCGGCGAGGTACTCGTGGAGGGTGAACGGATGGGCTAAACGCGATGATTTTTAGGGGGGAATGATCCTAAAGCTACGGTGAATGAAATGCGAAAGAAATAAGGGGGAGAAGATAGCTACCTCGATGGTCAGAACCAGAGGTTAGACCTCAACGGCAAAGGGCTTCGTTGGAGGTAGTTGGAGCCGCCTCGGGGCTCGCTCGACCAGCCTAACGCTCGGTGAAGGAAGCTGTCACCTTCCTCAATCGATTGGGCACGAAAGGAGGAGCTAAGCTTGTGCAAGAGGGGTTCAAAATTCAAAAGGGGAAGAAGGTGTGTATTTGTATAATTGACGAGTAGGCGAGGAAGAACGAGGCACTGCGGGTGGATCAGAGATTCGAAGCCCAAGGAATCACCTAGGCATGATTCCTCATTGTTCAAGGAAGAAAAGTCAAGAAGGAACTTGCGCGAAATAATCCAAGTTTTGTCCTCGAAAAAAATCGCAAAAAAGGGGGTCAAATGAGGTCTGACACGAGCACATGGGGGAAGGACAGCCAGTTGACCCGCCAGTCAACGTGGACTGTCACCTGGTTGGTCCACATGGACCAACCAAGAAAAATCCCTGGAAAATGTTTTATTAATTCAATTTAAATTAGTAAATGAATTTATTAATTTTTTATTATTAAATAAAAAATTTATTATATAAACTATTTTATTATAATTTTTAATTATTTTTATGAGGTATAAAAATACAAGTTACCATTTATAGGCTATATAGGTATACATATCTATATATTTTAGTATTTTATTTTTATTTTGTGTATTTAATTTATTTATTTTTGTTTATTATTTTATATATTTATAAAATATTTTTATACACTTAAATATATTTTTATTTTATTTTTTTGAGGTATTTTGTGTACTTAATAAAATATAAGTATTAATTGTATAGGTGTACTTATAGGTATTATACCTATGTATCATATATACATGTATTTTATTTTTGTATTTTCTTTAAGTTTTTATTCTGATTTTAATGTATACACATATTATAAATACTATTTACAAAATTCTAAAAATATAAAAATATAAAAATAATGAATAAATAATAAAATGAATATTTTAATCTGTACAAGTATACAATAGGGGTCCAAAACTCAACTTTTGAACCGTAGCTCCGCAAAATGCGAAACCACCTTTATTAAATAGCTTATTAAAAATTATATACAATTAAAGGTGAGGTTGATGCATTTCGAGTTTTTATTTGCAAGATACAGGTCTGGGAAATTGGTATTTTAGATTTTTATTCAGATCATAACTTTTTATCTGTACATTATTTTTGAGTGAAATAAATTTTGTATTTTTCTTTATTTAATTATCTACAACTTTCATGTACAAAGTTTATGTATTTGAGGTATGAAAAGTGAAATTAAAAATAGGTCCCAAAATGAATAAAGAATGAATGAATTAAAAGGAATTTTTATTGGTTTTTGGCCCTTATCTCCCCCTACTTTATTCCTTGTCAGCCTAGTCATCTAGATGACTAGGTCTCGGGGTTTCGGATCATAAAATATTTACAATATTTTATTCTTTTTATTTTTTTTCTTTATTCTATAATTTTGGCTTTAAAAACTGTATTTTATACATTATTTACATACACATGTATGAATGCTAAGATGCGGGAATTAAGGGTATTTATATGCATTTGTCAGGGTTTTTGAGGTCAAAATGATAGAATAAAGATGATGAAATGTGGATTCATCATGCTCTCTGGATAAAAATCCTATATATATATATGTAAGAATAGGGAGTATGCACCCAGGTGCATGTAATTCTACATGCACTCGGACCTATAACTCCCATTTTTTTTACTTTTCTGAAAAATACCACCATGTATATTCATCTATATATCCCTCTTGTATGGCATTCCAATTTCATCAGAAACAGAGACCCCTATGTCCTCCATTTAGAATAGGTCGATTACAACAATTCTAAGACCGTTAAAATAATGTGTTCTAGATGGAGGATGTAGGGGTCTCTACTTCTGATGAAATTGGAATGACATATAGGAGGAATATATAGATGTATATACATGGCGGTATTTTTCGGAAAAGTAAAAAAAATTGGGAGTTATAGGCCCGGGTGCATGTAGAATTACATGCACCTAGGTGCATACTCCCTATCCTCTATATATATAGGAGATATATCCAATAAGGTGCACATTTCTTGGTTGCAAAGAAAACCCACCACCATCCGCAATCAATTCGATGGTTATCATTAATAGCTCGTTATTTAAGTATTTTTAATGTTGAAAAATCCAATATGGTCATTTTAGCATATTCTATATTTAGAATAGAACAAATATCTTCCCAAGTATCTCCTCTCTCTCTCTCTTTTCCTCACCCCCCCCCTCTCTCTCTCTCGATCCCGATGGCTGCAGGAGGTTCCTCTCCCTCCATCTCTCTCTCTCTCTCGATTACCGATGAAAACGGTCGAATATGGATACGAATACATGTATAATCATATCCTTATCCATTTTAAAATACGAATACGAATGTGGATACGAATATTGACGGATGTGAAAAATGGGTTACCATATCTTTAAAAACGAATACAAATGTGAAATAAATACGAATCGGATACGGCTAATAACATAAATTTTTAATAGATTAACTAAAATATACATGTTTAGGATGTTTTGTACATAAAATAGATATACCTGATATAGTAATTTCATAACAATTACATCAACAGTGATAAATGCAATCATAAAATGTTGTTACGCATAGTTATAAATAAATCTATTATTATATTTATGAACGAAAACGAATATACAAATACGAATGCGAATATTAGCGAATGTCAAAGTGATATCCATATCCACATCCATTTTAAAATGAATACGAATACGAATGTCAAAATATGTATAAAACGAATACGATAGCGGATCGGATACGAATATATTCACATTCATTTTCATCCCTACTCTCGATGGTGGCATGAGGGGAGGAGGTTGTTGCTCGTCGATAATGGCGTGCAAGTAGATGCAATGCGCTGCTCTACGGTGGTCGGTGATGGCGTTCTCCAAGGTTGTCTTGTAGGTAATGGAGGTGGCGTCACGTGGAGGTGGTGGTTGCGCATGGAGGAGGTGGATCGTGGAGGAGAAGATTGGAGGAGAGCGTGAATGGATGTGTGTGGGTGGAGGAGGAGGTGCATGGAGGAGGTGGGTTGTGGAGGAGAAGGGCAGAGGAGCTGGGGGTAGAGCAAGGATGCTAGAGAAGGAGCATGTGCCCAGTTTTTTATAATCAGAGATCATTTTTTGCAATCTCAAGTATTTTTTTTACAATCTCATATCATTTTTTACAAACTCATATCGTTGTCTACAAATTTCAGATTGTTTTTTATATTTGTTATTTCTTTTATATAGTTCTAACCATCTACATTTTATTACAGGCACAATATAAATTTTACAATCAATCCTGAAATGTTACAAACGTAGCATGAGTATTACAAACCTCAATTTTTTTCATTTTCTCTTTCTGATTAATAATTGATAAATTATTAACTATCGATTTTTTTGCAGATCTCCATACCTATATTACAAAACAAGCACAAAGTTTTACATAAGCAGTACGTAAATTACAATTACAATAATAAACGTATTACTAACTATGAATTTATTTTACAAAGGAGGATTTCAATTTTACAATGTCAATGTGTATTTTACAAAGAGACCAGCCATTGTGCATAGCACGAAAATGCCACCACGCTGGCGAAATATCACCAAATAAATAGCAACAAAAAGTCCAAATCAGACGAGCTAAAAATAGTAAAAATGAAAGGATTAAATAGAATTTAAATTCAAATTGAAATTCAAATTCAAAACGTAACTACATTGACTAAAATACCCTTTTGCACAAGGAACCGTCGGATTGAGATCAAACGCATGAGATGGCAGGCTTTCTATGCATCCAAGAAAGGTGCACCTCATTAGAAGGGTCATATATATAGGGTAAAATGTGTATGCCCCATAGGGGGAGCTAACTTGGCTCCCCTCGCCTCATTTTTCGCGTTTTTTTTATTTTTTTAAAAATAAAAATTATGTAAATTTATTATTATATCTCTATATTATGTCATTCAAATTTCATGCAAAACAGAGACTCCTACGACCTCCATCCAGACGAGGTCGATTTAAAAAATCCTGAGACCGTTAAAAAATGAATGTCTGGATGGAGGGTGAAGTTTCACACGAAATTTAAACGATATAATATAGGGATATAGTAATGAATATTCATGGGGAAAATTCAAAAAAATAAAAAAATTGAAGAAAATAGGGCGGGGGAGCTAAGTTAACTTCCTCTAGGGGCAGCCCCATTTTCCTCATATATATATATAGGGTAAAATGGGACTACCCCCATGGGGGGAGCTAACTTGGCTCCCTCGCACAATTTCATCCGTTTTGTTTTTATTTTTTTCGAAATTTCTTTTGTGGATTGTCATAATTATATCCCTATATTATGCTATTCAAATTTCGCGCGAAACAGATATTCCTACGACCTCCATCCAGGAGGGTCGTTTTTAACAATTCTCTTAACATAAAAAAATGACTGTCTGGATGGAGGTTGTATGAGTCTCTGTTTCGCACGAAATTTGAATAGCATAATATAGGGATATAGTGATGAATATTCACGGAAGAAATTTTTGAAAAAAAATAAAAAGCAGGTGAAATAGCGCGGGGGAGCCAAGTCGGCTCCCCCCAGGAGACAGCCCCATTTAACCCATATATATATGGGTAAAATGGGGTTGCCTCCTGGGAGTAGCCAACTTGACTACTCCCACCCCTATTTTTCTCTCATTTTTTATTTCTTTAGAAAATAAAAATTTGTATATTCATCACTATATCCCTCTAACATTCTATTAAAATTTCGTCAGAAACAGAGACTCCTAGGCCCTCCATCCAGACGTCATTTTTTAACGATCGCAGGATTTTTTAAATCGATCATGTTTGGATTGAGGCCGTAGGAGTCTCTGTTTCTGACAAAATTTTAATAGAATGTTAGAGGGATATAGTGATGAATTTACAAATTTTTAGTTTCTAAAGAAATAAAAAAATGAGGGGAAAATAGGGTGGGAGTAGCCAAGTTAGCTACTCCCAGGAGGCAGCCCCATTTAACCCTATATATATATAGGAGAAACTTCAAATGAGACGGGGTCTCATTGTGATTATGATGAGCCGCAATATTCAGTCGTTGGATTCGGATCGATGGACATGATTAAAACCAGATTCGCAATAGAAAACCACCATCAAAACCGCCCTCTATCCCATTTTATGGAAATTCTTAACCTATTACCATAATTCCGAGTATTAATACTTTCCTTCTTTTACGGAACCATCCAATTAATTTTATGGACCGCGAGCTCCCCTTTACGGAAGTAAATTAATACTTTCCTTCTTTTATTATTATCATAAGCACCCATCGATACATCCTCATGATTACTCAATTAATTTTTTCCATTTATATCTCAATGTTAATTTTTAATTGTAAAGTCGGAACCATTGTAACAAGTGTATGTCATTTCGAATACTAATCAAGTGTTTGTATTATTATACGTTCAAATTTCAAATTTGTTTCAATGTATTCAAATTTTCGATGTAAAAATTTATTGTGAAATCTGTTAATACGTTCAAATTTCAAATTTGTTTCAATATATTCAAATTTTCGATGTAAAAATTCATTGTGAAATCTGTTAATTAAATGTTCATGAATATTTTTTTAAAATACATTTTTTACAATCCAAAATATATTTACATTGTTCAATAAATGAAATTGGTCGTAATGAAACCTCGTTATCATATGGATAGACACAAATATAGTATATCTGTTGTTATTTAAACCAACAAAATATGAACAAATTTTTGTAAATTTATTAGCTATATTTCAAAAAAGTATCTTACAATAGTAATTCGTTAAATTATTATTCAATAAACTATCCCTAAAAAGCAACCTTTTTTGAAGTAATTTGTATTTACTATATAAATTAGCCATCCTGAAGTATGTTTTTAAGAAATTAGTCATGCCTAATTTGTAGACCCGTATTTTTCTCTAATATCTCCTGATAATCGCACGTTCGTATTCTCCAAATTTAGAATTTTTTTCCGTCAAAACCATTCCATATAATCTTAGTGGTTTTGATCCCATCCATCCGTTCATAATCCAATCGTAATTATGGTTGGCTCTCTATAATCTCTATGAGACCCCACCTCATTTGAAAGGGTCCCTATATATATATATATATATATAGAGAGAGAGAGAGAGAGAGAGAGAGAGTTTAATGGGGTTGCCCCCTTGGGGCAGCCAACATGGTTGTCCCCACGTCGTTTTTGGCAGTTTTTTATCTTTTTTTTAACAATATCGGCATGTATATTCATCCCTATATTCCTCCTATATGCCATTCGAATTTCGTCAGAAACAGAGACTCCTATGGCCTCCATCAAGACAATAATTTTTTAACGGTAACAGGATTTTTTAAATCGACATCATCTCGATGGAGAACGTAGAAGTCTCTGTTTCTGACGAAATTCGATTGACATATAGGAGAGATATAGGGATGGATATGCATGGTGATAGTTTTCAAAAAAAATAAAAAAAGCGCCGAAAATAGCGCGGGGGCAGCCATTGTTGGCTGCCCGCAAGGGGTAGCCCCATTAAACTCATATATATATATATATATATATATATATATATATATATATATATGGGTAAAATGGGGCTGCCCCCTGGGAGTAGCCAAGTCTGCCCCCTGGGAGTAGCCAACTTGGCTACTCCCACCCCTATTTTTCCTCATTTTTTTATTTCTTTGGAAAATACAAATTTGTATATTCATCACTATATCCCTCTAATATTCTATTAAAATTTCGTCAGAAACAGAGCCTCCTAGGCCCTCCATCCAGACATCATTTTTTTAACGGTTGCGGGATTTTTTAAATCGACTCTGTTTGGATGGTGGTCGTAGGAGTCTATATTTCTGACAAAATTTTAATAGAATGTTAGAGGGATATAATGATGAGTTTGTACATATTTATTTTCCAAAGAAATAAAAAAATGAGGGAATAATAGGGGTGGGAGTAGCCAAGTTGGCTACTCCTAGGGGGCATCCCCATTTAACCTTATATATATATATATATATATATATATATATATATATATATAAAACATTCTATTAAAATTTCGTCAGAAACAGAGACTCCTACGGCCTCCATCCAAACAGGGTCGATTTAAAAAATCCTGCGACCGTTAAAAAATGATGTTTGGATGGAGGGCCTAGGAGTCTCTGTTTTTGACGAAATTTTAATAGAATGTTAGATGGATATAGTGATGAATATACAAATTTTTATTTTCCAAAGAAATAAAAAAATGAGGAGAAAATAGGGGTGGGAGTAGCCAAGTTGGCTACTCCATGGGGGCAGCCTCATTTTACCCTATGTGTGTGTGTGTGTGTGTGTGTGTGTGTGCTTGTGTGTGTGTTAAACGATGCTACTCACTGGGAGTAGCCAACGAGCTAATCCCACCTCTATTTTTCCAACATTTTTTATTTTTTGTGGAAAATAAAAATATGTATATTCATCTCTATATCCCTCTAACATGTCACTCCAATTTCGTTAGAAACAGAGACTCATATACCCTCCATCTGGAGGGGGTCATTTTCAGCAATTTTGAAATCGTTAAAATTTGACAGTTTTGATGGAGGGGATAGAAGTCTCGAATTAAATCGAATTTTTAATGACATCATAGTGACATATTGTGATCTAAATTCCAATATGTTTCATTTCTTAAAAAATAAAAAAAAATACAGGGAGAAGAGGTGGGAGCATGTAAGTTAGTTACAACCAGGGAGCATACTCCTTTTTCCATATATATATACATATATGTATGTAAGTATGTATGTATGTACGTATGTATGTATGTATGTATACACACACACAATGCAATACTGACCGACAAGCAACACTAGGAGACATGATGGTAACGAAAAAGTTAGAAACATTTAAATAAATTAGACAAATATCTACGACCAAACTAGCTAATACTACAACAAAATGAATCTATAGTGACGTTTTTTTTCTAAATCCATCACTATATGGTTCGTTGATAAACATTAACGATATTATTCGTTGTGAAATTATTTATTATATCTGAAATTATTGTCAAATGTTATATTTGATGTTATATCATTAGCGAAGGAATAAATAGTTATGTGTATCCATTACTACATTTTGAAATCTTCACTATTCGTCGTTAAATTTTAAACTAAAAAACTAACGAAGATTAACTGTATTCTTTCAAATAATAAGGGATAAGCGTTGCTATATGCACCATCGCTAAAGAAATAATAACGGATATGGCATCACTCGTTAATCTCGAGTACAAAGAATAATTTCACAACGAACAATATCATCATTATATACTTAACAAATAACTCAAGGAGTGGATTTTTTTAAAAGTATCCTTATATATCCATCACATCCTGAAGAAACGGATGATGAAACTTGAGCCAGGTGGAAGGTGATGAAGCTGGTCTCTAACCCAGACGTTCCTCCTTCGTCGTGATGCGCTGATCGACGTCACACGAGAAAGAGACGGTGGAGTAGTAGACGGGATCTTTTTTTTTTTTGAGAAGTAAATATAATTTTGTATTGATCTACACAAAGAGAAGGGGCTAAAAGCCGCCCAGGCATACAAAAAGGCTGATCGCCAACAATATCTCTCTACCAATCAAAAACCCCCATAGAGGGATAACAAGAGAGTTAAAAACAGTAAAAAGCCCAAAAATTGCTACAGAGATCCACCAATAGGTGAACTGAAATCCACCTACAGGTAATCAGAGAACAAGTTCCTGAAGTCCCAAAGTATATGAGGCACGAGCGCGCTCGCCGAGGAGCTACTGGTCGCCGTCCAACGGTTGTTGCGCTCTTTCCAGATCCACCATACGGAAATGGCAACAACAGTTCTCAATTGATTTTGAGTATTTGAGGTCATTCCATGAGTATTCTTGATGTTCGCAAAGAGATCGCGGGTGTTCTGTCCACCCAAAATGGACGGGAGTTCAAGCGCAGCACAAACATTAACCCATACAGAGCAAGAGTACGGGCAGCCCCAGAAGATATGTTCAACGCTTTCCAAATGGTGATCACAGAGTAGACATTTTAGCTCAATGCAAATCCCAAAGCGCGCTAGCCTTTCCCTTGTAGGAATTTTGTTTCTGACCACCCGGTAGAGGCAACATTTGTGTTTGGGGGCCGCATTAGAGACCCAAACATCTTTCCACCATTCCACCGTAATCCCTCTCCGCCTCACCAAATCAAAAGCAGAGTGAAGCGAGAAACCTTTTTTTACCAAAGTCCCATGAGTAAGGGGGGGCTCGTTGATGAACAGCTCTCAGCAAGGTTTGTCTCATGCCTATGTGATCACCAGTTGTTGGTGGGTCTTTTCGTTGCCCCTAAGATGGCACCACAATGGAAGGGACGTGAAAGTGACACTTGCAGAGGAAGAACGTTCATGCCTGTTTCTATCCCTCCTATTTCTTTTTCCTTTTCCTTTTTCATGTTTAAGGATTTTTATTGCTTATGCCCTTCTCAACTTCCTGATGTATCAATTATGCCCCTTCCTCTTTTGTAATATTAGTTGTGCTTCCGATTTCTTACAAATTCACAGTTCTACCTTTTTTATAATATTGGCTATATCCTTATTTTACCTTAACGAAAAATCATAACTATGAATTTTGTAGAAAGTTAGGAGCACAACTGATATTACAAAAAAGGAAGGGACGCAACTGATATTGCGAAAGTTAAGAAGGGGTGCCAATGATCCTTAATTAAATACAAGAGATGTTTTTTATGCCAAAAAATAGTGCACATATAGGCATTTATCTGCTTTTCTACTAGATAATTATTGTAGTGTCATAATATTATATAATAATGTTGTGGAGACCACATTGTAGATCATTCTCGATTTTGTAACTCATACTCGATGTTTTTGAAATCGGGTCGGATATCAAACTGGAAACCTTATCGAAATGGTTGGGTCGGGTTAAACCATGTAATCAAATCGGTTCAACTGGATGATGACATAATCATTATTTAAAATCATATTAAACCGCAGGGTGAGAAAATTTTGGTTGAACTGGTTAATGTATGTAAAATATACACTTAAATATACTTGTAATATAAATAAAATGCATAGATAATGTATATATATTTCACAATACACATAAAGTATTTTTTCGTATGCACCCAAGTTGCTCTATAGCATAATAATTGTTTAAGCATATTTAAATCTCATTACATCTAAAAAGTTATGTTAGAGTTGTTGGTTAGGAGTTTAAAATAGGTACCCAATGGTCATGGATTCAACTTCCACTACCAGTATTAATTTTAAATAAAATAAAAATAATTACAATTCAACTTCGATTGAACATGGTTAAATCGGGTTAAAAATAATAGATTGAACCGACGAGTTGATTAAAATTTGAACATTTGAACCGAATCGACAAGAACCGGTTAACCAGACCGGTCAATATTCAGTTCACCGGCCGATCCGATCTATTTTTCAAAACATTTCTCCTACCCAACCAATAATATTTTCTGACCATAAATGCTATATCATGTGTTACTGTGGGTTCATGATCAAAAATATTTCGCAACTCCTCCATCAGCTCCTCGAGTGCATCATCATTTTTGTTCTAATAAGTTTACCTTCATTTCCTATAGCCAGCAACAATGAACCGTATCCAAAGTCTTGACATCTAGCATCATTTCTTTCTCCATCGTTCGCAGGTTCACTTTCGATTTGTACGTCTTCATTCAATTGTGAAGGTCCGAGCATATTGTTAATAAATGTGTTTATTGGCATACTAAGATCAGATTATTAATTTTTAAATCATTATAAAATTTTCGACATGTTAACTATTTTCAAAGTTTTATAGAAAGACATGCTATCCTGATCCATTGAGGTGGCTTCAAGAAAGAGATAGATGATGTTAACTTTATTGATCGACAACATCATAGATAGAGTCAATTGATCGTCACATATCAAAATTGGATAGAATGTCAATCCTTTCTATAAAAACTTACATGTCAACCCATATATGGTGTTTTCTTTGGTGGTTGTTTTTTTACCTCCAAAGAAAACACCATATATGGGTTGACATGTAAGTGGTTATAGAAAGGATTGACATTCTATCCAATTTTGATATGTGACGATCAATTGACTCTATCAATGATGGAGTCGATCAATAAGTTTAACACCATCTATCTCTTTGTTGAAGCCACCCCAATGGATCAGGATAGCATGTCTTTTTCTATAAAACTTTGAAAATAGTTAACCGATTGAAATTTTCATAATGATTTAAAAATTAATAATCTGATCTTAGAAGGCCAATAAACGTACTTATTAACAATATGCTTGGACCTTCACAATTGAATGAAGACGGTAATCTCTCTATTAGAATATCTGATGATGAAATTGAACAAATTGAAAGTGAACCCGAGAACGAAGGAGAAAGAAATGATGCTAGGTGTCATGACTTTGGATATGGTTTATTATTGCTGATTATAGGAAACAACTTTAAACTTATTAGAACAAAAATGACGATGCACCCGAGGAGCTGATGGAGGAGTTGTGAAATGTTTTTGATCTTGAACCCGCAGTAATAGATGATATAGCATTTACGGAGAAAGAATGTCCTATGGCAAAGGTCAGAAAATAGTATTGGTTGGGTAGGAGCAATGTTTTGAAAATCTGATCGGACCGACCGGTGAACTGGACCTCGACCAGTCCGATTAACCGGTTCTTGCCGGTTCGGTTCGAATGTTCAAATTTTAATCAACATGCCGGTTCAATCTATTATTTTTAACCCGATTTAATCATGTTCAATCAAAGTTGAACCGCAATTATTTTTTATTTTATTTAAAGATAATATTGGTAGTGGGAGTTGAATCCATGACCTTTGGGTACCTTTTTCGAACTCCTAATCAACAACTCTAACAAATTTTTAGATGTAATGGGTTTTAAATATGCTTAAATTATTATTATGCTATAGAGTAAATAGTCCAAATAATATATATATATATATGTATGATATGTATGGCATTTGATGGTGCATATGAAAAAATATTTTAGGGATTTTATCACTTGTGCCCCTCCGAGATATCGCAATATCAGTTATGTCCCTATCTTTTTGGTAATATCAGTTGTGCCCCTCACTTCTTGCTCTGTCATCAGTTGTGCCCTTCCGTCAGATTGACCGTCAAAAAATTAAAATAACCATGGTTTATTCAAACCATGGTGTGGTTAAGAAGGGTATTATGGTCCATACATCTTCATCTTCTTCCTCCTCCATTTGCTTTTCTTCCTTCTCTTCATAATTTCTCTCTCTTACTAACACCTTCATGCATCCATCGAATCTCTAAAATTTTTACATTTCCACGGATATATCACTCGTTACGGATCAAACGATGAATTTTATTGGATTTTTGGATGACTTTTTATGAATCAATTAGTCAAAAATTTATCAAAATTTAACAAAAAAACTCAACTCCAGTTTCAGCCACAGGCGGAGGAGGAGGGTGGAAGGGGCCGGAGGAGGCGCGGGGGGCCAGAGGAGGGGTAGGCGAGGGGGCGGCGCGTTCAGGGGGAGGGGGAGGCGAGGGCAGGGGACGGGGGGAGGTCGGGGCGGAGGGGCAGCAGGGGTGGGGGAGGTCGAGGCGGCAGGGGGTGGGGGAGGTTGGGCGGAGGGGCGGCAGGGGTGGGGGAGGTCGGGATGGGAGGGGGTACGGGAGGTCGGGCGGAGGGGCGACAGGGGGTGGGGGAGGTCGGTGCGGAGGTGCAGCAGGGGTAGGGGAGGTTGGGGCGGCAGGGGGTGGGGGAGGTCGGGCTGGGAGGGGGTTGCGGGAGGTCGGGGCTGGGAGGGGGTGCGGGAGGTCAGGGCTGGGAGGGGGGCGGGAGGTCGGGCTGGGAGGGGGTGCGGGAGGTCGGGGCTGGGAGGGGGGTGCAGGAGGTCGGGCTGGGAGGGGGTTGCGGGAGGTCGGGGCTGGGAGGGGGTGCGGGAGGTCGGGCTGGGAGGGAGGTGCGGGAGGTCGGGGCTGGGAGGGGGTGCGGGAGGTCGGGGCTGGGAGGGAGGTCGGGGCGGAGGGGTGGCAGGGGGTGGGGGAGGTCGGGGCAGCAGGGGGTGGGGGAGGTCGGGCTGGGAAGGGGTGCGGGGTTGGGCGACGCGGGGCAGGGGCGGGGGCTGCGGGCTGGGAGGAGGTGCGGGGAGCTCGGGGCGGAGCTGGGCGTCGTGGGGCAGGGGAGGGGGCAGAGAGGGAGGAGGAGGAGGTGGAGGAGGAGGAAGAGGATGGGGAAGAGGAGGAAGAAGAAGGGGATGAGGAAGAGGGTGTAAAATGACTTCATAACCTTTTTTTTAATTAATTCCGCCTATGTCCTCAAAGTTAACGTCCGTTTGCACTGTGGATGGATGGTAATTAACCCGGGGGGCACAAGTGAAAAAATAACAAGAAGTGAGGGGCACAACAGATATTACCAAAAAGATAGGGGCATAACTGATATTGCGATATCTCGGAGGGGCACAAGTGATAAAATCCCAATATTTTATGTGTAGTGTGAAATATATATATATATATTCATTGTCTATGTATTTTATTTATATTCCAAGTATATTTAAGTGTATATTTAACATACATTTTATTTCATTTCAATTTGATTAATGGGTTCAACCAAAATTTTCTCACCCATCCGATTTTAATCTGATTTTAAATCATAATGACATCATCATCATCCACTTGAATCGATTTGATTGCATGGTTTAACCCGATCCGATCATTTCAGCAAGGTTTCCAATTTGGTGTCCGACCTGGTTTAATAACATTGGGTAGGAATTACAAATTAAGCCAAGAATGATCTACAATGTGGTCTTCACAATATTATTATATAATATTATGACACTACTATAATTATCTAGTAGAGAAGCTTATAAATGCCTATATGTGTACTACTTTTTGGTATAAAAAACATCTATTGTATTTAATTAAGGATCATTTGTGCCCTTCTTAACTTTCACAATGTCAGTTGCGCTCCTTCCTTTTTTGTAATATCAATTGTGCCCCTAACTTTCTAAAAGTTCACAGTCATGATCTTTTGTTATGGTAAAGTAAGGACATAACCGATATTATAAAAAAATAAAACTGTGAATTTTGCACAAATGATGGTGATGAATTTCTATTTCATCTCCTTTATTATATTATTTTGGCTAAAAACTCTAGTAAATGCATGTAAATACCTTTAATTTGCACAAATTAACATTCATCCTTTGTTGTACAAATTGTTTATAAAAACTATTTTTAATGCCAAAATTAAAGAATAAAGAAAGGAAAAGAAAAGGAATAAAATTTCAAAGATATTTTATGACCCTAAACCCTGAGACCTGGGCATCTTGATGACTAGGTCGACAAGGAATAAAGTATGGCGAGATAAGGGCCATTAAAATAATAAAAATTCCATTTATTAATTCATTCTTTATTTATTTTTGGGACTCATTTTATTTTCTACCTTTTATACCTCAAATAAATAAATTTATTCATGAAATTATATATAATAATGCATATAAAAATACAAAATTGAGTTCATACAAAAATAATAAACCGTGTACAAGTTATACTCTGAATAAGATTCCAAAACCCCAACTTCTCAGACCCATATCTATCAAATGAAACTCAAAATATATCAAAATCACTTTTAATTGTATATAACTTTTAATAAGTTATTTAATGAAGGTGATTTCATATTTTTTGGGGGTTAAGGTGTGAAAGTTAGGTTTTGGCCCTTATTATATAGTATGCCTGAATAATATTTTTTATTATTATTTATTATTTTTATAATTTTATATTTTTATACTCTTATAAATATTATTTATAATATACGTGCATATTATCACTATAATAAAAATAAAGAAAACATTAAAATAAAATATGTATATAAAATATATAGATGAAACACCTATACGTATACCTATGTATTTAATATACCTATTTAATTAAGTATATATATCGTTAGAAAATAGGGAATGCAGAAGCGAATGATAAACATAGCATAATGGAAGAAAGATAAACATGGAAGACAAAGATTTACGTGGAACCCTACTCCATAAGGAGCGAGATGAAACCACGGGAGAAGCCCTCAAAGGGGCATATGCTTCATTGCTTTTTCTCATCTGATATAGGAGGTCTGGGGCTCCTTATATAGCCTCCACAGAGCCTCCAAGTCCCACCACTGGTAGATGTGGGACTAAACATATGGATGGGGTAAATGGATCCTGGAGGTATCCATTTACCCGTCTCCCTCATATATGACGCATACAACTTATACTCCAACACTCCCCCTCAAGCTGGAGCATGCAATGCTCAGCTTGGACAAACAGAAAGAAACTCAACTCACGCTACAGGACACTACGGACAATATCAACCCAACGCTCACAATTGTTGTTGTCGAAGATGTTGCTTCTCATGTCGTGCAAGTGAGGAGGACGAACGGGCTGGAGTGTGAGTCTGCTGAATCTCCTCGTCGGAGAGCATGTGCTCTGAATTACGCCTGTCAGAGTCGCTGCAACTGGAATTGAGTCTCCTTGTCGGAGTTCTCTGGCCTACCACAATAATATGGACAATTGCTCCATCTCTGAAAAACGAGCTGAACTGGAAAGGCTGTGGAAGTGCAATCCTCGTCGGAGTCCATGGTCGATGGAGAATGGAGTCTGAAAAAGAAGTCTCCTCGTCGGAGAACTAGGTCTCTCCCATCTGGCACAGAGAATGGTACCCTACTCTGGAGTCCCTATGATACCACATGAAAACCCTTGCCAACATGACATAGGGAATGATCATCTACTCTGGAGTCCTTATGGCTCACATGAAAACTCTGACCGACAAAACAAGAAGAATGATGGGGACCAATACAAAAGATGGCATACATGTGCTCATCTGAAAGAAGACTGCATCTATATGCGTGTCTGAAACTATGCACTCGGAATAAATCGTCGAGTCTGATCAATCGAAGAACTATAGAGTCTGAGACAATCTGGTTGGTCTGCATCTGACATCTGAATATGCAACAGAACCTGTGACTCTACATAATACTCCCCCTTTCTCCCATACTGATCGGAATGACAATCATCGACCAAGTTGGGAGAAGACAATAAAATAGGGCTAATATGAATAGTCTCAAAAAAACTTCTTGCAGCTTTTTCTCCTTTTTAAAAAAAAATAGCTGCCATTTTTTCTAACATAAGCCATTCATTCATATTTTTATCGGCTTTTCACATTTCCCTCCTTCCCCATACGCTAGGGCCCTCTTTTTTATGTTTAAAGCAGTAGGCCCACTGGAACGAAAGAGAATACAAACAAAGGAAGGAGTGGCGAACCCAATTTTTTTTAAAAGCCAAACCCTCGAGCCTAGGGTTCCTCTCATGGGAACCCTCTTCAAGGCCCGCCACCTGCAGAAGACTCGCGTGCGTTCGCTGGCCGTCTGGAGATCAAGATGTGCGCCACAAGAGGGACGCCACTTCGCTCTACCATGGGGATCTGCCATCGCCTGATCTTTGGGGTTGGCACGCGATGGGACTCCACTTGGAACCGTACAGCTATAGAGAGAGGTCTCGGTTGTCAACTGCACGCTCGAGGCGGAGAGAGATGGCGGCGCCGCTGGAAGATGTTTTGCCAAGAGGAGGTGATGTGGTGCCTTGCTGCCACCTGATAAGGCTTTCGTGCTTCCTGCGCGAGGGAGAAGTGCCTGGGGTGCTAGGATGTTGCGCCCTGGAGAGGGAGTCACCGCTGAGGTCTCTGGAGGTGATCCTGTTGTCGATGCCACCACATCGGGTGGAATCTTGGAGACCTAGAACAGCCTGGATCAGGTGTCGCCTTATGGAGACCAAGGAAGGGGCACGATGTGAAGAGCATCGACCCTTCTGGGGTTTCACAAGGCATTGGCCTGAAGGTTTCACCTGGAGTTGATGCACCAGTGGCTTGCTGGAAAGTTGGCGTTGAAGATCAGTGTCGATAGACGCTGGAGAACCTTCAACATGACCTGAGCTGCAGCTTCCAGGATATTGATAGATCTAGGGATTCAGAACACCCTTGATTATACCATATGGGAGATCCGGAGATCAATATGAGGATGGAGATGATGGTGCAACATCGCGGACTCGTGTATCTAGAGTTTCAGAAAACCTAGGAATTTTGAATAAATCTTCCATAACAAGAACAATAGTCTTCAAAATAATCTTCAAGAATCGAACATTTTGATAATCGAATCTCTAACCAAAATATAGAACATAATAACGAAAACTCGAGAATCGAACCCAATCTGATACCATGTTAGAAAATAGGAAGTGGGAGCAGAATCAGAAATAAAGATAAAGAAATTGAAGAACACAAGAATTTTACGTGGAACCCTACTCCCTAAGGAGCAGGATTAAACCACGGGAGAAGCCCTCAAAGGGGCATATGTAGCATTGCCTTTTCTCAACTGATACAGAAGGTATGGGACTCCTTATATAGCCTCCACAGAGCCTCCAAGTCCCACCACTGGTAGATGTGGGATTAAACATATGGATGGGGTAAATGGATCCTGGAGGAATCCATTTACCTGTCTCCCTCATATATGACGTATGCAACTTATACTCCAGCATATATTATATCAGAAAAATATAATAAAAATATATTTACGTATCTATAAAATATGTTGTAAATATATAAAAGAATAAACTAAAGTAATAAAATCAACTATACAAAATAAAAATAAAAGATACAAAACATAGATAAATATACCTATAAATTAGCCCTAAAAATTAACTTATAAGTAAAAAGCTCTAAAAATAAATAAAAATTATAATAAAATACTAGGAAAAATAATAAACATTTTTATTTTATAACTTAAAATTAATAAAATCATTTATTAATTTTTTTTAATTTCTAAATCTTTTTCAGGTTGCATTTTCCTGGTTGGTCCACAAGGACCAACCAGGTGGCTTGGAGGGTTGACTCCAGTCAAATCCTCTGACCCGCCTACAGCCTATGTCAGAACCCAGTTTTGACCCATCTTCGCCCTTTTTTCCAAGATGATGCGAGCATCGAATTGGTTAGATCTCTTCATGACTTTTCCACCTCGATTATCCACCTATCACGTCGGCTCGATTCCTCAAGCTTTGGATAGTTGGCGCTCTAGTTTGACCTCGTTCTTTGGAGTCGTTCCACCACTCGTATAAATATCCCCTCCATCCAAAGTTGGAGCTTGATCCTTCTTCCACCACTCTAACACTAGTCTTCTTGCATCTGGAGGAGCATGGTGATAGCAGGCATCTTGAGGGAGGTCTAGCAATCTGATTTGACGTTGAATTGAGGTGATCTGAGTCACTGCGACCTGATGAGTCACAAAATCCTATCAATCCGGATCAGGTCAATATAAGTCACTCTCGGGTCTTTGCGACCGGATCGACAGAGATCTCAGCTCAACAAGAAAAATATAAGAGCATACCACCAAAGAAAGACAAAAATCAACGAAAACAAATAGTGGCCCTGGCTATGAGATTTGCCTGGTGTACCACCTAGGATCGAACTCAGGAAGCACGTGATGGCCTTGCGGCCTACAAAGTAGTCTAAAATAAAGAAAAATATAAACAAGTGATTTTTGGTGGATTTTTAATATTTTTATATTTTTTTGGAATTTTAAATTATAAAGAAAAATAATAAAACAATAAAACAAGCAACTTTCAACAATTATTTAATTACTCTAAAAAGGTCCAAAAAATCAAACAAAATATTTTTAGAATTTTTTATATTTTTTACTATTTTTGGTGAATTTTTGATAATTTTCTGATTTTTATAGAATTTTATAAAAATAAAACAAGGCAAAAACAGAAGAACAATGTCGAGTTAGGTTTCAAGGGCCAAAATAAAATGTAAAATGGCCCTAATACGACCTGAAGGTATTTTTCCTGTAAAATAGAAGTAAGAAGAAAAATCAGGAAAAAGGTTTATTATTTTGGGATTTTCTATGATTTTTTAGAATTTTTCTAAGTTTTTCAAGTTTTTTCAATTTTTATAATTTTTATAAATCCAAAAACGACAAAAATTGGTCAGAAAATCAATCACACCAAAGCACACAAAATATGAGTTTTTTAGAATTTTTGAAAAGGTTTTAATATTTTTTTGTGATTTTTATATCTGGACAGACAGAAAAAGAGATGTTTTTGAATTTTTAAAAATAATAAACAGGCTCCAAAATTTTCCAAAAAAATAATGAAAATTCTACATAGTGGCAGGAGCCACGTGTCAAATTTTCATTTGATTTGGATACAATTTGATATTTTATTTACAATAAACAATAGCCTACAGTCACATGGACCTGTTCGTCATAAAAATATGCTTTGGGGGCCTAAAAGTAACAAACACAGAAGTCCAGGGGGGTCCTGGTGCAAAATGTCCAAGATCTCATGCGCGAAGCACGTGTATTGGGCACTCAGGGACCAATATGCAAATAAAATAGTTCCGAGGGCTTATTAGCAACAAGTGCTAAAAGCCCAGGGAACTAATTGCAAATTACCCAATAAATTCGGCACATGTGGAATTAAATCACTCACAGGGGTATAAATGCAATTATACAAAAAAGATATTTCATTCCATAACACTTACAAACTACAGGCCCATATCATGCAATTTCACCAAAAATACACGTGACGAAGCACGTGTCCACAATACACAAGGGTAGAAATGCAATTAAAATAAATGACAAGGTCCTCTATGCAATTTACCAAACTAAATTAAACTTGATAAAATATTTACAGGACTATTTAATAAAAACAGAAAGGCAAGGGCCAAAGGGTAAATTACCCTTTATTAGCCGATGGACTGGGGTGGTGCCACGTGGCTGATCAGACGGCTGGAATCGAGGGCGCCTCTCCTCTGCATCAGATGGTCCAGATCAAACCTCCAACGGATCTGACGATGAAGGCTGCTCCTCAAATGAACGGCATGGATCACATCTGGAGCTAGAGGCTGAATGGACGGCTGGGAAGGCTCCTGGAAGAACAGGTGGCCGGCGAACTTCACTAGCCCGATACGCGTGCGGTGGCCCTCCTCTGCTACTCCTGAAATGCAGAATGGCTCCGCCAAGATGTCCCGCAGCTCGTGGATGCCTCCGATGAGGCTGGAGACGTCGGAGACGCTCCGGCGACGGCAGGGGCCTGGAGCTCTGGTGCTCAAACGTGAAGACCCCCAGATGGGGTTCTTCCAACCTGAGAAGCAGTGCAACGACTCCTGGGTCGAGGGAAAAGTGCCTCGACCCGGTTAGAGGCGAGATGGGTGACTGGTGTGTCGGGGCAGAGGAAATCCGGCGATGCGACGGCGAAGGAGTTCGACTCCCAGTTCTGGGGTGAACTGGGTTGGACGAAGGGGCGAAGAACGTGCAGGGAGGAACGACGGAGATGATGGTCAGGTCAATTGGCGAAATGGGTGGACGGAGCGGAGCGAATCGATGGTCAACGGCGAAAGAAGGAATTGGGCGTAACTTGAAATTAGCGAAAACTAAGAGAAACTAGGCTTACCGGATGATTGGAGTCGACTGTGGGTGAGCTGCTGAAGCTCCTGGTTCTTGCCTCGAGGGTCGTCGATGCCCGAGGCTCCAGCGCTACGCAAGGGGCGGCGCACGGCGACACTAGGTCACCGGATCAGTGACTGGGGCACTCTCTCCTCGTTGCGACACCACCAGTCGCTAGTTGTCACTCAGACGAAGGTGGTGGAGGTCCTGGGTAGGGAAATGCAGAGCCAAAGATGCGTGAAAATGCGGCCGGAGCTGAAGCTATATAGTCCTAGGGGTCCGGCTAGAAGGGTGTCGGACGAGGAAATCGGAGCACGGACCCCGATGCTATCCTCCAGGCGTGGATCAGGGTTGATCAATGACGGATTAGGGCCCGGGTTTAGCGGATTTGGAGTTCGGATCGATGCGCAATAAATGGGAGAAAAGGCAGGTCAGACGCAGATCCGCGGGGCTGTGGTCCAGGGGGAGTTGACCGGGGGGTCAACATCCCCCGTGGACCAATGGGATGCGGCCACGTGTAAAATAATTGGAAATTCAATATAAAATAGCAAATGGCCTATTTTGGAAAAAGTTAAAACACAAAAAATGTCTATTTATTTATAAACTATTTTTTTGTGATTTTTATTTATTTTTTGAAATAAAAATTAGGTATTTACAATATAGTATAATATATAGGTATATATACAATATTGTCTTTTTGATTTTTTATTTTTGATTTTTAATTACTTATTTTTGTACATTTTTATTCCAATTTTATATTTTATTTATTTATAGAATAAAATTTGGAATATTTTGGTATTTTTATTTTATTTTTATTATTTATTTACAAGGGTAAAATAAATAGTTATGTACACCTATATACATGGTCTATATACAATGTTTATTTTGATTTTTATTTTTGTTCTTTTTGTGATTTTTATTTTATTTATTTACATTATGAAGTATAGAATATGTACACATTTTTATTGGATTTTAATTTATTTATTTATAGGGATAAATAAATGGATAAAGAGTTTTATGTACATGGTGTACCTACAAGGGTGAAGGGATTTTTAGTTTCTTTTTAGTTTTTTCATTTTTATTTTTATTTTTATTTTATATTTACAAATATTTACAAATAAATAGAAACCCATTTTTATTTTTATTTAGAGGAAAATATTTTTATTTATTTATATACAGGTATATATACACACATGAGCTTCCTTATCTCTCTCTCTCTACTTGAGTTTTTATGCGGTCAGGCCCATGCTGAGCCCTCCCTTATGATTAGGTCGCTCAATATTTATTCTAAATATCTCCCTCTTTTTCTTTTTTTCTTTATTCTTTTATTTATGCACAAAAACATGCTAATTATTTAATTTTATACAATGCATGCTTTTTGATAATTATTGATATTTACATATATCTACATGTGTTTGGCAAAGGTTTTGTAGCTAAAATAAAAGAATAAAGAGTGATGAATGGGTATTATCACCCTCCTATACTTAACTTTGCTAGTCCCTTAGCAAACACTTATTTGAAAAAGAAGTGAAAAAGAAAAAGAAAAAGAGGAGAATATACATGGATCAAGGTTGATTATTAAACTTGCCTTCATTAAATTGAATTATGGAGCTCGATTAGATCTTTGGATTATTAATGTGTCGGAACCTTATTTGGACTTAAGTTTAAAACTCAACAGCCTCGAAGATCCACTAATCTATAATCAAGACTCCTCAACAATCCAGATCAGAACAAGTCTACATACACAAACCCTGAAGACTATGAGTCTTTCCTTGTACTGTGTAAGTGAGGTAAGCTCTCCACCTCAGAAGTGGCAACTTGACAACCCTCCCCAACAAGGTAACTCTATGACCCTAGTCTGGCCACTCTTTCCTCGAGGAGCGGGGTATTCCCTTCTAAGTTCAAGTTCAACCGGCTCAAGAAGAGGGGGAAGAAGAGAATGGACCATGGTCAGTGTAGCCATGTATCCTTGGGAGCTCAACCAGTGTAGTTAAGTCTCCCTGCTGCAAGCTACATAAGATGGAATTCATGAGTCTCAAGCTTTGCTTATTGCACTATATACATACTCCGGTGGGATTATCATTTTCTATCAGACCCACCACTTTTTTGGAGTTATTTTCTTTTTGTTTTTTTTCAAGTGCATATGTACAAAATATACATGTGCAACATATATACATAAGGAGTTTTTCCTCTTGAGCCAGTAGACTATCCCTCTTTTGAAGCATTATTGCAACCCACAACTCCCGTCGTTAGACCTCATGGCAACCAGACCAAGTTGAGACGCACTTCCTTCACTAAAAGAAGAAGAGAGGTTCCGCCTAGAAGTACTACCCTCATATGCTACCCCAAGTCAAGGAAGACTGCCTCCTCACCACCTCATCCGTAGAGAGCTCGGTGCAAAGTGATGGTCCAAGTCAAGCCATTGTCTATATGAGTCATGTGTGTGTTGTTAAGTGCTCTACTTAGGCTCATTGAGATGACATGTGATCATAGCCTAGTGGACTCGAAGAATTAAGTCAGCATGGACCTGAAAAGCCTTAACCCTAAGCCCTACAAGGTTCCTCTTAGAATTAGGTGGATTAAGATCTTAATCAAGCTCCATTTCCCAATTTAATTCTAGGCTAGTTTAAATGTCAACTATAATCCGAGAAAAACTATATACATATATACAAGGATGCTATTTACACAATTTTTACATACATGCAAAATTTTTGAAAAATGTTTTGAAATCATGAATGTATGAATGAATGCATGTTTTGCAAAATATTTACACAAATTTACACAAGATTTTTGCAAACTTTTGATTTTCAAAACATTTTGGAAAAATTTTGTACTATATATATAGTTTTGATATGCACATATTTACACATACTTTACACAAAAAGTTTTTGAAAACATTTTTACAAAAATAATTTGTACAATAGCTATGTATGTGCAAATAAAAGAATGGTTATTTACAGGAAAATTTTTAATTTTTTATAGATTTTGAGTTTTTAGCCATTTTTATTTACTTCCATACTCACACAAAGTACGAGTTATGGCTAAAGTATATATGGAATATATACACACCCCTTATACTTAGCTCGAACGATGTCCTCAGAGTCAAGAGCGATGAAGAAGACATAACTCGTGCTTAGTATAGGGAAGTTAAAAGGAAGGCTATATACAAAGACGAATGAATGAATAGAAATCAAAAGGATCTCGGCTTTTCCCCCTATACTTAGGATCAAATAATCCTAAATATAGCAGGCTGTACACAAAGGGAAAAGCGAGTGAAGAATGTACAGGGTCTACCCCCCCCCCCCATACTTAGGGTAAAATATCCCTAATATAGGAAACAAAAACAGGGGTAAAATGAATCAAAAGAAATACCCGAGAGTCCTACATCCCCCCTATACTTAGGGTAAAGTACACCCTAAGTATAGCATAATCAAAGGATGAAGAAAGGGATGTGGACTAAAGAATGGAATGATATGGACAACTGGATCTATACAAGTCGGGAGAATAGTGATAATCAGGCGTGAGATGCATTAGATGTGAGTCAAGAGACCACATCTCACGCAAAGTGAATAGGGGCAACATCAACGACCCACGACTCATGATCTAGGAATGGCTTGAGCCGCTGGTCGTTCACTCGAAAGGTACTCTTAGAAGACAACTCAAATATATCAATACTCCCATTGTCGTGTACCTTTCTCACTAGATAAGGTCCCTTTCATTTGCTCTGTAGCTTCCCTGGAAATAGACGAAGCCTACCATCAAACAACCATAATCTCTGTCCAGGCTCAAAATGCTTGTGGCTGATATGAGAATCATGCCACTCCTTCACTCTCTCCTTGTACTGTAGGCTGTTTGAGAAGGCGGTATCACGAATCTCCTCCAAGGCGGCTAACTCTGCCCTCCTCTGGTCTCCTACATTATCTGGATCCAAAAGTATATCAGTGACTGCCCAAAGTGACCTGTATCTCAACTCAACAGGTAAATGGCACGGCATGCCATATACGAGGCGAAAGGAGATGTGCCCAAAGGTGTCTTGAAAGACGTCCTATATGCCCAAAAGACCGAGTCCAAAAGATGTGACCAATCCTTTCGGTCAGGGTGGTCGACTTTCTGCAAAATAGTTTTGATCTCCCAGTTCGACACCTCGGCTAGACCATTCGTCTGTGGATGGTATGGAGTGGCAACTCGATGGTCTATGTCGAACTCGCTAGTAAGGGCCTTCACCTGGTCGTTGATGAAATGAGACCCCCCGTCAGATATCAATACTCGAGGTACCCCGAACCGTGTAATGATGTGCTTCCTCAAAAATCTGCAAATTGTCCTAGCATCAGCAGTTCGGGCGGGGATGGCCTCAACCCGACGACTCACATAATCAACGGCCAACAGAATGTACTCGAATCCCTGACTCTTAGGGAATGGACCCATGAAATCGATGCCCCATGCGTCAAAAACCTCATAGAAGTGAATGGGCTACATCGACATCATATCACGCTGTCCACAAGTGCCCATCCTCTGACAGTCAGTACATCTCTTCACGAACTCATCAGAGTCCTTGAAGAGGGTTGGCCACCATAGGCCGGATTGGAGCACTTTCTGTGTCGTTCTCCTCCCAGAGTGATGTCCTCCTGCCTCAAGCTTGTGGCAGTAAGTGAGGACGCTATGGTGCTCCTCCTGAGGAATGCACCTACGCCAGACGCTATCCCCTCCTTCGTGGTAAAGGATGGGATCCTCCCACTGGTAGGACTTGGCCTTCGCGAGGAAGGTCTCAAGCCTCTGCCTGGGCCAATCTTGTAGAACTTTCTTAGCAACAAGAAAGTTCACAATATCGGCATACCATGGGAGAGAGGCGATAGCAAGGATCGCCTCATCTGGGAAGGTCTCACATATGGGATCAATCTGCTCAGAATCCTCAAGATGCTCTAGTCGGGAGAGATGATCCGCCACCACATTCTTGACTCTAGGCTTATCCTTAATCTCTATGTCGAACTCCTGAGGTAGAAGGATCCATCTAGTCAATCTGGCTTTGGCATCCTTCTTTGCCATGAGGTACCTGATGGCGGTATGATCGGTATACAGGGTCACTCTAGATCCAATAATGTACGATCTGAACTTATCTAGGGCGAAAACTACGGCTAGCATCTCCTTCTCTGTGACTGTGTAGTTCCGCTGCGCGGAATCCAATGTGCGGCTAGCGTAGTGGATAGCAAATGGAACTCCATCCCTCCTCTGTCCCAGCACGGCCCCCACGGCAAAATCGGAGGCATCCGTCATGATCTCGAATGGGAGAGACCAATCAGGCTGCTAGAGAACAGGAGCCTCAACAACACATCGCTTGAGAGTCTCAAACGACGAAAGACACTTATCATCGACAAGGAACTCGGTGTCTTTCGTCAGCAGGTCAATCAACGGCCGGGCAATCCTACTGAACTCATGAATGAATCGCCGGTAGAAACCGACGTGCCCCACAAAAGACCGTAACTGCTGCAAATTGGACAGTGGTGCGAGTTTTCTAATGACATCTACCTTGGCCGGATCAACCTCCATGCCCCTGTTGGAGATGACATGGCCAAGCACCGTCCCTTGAGTCACCATGAAGTGACTCTTCTCCCAAGATAGCACAAGGTGAACCTCTATACATCGCTGAAGTACTCGGTCTAGGCAGTCAAGACAGGAGTCGAATCCGTCGCCGTAAACCGAGAAATCATCCATGAAGACCTCCAAGCACTCCCCCACCATGTCTGAAAAGATCGACAGCATGCATCTCTGAAAAGTCGCAGGGGCATTGCATAGACGAAATGGCATGCGTCGGAAGGCATATGTGTCGAAGGGACAGGTGAAGGTAGTCTTGTCCTGATCCTCAGGAGCGATGGCCACCTGGTTGTAGCCGGAGTACCCATCCAGAAAACAATAATGGCTCTTCACTGCCAGTCTCTCAATGATCTGATCTATAAAGGGCAGGGGGAATGATCCTTCTTGGTGGCCTGGTTGAGTCGTCTGTAATCCACGCAGACCCGCCAAGAAGTGGGTACCTGTGTAGCGATCTCCTCTCCAGGCTCGCTGACTACTGTAGTGATGCCCGTCTTCTTGGTCACCACATGCAAAGGGCTGACCCACTTGGAGTCGGAGATGGGGTAGATAAAATCGGCGCTCCACCATTTCGATATCTCCTTCATGACAACCTCTCTCAGATTCAGGTTCAGCCGCCGTTGTAACTCACACGACGGCTTTGCCTCATCCTCGAGATAGATATGGTGGGAGCACAGGGCCGGACTTATCCCCTGGAGATCGGCTACGCTCCATCCTATCACCTTGCAGTTCTTTTCAAGAACCCCCATCAAACGGGATTCCTGCTCTCCAGTCAAATCGGCAGAGATAATGACTGGTACATCTCATGCTCACCCGTAAGGAACCTATACTTCAGCGACGCAGGAAGTGGCTTCAGCTCTGGACAACTGGGTGCTGGTGGATCTGGCCTCTGAAAACTCTGCGTGAAGGCTGCCAAATCTGCATGGGAGAACTGAAACTCTTGCTCACAATCTGAAACTGGAGAAGGCTGCCCTGCAGGACTGTCTCTGCTCTGCTCGGCATCTACCTCCTCCCTAGCTGCAGGCTCAGTGGAAGTCAGATCTGGTATGTAATCATCAAAATCTGCCCAGTCAAAATCTGCCTCCGAGGGATCTGTATCGTCCAAGGTGGCCTCAGTACCACCGTCATTACAAAACAAATCAGTCTCGCGGTCGAGAACCGGCTCTACTGCCTCTAAGGTATCCTGGACCAGGAGCGCACTCTCCAAGCTCTCCTCTGCTGGCGTCTCTGCATCAGCGAACTCTGAAGGTGAGAGGATGGCCTATGCATCTGGATCTGCCCATACTGCCTCATCATCTGTAATCACAAAGTCGCAGTCCTGGTGGATGTCTGGCCCTGCATCTGTCATCTGCTCTGTATCGGAAGTAGTATCTGAGCATGATGTGTCTCTGGCTTTGTTGTCCTCGATCGTCTCTATTTGTACATTTTCGCCCTCGACGCGAAAGTATACCTTCCCGCTATCATGGTCGGTCACTGCCTTGGCTGTGGCCAAGAACGGGCGACCGAGAATGATGGGGGTATCGGTCACTGACTCATGGATCTCCATGTCCAACACTACGAAGTCCACGAGGAATTGCAGGCCCTGAATCGTGACGACAACGTCCCTCAGCAACCCTTTCGGCCTCTTGACAGATCGATCAGCAAACTGAAGGAATGCCCTGCCCTGTCGAAGAGTGTCCAACTCGAAGCGGTCGAGAAGGGCTGCCGGAAGTAGGTTGATCGACGATCTGCTGTCTAACAGAGGTTTGTCGAACCTCTGCTCTCTGATGTGGCATCTGACATACGGGGCTCCGGAATCTGGCCTCTTGGACGGCAGACGGTTTTGGATTGCGAAACAAGTAGCTCTTGTCAGCACATGAATCTCTGAATGGTGGTTCCTCCTCTTCCTCCTAACTGTAGACCTGTCTCTAAGTGAACGCTGAAGTAGAGGGATGTACTGCAAAGCCTCCTGAAGAGTCAGCTGAATGTGAAAACAGTCTATCATCTGCTGGCTGAACTCTTCCTGCTGCCTCTTTTTGGGATTTTCAATTTTCTTCCCCTTCCCCATCTGAAGAGCTCTAGGAAAGGGGATCACAGGGTCCTTCTCAGATGAAGGACTAGGAATGGGTCTAGACTGCTCGACGGCAGGATCCACACATACATCAAGCACCACAGGTGGACCAGAAGAAAATAAACCCTTTCCTTTATTGCCAGAAATGTTCTGAGATACAGGTGTAGAAGGAAAAACTACAGGACTCTCAGAAGACACAGTGGCATCAGCACCACCCTCGGCTGGAAGACTCACGGCCTCAGTACCGCGCTCTGGCTCGGCAACATGGGTGGCCTCAGTTTCACCTCCTCCAACTGGTGAAATGGCGGCCTCAATACCGCCGGTGGGATCAGCATCCGTGGTGGCATCAGTGCCACCGTCATCATCTTTAGCGACTTCAGTACCGCTCTCTTCCTCGCCGGGCCCTCTGGAAGTAGCCTCTGGTTGTCGCTCAGACGAGGCGCCGCCTGCTGGCATCCTACCGCTCCTAAGTGTGACAAAATCAGTATCAGACAAATATGCATACATATCTCCAAATGCATCACTAGGAGTGGCATACTCAGTACAAACTACCTGCTCAGACTTCCTCTTGAGGTTGTTGGGATTCAGCTCGATCTGGGCAGGGATGGCAGCCTTCCCTCTCACTATGTCCCGCATCTCCTGACGGAACTCATCCATCTCCCGTCGGAATGTAGCCTGCCGATCTGTTAGAAGGCGGGCTATGTCATCTAAGGCGGGGTTCTCATAGGATGGCCCATGAGAACCTGACGGGTAGCCTCTCTGGTAATGAGGTTGTTGCTGTTGTGGCTGTGGCTGAGAGGGGTATGACTGTGGATGATGCTGCGGCCGATGAGGCTGATCACGCCTCCAAGAATGTCCTTGCTGATAGGGACGAGGACCATACGACTGTAACTGCTGCTGTTGTTGGGTGTACACTGGGGGCTGCTGCTGCTGGTGATCCCTCTGATGGTTGTACTGGCCACCCTGTCCTGACGGCTACTGCTGGGGCTGGGCACCTCCGGCCGACCAACGGAATCCGGGATGGTCTCGTCGGATACCGGGCTGGGGGTGGTCGTACCAAATCCCGTTGACATCCATCAACGGCTCTGACTCATAGTGGGTTGGCGGGAGTACTGCCAGAGGCTGATCCGGCTGGTATACCACCATCTATGTGTTTGAGGATGGTGGTGCCTGGTAGGAAAGCTGCGGATGCTGGTAGGGCTCCGCCTGTACAAGATGGACCTGTCTAGGCTGCTGGTGGCTGGAGCGCTGGGACGAGCTGTTGCTGCTACTCGGATCGCCTCGTGCCTGAAGACGGGGATGGGAAGCCGTCTGTGCCTCCTGGAGACACATGAGTTATGTCTTCAGGTCACTCAGAGTCTGTGCCATCTTCTCCATCTGCGTGATGCCCTGGCAGTGCTTCTTTTCAATGATCTCCATCCGGTCCAACTTCTCGCTGATGATCCCCATGTCAGCGGCTGTGGACTCAGCCTGTGCTGTTGCCGCTGACGAACTGGAAGGATTGGCGTCAACCCGTGCTATCCTCTGGTACTGCACGGTCTGTGGCTGGGGTCGTCCCTGTGTGTAGAGTCTGGTCTGGGACAACTCCTCGTAGATGGCCCAGACCTGATCGTGGTCCTTGATGAAATAGGACCCGCCACAAGAAGCATTCACCAGGCCTTGTAGCTCTGGTGTCAGCCCGCTGAAGAAGCTCTGAACTAGGTTCAGCTTCGAGATGTCATGGTGCGGGCATCTGTCTGTCAACTCTCTGAACCTCTCCCATGCCTCGTGAAATTGCTCATTGGGGAGCATGGAGAAGTTGCTGATCAGGGCCCTCGCGGCATTCGTCCGCCTGAGTGGATAGTACTTGTGCAAGTACTCAGTGCGGAGCTGCTCCCAGGTGTAGACAAACTTCCCCAAGTGCTTCAGTCAGGTGGCTGCTATGTCTGCTAAGGAGAAGGGGAAGGCAATCATCTGTATGGTATCCTGGTCTACCTGACGGTCGTGGACTGTGCTGCAGATCATCAAGAACTCCTGAAGGTGGAGATGGGGCTCCTCTGTGGCGAGCCCATGGAATCGGGGGAGGAGCTGCAAAGTGTTCAGGGGGGGAACTTGAAGTCCCCCACGATGGCTGGAAGTACGACCCAGTGATGCATCAAAGTCGATCCGGGGTTGTGTAACTCCCGCATCGGTCTCGGTGGATTTGCTGCTGCTGCGGCGGCTGCTGCGGCTGTTGTGTAGTCGGGTATCCTCGGCCTGTCTCCTGGCTCGCGCTGCTCGCGGTCTGCTCTCAACTGCTCCATCTCACACCTCATCTCTATCATGAAAGCTCTCTGATCCCTCAACTGCTGCTGAAGTGTCTCGAGGGAGGCGATCAGGGTGGAGTTGATCGCACCCTGGTCCATAATGAATGTCTGATCATGCTGGGGACCTCTGGTGCGGTCGTCACTGCTGTCGGCCATGGTCTCTGCAAAAGCGAAAGATCCAAACTCAGGTGCCGATAAATCATCTGACAGTCTCTCCTCTGGCACTGGTATCTCGGAACTGAAAGAAGGGTGGTCGAGGGGGAACAGGGTGGAGTCGAACTCGGGTTCGGAGAGCGGGTCTCGGCGCTCTTGAACCAACCTAGATGAGCGGGTAGAAGTGCTGGGAAGCAGTGCAGCCAGAGGCTGCCTAAGAGACCTTCTGCCCATCATCTTGATGTAGCGAGTCGGGCGGATGAGATCTGGTAACAATAATGATCACAAGCAAACCCCAAGTTCACCTACGCAACGCGAGCTGAAGACCGTAAAGGCTCGGTCAATTATCTTGTCAATTTTATTAGGTGATCAGTCAGGATAGCAGAGCGATTAACATGACCTGTTGGGTAATCCGATATTTTCTCAACCGACTGTCCCGTACAGAAAGAGCCGGTAATCAGTCAAGAAAAATCTCGGATATGGCTCTACCTAGTGTGCGGGTCACTCTCTCGCGCAAGCAAACCAGACAAGGTGGGGGTTGCTCTCCCCAAGACAAATTTTTCGGTGAGCGTCTTTTAGGGTCAATAGAGTTAACCAGTCCCAATTTTATGGTTTTTCTTTTTTAGGTATTTTTCAATAAAAAACAAAATCGCCTAACGAATTTTTCGGTTCTCCTGGTTATTAAGTCCAAAAATCAGGGTGGAGAAGTCGAAAAAGCCGATGCGCGATGAAATCAATGATGATGCAGAGTAAGAGATGTGTACCTGACTCCAGCAGTCTACATGCAAAAAGATTCGCGCAGAATTTAAAGACTGAAAATAAACTACCTAAATGGTGCGGGCGGAAAACCGAGTCCCTAAACAGCAATTCTACTCGAAAGAACGGCTAGTCGACCACCAGCCTCCAATCTAAGAGTCCGGTCTCGGTCCACCCCTCCTCCTCCCGACAAATCGGGTTCAGGAGCAACGCTTGGCAGGGTGGGCTGCAGCACGTAGGCTCGAAGGAAGTGAATCGACTATTTTATTAATCTTTTTATTATTGGTCCAATTACCGAATTATAGGCACAAGCAGCTTTATTAGGGTGTTTGGATCCTAATTATTACGTCACGGTCAAGCAGAAAATCCTAAGGCTAGGGGCTTGAAAATCCGCAAGAAACCGAATAAGCAGTAAAGAAAGAAAAGCCGCGAAGAATCCGCGTAAAAACCGAAAAAAGCTGCGGGGTCACCCGAGCACACCAGTGCTCGGCGAAACAGACCCCTAAAGTGTCCTGCTGTCCCTGTATTATTACAATTATCCAAATAGTTCTGAAAATAAAATCTAACTAAACTAATCTAAAAGCAGCACTCGGTTGCCTCCTCGCTCTCTCCTGCAGCTCCGTGCAGAAGGGAGCCGCCTCCGAAAGTCGTGGTTGCGCCGGCTCCTCGAAAATCGCCGCCTCGGTCCCTCGAGCCCTCGCAAGAAAATAGCAAAGTGTGTCAAGACTCAATGAAACAAATAAAGCTAAGAAAAGAAAACAGAGTATATATATGCAGAAATGGAAATAAAATAGACAAGCAAAACAAGCAAAAACAAAAGATAAAAGAAAAGAAATAAAATAAAATGAAAATAAAAGAAAAATAAAAAGCCGCGAAAAGCTGCGGACTCAGAAAGAGTCGTGGAAAGCCGTGAGAAAGAAAACAAAATAAAAAGAAAAAGAAAACGACTACTAAGTCGTGCTCCCCAACAACGGCGCCATTCTGATGAGCCACAAAATCCTATCAATCCGGATCAGGTCGATATAAGTCAATCTCGGGTCGTTGCGACCCGGATCGACAGAGATCTCAGCTCAACAAGAAAAATATAAGAGCGCAGACCACTAAAGAAAGACAAAAATCAACGAAAACAAATAGTGGCCCTGGCTATGAGATTAGCCTCGTGTAACACCCAGGGTCGAACTCAGGAAGCACGTGATGGCCTCGCGGCCTACGAAGTAGTCTAAAATAAAGAAAAATATAAACAAGTGATTTTTGGAGGATTTTTAATATTTTTATATTTTTTGGAATTTTAATTATAAAGAAAAATAATAAAACAATGAAACAAGCAACTTTCAACAATTATTTAATTACTCTAAAAAGGTCCAAAAAATCAAACAAAAATATTTTTTGAATTTTTATATTTTTTACTATTTTTGGTGATTTTTTGATATTTTTTTGATTTTTATATAATTTTATAAAAATAAAACAAGGCAAAAACAGTAGAATAATGTCCAGTCAGATTTCAAGGGCCAAAAAATGTAAAATGGCCACAACATGACCTGAATGTATTTTTCCTGTAAAATAGAAGTAAAGAAGAACAATCAGGAAAAAGGTTTGTTATTTTTGGGATTTTCTACGATTTATTAGAATTTTTCTAAGTTTTTCAAGGTTTTTTAATTTTTATAATTTTTATAAATCTAAAAACAACCAAAATTGGTCAGAAAATCAAGCACACCAAAACACACAAAATATGAATTTTTTAAAATTTTTGAAAAGGTTTTAATATTTTTGTGATTTTTATATCTAGACAGACAGAAAAAGAGATGTTTTTGAATTTTTAAAAATAATAAACGGGCTCCAAAATTTTCCAAAAAATAGTGAAAATTCTACACAATGGCAGGAGCCACGTGTCAAATTTTCACTTGATTTGGATACAATTTGATATTTTATTTACAACAAATAATAGCCCACAGTCACAGGGACCTGTTCGTCTTAAAAATATGCTCTGGGGGCCTAAAAGTAACAAACACAGAAGTCCAGGGGGTCCTAATGCAAAATGTCAAAGATCTCACACGCGAAGCACGTGTACTGGGCACTCAGGGACCAATATGCAAATAAAATAGTTCTGAGGGCTTATTAGCAACAAGTGTTAAAAGCCCAGGGAACTAATTGCGAATTACCCAATAAATTCAGCACATGCGGAATTAAATCACTCACAGGGGTATAAATGCAATTATATAAAAAGATATTTCATTCCATAACACTTACAAACTACAGGCCCATATCATGCAATTTCACCAAAAATACACGTGACGAAGCACGTGTCCACAATACACATGGGTAGAAGTGCAATTAAAATAAATGACAAGGTCCTCTATGCAATTTACCAAACTAAAATAAACTTGATAAAATATTTACAGGACTATTTAATAAAAACAGAAAGGCAAGGGCCTAAGGGTAAATTACCCTTTATTACTCGATGGACTGGGGTGGCGCCACGTGGCTGATCAGACGGCTGGAATCGAGGGCGCCTCTCCTCACATCGAACGGTCCAGATCAAACCTCCAACGGATCTGACGATGAAGGCTGCTCCTCAAATGAACGGCATGGATCACATCTGGAGCTAGAGGCTGAATGGACGGCTAGGAAGGCTCCTGGAAGAACAGGTGGCCGGCGAACTTCGCCGGCCCGATACGCGTGCGGTAGCCCTCCTCTGCTGCTCCTGAAATGCGGAATGGCTCAGTCAAGATGTCCCGCAGCTCGTGGATGCCTCCGATGAGGCTGGAGACGTCAGAGACGCTCCGGCGACGGTAGGGGCCTGGAGCTCTGGTGCTCGAACGTGAAGACCCCCAGATGGGGTCCTTCCAACCTGAGAAGCAGTGCAACGAGCTCCTGGGTCGAGGGCAAAGTGCCTCGACCCGGTTAGAGGCGAGGTGGGTGACTGGTGCGTCGGGGCGGAAGAACTCCGTCGATGCGACGGCGAAGGAGTTCGAGTCCCAGTTCCGGGGCGAACTGGGTTGGACGAAGGGGCGAAGAACGTGCAGGGAGGAACGACGGAGATGATGGTCAGGTCGATTGGCAAAATGGGTGGACGGAGCAGAGCGAATCGATTGTCGACGACGAAAGAAGGAATTGGGCGTAACTTGAAATTAGCGAAAACTAAGAGAAACTAGGCCTACCGGATGATCGGAGTCGACTGTGGGTGAGCTGCTGAAGCTCCTAGTCCTTGCCTCGAGGGCTGTCGATGCTCGAGGCTCGAGCGCTACGCAAGGGGCGGCGCACGGCGGCGCTAGGTCGCCGGATCAGTGACCGGGGCACTCTCTCCTCGCTGCGACACCACCAGTCGCTAGCTGTCACTCAGGCGAATGTGGTGGAGGTCCTGGGTAGAGAAATGCGGAGCCAAAGATGCGTGAAAATGCGGTCAGAGCTGAAGCTATATAGTCCTAGGGGTCCGGCTAGAAGGGTGTCGGGCGAGGAAATCGGAGCGCGGACCCCGATGTTATCCTCCGGGCGTGGATCAGGGTTGATCAATGACGGATTAGGGCCCGGGGTTAGCAGATTTGGAGTTCAGATCGATGCGCAATAAATGGGAGAAAAGGCGGGTCGGGCGCAGATCCGCGGGGCTGTGGTCCAATGGGAAGTTGACCGAGGGGTCAACATTCCCCGTGGACCAATGGGATGCGGCAATGTGTAAAATAATTGGAAATTCAATATAAAATAGCAAATGGCTTATTTTGGAAAAAGTTAAAACATAAAAAATGTTTATTTATTTATAAACTATTTTTTGTGATTTTTATTTATTTTTTTGAAATAAAAATTAGGTATTTACAATATAGTATACTATAGGTATATATACAATATTGTCTTTTTTATTTTTGATTTTTAATTACTTATTTTTATACATTTTTATTCAAATTTTATATTTTATTTATTTATAGAATAAAATTTGGAATATTTTGGTATTTTTATTTTATTTTTTTATTTATTTACAGGGGTAAAATAAATATTTATGTACACCTATATACATGGTCTATATACAATGTTTATTCTGATTTTTATTTTTGTTCTTTTTGTGATTTTATTTTATTTATTTACATTATGAAGTATAGAATATGTACACATTTTTATTGGATTTTAATTTATTTATTTATAGAGATAAATAAATGGATAAAGAGTTTTATGTACATGGTGTATCTACAAGGGTGAAGGGATTTTTAATTTCTTTTTAGTTTTCTCATTTTTATTTTAATTTTATATTTACAAATATTACAAATAAATAGAAACCCATTTTTATTTTTATTTAGAGGAAAATATTTCTATTTATTTATATACAGGTATATATACACACATGAGCTTCCTTATCTCTCTACTTGGGCTTTTATGCGGTCAGGCCCATGTTGAGCCCTCCCTTGGGATTAGGTCGCTCAATATTTATTCTAAATATCTCCGTCTTTTTCTTTTTTTTCTCTATTCTTTTATTTATGCACAAAAACATACTAATTATTTAATTTTATACAATGCATGCTTTTTGATAATTATTGATATTTACATATATCTACATGTGTTTAGCAAAGGTTTTATAGCTAAAATAAAAGAATAAAGAGTGATGAATGGGTATTCATCACGGCCTGCTCCGCAATGAGGTCATTCTGCTCCAGTCAGGGCTAGGTAGCTTCTCTTTTCTTAGTTCTTTTTTGTTTCTTAGCATTGCAGTAGCATAGGCTCATTTTTTATTTCTTTTTATTTCCATCTATATTCGTGTAAAATCCAATCGTGACCAACGACGGAGCTTCAGCTTTGCCACTCGTTTCCAACTGTCCTAACATCCCTTCACTTCAACCTACACCTCCATCATCTCCCCCTTTGCCTTTTGATTACCCGACGTGCTTCCATCCTCCCTATTCTCACATAGAACAAGGGGCCTGCCTCTCCTCCTCCACCGCTCATTGGAGAGGCCCACATCCCCCATACTCTGCTTCAACTCCCTACCGGAAGCCATCCTTGGCTTCGTTTTTGTACCCCTAAATATCTCTTGCAGGAAAATACAAGAAAGGAGCCCTATCGAGCCTCATCGAACCTTAGGAGGACCTCCCAGGTGCAGCTCCTCTTTCTGACCTAACCGGATATCCTCTACCCATTTTGAGACCATCAGCAGGTGCGGAAGACCCCCAAGAGTGTTTTGATCCACTCTCAAGATCTTAGGAATGATGAACGAGAGAAGGAGGTAGGATTGAACTTCTCCATGGCTGTGTTCTTGTGTTGTTCTTCCACATCTCCTCCGCGTCGTCCGATCCTGCCCGAGCTCCAGACCCTACAGCAGTCGTTGGATGCGTGTCGCCTCAGCCATCATATACAGGTTGGAGATCTAATCTTCGCCGTTTGTGCGAAGCGTCGTCGCCGCTCAGGAGTGTGACGCATGTCAAGTGAAGCCCTATCCGATCGTTGGCATGCGCCTTGGACTGGGTATTTTGCGATTTTGACCCAGCTATTTGTGTATTTAATAATTAGTTTAATAACTTTCCTCTGTCGTTCACTTATTTTTGTAATATTTGCAAAAGACCCCCTGGAGTTTCTGTATTTGCATTCATATCCATGCCATGTCACCTCACGTAACCCTCCACGTGAACTTGACGATTTTGTAGGCGTACCCCTACGACTTTGGATATTTGTATTTGATCCAAGAACTTGTTATTCATGTATTAAAATTTTGTGAAATTTGTAGAGAAGCCCTTGACTTTTATTGTATTCACAAAAATGCCCCTACCAGTATTGTAGTTTCTCTCTGTTTTCTATATTTATTTAAAATAGAAATTATGCTCAAAAAATCCCAAAAAATAGATGTACACTGTTGATTGCACACACTTTCACGCCATCTATTTACTTGTAATTTTAGATCTTTTAATATTTATTAAAAATCAAAACAACCTAATTTTCCCGGTACAACATAAAGCCCCTAAAGAATATAAAATATTTTTGAAAAATTCCAAAAAAAATCATTTTTGAGTTTGTTTATCTGTTTTACACCTTCAAACCAAGAATCACTAAAAATATAAAAAGAAACCTTTTAAAAATTGAAAACCCCAAAATCCTTTATAAAAAAATTTAAAATTCTAAAATTCCAAAATTTGTGTTTTTTATTTTGTAATTTTCTCTATATTTATATATTAAAATTAATTTAGAGGAATTTTGATACGTTTGATATTTTTCATCTCCATTTTAATTCGGCATATTTATCTTGTCCTATTTTAGGGTGTTTGGGACTTTTAAACTATAAAAAATTTAGAAAAACTTTCTAAAAAATTACAAAAATAGTAAAAACTTATTTAAAACCTAAAAACATTTTACTTTATGTATTTTTACTATTTTTATTAGTATTTATATATATATATATATTGGCTTACTTTGTATATTACTCTTATATGTCCTATATTCTCCATCTTAAAAAAAGAAATATAAAATTATAAAATTATAAAAAAATATGATAATAGAAAATATAAAATAAAAATAAAAAAATAAGAATTTAATACTAGCAAAAATTATTTTTGACTAAGTGTTTAAGAGATAAAGTGTGCTTGGATTTTTTATCTTGCCTGCTCTACTCTATTGCTTCATGTGTTCAACCCTTACTTGCTTGTAACTATACAATTTTAGTAGGGTATAATAAATTTTAACTCTTGCTCTTAATTGCTTAATTATCTGTATGGGTTAATTGTTGAAACTGTGTGAGGAGTTGAGTAGTCGCCTGATGAATACCCATTCATCACTCTTTATTCTTTTATTTTAGCTAAAAACCTATGCAAAACACCATGTAGATATGTGTAAATAGAATAAATTACCAACATGCATGCATTGTGTAAATAATAATAATAATTAGCATGTTTTGGGCATAAATAAAAGAATAAAGAAATAAAAGAAAAGGAGGGAAATATTTAGAATAAATATTGAGTGACCTAATCCCAAGGGAGGGCTCAGCATGGGCCTGACCGCAAAAGGAACCAAGTAGAGAGAGATAGGGTCATTCAAGGTGTACATATACCTATGTATATAAATAAATTTATTTTCCTCAAAATAAAAATAATAAAAGTATTTCTCATATTTTGTACATATTAATAAAAATAAAACTAAAATAAAAATGGGAAAAATAAAAGAAAAATAAAAATAAATAAAACCTCTCTCATCAGTGTATATAGACCATGTATATAGAATAACATACCTATTTATTTTCTCCTTGTAAATAATTAATAAAAATCCAATAAAAATATTTCTACATTCCATATTTCATGATGTAAAAAAAATAAAAATCAGAAAAATAAAAATAAAATAAAAAGAAAAAGAATAAAATCAATTTCCACCTTGTATATATACCATGTACATATGTGTATATACCTATTTATTTAACTTATGTAAATAAATCATAAAAATAAAATAAAAATACCTTTTTATTCCAAATTTTATGTTATAAATAAATAAAAATATAAAATTGGAATAATTCTATAAAAATAAATAATTAAAAATAAAAATAAAAAATCCTTTTATGTATATACCTATATATAATAATAATATAATGTAAATACGTTATTTATTTTTCAAAAAAATAAACAAAAATCATTAAAAATTAATTTGAAAATAAATAAACATTTTCCGTGTTTTAACTTTTTCGAAATAAAATCATTATCGGTTTTATTTTAAATTTCTAAAATAATTTCCAATGGCGACATGTGATTGGTCCACGGGGGATTGTTGACCCCCGGTCAACTCTCCCCCCAGGACCACCAGACCCGGATCCATTGCTTTCGACCCGACTTCTCTTAATTTCCACCACTCAATCCTACACCCATTCGCCTAAACCACGGGTCCTAATCACACTCGGTACATCTGAGACCCTCGCCCGATCACTCTCCTAGGGATCCGAGCTTTACCGAGCATCGCCCGACCCCATCTTCTCGGACCCTTCCCACTATTTAGCTCCACCTCCGCCGCACTTTTCACGCCATCTTTGGCTCCGCCCTTCTATCCCAGGACCTCCGCCTTCCTTCGTAGAGTGACAGCTATTGAACGGAGGTGTCGCAGTGAGGAGGAGGTGCCTCCAGCCACTGATCCGGCGAGTCCATCGCCGTGCGCCGCCGCAAGGTGCGCCAAGCCTCGGACCCCGAGGATTCCTCGAGGCAAAGATCCCCAGAGCTTCTCCAGCTCATCCACAGTCGACATCCCCCATCAGGTATCCTCGATTCTTTCTAGAATAGGCTAATTTTGGTTTCCGCCCAAATCGCTCCTCCGCCATTGACGGTCGATTCCCATCGGTACGCCCACCCATTCGACCATCGGCCCATCCAGTCACCTTCGTGAGACCTCTATCCACGTTCTGCGCCCATTCGTTCACCTTGGTTCGCCCCGGAACCATGGACCGGACCTCCCTCGCCGTCGCCTCGCTGGAGGTCCCCGCTCCGCCTCCTTTCCGGCCACCATTCCACCCCTAACCGGGTCGAGGCACTTTGCCCTCGACCCAGGAGTTGTTCTGTGCATTTTGTAGGTCGAAAGGGGCCCATCTGAGGGTCCGAACACTTAGCCACAACAGCTCCAGCTCTCCTTCATCGTCGAGGCACTCCGGTGGTCCCCGGCCTCATCGGAGGCATCCACCAGCTGCGGACCATCCCAGGCTATCGTTTCCACATTCCAGCAGCATCATCGGAGCTCTCCACCGCGTGCACTGAGCCGGCGAAATTCGCCGGTGAGCTGTTCTTGGAGCATCTACACTTGCCGTCCGATCAGTCCCGTCACTCCAGATTTGATCCTCGCCGTCTATTTGAGGAGCTTCAGCCACCGCCCGATCCACCTAGGGCTTGATCTGGACCCTCCATCCAGCTGAAGAGGCGTGCGCGCACCACAGCCCTTCGATCCTCCACGTGGTGCCTCTCCAGCCATTGACCGTTAATAATAGGGGTAATTTGCACTTAGGCCTCCTCTGTTTATTGCATTTATAGAATAACCTTGTAAATATTTTCGTAAGTTGTTTTAATTAGGTTAAATTGCATTTTGGACCTTGTTGTTTCTTTTATTTGCAATCTAGTCCCTGCGATGTTAGCCACGTGCATCGTCACGTGAGGATTTGGACAATTTGCATTTGGAGTCATGTATTTCTTGGATGTTAATGATTGAATCTTCTTAAATAGGATTTACAGATATGCCCCTTCGTGTCTGATTCACGTGCTACGCGCGTGTTTTGTGGGATTTTTACATGTTTTATTTGTGTTATTGTTTAGTCCTGGAACTACTTTTCTTTGCATCTAGGTCCATGTGAAGCTGTGTGCCTTGTTTTTATTAAATAAAATATCAAATTTTATTTAATAAAAACAAGGCACTGTGTTTTATCTGTGTTATTGTTTAGTCCTGGAACTACTTTTCTTTGCATCTAGGTCCATGTGAAGCTGTGTGCCTTGTTTTTATTAAATAAAATATCAAATTAAATCCAAATTAGGTGAAATTTGGTCATGTGGCTCCTGCCACTGTGTAATAATTTCCCTAAAATTTTGGGACATTTTTGAGGATTTTTGATATTTTTAAAAATTTAAAAACAGTGATTTTTGCTAATGTCTAAATAGAAAAATCAAAGAAAAATAATAAAATCTTTTTAAAAATTTTAAAAAAATAGTGATAGTTAGTTTTAATGTGTTTGAATTTCTATCAAATTTTGGTGCTTTTTGGATGTATAAAAACCTTAGAATTAAAAAAACCTAAAAATGTTGTAAAAAATCTAAAAAAATCTATAAAAATCTAAAAAATATAAACTCTTTTCCAATTGCTTATTTTTTGTTTATAGTTTTCATAAAAATTGCTTCCAGACTTTTATATATCCATTTTATATTTTTAATGGATCTTTCAAGTCTGGTTGTACAGTGATCTTCTGTTTTCTCAGTTCTTGATTTTTAGAAAATTATATAAAAATTAGAAAATTCTGAAAAATTCACCAAAAACATTAAAAACATAAAAAACATAAAAACATTTTTATTAGAATTTTTTGGGTATTTTTGAGTAATTAAATAATTTGTTGAATTTGCTTGTTTTCTCCCTTTTCTTATTTTTCCTCATAATTAAAAATCCAAATAAATTTAAAAATAATTAAAAATCCACCAAAATATTTTCTCTTTATTGATTTTTGACTACTTCGTAGGCCGCAAGGCCAACTCGTGCTCCCTGAGTCCGACCATGGTCGTTATACCAGCTTAATAAATTAGCGAGGACTGCTTCTTGTTCTGATTGATTTTATCTCTGATTTGGTGGTTCTACTTTTTTCTTGATTGAGCTGAGTCCCGAGAGGTTGAGGTCGCAACGACCATTGACACCTTCTTTCCTTAGTCGCTCGGGACGCTCATCAGAATGGCGCCGTTGTCGGGGAGCACGACTTAGTAGTTGTCTTTGTTTTCGTTTTATTTGGCTTTGTTTTTCACGGTTTTCCGTGGCTTTTCTTTCGTCTGTGGCTTTTTGTTTCTCTTTATTTTCAGTTTCTTTTATTTTCTTTTATTTTGTTTTTACCTGTTTTATGTGTTTAATTTTATTTTTGCATATATCTTGTTTTATTTTATTTTGTTTATTTTTTAATCTGGACTGACACACTTTGGTTTCTGTCTCTTACGAGGGCCCGAGGAACGAGGCGGCTTCTTCGGAAGCCGAAGCAACCACAAGAGTCGGAGGCGGCTTCTTTCTCTACGAAGCTGCAGGAGAGCGCAAGGAGGAGGAGCCGAAGTTCGGGAGCCGCGGAATAGCCGCAGAGTAGTTTAGTATAGTTTAGATTTATTTTCAGTCATTATTAATTTGTAATAACAAAGGGACAGACTTAGACACTTGGTAGATTTTGGAGTTTGTTTCGTCGATCACCGGTGTGCTCGGGGGACCTCACCGAATTTTTCGTGGTTTTTAGATTTTTGATCGTTTATTTACTGCCCTTTGATTTACGCAGTTTTCAACCCTAGCTTAGGATTTTTATTGATTGCGACGTAATAATTAGGGTCCACACACCTAATAACTTGTCTGTACCTATTAGATCGTAATTGTACCAAAATAAAATCAATAAGAAAAGACCACTTGGTCACTTGAGGGGTCCCGAGCCGCTAGAGGTCATATACAGCGCTGGCAGGACCTGTTGTGGCGGGCATCGATCGGCATCCGAGACCGGACACCGACCCCTCCTGTTGACCACTTAGCCATCTGTTCTCTCGTGTAGAACTGCTTTGCTTAGGGTCGGTTTTCTGCGTGCATCATATACGTAGTTTATATTCAATCTTTTAATTATGCGTGGATCACTCTGCATGTAGACTTCTGGAGTCAAGTACGCATTTCTTACTCTGCATGCATCATTGATTCCCGCGCATCGGCTTTTTCGTCTTCTCCTCCCGTTTTTGGACTTAAAATAATCAGGAGAATCGAAAAATTCATTCGGCGTTATTTGATTTGAAAAATATCTAAAAAAATAAAAACCATAAAATTTGGGACTGCTAAACAAACTCGACCCTAAAAGACACTTCACCTAAAAATCTGTCTTGGAGAGAGAAACCCCCTCATTGTCTGGTTTGTATGCGCGAGAGAGTGACCCGCACCCTAGATTAGAGCCACATCTGACCCCTTATTCAGACTACTACTTCTGGGCTAGTCATTCTCCAGTGAGGATCGCTCCGGTCTCCGGTAAAGCAGGCCACGATATCCTTAACAGAGCGAGCCGATCGGATAGCCGGTAAACGGTCCGCGGCTTGTACTGGTTGGGAAAGATCTAGTTCGGGATCGGGACAGTCTCCTGGGGGAGTCGGATTCCTAACAGGTCACGTAACCACTCGTATATCCTGACATGATCACCTAAATAAAAATTGACAAGATAATTGACCGAACTCTTATGGTCTTCAGCTCGTGTTGAGTAGGTGAAATTGAGGTTTGTTTGCTCATCGTGGTTGTTTCCAGATCTCATCCATCCGACTCGCCAGATCAAGATGATGGGCAGGAGGTCTCTTAGGCAGCCTCTGGCTGCATCGCTTTCAGCACTCCAACCCATTCATCTAGGTTGGTTCGTGAGAGCCGATACCCGCTCTCCGAACCCGAGTTCGATTCCGCCCTGTTCCCCCTTGACCACCCTTCTTCTATTCCCGAGATGCCCGTGCCAGATGAGAGACAGCAGACAGATTTATCGGCACCTGAGTTTGGGTCTTTTGCCTTTGTAGAGACCATGGCCGGTAGCAGCGATGACCACACCGGAGGTCCCCGACCAGAGCAGACATACGTCCTGGACCAGGGTGCGATCAACACCACCCTGATCGCCTCCCTCAAGACGATGCAGCAGCAACTTAGGGATCATGGGGCGTTTATGATAGAGATGAGGAGAGAGATGGAGAAGATGAGAGCCGACCGCGAGCAGCGCGGTCCCGGAGACGGACCGAGGAGACCTGATGAGCCAGCAGCAGCCGCAGCAGCAGCACCAGATCAGCCGAGACTGATGCGGGAGTTGCACAAACCCGGATCGACACTGACGCACCGGTGGGTGGTACTTCCAGCTATCGTGGGGGACTTCAAGTTCCCCCCGAACACACTTCAGCTCCTACCCCGCTTCCACGGGCTCGCCACTGAGGAGCCCCATCTACATCTCCAGGAGTTTCTGATGATCTGCAGCATCATCCACGATCGGCAGGTAGATGAGGACACCATTCGGATGATCGACTTCCCCTTTTCACTGCAGATAGAGCAGCCACTTGGCTGAAGTATTTGGGGAAGTTTGTTTACACCTGGGAGCAGCTTCTAACTGAGTACTTGAACAAGTACTATCCACTCGGGCAGACGAATGCAGCGAGGGCCCTGATCAGCAACTTTTCAATGCTCCACAACGAGCAGTTTCACGAGACATGGGAGAGGTTCAGAGAGCTTACCGACAAATGCCTGCACCACGATATCACGAAGCCGAACCTAGTGATAACTGAGATCTCACCGAAGTCGTGTCTCTACACAAGGCAGATCGACAGTCGCTGAGGTGACCTCAGCGAAATCTCAATCAATCAACAATTAACCCACAATGAAATATATGCAATAAAAATAAAAAATGTGGAGTTAAAATTTATTATAACTCTACATGAAAATGTGTATAGGTGTAAGCATGAGTAGAGGTCGAACACTGGGAGGCGAATGGTGATGTGGTAGAAAATTGGTTACACAGTTATTCAATTCAATGTTCATGTCCAATTTTTTATTGTTTTTGTGGGTTTTTGATTTTATATATTTATTTTTTTCTTTATTTTTGTTTTTATAATTTTTTATTTTGTTTTTATATTTTATATTTTTTATATTTTATTTTTTATTAATTATATAATATATATATTTATATATAAAGAGATATATATAAGAGAAGAGAGAGGAGTAATATAAGGATAAATATTTATATAAATACTCAATATATATTACATATAATATTTTTTTGGCTTTTTATATTTTTATATATATTTTCTGGAATTTTTCTAATTTTTATGAATTTTTAATTCCAAAAATGTCCCTAATATGGGACTAATTAATAGGCCGAAACTAATTTGTGTTTTAAAAATATAAAATAGGTTCACAAATTACCCAAATTAATTTTAATATGTAAATAATACTATATAGATAATTATTAAAGAGAAAAATATATTTTTGGGATTTTTTAGGGTTTTTCTATTTTTTGTTGGATTTTGGAGCTTTCTGATTTTTTTATTTTTATTTTTCTTTTTTTAGGGTTTTTCACTTTCTAGACTCAATATATATATAAATATACCATATATAATTTTTTGTAATTTTCCAAAATGTTTTTATATTTTTTTTGGTATTTTATAAATTAGACAGTACAAAAATGGCTCCTATTTCATTTTTAATAATTAGGTTTAATGCAAAAAATGCAAAATGGACATGTGGCGTGAAAGTACACTACATGAAGCATCTAACCTAATTTTTAATAAATACGTAAAAGACATAAAAATTAAACGGCCTGGCAAGGGCATTTTTGCAAATAAAATAAATACAGGGGGGCTCTGTGCAAAATTACCAGAAGAAATAAACATTTATTTTAATTTTAAGAACTAATTTATAATTAACAAAAATTGCCAGGGTTACAATGCAAAATTCGCGTGCCTCACGTGGGACTGCACGTGAGGCGTTGAAGGACCAAAAAGTAATTCTATAAAATTCAGGATGCCTTCTGTAAAATTTACAATTTATTTACAATGTTATAATTTATTTATAATACTAAAATATAAATACAAAAAGAGCGGGGGCTAAATATGAAAATTACCCCCAAAAGGCGCGCGATCCAACGGCTCTTCGTTCTTCACTTGACACGCGTCGCCCATCCAGCGGCCGATACCGCTTCGCCGATGAGCGCTGGAGATTAGATCTCGTGGGAGATCTGACTGTCATGACGCCGCTCCATCGGATGGTTGAGCTTCGAACTGGGACCTTGATCTTCATCTGACGGCAAGGAGAGGTGCAGGAAGAACATGGGAAGAACTCGCGCGAGGCGAGCTTCAATCATGAAGGTTGGGCTCCTCCGCGCTTCTCCTTCGCCTCCGAGTGGGTCATCACGTTGCTGGAAGGTCCCCGCGTCGAACGACGGTCTTCACTTGGCTCCTGGAGATCTAAGGTGTTCAGGCGAGGTCGGAGAAGGTTTGGACCTCCAGGAACGTCTTCCTGGGTTGGATCGAGTCCCCGGGGGCTCGTTTCAACGTGGTACCTGCACAGGAAGAACATGGGGATCGAGGGCTTTCTCCTCGACCCTAGGTTTCGAAGCTGGGACGCAAGGTGAGGCGAGGCAGAGGAGCTCTGACGAATGGCAGAGGTGGAGCTCCGATTCACGAAGACAGAGGGTCTCCGGTTGAATAAAGGTGGTCGAGAGATGGAGAAGGCGATGAGGAGTGAAATGGAAGCGGAATGGCAATCGGAAACTGTCGGAAGCACTATGGAGAAGTCGCCGGAGCCGAGCTCCAGCGAACTTCGATTAAGCTAAACTAGGTTATGCTTCTGATCTAAATGCGAAATAAAGTGCTGGAATAAAAGACGGAAATGAAAATCTACCTAAGAAAGTAAATGCGCAGCTCTTATACCTGGGGGCCTCCAGGGAGCAGGACGGACGTCGGAGCTCCGCCGCGACAAAAATTTCCTCCTCCTTTGGCCGATTTGAGGTGTTGGGAAGCGCCTCCTGTCACAAGGGCTCGTCCAGGAATCGATTCAAGCTTTTGGGGGAAGTCAAATTGGCCAAATTCGGCCAAGGAGGTGGAGGTACTTATTTATAAACATCCCTGGGCACACTTATTGACTGGACAAACGACAGAGATTGTGCTATATACAAGGGATTGAATCATAGGGCGTGGATGTACAATAATCGGTGAAGATATTTCATGATCGATTGCGATGGCTGGACGGGACGTCCAGGAAAAAGGGATGAAAATCGGGGAAAAGATAGTTCTGAAGCGCCAGGTCCCAGATGGGACAGTTGACAGGGCGGTCAACTCGGGCCGCATCCAAAGTGGTCCACCTAGGATCACTACAGGACAAAACAGAGGTGTTTATTCGAAATTAATTTATTTATCAGAATAAATGATTTTATTATTTTTTGCTTATAAAATAAACAATGTTTATTAAATAGTGTATTATTTATTTATGATTTTTATTTATTTTTTTGATGTATTTTATTATGGATTTATTTTAATAATGTATTTATAAGAATATTTATATGCATTTTGTATAATTTATTTTTATTTTGTATATTTTAGTTTATTATTTTATTTTATAAATTTATAAAATATTTTTGTGAGTATAAATATATTTTTATTTAATTTTTATTAGTTTATTTACATTTTTAAATCATTAGGTATGTATACTATGTAGGTATGCTTATAGGTATTTTACCTATATTTTATATACAATTTATTTATTTTAATGTATTTTATTGGTTTTTATTTTGGATTCGTATTTTTAATAAATTATATGTAATATTTATTATAAAAATATGAAAGAATAAAATAATTAACGAATGTATTTTTCTTTTATTTATATACATAACATAACATAGGTATTTTGCCTATGTATTACATTGACTTATTTTATTTTACAAGTTCTTTTTGATTTTATTCTAATTTGAGTATGTACATGTATTATGTATATTATTTACAAAATTCTAAAAATATAAATTTAAAGAAATAATGAATGATAAATAAATTGAATATTTTATTCGTGTAGACTATACAATGAAGGGCCAAAAACCTAACTTTCACATATGAACTCCAAAAATTATGAAACCAATTTTATTAAATACTTCTTGAAAAGCTATTTACAATTAAAGGTGATTTTGGTTGATTTTGAGTTTTTATTTGCAAGATATGGGTCTGTGAAGTTGAAATTCTGGCTTTTATTCTGTGTATAAAATGTACACTATATATTATTTTTATACAAACTCAATTTTGTATTTTTATTCACATTATTATCTACAACTTTCATGTACAAAGTTTCTTTATTTGATGAATAAATAATTAAATACAAAATAGGTGTCAAAAAGGCATAAATGAATGAATAAATAAATGAGGTATTTATTGTATTATTGGCCCTTATCTCCCCCTACTTTATTCCTTGTCGATCAATTCCATTCTGGCCTTGGTCTCAGGGTCAGGGTCATAAAATATTTGCAATATTTTGTTCCTTTTTCTTTTCTTCTCTTTATTCTATAATTTTGGCATTAAAAACCCTATTTTATGTACACTTAATACAATAAATAATGAATGATATTATAGACAAATTGATGCTATTTACATGCATTTTCTGGGGTTTTTAAGGCCAAAATGATAGAATAAAGGTGATGAAATGGAGATTCATCACCCCCCCCCATACTTGCCTTTGCTAGTCCCTAGCAAACACTTATGCAATAAGTACAAAAAGAACAAAGAATAAGAAGAAAAGAAAAAGCAAAAATAAAGAATAAATCGAATTGATCGTGATTATTAAACTCATCTGTACAAAATCAAAGTTTGGAGCTCAGGTTAGACCTTGGTGTGAAAATGTGTGTGGAACCTAGTTGGGAACCAAATTTAAAACACAACAGCCTTCGAGAGTCACAGAACTCGGTTCAAATCTCCTCAATAGCCAGGTTAGAACTAGCCTACATCATACACAAACCCTTATGACTATGAAGCTGACTTGTACAGTGTAAGTGATAGTGGCTCTCCCCAATTGAAATGATAAAGAGACTAGCTTCTCCAGAATGACAACTCAATGATTCCCCAATCCAACAGCTCTTTCCTCGAGGAGCGGGGCATTCCCTTCTAAGTTCAAGTGGCATCCAACTCAAGAGGAGGAGGTAGAGAAGAGAACGGATGGTAGCCAGTGTAGCTACCTATCTTGGGATGCAAGACCAGTGTAGTCAAGTCATCCAGCTGCAGGCTCACATGGTATAACTTTGATGCTCAAGCTTGCTTATTTTCTATACAACATATTTACATTCTCCGGCAGGCACTTTATTTTATTTTCAAGCCTGTCCACTTTTTTGGAGATTTTTTTTTCAACCTACTATTTACAGCAGCATTTACATAAGGACTTTTTCCTCTTGAGCTAGAAGACTATCCCTCTTTTGAAGCATTATCGCAACCCACACTCTCCTGTCGTTAGACCTCATGGCTACTGGACCAAGTTGGGGTGCACTTCCCTCCCTAAATGAGGACGAATGTTTCCACCCTGTGCGTCTCAGACTGGCAAATTCAACCCCCTCACCACTCCAACTGAGTTGAGCCAAGTGAAAGGTGCAAGTGTCCAAGTTAAGTCACGGCCGACAAGAGTCATGCGTGTGTTTCGAAAAGTTCTAGTTAGTCAGTTGAGGTGACTTGATCCCAGCACTGATTTCTCAAAGAATTAAGTTTGAATAGACCTGAAGTACCTTAAACCTAGTTCCCATAAGGTTCCAGTGCAGTTAGGTGCGGTAAGGTCCAACCAAGCTCCAATCTTCGACTTTATTGGACTATTTCAATCATCAAGCTCAATCAAACATATATGAATGCTATGCAACTGCTATTTACAAATATGCAAAGAATAATGCAATTTCACAAAAAATTGAAACAAAGAGAAAATTTTTACATAAAGAATATACAAATAAAAGAATTTTGGCATCCGAAGTATAAATATATATACAGCTATTTACACGGGCGTGTCGTTTTATTTTACAAGAATTAAGAATTTACAGTTTAGTTTTTATTTATAGGTATATATGTACAATTATTACAGAATTTTGTGTTATTTATTATTTTATTTATTAGATGTATCTATTCCTCAAACTTATTTGAAAATCATTTTCAAACAATTTTGAAAAACCATGGTCCAAAATAATTTTTACAAGCACTTTACAAACATGTACACACATTTGAAAATCATTTTGCAAAGGTTTTCCAAATAGAATATATAGATTTTTCACATATTTTTGCAACCATTTTTCAAACTGTTTGCAAATAATTTTTCAAACATTTTATTTCACACAAAGAAAATAAACTTTACAAACCAAATTATTTTTACAAAGGTTGAAAATATGTAACAAAACGTTTTCAAAATAGTTTTCAAAATATTTTCACAAAGATTTTCAAACTATTTTTTCAAACATTTTGCAAAAAACATTTTCACATGATTTATTAATCAGTAAATACAAAAAGAATATGAGGAATAATCACATCTTTCATTAGGTTTTAATGAATTTAAAGAATTATTAGCCATATTATTAAGAGAATACGAAAGTACGAGTTATGGCTAAAGTATATACGGAGTATATACGATCCCCCTATACTTAGCTTGAGCTATGTCCTCATAGATCGGAAAAGAGAAAGAGAAGACATAACTCGTACTGAGTATAGAAAAGTCTAAAGAATATACGAATAAGAAATGAAGGAAAGAGAAGTTGATCGTCCCCCCTGTACTTAGGATCAAGTAATCCTAAGTATAGCAGACTATACACAAAGCAAGGAGGGTCAAGGGTTGGAATAAACAGATGAACAAATCAGGGGTGCACCCCCTATACTTAGGACAAAGTACGTCCTAAATACAGGAAACTGACACAAAGGGGCGACACCTTTTATTTAGATAAAGAAATATGAAAAGGAAAAGAAGAAAAGAAGAAAAGATAGATATATACAGATAGATGAAAAGATCATGTAGAATATACGCATCACTCCCCCTATACCTAGGGTGAGATATCCCTAAGTATAGGCAACAACATGAGTGACGAAACTGAACAACGAAAGAACAACACGGTGTGTACCCTCATATACTTAGGATAAGGTACGTCCTAAGTGTAGACACAAAGATATGGCAATAGATATGGAGCACACATAACATACGGGATAAAGAATGCACAAGGCACACATATATACAAGTGGTGAAGAACTGGTGAAGTACAGGACGGTATCTGATAAGCGACTACCGTGCTCTCGTCGTCCTCTCCCTGTGAGAACGAGGACACAGTCAAGTGGGTGTTAGCTACCGGGGGCAAATAGATGGGAACGTAAAGCAGGGATCGGTATGGTAGCATAAAGCAATCAATCGGCTTATAAGGTCAGCATGAGGAAACACAGCTGATACTATAAGACCGGGAGGAAGAAGGAACAGTACAGATTCCTCTGGTCAATCAGAGTCTCAATAAGATATGGAAAGGTAAGGAACAAGAGAGATCATAGTATTCGGTGGTCATTAGGTCAGAAGATCACAGGAGACACACCGAATACCTTAAGTCATGGCTCACCCCTGCGAGGGTCGACAAGGTGAGAAGGCTCAAAGGAACCTGGAATCAGATCATAATCAAACGATTTGGTACCGTGATCCGCAAATCGGATGCACAATCAGAGAAGAGACCAAGTACACAATTCAGAAGACTCGGCCTCGTTCTCCACAGACAGGAGATACCAGAAATGAAGTCAAGTACCTAAAATATGATGTACTCTCCCGCAGATAACCCTCGGGGAGTAGTACATGCTAGTCAATGAATAATCAAAAGAAGACTCGACCTTGCGAGGGTCGTCAAGGCGAGCGGACGCAAAGGCATCAGTGATCCATCAGACGGATCATCAGGTACGGTCTCGGTAGGTGACGTATCAACTACCCGCAGAAGAGACCGATAAATCAAGAAAGTGTGGCAGCATCCCGCAGATAACCCTCAGGGAACGTGCCGCCAGCTAGGCATGGAACTAACATATATCAGGAGCTCAACCTTGCGAGGACCGTCAAGGCGAGCAGACTCAAAGGAGTCTAATCAGATGGGTCCCATGATCTGCAGATCGGATATGCAACTCAGGATGGGACCAAAATCATATATATATAACGACTCGGTTCCATGCTCCGCAGATCGGAGACACAGTCAGAAGGGGAACCGAGCGTAAAGAGAGTGTCGCATACTCGCGCAGCTAGTCCTTGGGGAGTTATGCAATCTAGGCAAGGAATAATCAAAATGTGTCTCTACCTTGCGAGGATCATCAAGGAGAGAGAAGCGGCTCATAGGAGCCGAGTCCATCAGACGGACCCACATAGTGGTCTCAATAGTCGACAAATCGGCTACCAGTAGAAGAGACCAATCAGATCGGAAATATGTCATAGTCTCCTGCAGATAACCCTCGGGGAGCTACGAGCTAGTCAAGGAATAATCAGAAAAGAGCTCATCCTTGCGAGGACCGTCAAGGAGTCTGAGCAAGTCGGTCTCATGCCCCAACAGATCGGGCGCGTAATCAGAAAGGGAAACCGACTGCCCATATCAGACGAATCGGCAACGTGCCCCAACAGATGGAGGCACTAGCAGTGAGTGAAGCCGATCGTAAAGAAAGTGTCACATCCTCTCGCAGACAGTCCTCAGGAAGTGATGTGAGCTACATAGTGAATAATCAGAGTACCTCCCGTCCATGCGAGGGTCGTCAAGGAGAGAGGAGGGCTCAAAGGAGCCGGACCCATCAGACGGATCCTCAGAAAATGTGGCCTCGGTAGACGGCAGACCGTCTACCAGCAGAAGAGACCAGAGAGCTAGAATGTGTCATAGCCTCTCGCAGATAACCCTCGGAGAGCTATGAACTAGGCAATGAATAATCAGAATATCAAGGCTCGTCCTTGCGGGAATGTCAAGGAGAGAATCAGACAGTTGGCCTCATGTACCAACAGATCGGGCACACAATCACAGGGGGAGGCCAATCGAGCGTATCATCTGACTTGGTTCCGGGTCCCATCAAAATGGCGACCCAAGCAGTGGATGAAACCGTAGTCCTACAAATTGTCGCATTCTCCCGCAGATAGTCCTCGGGGAGTAATGCGAGCTAGATCAATGTAGGTCATGGGAATGCTGGCATAAAATCTCAGGTCCTCAAAATAGTGTGAATCCATCAATCAACAGGAGGGCATATGTCACGACCCGTCCCGCTAACCGGGATGTGCCAAGACAGAGATCTTTCTTTAATATTTTTTTCCTCAAGCAAACATGTGGCAATCTCATAAAACATAACATCTTTCTTTTTCAAGTTCCCAACACCAAGAAGTATATTACACGAGTTCTATCTATTACAACTTCTTACAAAAATAACACGGACAGTACAAAAACAAACAAAAAGCAAACGACACCTCCTCCTAATTTGTAAGCGGTCCTTTCCCCTGCTAGTCGTGATTCTGCTGATCTGTACATAATTATAATATAAAGGGATGAGTCTAAACCCATTTATGAGCTTAGACCCAGTGAAAGGATCTCAAGCTTTTTACATATAGCTAAAATCTGAAATATAAGCATAATGACAAGAATTTATGCTGAATACTGTGAAATAGCTTGAAAGAGACCTTATGACAGAAATTACATATAACAACATGCTAGTTTTGCAATTGAACGCTGAAATCACTTCTAAAGCAGATAAACTGAAACATAATCATCATTGTCAAGCTGTTTGTACTAATCACCACTGTGGCTAATTTATTGACTCATGAACGCTGAAACAAAGCTAAGTCATATGCGCAGACGGTCCCAAAGACCAAAAACACCCTGCATACGGCCCAAAGCCTATATGTATACAGAATGTGGACCCAAAGTCCTCTTGATACCATATCTAATGGTTTTGCCATATCTAATGGCGGTTTCAGGGTCATATCTAATGACATCACCATATCTAATGGCTAGTTCATGATTTGTATAAAAGAGCTACTGTGGTGCTTATCTTCTGATTCTGATTCTTTTCTTGCCACTAATAAACTGTAAACTTGCTATTTCATGCTCATAACAACTAATTCAAGAACATAAGACAATCTTGACAAAGCATGCATATTCTGATAACTAAAACCATTAAGAACTTGAAAAACCGATCCATAATGCATAGTAACCGTGCAAAACATAATACTTTACATAAAACTCAAATCTAAGAAGTGAACTTATGCTTTCTGTTCCACAACGAATTTTATGCTTGAAAACATGCTATCATGATAAAAACACATGAAACGGCGTCTGAAATACGTTCTAAAGCCCTGATATCAACTGTATGGTACTTGTAATTCATGCGTAAAAGCTTTAGAAAACACGATTTCATACTTGCTATTCAAAACCATGCATAAAAGCTAAAGATTAGTGCTTTAAAATAGCGCTTGAGAATCCCTCACCTGATTGTTGTCTTGCTTGGGTCGAAAACGTTTCTTTAGTGAAATCCCCCCTATAGCCGTCTTAGATTGAATACTACGACTTGGTGCGGACAGAACTTCGTTACGGCTTCAAAAACGCTCTCGCTCACCAACAGGGCTTCGCCGTGGCTCCTCTCATGCCCCTCCCGCAACCTCGGCAGCCTTGCGGCTCTTAGGTGGAGAGATGGGCGTGGGATGAAGTGAGGAGGAGTATGGGGGGTCATGGGTATTTATAGGCCTCCACCCCCTTTACATGTGTGACGTGTGTCAACATGTAAGGGAGGTTCATGTGTTTCTTATCCATGTATGAAGACACATGGCATGGCACATGGCTAAATCATAAGAAAACTTGTTGCCCAAGTAAGCGGCTAGTCTTATCCACGAGATAACTTGTTGCCCAAGCAAGCGGCTACTCTTATCCACGAGATAACTTGTTGCCCAAGCAAGCGGCTAGTCTTATTCACGAGATAACTTGTTGCCCAAGCAAGCGGCTTCACCATGACACGTGTTAGACTTAGGATGATGACACATGGCACTATTGAGTATTTGACACTTGTCATGACTATGTAATGACACGTGTCCCATGATTTCCTCTCCGTGTCCTACTTTTGCTAATGATGCTTAATTATCACTAACGACGGGTAATTAGCACTAATCATGATTAATTAATCTTAATGATGTGATTATGGCTAATGAGTATGAATCTATGCTAATGACGGGTGATTAGCACTAATCATGCTTAATTAGTCTTAATGATGTGATTATGACTAATGAGTGTAAATCTATGCTAATGACGCTTAATTATCACTAATGATGGGTAATTAGCACTAATCATGCTTAATTAGTCTTAATGACGTGATTATGGCTAATGAATGTAAATCTATAACATTATGGGCACTATGCAAGTAGTGGCTTCTACTACTTATAAGGTACTACCAAAATTCCATATTACTAGATGTGGTACTATGTTTTGAGGTGCTACACAATTCAGAGAACCTTTTGAAATCATTGCATCAAGGTGAATCTATTGACTATGGTATCCGTAAAGTGTGAACACTATCAATCCAATATTTCCTTGAAATAACAGTTGATCACATTCAAAGGCATAGTGTACAAAACGCGTATTACAATTCTCCCCTACTTGCAATAAATTTCGTCCTCGAAATTATAGTACCTTTGCTAGCTTGAAAATAAGTGGGGATATTGAGATCTCATTTCTTCCTCTTGTTCCCATGTGGCTTCTTCTATTGCGTGACTCCTCCATAAAACTTTAACTAAAGGAATCTTCTTTGTACGAAGCTCTTGTACTTTATAATCTAGAATTTCCACAGGAACCTCCTCGTATGAAAGATCTTCCTTCAATTGAATATCTTGAGGTTGTATCATATGGGTTGGATCTGGAATAAACTTTCGAAGTGTGGAGACATGAAAGACATCATGTATCCTTGCTAGTTCAGATGGAAGTTGAAGACGATATGCTACACTACCGATTCTCTCTGTGATCTCGTAAGGGCCAATGTATCTAGGGCTTAGTTCCCCTTTCTTCCCAAATCTGATTAGGCCTTTCCATGGAGATACTTTTAGAAACACATGGTCTCCTACTTGAAATTCTAAGCCTCTCCTTTGCTTATCTGCATAACTTTTCTGTCTGCTTTGCGCTGCCTTTAAGAATCTCTTGATTTCCTCAACTTTTTCTATTGTGCTTTGTATTAGTTCAGGTTGAACCAATTTTCGTTCTCCAACTTCACTCCAACAGATATGTGTTCTACATGGTCTTCCATACAATGCTTCATAAGGTGTCATCCCAATACTAGTATGATAGCTGTTATTGTATGCAAACTCTATAAGTGAGAGATGTTCATCCCAGCTTTCTTTAAAGCTCAGTGCACAAGCTCTAAGCATGTCTTCTAGAGTCTGGATAGTCCGTTCTGATTGGCCATCTGTTTGAGGATGGAAGGCTGTACTAAATGCTAACTTCGTTCCCATAGCTTTATGTAAGCTTGGCCATAGCTTAGAAGTAAATCGTCGATCTCTATCAAAAACAATTGACACAGGAGCTCCATGACGGCTAACTATCTAATTAACAAAGATCTTTCCCAAACGGTCTAGACTGTATGTCATGTTAATGGCTAAGAAATGTGCAGACTTAGTTAATCTGTCCACTATGACCCATATTGCATCGTGACCTCGACGAGTCCTTGGAAATCCTGTAACAAAATCCATAGTGATGTGTTCCCATTTCCATTCTGGTATTGGAAGTGGCTGTAAAGTCCCTGCAGGTCTCAAACGTTCTGGTTTAGTTTGTTGGCATATAGGACATCTAGAAACATACTCTGCAATCTCTCTCTTCATGCCAGACCACCAATAATAGCTTTTAAGTGTTCTATACATCTTAGTGCTTCCTGGGTGCATAGTATATATAGAGTTATGTGCCTCCTCCAGAATCTCAGTCTTTATATCAGATTTCTTTGGAACACACAATCTTCCTTTAAAGAATAAGACCCCTTAACCATCTATTTTATACCTGGTTTCATCTCCTCCCTTAATCTTCTCAATCATTCTAATGATTTCAGAATCATGGACTTGTGCCTCCTTAATTTTATCATATAATATGGGTCTCACTTGTAAGGATGCTAATAAGGCTCCAGAGCTATTCATGGTTAACTTTGTACGTAACTCTTTCAACTGATAATATTCTCCTTTTAAGTGAGATAGCTGACCCTTAGATTTTCTACTAAGAGCATCAGCTATGACATTGGCTTTCCCCGGAAGATATTATATGGAACAATCATAATCTTTGATTAGCTCTAACCATCTTCTTTGCCTTAAATTCAACTCTTTCTGAGAGAAAATATATTTCAAACTCTTGTGATCCGTAAAGATTTGGCAAGTTTCTCCATATAAGTAGTGTCTCCAGATCTTTAAGGCAAATACTATAGTAGCTAACTCAAGATCATGAGTTGGGTAATTTAACTCATGTTGTTTTAGCTGTCTAGAAGAATAAGCAATCACCTTATCATTCTGCATTAAGACGCATCCCAGCGCTTGTCTTGAGGCATTACTATAGATTACATAATTACCTTTCCCTGATGGAAGGCTAAGTATAGGTGTTGAGGTGAGACGACTCTTGAGTTCCTTAAAACTCTTCTCGCATTCTTCATCCCAACTATACTTCACATTCTTCCTAGTTAACCTTGTCAATGGTGCAGCAATTCTAGAGAAGTTTTCTACAAATCTTCGATAATACCCAACTAATCCAAGGAAACTTCGGATTTCTGATGCATTTATCGGTCGTTCCCATCTAAGAACAACTTCTATCTTTGATGGATCTACTGTTATTCCTTCTCCAGATATGACATGGCCTAGAAATGCAACCTTCTTCAACCAAAACTCACATTTATCAAACTTTGCATATAATTTGTGTTCCTTCAGAGTTTGAAGTACAATTCTCAAGTGTTCTTTATGTTCTTCCACTGTTTTAGAATATACTAGAATATCATCAATAAATACGATCACGAACTTGTCCAGATATGGACGGAAAACCCTATTCATCAAGTCCATAAAGGTGACTGGGGCATTTGTCAATCCAAAAGGCATTAACAAGAATTCATAATGCCCATGTCGGGTTCGGAATGCAGTTTTAGGGACATCTTCGCTTCTAATATTTAACTGATGATAGCCAGATCTCAAATCAATCTTGAAAAATACAGAGGCCCCTTGCAATTGGTCAAATAAGTCATCTATTCTGGCAGAAGATAGTTATTGCGGACAGTCACTCTGTTTAATCTTCTATATTTCTTTGGGTCAGTGTCTCCTACAAATGGTTCTGCTCCCTACTACTTTATATGTCCTAATGGTAACTGAAGCTCTAATTTTTGTATTTTAACAGACAGGGCAGCAATGCCTCCTAGTGTTTGAGCTACCAAGGTCAATGTATCATACACGTTGTTGTTATTATCATTCTCCTGACTAGGACCTTGGGTGGTCGCATGTGGCTGCTCTACTACCATTATTTCCTATAAAAATAAAACCTCAGTTAGATCCTTCATAAATCTTCCAATAATGATTCTAGATATCCTCAAGACTTATAACGTTAATAACTAAATTATCTTCCAAATCTTATAGGTCAACTCCTAATATAAATTTTGCTCAAGGTCCAAAAACCTTTGCTCTGATACCACAAGTTGTCACGATCCGTCCCGCTAACCGGGACGTGCCAAGACAGAGATCTTTCTTTAATATTTTTTTCCTCAAGCAAACATGTAGCAATCTCATAAAACATAACATCTTTCTATTTCATGTTCCCAACACCAAGAAGTATATTACACGAGTTCTATCTATTACAACTTCTTACAAAAATAACACGGACAGTACAAAAACAAACAAAAAGCAAACGACACCTCCTCCTAATTTGTAAGCGGTCCTTTACCCTGCTAGTCGTGATTCTGCTGATCTGTACATAATTGTAATATAAAGGGATGAGTCTAAACCCATTTATGAGCTTAGACCCAGTGAAAAGATCTCAAGCTTTTTACATATAGCTAAAATCTGAAATATAAGCATAATGACAAGAATTTATGCTGAATACTGTGAAATAGCTTGAAAGAGACCTTATGACAGAAATTACATATAACAACATGCTAGTTTTGCAATTGAACGCTGAAATCACTTCTAAAGCAGATAAACTGAAACATAATCATCATTATCAAGCTGTTTGTACTAATCACCACTGTGGCTAATTTATTGACTCATGAACGCTGAAACAAAGCTAAGTCATACGCGCAGACGGTCCCAAAGATCAAAAACACCCTGCATACGGCCCAAAGCCTATATGTATACAGAATGCGGACCCAAAGTCCTCTTGATACCATATCTAATACTTTTGTCATATCTAATGGCGGTTTCAGGGTCATATCTAATGACATCACCATATCTACTGGCTAGTTCATGATTTGTATAAAAGAGCTACTGTGGTGCTTATCTTCTGATTCTGATTCTTTTCTTGCCACTAATAAACCGTAAACTTGTTATTTCATGCCCATAACAACTAATTCAAGAACATAAGACAATCTTGACAAAGCATGCATATTCTGATAACCAAAACCATTAAGAACTTGAAAAATCGATCCATAATGCATAGTAACCGTGCAAAACATAATTCTTTACATAAAAACTCAAATCTAAGAAGTGAACTTATGCTTTCTGTTCCACAACGAATTTTATGCTTGAAAACGAGCTATCATGATAAAAACACATGAAACGACATCTGAAAGACGTTCTAAAGCCCTGATATCAAATGTATGGTACTTGTAATTCATGCGTAAAAGCTTTAGAAAACACGATTTCATACTTGCTATTCAAAACCATGCATAAAAGCTAAAGATTAGTGCTTTAAAATAGCGCTTGAGAATCCCTCACCTGATTGTTGTCTTGCTTGGGTCGAAAACGTTTCTTTAGTGAAACCCCCCCCCCATAGCCGTCTTAGATTGAATACTACGACTTGGTGCGGACAGAACTTCGTTACGGCTTCAAAAACGCTCTCGCTCACCAACAGGGCTTCGCCGTGGCTCCTCTCGTGCTCTTCCCGCAACCTCGGCGGCCTTGCGGCTCATAGGTGGAGAGATGGGCGTGGGATGAAGTGAGGAGAAGTATGGGGGGTCATGGGTATTTATAGGCCTCCACCCCCTTTACATGCGTGACATGTGTCAACATGTAAGGGAGGTTCATGTGTCTCTTATCCATGTATGAAGACACATGGCATGGCACATGGCTAAATCATAAGAAAACTTGTTGCCCAAGTAAGCGGCTAGTCTTATCCACGAGATAACTTGTTGTCCAAGCAAGCGGCTACTCTTATCCACGAGATAACTTGTTCCCCAAGCAAGCGGCTAGTCTTATTCACGAGATAACTTGTTGCCCAAGCAAGCGGCTTCACCATGACACGTGTTAGACTTAGGATGATGACACATGGCACTATTGAGTATTTGACACTTGTCCTGACTATGTAATGACACGTGGCTCATGATTTCCTCTCCATGTGTCCTACTTTTGCTAATGACGCTTAATTATCACTAACGATGGGTAATTAGCACTAATCATGCTTAATTAATCTTAATGATGTGATTATGGCTAATGAGTATGAATCTATGCTAATGACGCTTAATTATCACTAATGACGGGTGATTAGCACTAATCATGCTTAATTAGTCTTAATGATGTGATTATGACTAATGAGTGTAAATCTATGCTAATGACGCTTAATTATCACTAATGATGAGTGATTAGCACTAATCATGCTTAATTAGTCTTAATGACGTGATTATGGCTAATGAGTGTAAATCTATAACATTATGGGCACTATGCAAGTAGTGGCTTCTACCACTTATAAGGTACTACCAAAATTCCGTATTACTAGATGTGGTACTATGTTTTGAGGTGCTACACAATTCAGAGAACCTTTTGAAATCATTGCATCAAGGTGAATCTATTGACTATGGTATCCGTAAAGTGTGAACACTATCAATCCAATATTTCCTTGAAATAACAGTTGATCACATTCAAAGGCATAGTGTACAAAACGCGTATTACAGCATAGGATCGAGTAGAGGGACAAAAGATCAATACGTCCGATGCAATCCCTCAGAGTCAATCCAATCAGCTGATATGGCATGAAAGATAATCAGGAATCCTCAAAGTGCCATGGGTGTATCAAAGAGTCACGAGATCAAGGATGGGTCAATCAAGAAGATGAGGAGGTTCATGGGGGTTCGGGGCACCGTCATCATGAAGCATATATCAAGATAGTCAATCCAAAATTCGAATCCAGACAGGCCTAACCGAATGGGTAGATCAATCAATCAGGTCACATGAATTCCTCATCATATCATCAAAGTTCGTCGCATCCTCAATCCAGTGTGCTTGATCAAAATATCCCAATAAATAACCACACCTAATGATTGTGCATCATCAAAAATCCTCAATAAACTCCTATGCACGTATCAAAGTCGAATTCACCAAGAGTAGTATATTAATCTCAGCATCCTCAACATCATGCCCGGCTTACTCCAATAATCAATGTAAGTCAACTCGATGCGGGCCTCATCAATGTACACAGCATTCCCGGGTGATAGAAAAGTGATACGGGGGACACGAGGAGGGTGGATAAGAAGGGTGACACAATGGAATGGAGAAGCTGATTGAGCTAAGGTGCCAATATCACGGGTGGTAGAAGAGTGACACAGAGGGGACGAGGGGGGCGGGCGAGAAGACCAGGGCATAGACAAAGATGGGTGTTCCACATAAGGCGGGAACACCGTCAAAATGGTAGTCCAAAGAGCATGCTCTCTTCGAACCTGAGCAGATGGGGATGGTACGATGGATACGAGGAAGGTGGTGAAGAAGAGGGAAACAAAGAATTTGGCGAAGAAATGATTGAGCTCAAGCGCCAATATCACGACTCGATGCAAATGAGAAAATATATGTATAAGAGAGGTAGAGAGACTCAAAGATGAAAAATGCATGACTCACACAGACAGGACCGACTACTCTAATAATGAATGAAAACACAACGAACTCCAAGTCACAATCAATACACAAGGCAAACCCCCGATTCACCTACTCAACACAGTGAAGACCATCTGGTGATGGTCATTTATATTTTCAATTTTAGAGTGAGGTGAAAATCACAAAGTTGTACAAACACTTAGGAGGCTTGATGGGATTTGATCTCTACTCCTTAGTGTGTACGTGAGCAATAAAAACGCATACAATGAGGGGGTTGCACTCCCCAAGACAAGGAAGTCCGTTAGGTTTTATTTTTAGGTCCAATAGAGTTAGCAGTCCTAATTTTATTTAGGTTATCACTTTTTTGGGGGTATTTTCAATGCATGTGCCTATCGAGGCTCCAATTTCCATTCAGCATCCTAGGTTGGCAAAAACATAGGGAGACGGTTGGAAAAGCCATGCAAGTCAGAAATCGATGATGCATGCTAAGTAAGAAGACTTACAATGCCTCCAGCTCTCTCCATGCGGGTTGCATAACAGAATTGAAACCTTTGCTAAATGCAAATGCAAGCCGAAGAAATCGCCCTAGGACAGTAACTGTTATTATCGTAAAGCACCACAAGTTGCACACCGATCTTCAATCCAGGAGTCCGGTCTAGGCTCACCCCTCCTCCTCTCGACACATCGAGTTCAGGAGAAGCGCTTGGCATGGTGGGCTCGCGGCACGTAGGGTCGAAGATGGTTAGACGACTGTTTTAGAATTTGATCTAGGTCCAAAGCGCACTATAGATACAAGCAAATATATTAGGATGTTTGGACCTATTTCTACGAGCAAGCAATTCCTAAGCTAAGGCTCATTCACACAAAATAATGAAAATAAAATAAAATAAAGAAAAGAAAAAATGTCAAAATCGCCGAGGCCCCCAAGGGAACAATCCCTCGGGAACTGGACCTCGGGAGTCGGAGTGTACCTGTGAGAGTCCTGTATTATTACAAGTTTCTAAGGTCGCTCTCTTACTTAAATATAAATAATAAAATAAAATGCATAAAAAATACAGGTTGTCTTCAAAATTCCTTCTCCCTCGGTCTTTAATGCTCTCTCCTACCAGCTAGGTCCGCAAGCCGGCTTCGCCTCGCTCGGGTGCATTGGTCCTCCTAGGAGGTCTTCCGTCGCTTGGCGGTCCCTCGCATCAAGACAAAGAAAGAAAGGGGTCAGAACAGTTAAGCAATAATGTCAATAAGTAATAAAAAATAAATAATAAAATGGTCACTGGACATGAGCAAAGAATTGAATAAATGAACTAACGCCATACAAAATTTGTTTCCTCCCCGGCAACGGCGCCATTTGATAACTGAGATCTCGTCGAAGTCGTGTCTCTCCACATGGCGGATCGACAGTCGCTGAGGTGACCTCAGCGAAATCTCAATCAATCAACAATTAACCCACAATGAAATATATGCAATAAAAATAAAAAATGTGGAGTTAAAATTTATTATAACTCTACATACAAATGTGTATAGGTGTAAGCATGAGTAGAGGTCGAACACTGGGAGGCGAATGGTGATGTGGTAGAAAATTGGTTACGCAGTTATTCAATTCAATGTTCATGTCCAATTCTTTATTGTTTTTGTGGGTTTTTGATTTTATATATTTAGTTTTTTATTTTTTTGTTTTTATAATTTTTTATTTTGTTTTTATATTTTATATTTTTTTTATTTTATTTTTTATTAATTATATAATATATATATTTATATATAAAGATATATATATATAAGAGAAGAGAGAGGAGTAATATAAGGATAAATATTTATATAAATACTCAATATATATTACATATAATATTTTTTTGGCTTTTTATATTTTTGTATATTTTTTTCTGGATTTTTTCTAATTTTAATGAATTTTTAGTTCCAAAAATGTCCTTGATATGGGACTAATTAATAGGCCGAAACTAATTTGGGATTTAAAAATATAAAATAGGTTCAAAAATTACCCAAATTAATTTTAATATGTAAATAATACTATATAGATAATTATTAAAGAGAAAAATATATTTTTGGGATTTTTTAGGGTTTTTCTATTTTTTTTGTTGGATTTTGGAGCTTTCTGGTTTTTTTATTTTTCCTTTTCTTTTTTTTAGGGTTTTTCATTTTCTAGACTCAATATATATATATATGAAAATACCATATATAATTTTTTTGTAATTTTTCAAAATGTTTTTATATTTTTTTTGTATTTTATAAATTAGACGGTACAATAATGGTTCCTATTTCATTTTCAATAATTAAGTTAAATACAAAAAATGCAAAATGGACATGTGGCGTGAAAGTACACTACATGAAGCATCTAACCTAATTTTGTGGATTTTTAGGAGCTACATAGGTATTTTTAATAAATACATAAAAGACATAAAAATTAAACAAACTGGTAGGGGCATTTTTGCAAATAAAATAAATACAGGGGGGCTTTGTGTAAAAGTACCAGAAGAAATAAACATTTATTTTAATTTTAAGAACTAATTTACAATTAATGAAAACCACCAGGGGTTACAATGCAAAATTCACGTGCCTCACGTGGGACTGCATGTGAGGCGCTGAAGGACCAAAAAGTAATTCTATAAAATTCAGGACGCCTTCTGTAAAATTTACAATTTATTTACAACGCTATAATTTATTTACAATACTAAAATCTAAATACAAAAAGAGCAGGGGATAAATATGAAAATTACCCCCAAAAGGCGCGCGATCCAACGGCTCTTCGTTCTTCACTTGACACGTGTCGCCCATCCAGCGACCGATATCGCTTCGCCGATGAGCGCTAGAGATTAGATCTCGTGGGAGATCTGACGGTCATGACGTCGCTCCATCGGACGGTTGAGCTTCGAACTGGGACCTTGATCTTCATCCGACGGCAAGGAGAGGTGCAGGAAGAACAGGGGAAGAACTCGCGCGAGGCGAGATTCAATCTTGAAGGCCGGGCTCCTCTGTGCTTCTCCTTCACCTCCGAGTGGGTCATCACGTTGCTGGAAGGTCCCCGCGTCGAACGACGGTCTTCACTTGGCTCCTGGAGATCTGAGGTGCTCAGGCGAGGTTGGAGAAGGTTTGGACCTCCAGGAACCTCTTCCTGGGTCGGATCGAGTCCCCGGGGGCTCGTTTCAATGTGGTACCTGCACAGGAAGAACAAGGGGCTCGAGGGCTTTCTCCTCGACCCTGGGTTTTGAAGCTGGGACGTAAGGTGAGGCGAGGCGAAGGAGCTCCGACGAATGGCAGAGGTAGAGCTCCGATTCGCGAAGACAGAGGGTCTCCGGTTGAACAAAGGTGGTCGAGAGATGGAGAAGGTGATGAGGAGTGAAATGGAAGCGGAATGGCGATCGGAAACTGTCGGAAGCACTGTGGAGAAGTCGCCGGAGCCGCGCTCCGGCAAACTTCGATTAAGCTAAACTAGGCTATGCTACTGATCTAAATGCAAAATAAAGTGATGGAATAAAAGACGGAAATGAAAATCTACCTAAGAAAGTAAATGCGCAGCTCTTATACCTGGGGGCCTCTAGGGAGCAGGACGGACGCCGGAGCTCCGCCGCGACAAAAATTTCCTCCTCCTTTGGCCGATACGAGGTGCTGGGAAGCGCCTCCTGTCACAAGGGCTCGTCCAGGAATCGATTCAAGTTTTTGGGGGAAGTGAAATTGGCCAAATTCGGCCAAGGAGGTGGAGGTACTTATTTATAAACATCCCTGGGCACACTTATTGACTGGACAAACGACGGAGATTGTGCTATATACAAGGGATTGGATCATAGGGCGCGGATGTACAATAATCGACGAAGATATTTCATGAAGGATTCGAATGCGATGGCTGGACGAGACGTCCAGGAAAAAGGGATGAAAATCAGGGAAAAGATAGTTCTGAAGCGTTAGGTCCCAGATGGGACAGTTGACCGGGAGGTCAACTCGGGCCGCATCCTGAGTGGTCCACCTAGGATCACTACTAGACAAAACAGAGGTGTTTATTCGAAAGTAATTTATTTATCAGAATAAATGATTTTATTTTTTTTGCTTATAAAAAAATGTTTATTAAATATTGTATTATTTATTTATGATTTTTATTTATTTTTTGATGTATTTTATTATGGATTTATTTTAATAATGTATTTATAAGTATATTTATATGCATTTTGTGTAATTATTTTTATTTTGTAAATTTTATTTTATTATTTTATTTTATAAATTTATAAATTATTTTTGTGAGTATAAATATATTTTTATTTAATTTTTATTAGTTTATTTACATTTTTAAATAATTAGGTATGTATACTATGTAGGTATGCTTATAGGTATTTTACCTATATTTTATATACAATTTATTTATTTTAATGTATTTTATTGGTTTTATTTTGGATTTGTATTTTTAATAAATTATATGTAATATTTACAATATTATAAAAATATGAAAGAATAAAATAATTAACGAATGTATTCCCCTTTTATTTATATACATAACATAACACAGGTATTTTGCCTATGTATTACATTGACTTATTTTATTTTACATGTTCTTTTTGATTTTATTCTAATTTGAGTATGTACATGTATTATGTATATTATTTACAAAATTCTAAAAATATAAATTTAAAGAAATAATGAATGATAAATAAATTGAATATTTTATTCGTGTAGACTATACAATGAAGGGCCAAAAACCTAACTTTCACATATGAACTCCAAAAATTATGAAACCAATTTTATTAAATACTTCTTGAAAATCTATTTACAATTAAAGGTGATTTTGGTTGATTTTGAGTTTTTATTTGCAAGATATGGGTCTGTGAAGTTGAAATTCTGGCTTTTTATTCTGTGTATAAAATGTACACTGTATATTATTTTTGTACAAACTCAATTTTGTATTTTTATTCACATTATTATCTACAACTTTCATGTACAAAGTTTCTTTATTTGATGAATAAATAATAAAATACAAAATAGGTGTCAAAAAGGCATAAATGAATGAATAAATAAATGAGGTATTTATTGTATTATTGGCCCTGATCTCCCCCTACTTTCATCCTTGTCGACCAATTCCATTCTGGCCTTGATCTCGGGGTCAGGGTCATAAAATATTTGCAATATTTTATTCCTTTTTCTTTTCTTCTCTTTCTTCTATAATTTTGGCCTTAAAAACCTTATTTTATATACACTTAATACAATAAATAATGAATGCTATTATAGATAAATTGATGCTATTTACATGCATTTGCTGGGGTTTTAAAGGCCAAAATGATAGAATAAAGGTGATGAAATGGAGATTCATCACCCCCTTATACTTGCCTTTGCTAGTCCCTAGCAAACACTTATGCAATAAGTACAAAAAGAACAAAGAATAAGAAGAAAAGAAAAAGCAAAAATAAAGAATAAATCGAATTGATCATGATTATTAAACTCATCTGTACAAAATCAAAGTTTGGTGCTCAGGTTAGACCTTGGTGTGAAAATGTGTGTCGAACCTGGCTGGGAATCAAATTTAAAACACAACAGCCTTCGAGAGTCACAGAACTCGGTTCAAATCTCCTCAATAGCCAGGTCAGAACTAGCCTACATCATACGCAAACCCTTATGACTATGAAGCTGACTTGTACAGTGTAAGTGATAGTGGCTCTCCCCAACTAAAATGACAAAGAGACTAGCTTCTCCAGAATGACAACCCAATGATTTCCCAATCCAACAGCTCTTTCCTCGAGGAGCAGGGTATTCCCTTCTAAGTTCAAGTGGCACCCAACTCAAGAGGAGGAGGTAGAGAAGAGAATGGACGGTAGCCAGTGTAGCTACCTATCGTGGGATGCAAGACGAGTGTAGTCAAGTCATCCAGCTGCAGGCTCACTTGGTATAACTTTGATGCTCAAGCTTGCTTATTTTCTATACAACATATTTACATTCTCCGGCAGGCACTTTATTTTATTTTCAAGACTGTCCACTTTTTTGGAGATTTTTTTCAACATACTATTTACAGCAGCATTTACATAAGGACTTTTTCCTCTTGAGCTAGAAGACTATCCCTCTTTTGAAGCATTATCGCAACCCACACTCTCCTGCCGTTAGACCTCATGGCTACTGGACCAGGTTGGGGTGCACTTCCCTCCCTAAATGAGGACGAATGTTTCCACCCTGTGCATCTCAGACTAGCCAATCCAACCCCCTCACCACTCCAACTGAGTTGAGCCAAGTGAAAGGTGTAAGTGTCCAAGTTAAGTCACGGCCGACAAGAGTCATGCGTGTGTTTCAAAAAGTTCTAGTTAGTCAGATGAGGTGACTTGAACCCAGCCTTGATTTCTCAAAGAATTAAGTCTGAATAGACCTGAAGTACCTTAAACCTAGTTCCCATAAGGTTCCTGTGCAGTTAGGTGCTGTAAGGTCCAACCAAGCTCCAATCTTTGACTTTATTGGACTAGTTCAATCATCAAGCTCAATCAAACATATATGAATGTTATACAATTGCTATTTACAAATATGCAAAGAATAATGCAATTTCACAAAGAATTTGAAACAAAGAGAAATTTTTTACAAAAAGAATTTACAAATAAAAGAATTTTGGCATCCGAAGTATAAATATATATACAGCTATTTACACGGGCGTGCCGCTTTATTTTACAAGAATTAAGAATTTACAGTTTAGTTTTTATTTATAGGTATATATGTACAATTATTATAGAATTTTTTGTTATTTATTATTTTATTTATTAGATGTATCTATTCCTCAAACTTATTTGAAAATCATTTTCAAACAATTTTGAAAAACTATAGTCCAAAATAATTTTTACAAGCACTTTACAAACATGTACATACATTTGAAAATCATTTTGCAAAGGTTTTCCAAATAGAATATATATATATTTCACATATTTTTGCAACCATTTTTCAAACCGTTTGCAAATAATTTTTCAAACATTTTATTTCACACAAAGAAAATAAACTTTACAAACCAAATTGTTTTTACAAAGGTTGAAAGCATGTAACAAAACGTTTTCAAAATAGTTTTCAAAAGATTTTCACAAAGATTTTCAAACTATTTTTCAAACATTTTGCAAAAAACATTTTCACCTGATTTATTAATCAGTAAATACAAAAAAATATGAGGAATAATCACATTTTTTATTAGGTTTTAATGAATTTAAAGAATTATTAGCCATATTATTAAGAGAATATGAAAGTATGAGTTATGGCTAAAGTATATACGGAGTATATACGACCCCCCTATACTTAGCTTGAGCTATGTCCTCATAGATCGGAAAAGAGAAAGAGAAAACATAACTCGTACTGAGTATAGAAAAGTCTAAAGAATATACGAATAAGAAATGAAGGAAAGAGAAGTTGACCGTCCCCCCTGTACTTAGGATCAAGTAATCCTAAGTATAGCAGACTGTACACAAAGCAAGGACGGTAAAGGGTGGGAATAAATAGATGAACAAATCAGGGGTGCACCCCCCTATACTTAGGACAAAGTGCGTCCTAAATACATGAAACTGACACAAAGGGGCGACACCTTTTATTTAGATAAAGAAATATGAAAAGGAAAAGAAGAAAAGAAGAAAAGAAGAAAAGATAGATATATACAGATAGATGAAAAGATCGTGTAGAATATACGCATCACTCCCCCTATACTTAGGGTGAGATATCCCTATATAGGCAACAACAGGAGTGACGAAACTGAACAACGAAAGAACAACACGGTGTGTACCCTCCTATACTTAGGACAAGGTATGTCCTAAGTGTAGACACAAAGATATGGCAATAGATATGGAGCACACATAACATACGGGAGAAAGAATGCACAAGGCACACATATATACAAGTGGTGAAGAACTGGTGAAGTACAGGACGGTATCTGATAAACGACTACCGTGCTCTCGTCGTCCTCTCCCTGTGAGAACGAGGACGCAGTCAGAAGGTGAAAGTACACCCGAATCTGCAATCAAGTGGGTGTCAGCTACCGGGGGCAAATAGATTGGAACGTAAAGCAGGGACCAGTATGGTAGCATAAAGCAATCAATCGGCTTATAAGGTCAGCACGAGGAAACAGAGCCGATACTATAAGACCGGGAGGAAGAAGGAACAGTACAGATTCCTCCAGTCAATCAGAGTCTCAATAAGATATGGAAAGGTAAGGAACAAGAGATATCATAGTATTCGATGGTCATTAGGTCGGAAGATCACAGGAGACACACCGAATACCGCAAGTCATGGCTCACCCCTGCGAGGATCGTCAAGGTGAGAAGGCTCAAAGGAGCCTGGAATCAGATCATAATCAGACGACTTGGTCCTGTGATCCGCAAATCGGATGCACAATCAGAGAAGAGACCAAGTACACAATTTAGAAGACTCGGCCTCATTCTCCACAGACAGGAGACACCAGAAATGAAGCCAAGTACCTAAAATATGATGTACTCTCCCGCAGATAACCCTCGGGGAGTAGTACATGCTAGTCAATGAATAATCAGAAGAAGACTCGACCTTGCGAGGGTCGTCAAGGCGAGAGGACGCAAAGGCGTCAGTGATCAATCAGACGGATCATCAGGTACGGTCTCGATAGGCGATGTATCAACTACCCGCAGAAGAGACCGATAAATCAAGAAAGTGTGGCAGCATCTCGCAGATAACCCTCGGGGAACGTGCTGCCAGCTAGGCATGGAACTAACATATATCAGGAGCTCAACCTTGCGAGGACCATCAAGGCGAGCAGACTCAAAGGAGTCTAATCAAATGGGTCCCATGATCTGCAGATCGGATATGCAACTCAGGATGGGACCAAAATCATATATATAAAACAACTCGGTTCCATGCTCCGCAGATCGGAGGCACAGTCAGAAGGGGAACCTAGCATAAAGAGAGTGTCGCATACTCCCGCAGTTAGTCCTCGGGGAGTTATGCAATCTAGGCAAGGAATAATCAGAATGTGTCTCTACCTTGCAAGGATCAGCAAGGAGAGAGAAGCGGCTCATAGGAGCCGGGTCCATCAGACGGACCCACATAGTGGTCTCAGTAGTCGACAAATCGGTTACCAGTAGAAGAGGCCAATCAGATCGGAAATATGTCATAGTCTCCCGCAGATAACCCTCAGGGAGCTACAAGCTAGTCAAGGAATAATCAGAAAAGATCTCATCCTAGCGAGGACTGTCAAGGAGTCTGAGCAAGTCGGTCTCATCCCCCAACAGATCGGGCGCGTAATCAGAAAGAGAAACCGACTGCCCATATCAGACAAATTGGCAACGTGCCCCAACAGATGGAGGGACCAGCAGTGAGTGAAGTCGATCGTAAAGAAAGTGTCACATCCTCCCGCAGATAGTCCTCAGGAAGAGATGTGAGCAACATAGTGAATAATCACAGTACCTCCCATCCATGCGAGGGTCGTCAAGGAGAGAGGAGGGCTCAAAGGAGCCGGACCCATCAGACGGATCCTTAGAAAATGTGGCATCGGTAGACGGCAGACCATCTACCAACAGAAGAGACCAGAGAGATAGAATGTGTCATAGCCTCTCGCAGATAACCCTCGGAGAGCTATGAACTAGGCAATGAATAATCAGAATATCAAGCCTCGTCCTTGCAGGACCGTCAAGGAGAGCAATCAGACAGTTGGCCTCATGTACCATCAGATCAGGCACACAATCACAGGGGGAGGCCAATCGAGCATATCATCTAACTCGGTTTCGGGTCCCATCAAAATGACGACCCAAGCAGTGGATGAAACCGTAGTCCTAGAAATTGTCGCATTCTCCTGCAGATAGTCCTCGGGGAGTAATGTGAGCTAGATCAGTGTAGGTCATGGGAATGCTGGCATAAAATCTCAGGTCCTCAAAATAGTGTGAATCCATCAATCAACAGGAGGGCATAAGATCGAGTAGAGGGACAAAAGATCAATACGTCCGATGCAATCCCTCAGAGTCAATCCAATCAGCTGAGATGGCACGAAAGATAATCAAGAATCCTCAAAGTGCCATGGGTGGATTTTAGAGTCAGGAGATCAAGGATGGGTCAATCAAGAAGATGAGGAGGTTCATGGGGGTTCGGGGCACCGTCATCGTGAAGCATATATCAAGATAGTCAATCCAAAATCCGAATACAGACGGGTCAAACCGAATGGGTAGATCAATCAATCAGGTCACATGAATTCCTCATCATATCATCAAAGTTCGTCACATCCTCAATCCAGTGTGCTTGATCAAAATATCCCAATAAATAACCACACCTAATGATTGTGCATCATCAAAAATCCTCAATAAACTCCTATACACGTATCAAAGTCGAATCCACCAAGAGTAGTATATTAATCTCAGCATCCTCAACATCATGACCGGCTTACTCCAATAATCAATGTAAGTCAAAATCCTCGATGCGGGCCTCATCAATGTACACATCATTCTCGGGTGATAGAAAAGTGATACGGCGGACACGAGGAGGGTGGATAAGAAGGGTGACACAATGGAATGGAGAAGCTGATTGAGCTAAGGTGCCAATATCACGGGTGGTAGAAGAGTGACACAGAGGGGACGAGGAGGGCAGGCGAGAAGACCGGGGCATAGACAAAATTGGGTGTTCCACACAAGGCGGGAATACCGTCAAAATGGTGGTCCGAAGAGCATGCTCTCTTTGAACATGAGCAGACGGGGATGGTACGGTGGATACGAGGAAGGTGGTTAAGAAGAGGGAAAGAAAGGATTTGGCGAAGAAATGATTGAGCTCAAGCGCCAATATCACGACTCGATGCAAATGAGGAGATATATGTATAAGAGAGGTAGAGAGACTCAAAGATGAAAAATGCATGACTCACACGACGGGACCGACTACTCTAATAATGAATGAAAACACAACGAACTCCAAGTCACAATCAATACACAAGGCAGACCCCCGATTCACCTACTCAACACAGTGAAGACCATCAGGTGATGGTCATTTATCTTTTCAATTTTAGAGTGAGGTGAAAATCACAAAGTTGTACAAACACTTAGGAGGCTTGATGGGATTTGGTCTCTACTCCTTAGTGTGTACGTGAGCAATAAAAACGCATACAATGAGGGGATTGCACTCCCCAAGACAAGGAAGTCCATTAGGTTTTATTTTTAGGTCCAATAGAGATAGCAGTCCCAATTTTATTTAGGTTATCACTTTTTTTGGGTATTTTCAATGCACGTGCCTATCGAGGTTCCAATTTCCATTCAACATCCTAGGTTAGCAAAAACAGAGGGAGACGGTTGGAAAAGCCATGCAAGTCGGAAATCGATGATGCATGCTAAGTAAGAAGACTTACAGTGCCTCCCGCTCTCTCCATGCGGGATGCATAACAGAATTGAAACCTATGCTAAATGCAAATGCAAGCCGAAGAAATCGCCCTAGGATAGTAACTGCTATTATCGTGAAGCACCACAAGTCGCACACCAATCTTCAATCCAGAAGTCCGGTCTAGGCTCACCCCTCCTCCACTCGACACATCGAGTTCAGGAGAAGCGCTTGGCAGGGTGGGCTCGCGGCGCGTAGGGTCGAAGATGGTTAGACGACTATTTTAGAATTTGATCTAGGTCCAAAGCGCACTATAGGTACATGCAAATATATTAGGGTGTTTGGACCTATTTCTACGAGCAAGCAATTCCTAAGCTAAGGCTCATTCACACAAAATTATGAAAATAAAATAAAATAAAGAAAAGAAAAAGCGTCAAAACCATCGAGGCCCCCAAGGGAACAATCCCTCGGGCACTGGACCTCGGGAGTCGGAGTGTACCTGTGAGAGGCATGTATTATTACAAGTTTCTAAGGTCGCTCTCTCACTTAAATATACATAATAAAAAAATGCATAAAAAAATATAGACTGTCTTCAAAATTCCTTCTCCCTCGATCTTTAATGCTCTCTCCTACCGGCTAGGTCCGCAAGCCAGCTCCGCCTCGCTCGGGTGCATTGGTCCTCCTAGGAGGTCCTCCGTCGCTTGGCGGTCCCTCGCATCAAGACAAAGAAAGAAAGGGGTCAGAACAGTTAAGCAATAATGTCAATACGTAATAAAAAAATAAATAATAAAATGGTCACTGGACATGAGCAAAGAATTGAATAAATGAACTAACGCCATACAAAATCCGCTGCCTCCCCGGCAACGGCGCTATTTGATAACTGAGATCTCGCCGAAGTCATGTCAGTCCACAATGCGGATCGACAGTCGCTGAGGTGACCTCAGCGAAATCTCAATCAATCAACAATTAACCCACAATGAAATATATGCAATAAAAATAAAAAATGTGGAGTTAAAATTTATTATAACTCTACATGGAAATGTGTATAGGTTTAAGCATGAGTAGAGGTCAAACACTGGGAGGCGAATGGTGATGTGGTAGAAAATTGGTTACGCAGTTATTCAATTCAATGTTCATGTCCAATTCTTTATTGTTTTTGTGGGTTTTTGATTTTATATATTTATTTTTTTTCTTTTATTTTTGTTTTTATAATTTTTTATTTTGTTTTTATATTTTATATTTTTTATTTTGTTTTTTATTAATTATATAATATATATCTATATATAAAGATATATATATATAAGAGAAGAGAGAGGAGTAATATTAGGACAAATATTTATATAAATTCTCAATATATATTATATATATTATTATTATTATTATTTTGGCTTTTTATATTTTTGTATATTTTTTCTGGAATTTCACTATTTTTTATGAATTTTTAATTCCAAAAATATCCCTAATATGGGACTAATTAATAGGCCGAAACTAATTTGGGTTTTAAAAATATAAAATAGGTTCAAAAATTACCCAAATTAATTTTAATATGTAAATAATACTATATAGATAATTATTAAAGAGAAAATTTTATTTTTGGGATTTTTTAGTGTTTTTCTATTTTTTGTTGGATTTTGGAGCTTTCTGATTTTTTTATTTTTCTTTTTCTTGTTTTTAGGGTTTTTCATTTTCTAGACTCAATATATATGTAAATATACCATATATAATTTTTTTGTAATTTTCCAAAATGTTTTTATTTTTTTTTAATTTTATAAATTAGACAGTGCAAAAATGGCTCCTATTTCATTTTTAATAATTAGGTTAAATGCAAAAAATGCAAAATGGACACGTGGCGTGAAAGTACACTATATGAAGCATCTAACCTACTTTTGTGGATTTTTAGGAGCTACATAGGTATTTTTAATAAATACATAAAAGACATAAAAATTAAACAACCTGGCAGGGGCATTTTTGCAAATAAAATAAATACAGGGGGGCTCTGTGCAAAATTACTAGAAGAAATAAACATTTATTTTAATTTTAAGAATTAATTTATAATTAACGAAAACCGCCAAGGTTACAATGCAAAATTCACGCACCTCACGTGGGACTGCGCGTGAGGCGCTGAAGGACCAAAAAGCAATTCTATAAAATTCAGGGTGCCTTCTGTAAAATTTACAATTTATTTACAACATTATAATTTATTTACAATACTAAAATCTAAATACAAAAAGAGCGGGGGCTAAATATGAAAATCACCCAAAAAGCGCGCGATCCAACGGCTCTTCGTTCTTCACTTGACACGCGTCGCCAATCCAGCGGCCGATACTACTTCGTCGATGAGCGCTAGAGATTAGATCTCGTGGGAGATCTGACGGTCATGACGTCGCTCCATCGGACGGTTGAGCTTCGAACTGGGACCTTGATCTTCATCCGACGGTAAGGAGAGGTGCAGGAAGAACAGGGGAAGAACTCGCGCGAGGCGAGCTTCGATCTTGAAGGTCGGGCTCCTCCGCGTTTCTCCTTCGCCTCCGAGTGGGTCATCACGTTGCTGGAAGGTCCCCGTGTCGAACGACGGTCTTCACTTGGCTCCTGGAGATCTGAGGTGTTCGTGCGAGGTCGGAGAAGGTTTGGACCTCCAGGAACCTCTTCCTGGGTCGGATCGAGTCTCCAGGGGCTCGTTTCAACGTGGTACCTACACAGGAAGAACAAGGGGCTCGAGGGCTTTCTCCTCGACCCTGGGTTTTGATGTTGGGATGCAAGGTGAGGCGAGGCGGAGGAGCTCCGACGAATGGCGGAGGTGGAGCTCCAATTTGCGAAGACAGAGGGTCTCCGGTTGAACAAAGGTGGTCGAGAGATGGAGAAGGTGATGAGGAGTGAAATGGAAGCGGAATGGCTATCGGAAACTATCGGAAGCACTGTGGAGAAGTCGCCGGAGCCGAGCTCCGGCGAACTTCGATTAAGCTAAACTAGGCTATGCTACTGATCTAAATGCGAAATAAAGTGCTGGAATAAAAGACTGAAATGAAAATCTACCTAAGAAAGTAAATGCACAGCTCTTATACCTGGGGGCCTCCAGGGAGGAGGACGGACACCAGAGCTCCGCCGCGACAAAAATTTCCTCCTCCTTTGGCTGATTCGAGGTGCTGGGAAGCGCCTCCTGTCACAAGGGCTCGTCCAGGAATCGATTCAAGCTTTTGGGAGAAGTAAAATTGGCCAAATTCGGCCAAGGAGGTGGAGGTACTTATTTATAAACATCCCTGGGCACACTTATTGACTGGACAAATGACGGAGATTGTGCTATATACAAGGGATTGGATCATAGGGCATGGATGTACAATAATCGACGAAGATATTTCATGAAGGATTCGAATGCGATGGTTGGACGAGACGTCCAGGAAAAAGGGATGAAAATCGGGGAAAAGATAGTTCTGAAGCGCCATGTCCCAGATGGGACAGTTGACCGGGCGGTCAACTCGGGCCGCATCCTGAGTGGTCCACCGTGGATCACTATAGGACAAAACAGAGGTGTTTATTCGAAATTAATTTATTTATCAGAATAAATGATTTTATTATTTTTTTGCTTATAAAATAAAAAATGGTTATTAAATAGTGTATTATTTATTTATGATTTTTATTTATTTTTTTGATGTATTTTATTATGGATTTATTTTAATAATGTATTTATAAGTATGTTTATATGCATTTTGTATAATTTATTTTTATTTTGTATACTTTATTTTATTATTTTATTTTATAAATTTATAAATTATTTTTGTGAGTATAAATATATTTTATTTCATTTTTATTAGTTTATTTACATTTTTAAATAATTAGGTATGTATACTTTGTAGGTATGCTTATAGGTATTTTACCTATATTTTATATACAATTTATTTATTTTAATGTATTTTATTGGTTTTTATTTTGGATTTGTATTTTCAATAAATTTTATGTAATATTTACAATATTATAAAAATATGAAAGAATAAAATAATTAATGAATGTATTCCCCTTTATTTATATACATAACATAACATAGGTATTTTGCCTATGTATTACATAGACTTATTTTATTTTACAAGTTCTTTTTTATTTTATTCTAATTTGAGTATGTACATGTATTATGTATATTATTTACAAAATTCTAAAAATATAAATTTATAGAAATAATGAATGATAAATAAATTGAATATTTTATTCGGGTAGACTATACAATGAAGGGCCAAAAACCTAACTGTCACAGATGACTCCAAAAATTATGAAACCAAATTTATTAAATAGTTCTTGAAAAGATATATACAATTAAAGGTGATTTTGGTTGATTTTGAGTTTTTATTTGCAAGATATGGGTTTGTGAAGTTGAAATTCTGGCTTTTTATTCTGTGTATAAAATGTACACTGTATATTATTTTCTTACAAACTCAATTTTGTATTTTTATTCACATTATTATATACAACTTTCATGTACAAAGTTTCTTTATTTGATGAATAAATAATTAAATACAAAATAGGTGTCAAAAAGGCATAAATGAATGAATAAATAAATGAGGTATTTATTGTATTATTGGCCCTTATCTCCCCCTACTTTATTCCTTGTCGACCAATTCAATTCTGGTCTTGGTCTCGGGGTCAGGGTCATAAAATATTTGCAATATTTTATTCCTTTTTCTTTTCTTCTCTTTATTCTATAATTTTGGCATTAAAAACCTTATTTTATGTACACTTAGTACAATAAATAATGAATGCTATTATAGACAAATTGATGCTATTTACATGCATTTGATGGGGTTTTTAAGGCCAAAATGATAGAATAAAGGTGATGAAATGGAGATTCATCACCTAGTTCAGAGCTTCTTCTGCAGGTTGACACCAGAGCTGCAGGGCCTGGTGAATGCTTCGTGTGGCGGTTCCTACTTCGCCAAGGATGAGGACCATATCTGGGCCATCTACGAGGAGATGGCCGAGAACTATACAGTGATGTCTCAGACCCGTCTTTACACTCAGGGACGCCCACAGCCACAGACCGTGCAGTTTCAGAGGATAGCATGGGTCGATGCCGGTCCTTCTACTTCATCCACGGCAGCCGCACAGTCCGAGTCTACAGTCGCAGACATGGGGATCATCAGCGAGAAGCTGGACCGGATCGAGCTGATCGAGAAGAAGCAGTGCCAGGGCATATCTCAGATGGATCAGATGGCACAGACGCTGAGTAACCTAAAGACACAGCTCATGTATCTCCAGGAGGCACAGACGGCTTCCCAGTCCCGTCTTCAGGCACGAGGAGATCTGAGTAGCAGTGGCAGCTTGTCCCAGTGCTCCAGTCAGCCTAGACAGGTTCACCTTGTACAGACGGAGCCGTACCAGCAGCCGCAGCCATACTACTAGTCGCCACCATCTCAGGACACTCGGATGGTGGTCTACCAGCCGGATCAGCCCCTGGCAGTACTCTCGCCACCCCCTACGAGCCGGAACCGTTGATGGATGTCAACGGGATTTGGTACGACCAACCCCAGCCCGGTATCTGACGAGACCATCCCGGATTTCGTTGGTCAGCCGGAGGTGCCAGTTCCCAGCAGCAGCCTCCAGTTCAAGGTGGCCAGTACGGCCATTAGTGAGAGCACCAGAAGCCCCAGCCCCCAGTACACCAGCAGCAGCAGCAGTCATCCCAGCCACAGAACCAGAAGTATGGTCCCCATCCCTATCAGCAGGGACAGTCTTGGAGGCAAAAGCAGCCTCAGCAGTATCATCCCCAGCAGTACACCTCTCACCCGCACCAGCCACAACAGCAGCCTCACTACCAGCGAGGCCATCCGTTAGGTTCTCATGGGCCAGCCTATGAGAAGCCCGCATTAGACAACCTAGCCCGCCTCATGACAGAGTAGAAGGCTACCTTCAGACGGGATATGGATGAGTTCTGCCAGGAGATGCGGGAGATAGTGAGATGGAAGGCCGCCATTCCTGCCTAGATTGAGCCGAACCCGAACAATATGAAGAGGAAGTCTGAGCAGGTAGATGTCACAGAGCTTGCCACTCCTACTGATTCATTTGGTGATATGTCTGCATATCTGTTTGATACTGATTTTGTTACACTTAAGAGCGGTAGGATGCCAGCAGGCGGCGCCTCGTCTGAGTGACGATCCCATCCACTTCCATGGCGCCAGGCGAGGAGGAGCGCAGTACTGATGCCACGAGAGATGATGACGGTGGTGTTGATGCCACCATGGATGTTGATCCCGTTGACGCTACTGAGGTCGTCGCTTCACCAGTTGGAGGATGTGGTACTGACGCCACCACAATTGCTGAGCCAGAGCGCGGTACTGATGCCGCAAGTCGACATGCCGAGGGTGGTACTGAGGCGACCATTCCCAGTTCTTCTAGTCATGTTGTCTTTCCATCTGTACATGTATCTCAGGACTTTTCTGGAAGTAAAGGAAAGGGTTTATTTTATTCTGATCCACCTGTGGTGCTTGATTATGTATGTGTGGATTCTGCCGTGCTTGAGCATCCTAGACCCTCTCCTAGTCCTTCATCTGAGAAGGACCATGTAGTCCCCTTTCCTAGAGCACTCCATTTGGGTAAGGGGCAGAAAAAAGAAAATCCCAAAAAGAATCAGCATGTAGAGTTCAGCCAGCAGATGATAGATAGATTCCATATCCAGTTGACTCTCCAGGAGGCCTTGGAGCACATCCCTCTACTCCATAGATCACTCAGAGACAGGACCACAGTTAGGAGGAAGAGGAGGAACCATCAGTCTGAGATCCATGTGCTTACTCGAGCCACTTGTTTCGTGATACAGAACCGTCTGCCGGCTAAGAGGCCAGATTCAGGAGCCCCGTATGTCAGATGTCACATCCATGAGCACAGGTTCGACCGCACTCTATTAGACAGCGGTTCTTCAATCAACCTACTTTCGGCAGCCCTTCTCGACTGCTTCGAGTTGGGCACTCTACGACAGAGCAGGATGGTCCTTCAGCTTGCTGATCGATCTGTCAAGAGGCCGAAGGGGTTGCTGAAGGACGTTGTCGTCATAATTCAGGGCCTGAAATTCCCTGTGGACTTCGTTGTGTTGGACATGGAGATCCCTGAGTCTGTGACTGATACCCCCATCATTTTAGGACGCCCGTTCTTGGCCACAGCCAAGGCGGTGACCGACCATGATAGCGGGAAGGTATACTTTCGCGTCGCGGGCGAGAGTGGACAAATAGAGACGGTCGAGGAGATCAGAGCCAGAGATTCAGCTTGCTTAGAGCCGACTTCCGATTCGGAGCAGATGATAGAGGCAGGGTGAGACATCCACCAGGACTGCGATTTTGTGATTACAGATGACGAGGCAGTTTGGGCAGATCCAGTCACACAGGCCATCCTCTCATCTTCAGAGTTCGCTGATGCAGAGACGCCAGCAGAGGAGAGCTTGGAGAGCGCATTCCTGGTCCAGGATATTTTTCAGGTAGCAGAGCCGGTTCCCGACCGCGAGATAGAGTTTGTTTGTGAGTCTGATACAGATCCCTCAGAGTCAGATGTTGATTGGCCAGAGTTTGGTGATTTTATACCATGTCTGACTCTACTGAGCCTACAGCTAGGGAGGAGGCTGATGCCATGCAGAGCAGAGACAGTCCAGCAGAGCAGCCTTCTTCAGATACTGAGTGTGAGAAAGAGTTTCTGTTCTCCCCTGCAGATTTGGCAGCATTCACTCAGACTTTCAGAGGCCAGATCCACAAGCACCTACTTGTCCAGAGCTGAAGCCACTACCAGCATCGCTGAAGTATAGGTTCCTTGTGGGTGAGCATTAGATGTACCCAGTCATTATCTCAGCAGAGTTGACTGGAGAGCAGGAATCCCGTCTGATGGGAGGTTCTTGAAAAGAACCGGAAGGCGATAGGATGGAGTGTAGCCAATCTCCAGGGAATAAGTCTGGCCCTGTGCTCCCACCATATCTATCTCGAGGAGGAGGCAAAGCCGTCGCGTGAGTTGCAGCGGAGGCTGAAGTCGAATCTTCGAGAGGTTGTCATGAAGGAGGTTCTCGAAATGGTGGAGCGTTGATTTTATCTACCCCATCTCCGACTGCAAGTGGGTCAGTCCGTTGCATGTGGTGCCCAAAAAGACGGGCATCACTACAGTTGTCAGCGAGTCTGGAGAGGAGATCGCTACCCGGGTACCCACTTCTTGGCGGGTTTGCATAGATTACAGACGACTCACACCAGGCCACCAAGAAGGATCATTTCCCCCTGGCCCTTTATTGATCTGATCATTGAGAGACTAGCAGGAAGACCCATTACTGCTTCTTGGATGGGTACTCCCGACTACAATCAGGTGGCCATCGCGCCCAAGGACCAGGACAAGACCACATTCACCTGTCCCTTTGGGACATATTGCTTTCAGACACATGCCATTTGGGTTGTGCAACGCCCCGACGACATTTCAGAGATGCATGCTGTCTATCTTTTTGGACATGGTGGGGGAGTGCTTGGAGGTCGTCATGGATGATTTCTCGGTCTACGGCGACGGATTCGACTCATGTCTTGACTGCCTAGACCGAGTCCTTCAGCGATGCATTGAGGTTCACCTTGTGTTGTCTTGGGAGAAGAGTCACTTCATGGTGACTCAGGGGACGGTGCTTGGCCATATCATCTCCAACAGGGGCATGGAGGTGGATCCGGCCAAGGTGGATGTCATTAGGAAACTCAATCCACCGTCCAACTTGCGGCAGTTACGGTCTTTTCGGGGCACGTCGGTTTCTACCGACGCTTCATTCATGATTTCAGTAGGATTGCCCGACCGTTGACTGATTTGCTGACGAAAGACACCGAGTTCCTTGTCGATAGTGTCTATCGTCGTTTGAGACTCTCCAAGAGCTGTGTTGTAGAGGCTCATGTTCTCCAGCCACCGATTGGTCTCTCCCATTCGAGATCATGACGGACGCCTCCGATTTTTCCATAGGGGCCGTGCTGGGACAGAGGAGGGATGGAGTCCCATTTGCTATTCACTACGTCTAGCCGTACATTGGATGCCGCGCAGCGGAACTATACAGTCACTAAGAAGGAGATGCTAGCCGTAGTTTTTGCCCTAGATAAGTTCAAATCTTACATCATTGGATCTAGAGTGACCATCTACATTGATCATACCGCCATCAGTACCTCATGGCAAAGAAGGATGCCAAAGCCAGATTGACCAGATGGATCCTTCTACTCCAGGAGTTTGACATAGAGATTAAGGATAAGACTGGAGTCAAGAATGTGGTGGCGTATCATCTCTCCCGATTAGAGCATCTTGAGGATTCTGAGCAGACTGAGCCTATTTGTGAGACCTTCTCAGATGAGGCGATCCTTGCTATCGCCTCTCTCCCGTGGTACGCCGATATTGTGAACTTTCTTGTTGCTAAGAAAGTTTTACAAGATTGGCCTAGGTAGAGACTTGAGACCTTCCTCGCGAAGGCCAAGTTCTATCACTGGGAGGATCCCATCCTTTACCATGAAGGAGGGGCGTCTGGCGTAGGTGCATTCCTCAGGAGGAGCACCATAGCGTCCTCACTTACTGCCACCAGCTTGAGGCGGGAGGACATCACTCTGGGAGGAGAACGGCACAGAAAGTGCTCCAATCCGACCTATGGTGGCCTACCCTCTTCAAGGGCTCTGATGAGTTTGTGAAGAGGTATACTGACTGTCAGAGGATGGGCACTTGTGGACAGCATGATATGATGCCGATGCAGCCCATTCACTTCTGTGAGGTTTTTGACGCATGGGGAATCGATTTCATGGGTCCATTCCCTAGGAGTCAGGGATTCGAGTACATTCTGTTGGCTGTTGATTATGTTAGTCGTTGGGTTGAGGCCATCCCCGCCTGAACCGCAGATGCTAGGACTATTTACCGATTTTTGAGGAAGCATATCATTTCACGATTCGGGATACCTCGAGTGTTGATATCTGACGAGGGGTCTCATTTCGTCAACGATAAGGTAAAGGCCCTTGCTAGCGAGTTCAGCATAGACCATCGAGTTGCCACTCCATACCACCCTCAGACGAATGGTCTTGCTGAAGTGTCGAACAGGATGATCAAAACTATATTGCAGAAAGTCGTCCGCCCTGACCGAAAGGATTGGTCACAGGCTTTTGGACTCGGCCTTGTGGGCATATAGGACGTCTTTCAAGACGCCTTTGGGTACATCTCCCTTTTGTCTCGTTTATGGCAAGCCGTGCCATTTACCTGTTGAGCTGAGACATAGGTCACGTTGGACTGTTACAGATATACTTTTGGATCCAGAGAGTGTAGGAGATCAGAGGAGGGTGGAGTTAGCAAGCCTTGGAGGAGCTTCGTGATACCGCCTTTTCAAACAGCCTACATTACAAGGAGAGAGTGAAGGAGTGGCATGATTCTCATGACAGCCACAAGCATTTTGAGCCAGAACAAAGAGTATGGTTGTTTGATGCTAGGCTTCGTCTATTTCCAGGGAAGCTACAGAGCAAATGGAAGGACCGTATTTGGTGAGAAAGTACATGACAATGGGAGTATCGACATTCTGAGATGTCTTCTGAGAGTACCTTTCGAGTGAATGGCCAGTGGCTCAAGCCATTCTAGATCATGAGTCGCGGGGTCGTTGATGTTGCCCCGATTCACTTTGCGTGAGATGTGGTCTCTTGACTCACATCTATTGCAATCTCACGCCTGATTATCATGATTCCCGACTTGTATAGATCCAGATGTCCATATCACTCTATTTTTTTAGTCCAACATCCCTTTTCTCATCTTATGATATGCTATACTTAGGGTGTACTTTACCCTAAGTATAGGGGTGTAGGACTCTCGGGTATTCTTTTGATTCATTTCTACCTCTGCTTTGCTGCCTATTACTTAGGGATATTTTACCCTAAGTATAGGGGGTAGACCCTGTACATTCTCACTTGGATTTCCCTTTGTGTACAGCCTGCTATACTTAGGATTAGTTGATCCTAAGTATAGGGGGAAATGCCGGGATCCTCTTGTTTTTCTATTCTTTCTCTTTGTATATAGCCTTCCTTTTCACTTCCCTATATTAAGCACGAGTGTATGTCTTCTTCATCGCTCTTGACTCTGAGGACATCGTTCGAGCTAAGTATAGGGGGGTGTGTATTATTTTCATTCATACATAGCCAGAACTCGTACTTTCTGTGAGTGTGTTAATAATAAAAATGGCTAAAACCCAAAAATCCATAAAATTAAAAATTTTCCTTGTAAATAAAATTCTTTTATTGCACATACATAGCTAGTTGTACAAATTATTTTTGTAAAAATGTTTGTAAAAACTTTTTGTGTAAATATTGTGTAAATATGTTCATATCAAAATTATGTATTTAGTACAAAATTTTCCAAAATGATTTGAAAATCAAAAGTTTGCAAAAAACCTTGTGTAAAGTTATGTAAATATTTTGCAAAACTTGCATTCATGCATACATCCATGTTTCAAAACAGTTTTTCAAAAATATTTGCACATGTGTAAATATTGTGTAAAGTGCATCCTTGTGAATTTTGTATAGTTTTCATGGATCATGTTGACAGTTAAACTATCCTGAAATTAAATTGAAAATGAAGCTTGATTAAGATATTAATCCACCTAATTATAAGAGGAACCTTATAGGGATTAGGGTTGAGGCTTTTCAGGCCCATGGTGACTTAATTTTTTGAGTCCACTAGGCTATGATCATATGTCATCTCGATGAGCCTAAGTAGAACACTTAACAACGCACACATGACTCATATAGACAATGGCTTGACTTGGACCCGTACTTTAACCGAGCTCTCTACAGATGAGGTGAGGTGGTGCATCTTCTTGGACTTGGGGTAGCATATGAGGGTAGTACTTCCTAGGCGGAACCTCTCTTCTTCTTATAGTAAAGGAAGTGTGTCTCAACTTGGTCTGGTTGCCATGAGGTCACGACAGGAGTTGTGGGTTGCAATAATGCTTCAAAAGAGGGATAGTCTACTGGCTCAAGAGGAAAAACTCCCTATGTATATATGTTGCACTTTTGTAGATATAATGTACAGATGTACATTAAAAAATGCAAAAAGAAAAATAACTCCAAAAAAGTGGTGGGTCTGAGAGAAAATGATAATCCCACCAGAGTGTATATAGTGCAATAAGCAAAGTTTGAAACTCATGTTCCATCTTATGTAGCTTGCAGCAGGGAGACTTAGCTACACTGGTTGAGCTCCCAGGGATACATGGCTACACTAGCCATGGTCCATTCTCTTCTTCCCCCTCTTCTTGAGCCGGTTGAACTTGAACTTAGAAGGGAATACCCCGCCCCTCGAGGAAAGAGAGGCCAGACTAGGGTCATAGAGTTACCTTGTTGGGGAGGGTTGTCATTTTGCTACTTCTGAGGTGGAGATCTATACCTCACTTACACTGTACAAGGAAAGATTCATGGTCTTCAGGGTTTGTGTATGTAGACTTGTTCTGATGGATTATTGAGGAGTCTTGACTGTAGATTAGTGGATCTTAGAGGCTGTTAAGTTTTAAACCTAAGTCCAAATAAGGTTCCGACACATTAATAATCCAAAGATCTGAGTCGAGCTCCATATTTCAAATTAATGAAGGCAAGTTTAATAATCAGCATTGATCCATGCATTTTCTCTCTTTTTCTTTTTCCTTTCTTTTTCACTTCTTTTTCAAATAAGTGTATGCTAAGGGACTAGCAAAGTTAAGTATAGGGGGTGATGAATACCCATTCATCACTCTTTATTCTTTTATTTTAGCTAAAAACCTTGCAAAACACGATGTAGATCTGTGTAAATAGAATAAATTACCAACATGCATGCATTGTGTAAAATAATAAGAATTAGCATGTTTTTATGCAAAATAAAAGAATAAAGAAATAAAAGAAAAAGAGTGAAATATTTAGAATAAATATTGAGTGACCTAATCCCAAGGGAGGGCTCAGCATGGGGCCTGACCGCAAAAGGAACCAAGTAGAGAGAGATAGGGTCATTCATGGTGTACATATACCTATGTATATAAATAAATTTATTTTCCTCAAAATAAAAATAATAAAAAGTATTTCTCATATTTTTTACATATTAATAAAATAAAACTAAAATAAAAATGGGAAAAACAAAAGAAAAATAAAAATAAATAAAACCTCTCTTATCAGTGTATATAGACCATGTATATAGAATAACATACCTATTTATTTTCTCCTTGTAAATAATTAATAAAAATCCAATAAAAATATTTCTACATTCCATATTTCATGATGTAAATAAATAAAATAAAAATCAGAAAAATAAAATAAAATAAAATAAAAAGAATAAAATCAATTTCCACCTTGTATATATACCATGTGCATATGTGTATATACCTATTTATTTAACTTATGTAAATAAATCATAAAAATACCTTTTTATTTCCAAATTTTATGTTTATAAATAAATAAAATATAAAATTGGAATAATTGTATAAAATTAATAATTAAAAATAAAAATAAAAAATCCTTTTATGTATATACCTATATATAATAATAATATAATGTAAATATGTTATTTATTTTTCAAAAAAATAAATAAATATCACTAAAAATTAATTTGAAAATAAATAAACATTTTCAGGTTTTAACTTTTTTGAAATAAAATCATTATCTATTTTATTTTTGAATTTCTAAAATAATTTTCAATAGCGGCCTGTGATTGGTCCACGGGGATTGTTGACCCCCGGTCAACTCTCCCCCCAGGACCACCAGACCCCGGATCCGTTGCTTTCGACCCGACTTCTCTTAATTTCCCCCACTCAATCCTACACCCATTCGCCTAAACCCCGGGTCCTAATCACACTCGGTACATCCGAGACCCTCGCCCGATCACTCTCCTAGGGATCCGAGCTTCACCGAGGCTTCGTCCGGACCCCATCTTCCTCGGACCCTTCCCACTATTTAGCTCCACCTCCACCGCACTTTTCACGCCATCTTTGGATCCGCCCTTCTATCCCAGGACCTCCACCTTCCTTCGTAGAGTGACAGCTATCGAACGGAGGTGTCGCAGTGAGGAGGAGGTGCCTCCAGCCACTGATCCGGCGAGTCCATCGTCGTACGCCGCCGCGAGGTGCGCCAAGACTCGGACCCCGACGATTCCTCGAGGCAAAGATCCCCAGAGCTTATCTAGCTCATCCACAGTCGACATCCCCCATCAGGTATCCTCGATTCTTTCTAGGAATAGGCTGATTTTGATTTTCGCCCAAATCGCTCCTCCGTCGTCGCCGGTCGATTTCCCATCGCTACGCCCACCCATTCGGCCATCGGCCCATCCCAGTCACCTTCGTGAGACCTCTATCCACGTTCTGCGCCCATTTGTTCACCTTGGTTCACCCCGGAACCAAGGACCGACCTCCCTCGTCGTCGCCTCGCCAGAGTCCCGCTCCGCCTCCTTTCCGACCACCATTCCACCCCTAACTGGATCGAGGCACTTTTCCTCGACCCAGGAGTTGTTCTGTGCATTTTGCAGGTCGAAAGGGGCCCATCTGAGGGTCTGACACTTAGCCACAGCAGCTCCAGCTCTCCTTCTCGCGGGGACTCCGGTGGTCCCCGGCCTCATCGGAGGCATCCACCAGCTACGGACCATCCCAGGCTATCGTTCCACATTCCAGCAGCATCATCGGAGCTCTCCACCGCGTGCACTGAGCCGGCGAAGTTCGCCGGTGAGCTGTTCTTGGAGCATCTCCACTCCCCGGTCGCTCTAGATTTGATCATCGCCGTCTATTTGAGGAGCTTCAGCCACCGCCCTATCCACCTAGGGCTTGATCTGGACCCTCCATCCAGTTGAAGAGGCGTGCGCGCACCACAGCCCTCCGATCCTCCACGTGGTGCCTCTCCAGCCGTCGACCGTTAATAATAGGGGTAATTTGCACTTAGGGCCCCCTCTGTTTATTGGTATTTGATAGAATACCTTGTAAAAATTTTTCGTACGTTGTTTTTAATTAGGTTAAATTGCATTTTGGACCTCGTTATTTCTTTTATTTGCAATCTAGTCCCTGTGTATGTTAGCCACGTGCATCATCACGTGAGGATTTGGACAATTTGCATTTGGAGTCCTGTATTTCTTAGATGTTAATGATTGAATCTTTTTAAATAGGATTTACAGATATGCCCCTCCGTGTCTGATTCACGTGCTATGTGCGTGTTTTGTGGGATTTTTGCATTCCAGGCCTAGCGTGTTTTATCTGTGTTATTGTTTAGTCATGGAACTACTTTTCTTTGCATCTAGGTCCTTGTGAAGCTGTGTGCCTTGTTTTTATTAAATAAAATATCAAATTAAATCCAAATTAGGTGAAATTTGGACACATGGCTCCTGCCATTGTGTAAAAATTTCCCTAAAATTTTGGGACATTTTTAGGCTTTTTGATATTTTTAAAAATTCAAAAACAGTGATTTTTGCTATTTTCTAAATAGAAAAATCAAAGAAAAATATTAAAACCTTTTTAAAAATTCTAAAAAAATTAGTGATAGTTAGTTTTAGTGTGTTTGAATTTATTTCAAATTTTGGTACTTTTTGGATATATAAAAACCTTAAAAATTAAAAAACCTAAAAATATTATAAAAATTCTAAAAATTCTATAATAATCAAAAAATATAAACTCTTTTCCAATAGCTTAGTTTTTATTTATAGTTTTCATAAAAATTGCCTCCAAATTTTTATAATCCATTTTATATTTTTAATAGATCTTTTAAGTCTGGTTGTACAGTGATCTTTTGTTTTCTCAGTTCTTGATTTTTAGAAAATTATATAAAAATTAGAAAATTCTGAAAAATTCACCAAAAACACTAAAAAATATAAAAAAACATAAAAACATTTTTATTAGAATTTTTTGAGTATTTTTGAGTGCTTAAATAATTTGTTGAATTTGCTTGTTTTCTCCCTTTTCTTATTTTTCCTCATAATTAAAATCCAAAAATAATTAAAAATAATTAAAAATCCACCAAAATATTTTCTCTTTATTGATTTTTGACTACTTTGTAGGCCGTAAGGCCAACTCGTGCTCCCTGAGTCCGACCCTGGTCGCTATACCAGGTTAATAAATTAGCGAGGACCGCTTCTTGTTTTGATTGATTTTATCTCTGATTTGGTGGTTCTACTTTTTTCTTGATTGAGCTGAGTCCCGAGAGGTTGAGGTCGTAACGACCATTGACACCTTCTTTCCTTAGTCGCTCGGGACGCTCATCATCGCCTCAGTGACAAGTGAAGTTGAATTGTCAGCTCATTTTAGCGACTCCGATTTTCCCGGGTTTCAATTATGAAAATGTAAACCATGATGAGGAGAGCCTTTGATGTATCACAATATTCAAGGAAGAACAGCAAGATGTGTTGTGCGAGGGACGTCCATGAAATGACTCAAAAGGTGGACAACATATGCAATATCAGGGCAAGTGACAATGAAATATATTAAGCTTCCAGCTAATTGACGGTAAAGGGTTGGGTCCTCGAGCAAGTTTCCATCATTAGTATGGAGTTTGTTATTATGTTCCATAGGTGTAAGGGCAATTTTCGAGATTGGAGAGATTAGCTTTGAGAATAAGATCCATCACATTTTAGATTGAGAGAGGTAGGTGCCATTTTCATCATAGATGACCTCAAGACCAACGAGGTAATGAAGCTTGCCAATATCTTTGATTTTGAAGCATGTATGCAAGTGTTGTTTTATAGAAGTGATGCATGATGATCATTTCCAAAAATGATTATGTCATCAACGTAAACGAGGAGAAGGATAGTGCTAAGTTTAATCTTGTAAACAAATAGGACCGAGTCATGACTACTTTGTGAAAAACCAAGTTCAAGAATAGTGGAGCCGAATTTTTCAAACCATGTACACAGAGCTTGTTTGAGGCCATAAAGGGAAAGGGCCTTCTTTAATTTGCATACTTTATCTTTCTGGCAAGGGTATCCGGGGTGAGCACATATAAACATCCTCTTCGAGATGGTCACTCAAGAATGCATTTTTAACATCCATTTGAGATAAGATCCAATCACAGGATGTGGCAACAACGAGGAGGGCTCGGACTAATGTCAAGCGAGCTACATGGGCGAAGGTTTCTTCATAATCGACACATATTCTTAAGAGAAGCCTTTTGCATCAAGATGAGCTTTAAATCGCTCAATTGTGCCATCAACTTTAGTTTTGAGTTTGTAAAACTACTTGCATCCAATTGATGTTTTATTAAGAGGTAGATCCGCAACTTCCCAATTGGACTTCTCCAATGCACTAAGTTCATCATATGTTGCTCGTTGCCGTTAGAGAAAAGAGGTAGCCTCCTTATAGGATTGTGGAACATAGTCTGTTGTACAACACTCATAGTTTTGTAGATAGGAGGGAAGATGGTTTTTCTCTGAGGTGTCGTTCGGCACAAGGGGTAAACTCCCCTTTCCCCTTACCCCACTTTTTCTCACTCCTACGTGGGTCCTACTTTTTATCTCTTTTAAGAAATTAAATAAATCAATTCTCCATCAATAATTCCATCAAAAAATAATATATTATACCATTATATCATATAAAAATTATAAACTACTCCACTTTTACTCACTTTTCAAACTTCAATACAATCAAATCACAATAATTACTCACTTTTCAAACTTCAATACAATCATATCACAATAAACCCACTTCTAACCCACCCACTTATACAATCATATCAAAATGAAATATATTTGCGGAAGTTCCGATCTCTTTTTCATTAGAAATATCCATGCATATTGAGAGTAGTCATCCAATAAAAGCACGTAGTAACGTGAGACACTCATGGTTGGGTAGGAACATGGCCCCATAAATCAGAGTGAATAAAAGAAAATGGTTTGCTAGCAAGAGAAGAACTATTATTAAAGGGCAAAGCATATTGTTTTGCAGTTTGACATGACAAACATTGAAGAGAATGTAAACCAACATTACCCAGGAAGCTTTTATTGACTAGATGCTTTAATATAGTAACAGATGCATAAACAAGATGTGAATGCCAAGTATGAAGGGTGGATTTGTAAAGAGAGTGTGGATCCTCTGCTGCAGTGATGTAGTGCTGTAATGCACTACAACCGCTCGATCATGCTCGATACAGCACTATAGCAGACAACCCGAGCCCTTATAAAGATGGCGCAAATTGATCGATTATCAGGAATGCGTAAGTAATTGAGGTGAAAAGTACATCTGTCCTTATGGCCAATCATAAGAATCTTTTGGTTTGAGGATTCTGGACTTGGCATCCCTGCGAGGTATAAAGAATAGAAAGGCCCATATCACATAATTGGCCAACCAATATAAGGTTATAAGTTAGGCTAAGAACATGGTGAGCACTTGGGAGATCTAGATTATTAGTTTGTATTTGGCCAATATGGTGAACATGGAGATGCTCGCCATTGGAAATACTAATGATGGGAGCATCTACAGGTGTATTTTTAAAGGTATCTAAACTCTTTAGCAGAGTCAAATAACCAAGATGGTGCACCTTCAGTGGAGGTCAATGTAGTCTGAGAAGAGGAGTTTGACATAAAATGTTTGAACATTCTTTTAAATCTGCAGCAGAGAGGGTAAGAGAACTTCTTAGATTCAGTTGATTGATAATGACAACATCATGGTTGGTAGTCAGAGTCATATAAGCTTTGGTAGAACCATGTGCAGTCTTGAATCGATCGGGAAGAGGCAGTCTTGTTGGACAATGCTCAAGAAGGTGCCCTTTTTTATGGCAATAGCGAAATTCTTGTTGTGTTTTAGAGGGACTGTTGAAGGATAAATGTCCCTTTTGTGGCACATATGACACTCGATGAGGTGACAAGTAGAGATTCGATGCCCACTTTTCTTGCAATGGTAACAAAACTTAGTGATGCTAGAAGAGGTTGCAAGAGCAAGTGTAGGAGAGGAGGTTTTGAGGAGGTCCATCCTGGTTTCTTCTGAAAGTATTTCAGAGATAGCTTAATCAAATGTCAGTAAGGGACTACGATGAAGAAGCGAAGCTCGAGTTGGTTCAAAATCACTTGCGAGGGCCATCAAAAATTGATTTAGATGAAGGCGAACGCGATGAGCATGAAATTTGGCCTTTGCCTTACTTTTACAATGTTGACATTCCCAAGTTGGATCACCATTTGCCTATTGATCCCATAGGAGCTGCATTTTTGCAAGAAATTCATTGATGGGTTGTCCCGGTTATCGTTTCAAGTGGTGTAATGAGCCTGATATTTGATATTTGATATCAAGATTAATAAATTCATATCAAGATTAACTAGTCGTCGGAGGAGAGCTCAACATCCCTGGAGGTGGAGAGAGCGAATTGGCTTTCGGAGGACCTAGAATCTAAGCTCAGCATCCCAGGAATGGTGTGCTTAAAGGAGCTGGAGATGGAGTCGGTGGTGGAGTGTTGATGATGCAATCCCAAAGGCTGAACTGAAGGTACTCGTCACTGTTGGCGCCCACGACTGCGCCCATGCAAACGTCCATGTCCATGTGCACGTGCATGCTCCCACGCCCACGCGCACACGCGCGCACACACGTCGCGATAACTAATTGTGATGATAATTAATACACCCATTTACGAATAGGAATATATACTTATATATTGTTTGTCATGTTGTCCTCCGGTTATATATATTTATATATCGTTTATCTGTACTTGATTCACTATGAGGATGAACCTACTTGAATGTATCATTATTGGATCTGTATTCGATACTATTCCTTCCAATTGCATGTATTCATATGGTTTACATTATCCATATAGTTTTATTATCATCATTAATTTATATATCTATGTTTATTTATCCCTATATGGATGCATTCCGTACCGTTCTGATTTCATATCCAGCATTATCATTATGAATATGATATAATACGGATATACATAGTTGGACATATCGTTTGCATTTTTATATATACCACCTTTCATTACAAGTATCTCTCTTTATCCCCACGGGTACCTGCGGGTACCCGTGAGTAGCCATCATCCATTGCCATTAATCGGGTACCCGTTACAATTGGGTACCCGTTGGAATGGGATGGGTCGACCCGTGACCCAATACCAACGTGGCGAGACGAGTCACGATCAAATGGGATGGGTACCCGCCCCATGAGCACCCCTACTGATGGGGAGGGGTCGGAGGGCTTAAGGGGGGAAATGGTGCTCTGATCATGTTAGAACTTTATTAAAAGCAATACTTGATGCATTCACTATTACATCTTCTTCGTGTGTGTGTGTATATATGTGTGTATAGAGAGAGATAAGACAAAAGAAAAGGAAAGAATTAACGGTACTATGGGGAAAGACCAATGGTCTGAATCTCCATTCCATTAACTGTACTATATACATAAAAGAGCCAACACATAGTACTTTGAAAGTGATCATGTTTTTCATATCTTTGAGTTTGCATCACTCACTTTAGATGTCACTAGAGTTTCACACGAATCTCATGTATGCGTGCAAAATTCAACTTCTAATGGAGACCGATTCACAAATCAATTTTGGGTGTTTATTTGCAACACATATAAGTTAGTATTTTTCATGGGTTAAGGTTAGTGTTATGTTCATAATAGAGCTCATTTCACATCATTTGGAGTTAACATGGATTTATTAAAACTTTGTCAAGTTTGCGGAACACATGTGTGTATGTGTGTGTGAATGTATGTGCACATGTAAGATATATACGTTCTTGGATTCTCTCATTTTCTTCTCTTTATTTATCAAACTGATCATACTCCTCATGTCTATAGGGTTTGGGAAATAAATACCAATAACACCATATTTATTTCTCATTCATTGGTCAATTTGTACAATTTCCTTTGGTTTTCTGATCTTTTTGTTGATTTTTTTGCATTAATTAGTGGCTAATAGATGGATTTCTATTCATGCAGAGAAAGAGTATAAAAAGGCAATTCTACACCATTTTAGGTGATTCTACGCAAGTAGGAATAGACTTCAAAATGAGACTAAAAAAACAAATGAAACTGAGATTCATCAGTGCCCCCCACAAGGACATAAACCATCTCCAACTCCCAGACCCAGATGCCTCCACCATCGGCGTGCCCAATCAAACCCCAAAAAACTTTTCTGCATCGACATGTATGAACCAAAATTTAGGGCTACGTGAGGGGAGTTTGCCATTCTAATGGGTCATTTCATATAAAGGAGCTCGAAGAGAAGGAGGAGGAGCTCTCCAAATGCATCACTCTTCCACATGTTTCACTGCTAATGACCAGGTCCCTACATGGACCTACAACAACCTCGTGCGAAGGCATGTCAAGGACTCTGCTGTCGGAGTTCCTCTAGAGTAGTCAAGCACAATCCTGAGTATTTTCTAACGATCCACATCGCCATCGTTCCACCGTCATAATAATAAGTTATCTCACAACCTCTCTTTTTTCGTTGCCTCTCTTGGGTGACAACCAAAGAGGAAGAGAAATTTGGGTGAAACTTCCCAAATTCAGATCATTTTGTCTATTTAAATCCTAGATATCCAATTAAATTCCAAAAGGCCGAGTAAGTCAGAAACTTGCTTGCTGGCATTTTACATTAGCCGATTTTAGAAAATGTAATAAATCATGATTACGCTCTATGTTGCATGCTCTACCTAAGAGCATTGTTGTTGTGGCTTTTGTGCCCGAAATAATTTGCTGAAAAATTTTGAGCATTGCTAGATGAATTTGCTTCTATTCATATGTTGTGCTTACATCTTTGATCAACTTGGATCTTTGATTTTTGCCTAAATTGAGTAAAATTTAAGAGAGATTGATGGGAGACGAGCAACAAGTTGCATAGTCGATTCCTTTTGAATGGCAAATTCAATTCTTCGAAACACAACATCCACATACATGGGAACCATAACGTTATTATGCATAATTTTTTAGACTCTCTTAAGTAGCTCTACCGCTGCAATTGCCAAGAATACAAAGGTATCAAAATCGAAAGGGATCAATTAATTGAATAATGATGGTATCTTAACATTTAAGATCATCATCCATTTTACTTGCATACCACCTTAAGCATCAGATTTGAATCTTGATTTGCGGTATTGTTATTCACACTTGATTCGAGATATCAAGTTGAGGAAGCATTATGGGTTACTTTGCTCATTTTAGGATATTAAGTGGACTTACTTTATGGCCAAACTTGTAGTATAACAATTTACAATGCTTCTCATCTGCATTTTGCCTTTATAAAAAAATTCATATAGCATCGTAAAAATCCTTAGTACCCCCAAAATCTATATTTCTACCCCTCACGTGCCTCCCTCTCTTTTAATACATTTGATAAATCATTTCTCTTTCATCCATTCCACCAAAAAAATTATACCATCATATCATCTAAAAAATATAAAATATTCAACTTCTTCTCACTTTTCAAATTTCAATACAATCACATCACAACAACTACTTACTTCCAAACTTCAATGTCATCACATCACAACAAACACTCTAAACCCAAACCCTCTATCCAAACACCAAAAAACACAAAAGAATTACCTTTTTCCCGGGTAACCTTTAGATGGATAACCTGTCAACCAATGCACCTTTAAAAATCCTTAAAAAATAGTTATGGTGCCAGTTTCTTTGGGTTGGGTTGGGCTGGGTGAATAGTAAGCTGTGAAGAGGGGGTATCCCTGTGAATAGTACCCAACTCAAGCCAACCCTGCCCAACCCTGCAACCAAACGAACCCCTAACATTTCCGCAACTTGACATGTCCACCAGGAGGTCCCACTGTACGGGTTTTGCATAAATTTTTAATGCTTTGTTTGAAATTTTGTGGTCACAACGAACACACCAATCAATTAATTGTATCAATTAAAAATTTAAAAACCATGAAAAGAAATTCGTTTATCAATGAATGGCAGAAAATAGCAAAGATGCGATAAAGATGAATGCATGTGCTTCGGTTAATTTCTATTTATTGAATATTATTCAAAGTCTATCCCCATACAAAAAACGTGCTACCGACTGCTCCATTATTATTTTTCGTTTTTCTTTCTCACAGACTAAATCGTTACACGCGAAGATAGCAAAGAGATATCCAGAAGATAGCAAAGAGGCGATAAAGATAGAAATCTTTTTTTTAGATATAGGGTCAGTCACCTACTCCCTCTCTACAGTACTTTTTTTATATATAATGGAGTGTCTGGGGATTTGAACCTTACCATACCAATTGGTTGGTTCAAAGATAGAAATCCTTATGGTGTTGGAAATACGATTTGAAAGAAGTCATCGAACAGAATAAGGCCATGTTTGGTTGGAGAATAAGCCTTGGAATAAGGGATCAATTCTCCTCCAGACACGGTTCCCAGTGGTACGACTATTCCCCATTATTCCACATTATTTCACTCTTATTCATATCTTTATCCCACCTTACCTACCTTTATTTCACCTTATTCTCCTTATTCCTATCCTCCAGCCGAACAAAGAATAGACCATTATTCTCCTTATTCTCCGTCATTATTCATGCTTATTCCCCAACCGAACGGGCCCTGACTAAATTGTTACAAGCATGGTTTTAAAAAACGCGCCTCGAGGCATCGAGGCTATAGCCTCAGTCTGGATATCTGAGGCGTAAGCCTCAGAGACCCAAGGCGGTATCGAGCCGTTCGAGGTGGTGAGGCGGTCTCGAGGCGCCGCCTCGGTCTGTTGTGCATTTTCTTAGGTAAATAAATAAAAAAAGTATATAAAGTTGTACTTTTATAATAATATTAAAGTTAAAAAGCATATTTTAATTACA